>OX602125.1:3651424-4259994 GCA_951449985.1 Falcaria lacertinaria | reverse complement strand
ATCGGACCATATTTTAACATGATAACGCTGAATCCGATTTGTTTATTCAAAACATTCCATTGATCGTAGATATCAGAATTCTATTACCTACACAACAGGTACCTAACATTAATATTATCATGCTTATTTTATTATGTTACGTAATAATTACATAATAATTATTACAATTACAAGTGTTTGATAATAATTCAGTTTAAGAGATAGGAATGTAACATTGTAAGTACCTATGTGTCAATTAATGGTTCTAGTTATCGGTCAACCAATAATTCACAAATGACTCATCAACCTAAGTGTAACCTTTGGAGTATCAGTATGCTGAAAATACATTATTTATAGCTATTATTTATCGACTATCGTCCGATGGTCACGTACGGAAATTTACCTATGTTAATAGAAATGTTGTCTTAACTTATAAATTTTTGTTCGCCATTTTTGTCTCTATTGAAACAAATACTACTCACAAAGGCGTACCTACTAACTACAGAGCAGTGAATTTATTCAATTAGATGATGATGTTATCTAAAACTACTAGAGTCTAGAAAACAAGCGTTGTCGATATAATCTAACGCAAAAAAATATGCCACCATGCAATGGTGATAAATGTCGCTATCACGACGGTAGACAAATACGATTTTTCAAATGTATTATAGACGAGATGACTGCTCAATACAAAGGCAACGAAAAGAATCAAACTTTCGCTCAATTGAAATTCGATGATATCATAACCAGCATTTATCTAATGGTTTTATATTTATTTTTTCTTTCATATCTGATAATTAAATGATATGATATACTAATATTTCAGTTCCATACTCACCAACTGCTGCAGCACGATGTAATGGAAGGGTCTGAAATGCGCCGCGGCGCCCCCTGCTGGTACCGGCGCCCTGACGTCGGTCTCGGCTGCGTTAACGATGGCACTTACATCCAGGCAGCCATGTTCTCTACGCTCAAGAAGAACTTCAGCAACAAGCCTTACTACCAACACGTTATTGAAACTTTCAACGAGGTATGTTAATTCAACTTTTTATTAATGGTTTCCGTGTCCCCAGACTTAATTTCTTCTTTAGACGTCTACACATTGCCGGTTTTATAAAACCGGAAGAAATGAAGTGAAGAAGGGGAAGAAGACGGTGATAAGAATATTCGTAATCTTTTCTTTTACGTTCTTCTTTTGCTTCTCACACATCCTCGATTATCTGCTACCTATTCGATACTCTTTAATAAAAATCTGCGTCGTCTGCACGAATTCAGACATCATCCATCGCAACATGATTATTTATATCAACATTGAAAATCGAGATGTCAGAGGCCGCTAGTTCCTATAATTTAACATCTCTGACCAAAAATTCAGCAACAGATTCAGTAGTAAAGACGCGGATTTTTGTATTACCCATATATACTTCATTGAGAAAATCAATGGTAAAATAGCAATTATTCATGCGCTCACATTCTCAAACACGTGATGATCGCACGCGTTCATGACATTTTTATCAATACTCATAAAATGTATCAATAATTACTTATTTACCAATTTGCATAATTATCTTCTCTAGTCTGTTTTAAGGCAATTAAAAGGTAATGATCAATTTCTAATGATAACAAGTACCACAACATTCACGACACTAAATTTTAAAATATTTATAGATGCTGCTGAAATGCTCCATTGGCCACCACATTGAGAGATTAATGATGAGGACAGATAAGCCGGACTTATCTCAGTTCACAATGGAGAATTATGAATCGATCACAAAGTATAAGACATCTTACCACACATTTCAAATGCCAATCAGCCTTGCTCTCCTCATGAGTGGAGTAGACGACCCAGAGACACATAGACAAGCCAAGACTATTCTACTAAAGATTGGCGAGTTCTTCCAAATTCAGGTAAACTTTCTACATTAAAAAAAGGTATTTCTTGACCACTTCTTGATAGAAAATCAGAGCCCTGTTTGTGCTAGCTCATTGAAAATCCATGCCTGAACAATATAATAACAATTTCAAAATCCTATTACTAATCGAAACAGCAGACTAATAAAGTTATAGGTCATTCTGGTAATTTAGAACTTAATAAGTGCCTAAACTGAATAAATATTAGGGCCTAAACTGAATAAATATTATTTGGATTTTGATTTTTTACTTCAAACTACGAGCAAATCATGATAAAGACTGTTAAGTAATCATAGTGAGGCACTTTCATTTTATTTATAAACTTGTTATATTTTTCATAGGATGACTTCCTCGACTGCTTTGGCGATCCAGCTGTCACCGGCAAAAATGGTACGGATATCCAAGATGGAAAATGCACGTGGCTGGCAGTCGTCGCCCTACAAAGGGCAACCCCTACCCAAAGGCAAATCATGGAGGACAACTATGGCATTGCCAACACTGAATCCATCGCTAAGATTAAGGACTTGTATGAAGACTTACAGCTACCCCACACATACTCAGTATTTGAAGAAGCTACATATGATCTCCTGAGGACACAAATCCAGCAGGCCACAAGGGGTCTTCCACATGATCTATTCTTTAAAATTTTGGATAACATCTTCAGGCGAAGCATTTAGAGAGGTAGAATTCCTTAGTTGTGGTTTTGATAACTTGTTCATTGATTAAGAAATGTTGAGAGCAAACCTAGATGGTGTATTTGAATGAATTTATGTATATAAAGACCTAAATAATAATAAAGAAAGAATAAAATCGATCTCGAATCCTCTTCAACGTGACCACTAGGCACCACAATATTGGCTGAAGCACGGAGACCATGTAAGATAAGATTATTGAAAGTCGTGAGGAATATAGATAAATAAGAACATAATGTAGAGAAATCGAGGCATTATAGAATACTTAAGTAAATTTTATATAGTAGTTATTAAGTTTTCGGCATTTATAACTGTGAAATTTAATTTTAATCAGTCGTGTCGTGAAAATGATTGTTTACGTAATATAAATTTGTGAATGTTCTCGGTGATATTAAACATAAAATAATGAAGTCTAAACTTGTATTTACATTACAATATCCTTCGAAAGAGCATCGGCACTAAGTCCTTTACCTGCCTTGTCCCTACCTGGACCGGTAACGAACACTCAAACACCTACCAAGAGACGCATACTTTAGTACATATATTTTTTTTATTTAAATGAATTACATAAATTACAAACCCAACTAAACGCTGCGCATCAAAAGTGATACCTACACCACATCACATCACAATTACTCGTCGGAGCAATAAAGAATTACATCATTAAAATGGATAGAGCAAAAAGAA
Source organism: Falcaria lacertinaria (assembly GCA_951449985.1). Lineage (NCBI taxonomy): Eukaryota > Metazoa > Arthropoda > Insecta > Lepidoptera > Drepanidae > Falcaria > Falcaria lacertinaria. Next base: position 4,256,725 of record OX602125.1, on the reverse strand, counting down.
AAATATTGCGCTAAGAATAATTTATAAGTGATTCCTATTTGTCACCGCCAGCCTAATGGGATTGTCTTCGTTGTTATCATCTCTTGGGACGTCTTCACAATAGTAACCGCGAAATCTGTTCTCAATGACAACCAAATATGTAGTAATTACATTACTGTCAAAGTAATATTAATTGAACTATAAAATAACAACATATAATCATCTCTAATTATGGGTATCAAAACCTAAAACTAAAAACCTTAAAAATATAATATAAATATTAAAACATATTATTAAACTGACGTTCTCATGTGGCAATGTGGCTTTTGGGACCGAAGTCCCAGTCCCAAAAGCCCTCCAACTCGGTGATAAATGTCTAGGATTCATTTGTTTGCTACCAAACGAAAAATTCATATAAATAGAAAAGTCTAACCTACTTGCCTAGTTACCATATACCCTTTTAGTAGATTCTTTATACTTACAGTTAACGCCTGATAGCATCATGAATGCAACAGAAAACGTAAAAATATAATAACTATCTTGCAGTAGAACCGCTTTTGATTTCAACAGTATATTATCGTCTCAGAGATTACCTACACTGTGACTTCTCAAATAGACACCTTTATATTGATTTAGAAAGTTGACATGTTAAATGGTTCTGTATTCAAATGGTCCTCTCCCGAGATCCCACCTCGCACTACAATGGAACCCTTCTGTCTATCCATATTTCACAGCCAAGTTATTCGGAAGCTGGCTCGATGTAGTCTAGAAGGTGTTCTATGAGCAGCTATACTCACTCTCTTTCTCCACATCTTGCGTGAAAAAATAGGTGGTACAATAAATTGAGATATATATGTAACATTATCAAATTGTACACGATATTTAGAAAAAAAAAACTGGAAGGTTGCTTCGAAACCCTACAATATGCGTCCGGCATACACTTCACCGATTTTTAATTTAATATTTTATTCGCAATTCAAAAAATTCTATTTTGTACTGTTTCGTTTTACCAAATTGGTACGGAACACTAAAACACAATATTAGCATTTGAATGTAACTAGAGTAAGTTAAAACGCTCCTAAAATCCTAATCAGATTATGCAACAAAAGCCTGGTTTACATATTATCTGATCCTTATGAACGAATCATTTGAACTTAAATAGTATTTAGGTCTTTTACTTAACCAGTTTTGAAGAGAGACATCCTATATTCAGTTGCGAGCCCCCCCAAAAAATGATAAATATATCAAGGACTATACTTTGTCATCATAGAGCGATACGGTTCAATGTTGAACGGTCGTCAACGAAAATGGCCACAAGAGTCAGGTAATTTTCGTAATTTAAAGAGTTATTTCGGTAAATATTAGTAAAAATAGTACGTGTTGGAAATACTTTATATTGTAGGTACTACTTAGGATATTTACGCGTGCAACAGCTCGTCTAAGAATGTATTAAATAAAGAAAAACTAGGTAGGTACCAGTAAACGCTCTCCTATTGTATGGAATCGTTTGTAAAGTCTCGGGGCTCAAGTAGGTACTATTTGTACGAAGTATATAATATTATCTACTCTGAGATACTACACTGCGTACAAGTTAAGTGAAGTCTATCTACGGACGGAAAGCGCCTAGCGGCCTTTGACATTTCGATCGTGTGTCACTGAATTGCTCACATCATTTGTTTTAGTTACGAAATACTAAGACACTGATATTTCAGAGAAAATAGCTTTTCACGATGAGATAATAACAGCCAATAAAATTGTTTTACAGAAATCTGCAATACTTCAGTCATGGTAAGCTTTCAACCAATGCCTCTTCTGACCTGATTACTGAAAAAGAAGCATTTCAAGCTGTGCTGCCTGATGTCTTACAAGCCCTCATGTCAGATCCAAACATAAAAAACATTCCAGAGCTTTCCTCGTGGCTGGAAAAGGTTTAAGTATTTCAATAGTTTTCCTACACCCTACACTGTATCACAGAGTACATAACCAATTACCATTGCATGGGTTCACTTTGTCAAGGTTTCGGTGAAAAGACATAATATATTTAAATTACTTGGGAACAAGACTCAATTTCTTAAAATATTGATGTATTACTTGGTGTTATTACTGTATTACGTGGGAATTTTATTGATACTAAATTAAATTATAAATAAATCATATCAGCAACGTTTTGATGGAATAAGGTACCCTACTTATATTGTTCACAATTTTAACGTATTAGGTACTTGCTAAAAAAAATCATTTTTCAGATATTTGAGTACAATCTGACCGGCGGAAAATATACTAGAGGCTTAACCACAGTACTTACCTATGAAGCGTTGGAAAATTCACAAAACATATCGGATGACACCTTAAAATTAGCTCGAATACTCGGATGGTGTACAGAAATTGTAAGTTTCACTATGTTCTTCAGGCTTAGGCATGTTTTTATTACTATCTATAAACCTTTAACGCTGTAGAAAACGAAGGAAATGTAGGTATTTGAATAAAAACTTTTACGTTTTGTCACGTGGTCAAGTTTTTAATTCCCATACATTTCATTTGTTTTCTATAGCATTACGATTATAGATCGTATGAAGGGCTACACCTGTATCCATATTTAGATGATTATTTGTTTTCCCAATTCCAATTGGCTAATTGCATTGGCCGTGGTCACGAACTAACTGCTTGTAGTTAAGTTCACCCCCTTCGTTTTGATTCGCGGGTAGTATATAAAATAACTAATCCCAAGTAGTAACTTATTATTTTCAGTAGGGTCAGTAGCGTATTGATTTTAAATACCTGTTTTACAGTTACAGAGCTACTTTGTAACACAAGACGATTTAATAGACCAATCGTCTTACCGCCGCGGTGCCCCCTGCTGGTATCGGCTGCCCAACGTTGGGCTCGATGCGATCAACGATGGCATTCTCATTTACTCCTCCATGTTCCACATCCTAAAGCAGCACTTCGCTAATTCATCTAACTATGGAAAATTTGTGGATCTTTACAATGAGGTTAGAGTTACTAAATTAAAATATACCTACTCATTATTTCATTACATAATACCAAACTCCAAATCCTGTTTTAAAAAGTTTACTATCTTGTAGTTGACTCGTTGTAAAGTAAATTTATCTGAACTTCACCTTTTACTCTCTTGGAAACACCACGACTGGGAGTTCATTCCACTAGAGCGCGCGAGCATGCATGCAGCCATGAATTATAGTAGAGTTAGATTATTTGTAAAAGAATATACATGCAAATCTACCAGATTCTTTAAAAAGTTTACAATCCACCAGACAATATGGTACACCAGCATTGGGCAGCACTTGGACATTAAGATACCGAAGAGGAAGGATTACAGCCACTTCACACTGGCCAACTACAATGCTATAGTAAAGTACAAGACTGCTTATTACACCTACAGGCTGCCTATAGCCCTAGGACTTCACCTAGTTAATCAAGTGGATGAAGAAAACTTTGTAACTCTGGAAGATATCTGCGTTGAACTTGGACATCTATTCCAAATGCAGGTAGAGTACATAATGACTTGATAGGGATTTTAAATAAATTGAATTTAAAATTAGTAACAAAAAGCAATCGCTCGATCTTTTGGCAGATCATAATATAGCCCCACCGCTTACCATGAGACGGGCCGTATGCTTGTTTGCCTCCTTAGTGTTATAAAAACTTCACTGTACAAATAACAAATATTTTAAGGAATTCTTCTAAAATAGCTCTTCCTACAGTTTATTTACAAATTATTGTACATTGATTAACTAATGAAACTGTTGCATTAGGACGACTATATCGACTGCTACGGAGACGAATCAATCACTGGAAAAATCGGTACGGACATTCAACAGCGCAAATGTACCTGGCTAGCAGTAACAGCGCTGCAATATTGCAGCTTCCCTCAGCGTAAGGTCTTCGCGGCATGCTACGGAAGCCATGAACCGGCACACATCGAGCGCGTGAAGAGGCTGTACGATCAGTTACTCTTACCTCAACTGTACAGGCAAAGAGAAAGGGAATTATACAACAATATTACCAAAAGAATTAACGGCCTTAAATGTGACTCAATGCGTAAACTGTATCTAAAACTTTTGAAAATAACTTATAACAGGGAGCAGTGAAATAGGATAAAATTATAATCGGTTGAATACAGTGAAATTTAACTTTCCTTGCAAGTGTGTGTACTTCCAATAATATAAGTAATTAAACGCTTATTTGCTTATCTATTTTAATTAGTGTTTGTTAAATTCCCGCCTTATTCCTTTCCAAAATCTCCAGAGTGTATGTAATTTCTTCATTTATTACTTCCTAATTCCTAAATTGATAATAATCAATCCTCTTCAAGGATTTTTGCCAGTGTCGTGCTTTATTTTTAATGTCGTGCTAAATTTTATAACAGCTTTATTTTTAATGTCCTTATAAATGCACATAATGTCACCAAAAATCAAACTCAAGATAACTTTAAATAGATAGATATTTTACGAGACACTGGAAAAAATCTCAACCGCTCTGCCTGATTCCCAGTTCCCATCCCACCAAAAACTCCGAGAGGTCTTCTTCTTCTTCTTCCTAAGTATGGCAATCAATTTCAGGGACTATTTTTGCCAGTGTCGAGTGTTAGAGAATTTTCATGTTGCAAAATTTCTCGTGTTTGCCGCATTAAAATGCTTAGTGTCATGCATTCTAACGCCCAATGGAGTTTCTGGAGACAACCCACGGCAGTAGCAGATCGTAACACGCCTTTAGATTAGAGGTAACCTATTGACCAAAATGATAAATCACTTAACCCAAAAGTCGTATTATGGCATTATTTCCAATGCTCCTATAAATCAGTCACTAAATGAAACTTTACTGCACATATCGACACCAAAAATACACATTAAAGATCACTATAACACAATTTACGACACACTGGAAAAAATCTCAACCGCTCCGCCTGATTCCCGCCAAAAACTCCCTCCGAGAGGTCATTCTCATTCATTTCATTCTGTACCATAGATAGTTCTTTACGAATTGTCAGAAATGGAGAGACGGAGTTTTTGGCGGGATCAGGCGGAGCGGTTGAGATTTTTTCCAGTGTCTCATAAATTGTGTTATAGTGATCATTATAGTATTTTTGGTGTCGTTATGTGCTGTAAAGTTTTATTTAGGGTTGCCACAATTTCGCCAATGAAGACTATCAAGACTAGCGATAGTCGACTATCGATAGGCAACTTGGCAAGCCTGACTGACTCAGTCAGTCATGCTTCAGTCAGTCAGTCAGTCACGTCACGTCACTTTAGTAAATTGATTTGTCAGTCAGCTTCACTCACGTAAATTTAAAAAAATCATAAGGAGACGGATTTGAGGTGCCGTGTGGGTCTGTTCGTTTTTAGGTTATTTTCCTGAGAATCCAGTTATTCCTCTATATTTCTGTGTGGTGGTGGCTATTTTTAAACTCGAGTAGGTAAGTGAACCTTAGTTTATTGTTGGCCAGTGCGGCCATGGATGGAGATGAGCGCTTGAAGCCCCCTGATAAGGGGGGTGGTGAGTACGAATGTGTGATGGAGACTGAAGGTTCTCAGGCTTCGGCAGCTGCACAAACATCTTCCCGGAAAAGGACGGCCGAAAATTTGAACATTGAGCCATTGTCCAAACGTACCATTATTGATCCAGAGAGTGGTCTTGGATCAGAATCGCATATTTACAAGCACCCATCTCTCGAGATTAACTGTCGTAAATACGGCGTCGAAGACTCTGGTCCATTTATTGTGCATGTGTCCCGCATTACTGACTCCCCGAATTCTGGTGTGAGCTTAAAACCTATTAGATTGGGGTTACTCCTGTTTGAAGGTGGTGTCCAACATGTTAAAAAAGATGGCATCAAACAAACTGGTCGAAATAGGTTATCGGTAGAATTTGGCTCTGCTAAGGCAGCTAACGAGTTTCTGGACCACGGACTTCTGAACAAACACAAACTACGAGCTGAAATTCCATCCTACAATGTTTCCCGATTGGGTAAATGCCACTGAATACAAGGAAGGGTATGGGAAGATTGTGAAAGCTCGCAGACTGAATCGTAAGATCAAAAAAGATGATGGTTCCCCTGCTTGGTTACCTACACAGTCGGTCGTGCTGACATTTGAGGGCCAATCCCTCCCAAAGAAGATTTTCGCATATTATACTTCTTTGATAGTTGAGGTTTACCAGCTCCCTACCATTCAGTGTAGGAAATGCCTTAGGTTTGGCCATGTGCAGAATGCTTGCCGGTCAAACGCTCGCTGTTACAGATGTGGACAGGCACACTCTGGGGATGGCTGTAACATTCCCTCTGACCGTGTCAGGTGTATTTTATGTACAGGGAGACACTTTGCCACTGACCCGACATGCCCCGAATTTGACAGACAAAAGCGTATTAAAAAAATCATGTCCGAGCACAGTATTTCATACATGGAGGCTTCTGCTCAGGAACCTTCAATAAGACGGACCTACTCTGACGTTGCAAAACCTATGTTTGCGCAAACTCCGCCTCAGCCAGTACAGAACTCGCCATCATCTGTTTATTCAATTTCTGAATCCACTCCTCAAAAGACATCTTATCGCAAAACAGTGCAAACTCCTTCCCGTGCGAGGACTCCCCTTCCCGAGGGTTATGATCGTTATGCTCACGATGATATAATTAGAGAACCCTCATCATCCTACCCCAATGGTTGTGGATTGAATAGATCCCATACATTGCCCAATGAAAATTTGCCAGAACTGCTGATTATGCTGATCACAAATATCTTCGCTAAATTTAGCGATGTGTTACCGTACGACGCTGCCCCATTACTTGTCAGACTTACTGAAATTGTAGCTAATGGCTCCCTCAGATTTAACCCGAATTCTTCAGTGGAACTGTAGAAGTATTATCCCTAAAAAACCCGATTTATTTAATTTAATTAATGCTCATTCTGTATCTGTTGCGGCCATCTCGGAGACATGGTTGAGGCCTGGGTCTCACTTTAGAGTCCCGGGGTTTGCCTGTCTGCGGGATGATCGTGAGGATGGCAGGGCAGGGTGTGCATTGTTAATTAAAAGATCTTTTCCGTTTTCCGTTATCCATCTCCCGCCTCATTCCCAACAAATCAACGCTGTTGCGGCGTGCATAGTCAATATTAATTTCATCTCAATTTATATCCCTGACCCTAAACTCTCTCTGATCCCCGACCTTTCTACAATTTTGTTTTCAGTCCCTCCTCCACTTATTATTTTGGGAGACTTCAACTCGCACCACAGTTCCTGGGGATCTTATTATACAGATTCTTTTTCCCCCTGGTTGTTGGACCTCTTTGACGATATTAATGTTTGTGTCATAAATGATGGCTCTCCTACTCGTCGTGTATATCCTGGTCAAAATCCTAAATCTGTAGTTGATATTTCTGCTTGCTCTCCAGAACTTTCAAGTTTACTAAATTGGAACACGTTACCCCATTCTCTTGGCAGCGATCATTTTCCTATAATTATATCAAAACCTTCTTCGGTAATCCCAATCCCTGCTCCTGAACCTCTTCTGAAACATAAAATACAAGAGGCTGATTGGAAAAAAAAATGCTTTATATGTTGAATGTAATTTAAACGCTTTGAACCATAGTCCTTCTTCTCAAAACTACTTACATTTTCGTAATACATTGATTGAAGCTGCCAACTTATTCATTCCCAGGAAAAAGCCTTATTCTTCTAAGCTTTCCTCACCTCCTTGGTGGGATGCTGAATGCACTTCTTCTGTAAAAGAAAGAGATAGTGCTGAGAAGATCTTTGATGAATCTTTAAACCTTGATGATTTCCAAATTTTGCAAAGAGTTACTGCTCGTACCAAAAGACTACTTTCCAAAAAGAATAAGAGAGGATGGAGGGGGTTTTGCGAGAGCTTATCCCCCAGAACTCCCCCATCACTTGTATGGAGAAATGTAAAACGGTTTAGAGGTTCATTGAAGCCCGACTCTCTTCACTCTTATGATGCTTCGGTTTGGATAGAGGACTTCGCGGATAACCTAGCCCCTCCTTTTGTTCCTTGTGATCTCCCTTTTCCTGTATCCTCTTCTAATTTAACTCCCTTTGATGAAAGATTTACCCTTGACGAATTAAATACGACACTTGCAGGGCTGAGAGATACCTCTCCAGGTGAGGATGGTATTCCATACAGTTTTATTACCAAATTAAGCACTCCTAGCCTTCAGTACCTTTTGGACATCCTGAACGACATTTTTATTACGGGAGAAATACCTGACGGCTGGAAATGCCAAATCACTATCCCTATTTTGAAGCCAAATAAAGATCCAGATAAGGCCAGCTCATACAGACCAATTGCTCTTTCAGCAACCTTAGGTAAAATTCTTGAGCACCTAATAAAAAATCGCCTGGAATGGTATTTGGAAAATAATGAGTATCTAGCGAAAAGCCAATTTGGTTTTCGAAAAGGCAAAAACACTATGGATAGTTTGAACATACTTACTACTGATATCCGTCTTTCTTTTTCTAAAAAAGAACACCTTGTGGGATGCTTTTTAGATGTTTCGGCTGCCTATGACAGTGTCAATATTCCGGTGCTCAGAGCAAAAATGCTAGAGCTGAGTGTTCCAGTGAGAATCGTACACTATATTTGTAAACTTTTTATGGGCAGAACTATTAAAATACGAAACGGTGGCTTTCTCCTTCCGCCTAGAACTCTATGGCAAGGCATCCCGCAAGGGTCAGTACTGAGCCCCTTATTGTACAGCATATATACTTATGATCTTGAGCAATCGGTCGTCCCTTTTTGTAATATTCTCCAATATGCAGATGATATCGCCTTATATACATCTTCTGATTCTATCAATACAGCAACATCTCGTATAAATGAAGCTTTAAGTTACCTGAACGTCTGGTTAGATGAACATGGCCTTTCATTATCCCCATCTAAAAGTACAGTAGTTGTTTTTTCCCGTTCAAGACTCACTCCATTTGCAAACGTCACATATGAAGGACACGCCATCTCGAACGAACCCTCTACAAAATTTCTTGGAGTTTTTCTGGACTCTAAAATGACTGGTATCCCTCATCTAAATTATGTGGTTAATAAATGTGAAAAAGGTATTAACGTTCTTCGTGCTCTTTCAGGTGTTTGGTGGGGATCCCATCCATACAATCAAAAACTCATGTATAACGCCCTTATTCGCAGTCGTATTGATTATGGATCGTTAATTTTGGAACCCTGTAATAAAACAGCTCTAAAGAAATTCGATATCATACAGGCTAAATGCTTACGTATTATGCTTGGTGCAATGAAATCGTCACCAAAAAATGCTCTACAAGTGGAATGCTTAGACCCCCCACTCTTCCTTCGCAGACAATATCTGTCTGATAGATACATCTTTAGGGTTATGTCATGTTCATCTCATCCACTTACTCCTCGTCTAGAGAGTCTTTCTGAAGAGGCATCCAAAAATCGATATTGGCTTAATAAGGAAACCCCCAAAATCATCAAGAGTTTTTTAAAGATTAAAAATCTTCCTGCGCCTGTTCATAGTTGTAATATCGACCCTTTATTCCAAACTGATTATCACTCACTAGTGTTTACTCCTAAAGTCATTTTGAATTTTGGAATTGAAAAAGATGATCCGACAGCCAATCAAAATTTTATCAGACTTCTGTCTGAATGGCAAGATTGGATATCGATGTTCACTGATGCCTCCAAATTATCCCCTGACGGTAATGTTGGTGCTGCGGTTTGGAATCCAAAATTCAATGTGGCACTATCCTTTAAATGCCCTTCTCAGACATCTGTGTTCACAGGTGAAGCTATTGCCTTATATGAAGCGCTTCTTTTTGCTGATACTCATAATTTCTCCAAAACAAATATTTTTACAGACTGTAGAAGTTGTTTACAAAAAAATTGTTGTAATCAATTCAAAATGAAAATTAAGCTCCCTCTTATTTTTAAGATTAAAGTTACTGTTTAATTGTAGACAAAAAGGTCTAGATATTGTCCTTGCTTGGATTCCTGGGCACTCTGGTATTGCAGGTAATGAGATGGTGGATTCTTGGGCTAAACATGCTACAGTAAGTGGATCTGAAAACCACACAGAAATATACCATACCGATTTGTTTCCTCTAGCGAACTCACATGTATGAAATAATTGGCAAAATTTATGGGACTCCTCTAGACTTACCAAAGGGCGTTACTATGGGGACATTCAACCTCTGATATCACGGAAACCCTGGTTCTTTCGATTTCGAAAAGGTGGCAAACAAGCCACATCCACCATATGTCGCTTCGTTTAGGACATGCATGCACACCGGTCTTCCTTGCCAAAATCAGAGTACGGGATAGCTCTCTTTGTGAATGTGGTTTGGACGATGGGACGGTAGATCATATTTTTTTCAATTTTCCTAAATTGTCATTTTCTTTTCTTTCTCTCTCCCTCCAGACATACCCCGACCTATCAACTTTCAGTCTCTACTCACTTATTCGCATTCTTTTTTTATAACATATTTAATGAAATATATTTCTATCCATGATTTAAAATTCTAGTTTTTTTTTCTTTTCTTTTTTTTTTATGTAGGCATGTAGCTAGATTATATTCTCTCTCCCTACTAATATTCTCCATTCCCTACTAATGTTATTTTTGTATGATATCGTTGTTGTCTTGTGATGTTTGTGTCGTCATTAATGTTATTTGTTTTAGGTGCCCTGGACCAAATCCCTGACATTTCTCAAAATTAAACACCGAACATTTTCCCCGCGTGCTACTTTCACATAACGTCGATGTTGGCCAAATACGTCTCACACACAAGAGATGTGAATGCCATTTAAAAAAAAAAAAAAAAAAAAAAAAAAAAAACATAAATTCAACCCCGCAGAAGCCATTAATAAAAAAGTTGAAGTTGAATAACAATTCCATTTCAATTGTATTCATTCAGTGATCAGTGATGCTCGCCTGCTATTAGTTCGTATCGTAGTACATTTGAAAATAAAAATTGAGTTTGTGTTTAGTTCCTGTGAAGAATGCTATAAAAAAAAAGTGTTAACGTAGTATTACAGTCAATACTTTTACGAATTAATTCAGCGAAAGTTTTAAAAATCAAAGATGAATAGTAGCAAAATATTTTATAGATTTTTAAACACAAGCAGAAGATTAAACAATGGATCACTCGCAAGGTAAGGTGAAACTAATATTTTGTATGACCTACATATTTGCAATAGAAAGCAAAGAGAAATGTAAATGCTTAGAATCCTAAATAGTATAGCTAAGAGGGTTGGCAACGCTTTTGTTATATCCCTGGTATTGCTAGCGGCTATAGGTTACGGTGACTGCTTACTATCAGGTGGGCCGTATGCTTGTGTAACACCCTTTTTATTATTATTTTATACCACTAAGGTGGCACACCTTAGTGGTATAAAAAAAAGGCTGTTGGTAGGATGAGTGTAGTTCCCGAAAGCCTACAAGATCGCCTCTGCAGGAGGTTCAATGTGAATTTTAAATAAAAAGAAAAATGTATGCTTTTTCATACCACTAAGTTGGCAAACAAGCATAAGACCCGCCTGATATTACGCAGTCACTGTAGCCTATGAAGCTTGCACACCAACTTACAGGTTATCACTTGCCACTGCCAGCACTAATAATCTTGAGTACCCCATTTCTATTCTGTTTCTAGGTATGATGAATTTGTAGTTCAGTGGTGACAGCATTGGAATATTGAGGTTCTGGGAGCTATATTGTTCTGAAAAGTTTGGGGCAAGATATGCATAATCATTATGTAGGAGTAGGTAATATGCAGAAGTAATTTGAATATCAAGAATACATTAGCTGTTGTTAGCTAGACAAAACTGCACTTGGAATGAAGTAATTTACATGAGATTAGAATCTGCTATTCTGTAGACCATGATGACAATGCTAGCAGCATTATATTCTATTGTTTATTGAAAATGTCTTAAGAAGTTATAACTTTTAACAGTAAGAATATATTATCATCTTAATCTAAGACATACAACATAACTTTAAAACTGCTAATGATTTATACCCAAGTGCTCCCGAATTTGAATAAAATATTATTATTTTCTTTAAAATAAACTAACCTGGTTTGTAATGTATTTACTAGTCAATCATTGTTCCAGAAAATTACAAGACACAAATACTACAAGAAGCATGTCTGCAAGCGTATCCATTTCACAAATGACTAAGGACAAGGAGACATTCCAAGATGTATTGCCAGATGTCATAGAAACAATCTCGAAAAGTTATAAGTTCCACCAGGCATCTGATGTCAAGGAGTGGTTGAAAAAGGTATAATATAAACTACTGTACATTGAACTATTATCACAATATATGCATTCTTGCAGTGTATCATCATCATATATTTAAGAGCTAGGCTCTTGTCGGTGGAGCAATCGCCAAGCCGTTCTATCGTTAGCCATCTCTTTGACCTCTTGGTACGACATAACGTTAGCCTTCGTCTTTATCTGTTGCAGGTAACTTATCCTTGGCCTTCCTCTGCCACGCTTTCCTTTGATCTTTCCCTCTATGATATTTCGTATAAATGCGTCATGTCGTAACAAATGGCCCATCATGTTGCCCCTCCTATTTTCAATCGTTCTTTTTTCTCCTACTTTCTTCAGAACGTCCTTTGTTGTTACCATTTCTGTCCAACTTATTCTCTCCATTCTCCTCCAGCACCACATTTCAAATGCTTCCAACCTTTCTCTGTCTCTTTGCGTCAGTGTCCACGTTTCACATCCATACAGTACGATACTCCATACGTATGTCTTGATAAGCCTTGCAGTGTATGTACAACAAATACTCATTATAGTTTAGTATACATTGCATACATGTTTTTCTTTTTCTGTTGCAACATAATCAATGAGTTTTTACTATATGTATAATTTACAGCAACCACCCTCATTACTATTAGTGTATACATACATATTTACATTTGGGGTGAGTGCAATAAAAAGGCACACAATACACAAATTAGGCAACAATGTACTGAATCACAATGGCCTAGATCTTTATTTACATTATCTGCATATGCCATGATAACACACTGTATTATCATGGCTTCCTACTACTTTCTTATCCATATGTTGTATGATGGAATCACTGTCCCCCACATAAAATGTATGCTATAGGACAGTGATTCCTAAATTGGATTCTATGAATCTATTTATTTTGACTGTGAAATAAAAAATGATGATTTTTAAACACAACTAATCAAAGTTATCTACACTAATACTATAAAGAGGAAAGATTTGTATTTTTGTATGTAACGAATAAACTCAAAAAGTACTGGACCGATTTTAATAATTCTTTTTTCATTAGAAAGCTACATCATCACTGAGTAACATAGGCTATATATTATACTAGCTGCCCGTCCCGGCTTTGCACGGGTAGACAAAATATTTGATATCAATGTCTACCCGTGCGAAGCCGGGGCGGGCCGCTCGTATATTATATATATATAAATATTTTATGCTGTTGAGCATAAAATGTTTGATGAGAAATCCATTACTGTTACCTTAGTAGATGTTAAGAGTAATCATTGACCCTGAAGTGACCAATAAGACAATCTTATTCTTAACTTTGCTCTGTTTTTATAACACTTTAACTCATTTAAATAATTTTTAGGTGTTAGAGTATAATTTAAAAGGTGGCAAGAAGGCGCGCGGATTAATCACAGTGTTTGCATATGAAATGATGGAGAAACCTGAAAATATAGATGAGGAGTCACTAAGGCTGACCCGGGTCTTAGGATGGTGTACAGAAATGGTAAGATATCATGCACTTGTTAGTCCATAATCTGATTAGGATTTATTGAGTGAAAGCTACAAGTCCAAATTGTATTGCTTTATATATATATATATATGTATATATATATATATATATATACTAAATCCCAAAATATTATCTGATGCAGTAACAGTGCCAGATAGTGGTGAGGCATCAAATTGGGAACTATTCTGCCAAACTATTGGCGGAAAACTTTTTTTTTCTTTAATTTCTCATTTAAAGAGAATATAAAATCTCAACAACTGTGATGTGTATCTTTATGTTATTCATAAACAATAATAATAATATAATAAATGTACCAAATGTAATAAATGCTCCCAAGTATTTCTTATCCAAACAAAAATATGTATGATTGTTCATCCATTCCCACGCAGCTCCACAAGGCCTCATAATAATCTTAATATCGAATAATATTATTATGTGGAGGAATCCAAGACAATGAACGGACAGTGTGTATGGTATCTACATAAAACAAGCAATAAATATTGTTGTTTAAGATGATAATGTACGTACGGAACCTACAAACATCATTGTTCCAAGTTAAAAGAAGGAATATGATCATTGTGCGAACTTACAAGTAGGTACTATACGCATGTTCAAACAATACCTACAATTTAATAACAGTTTGTTGGGTTGACATAGCGGCAAGCGGCTACTTTTGAAAAAAATAATAAATGCTTTGCTATCTTTGTGGTAATACAAGAGACAATGGAGTCAGTGGATTAGGTCGTTTTATTTCTGACGACATGATGCAGTTCGATATCAAATACTAGGCCAAGATAAGACACGGTTTCAACAGGTCTAATTATGCTTCTAATGATGTTTAAGAACGTTGATAAACAAGGTGAATTATTTATTTTGTATCGGTTGATGTCTTATGGTTTGCTATGGTCGCGAGTTCGATTCCCGCACCGTATACATATACCTATGTACCTACCTATGAGGCTGAAAAAATGCTACACAATATGGCGCTGTTTTCTCTGGTCCTCCTTTAGGTACTTAGGTACGCTTGACTATAAAGAGAAGATAATAATAAAAAGAGTACTACCCTCTATCATTTTTGGAGCAGCGAATAATAAAAGATCACCCCAATATACAACCAACTTATTTTTAATTGCAAATTCTTCCTATTATTGCACTCTCTGATATTGTCCCCAGCTGCAATCCTACTTGGTGGTAGTGGACGACATAATGGACGGATCATCGACCCGACGCGGCATGCCGTGTTGGTACCTGATGCCCAACGTTGGACTCGGAGCGATCAACGACACCACACTCATACACTCTTCTATATTCGAAACATTGAAGATCTACTTCAGCAACACACCACAGTACATCCATCTGGTGGAAGTTTTTAACGATGTAAGATATAACATATAAAACTACCTATATATTATTTTTTGACAAATAGATTACATTACATTTTCTAGCTGATGATAGACCCCTGGGTGCCAATTATGTTGTTCAAAATAACTAAACTTAACGAATTTGCCTAAAAATGTTGCCATCCTTATTTAACCCCGCACATGAGAAAGGGGTAGCAAGACTTTTAGATCTGTCAAATTTAGTTAAGTTTTGTAATTTTGAACAACAAATCGACACCTTTATGTTGCCTGCGTCCATAGGCTACGGTAACCGCTTACTATCAGGGGGGCCGCATTCTTGTTTGCCACCACAGTGGTGTAAAAAAAATAGATTACTTGGAACCGGTGGGCATGTATTGAATAGATTGATGAATCTAAAAGACGCAAAATAAAAATAACAGCAAGTCAATAGCAACTGCTTAACGTGTTTGCTATTTTTTTTACCCCGAAGTTATTACGATATTACATATAGCTGATTAGTAATAAATATAACGTTAACTTAAATTTCAGACTTTATTCTTGACGTCGATAGGTCAACACTTGGACGTATCGATGGGACATCGCAAAAAAGACGACTACAGTCTGTTTACGATAAATCGTTACAACGCTATCGTTAAATACAAGACTGCGTACTACACTTTCAAATTGCCGGTCGTGGCCGGCATGCTACAAGCCAAATGCGCGGACCAAGTGGATCAGGACCAAGTCGAAGATATTTGCCTGGAGTTGGGAAGGCTCTTCCAAATTCAGGTTGGTATAATTCGTTTTTTAAAGATAAGTCTTGGGTGACGTTTAATATGTGAACTTATAATTATTTTATTTCCTATATTGTATCGCCAATAAGTGATACACAAAAAAAAAGTATTAAACAAACTTACAACATTCAAAATATACCCGGTGCTCACACAGTTACAGCCAAATACATCTAGGTCTATTACCGCATAGATAAGAATGCACATGCCTTTATACAGGGGAAATTTTCCTTGCTTCCAATTAAAATGAAATAGCATACAATTTTGTTAGTTATTGTAATTATCACTATTGTAGGATGACTTCATGGACTGCTTCGGAGATGAAACAGTGACGGGGAAAGCGGGGACCGACATCCAAGAAAGTAAATGCAGCTGGTTAGCGGTTAACGCCTTACAGCGCTGCAGCGATGCTCAGCGTACGCTCTTCATTGAAAACTATGGAAGTAAGGAGATAGAAAGGATAGATCGTATCAAGCGGCTTTATGAAGAGCTGCAGCTGCCACAGCTGTACGCGGAACAGGAACAAGCCATCTACAACGGTATTGTGCTAAGAGCTAAGGCTATGCAGTCGGAATCGGCAACAAGGTTATTCCTGAAACTTTTAGATATGGTCTACAAAAGGAAGCACTAGTATTTTTAAGTCTCAAAGCAATACTTTACTGGAACTTGACTGAAATATTGTGCAGTATAATTGTTATCAATTTGATGTGAGTAGATACTATCATTAACATATTCTGGGTAGTGGTGTCCGTTTGATTTGACAGCAATACAAGTTTTAATATATCTGTTACTAGCATAGGTATTTTCATAATACAGGTGCCAAGGAATGTGACAGAATTAAGGTTATCATAATAAAAAATATCTTAATGTTTCTTGCTTATCCGGTTTCGAGGCTTGGTTTTTTAAAGATTAATTTTTCATGTTTGTTTTTATCAAATAATATGTACATTTAAACTAGTCGAAGCCATGTGCATTATATAAATATATTTCAGGGTATAATAGACCTATGGTGTTATTATGTGGAGTTGTTGTGATTTTCTGTGTGATTATATTTTCCAACATCGTCTTTGTCACTAATTAACTTTTAAGCGTATGCCACAGAGGGTATTCTGTAAATTTCATTAATAAAATTAAATTGATATTAACATATTCATTAATGTATTTTGTTAATTTATTAATCTTAACAAAGGAGCTTCCCGCCTCTGTACGCTAAGATCTTGTAACTACGCAACAGATTTTAATGCGCTTCTCACAAATAGACTGAGCTATTCCTGAGGAAGGTTTTTATGTATACCTAATTCATTTATTTATTTATTTATTTATTTATTATTAAAAGCTTACATCTATCATTACAGGCGAACCCAAAGCGATAGTGCGGCTCATTGGAATGTAAACACTTTAAATTTAACAATATAAACCATGGACATAACAAAAATATATAGCTCGACAATTACAAATAGTTAAGAAACAATAAACAATTAATATACTATTAAATAAATAACACTAATCATAACTTACAATACTAAGTAATACTTTTGCGAATTCACACAAATTGTATGGAAATATGTCAATCCGGGAATGAAGCTCGTTCACAGTGTGTATGGCTCGGGTGAGGGGTGTCTTGGCTAGGAGGTTGGTCCTGGCGGTGGGTACGGCGAGCAGCGGCGGGCGGCGTCGCCTCCACACGTACTTGTCCGGGACACTGATACTCAGGCGTTGCAGCACTCCTGGGTTATGTTGTTCTCCTCGCAATAGCTTCACTAAATACGCGGCTAACGCGAAGTCTCGTCTAACTTTCAACTCATTGTATCCCACCATACCCAGTACGAATAGTGTGGGATACATGAGGGGGTAGAACGGGTACACTCCATATAATTTCGAATAAAGATGCCTCGTAAATTTGTTTTGTACCCTTTCTAACATTGCAGTGTATTTTGCTTCATGAGGTGCCCATACGCTTGCTCCGTATTCCAGATGACTCCTGACAAGTGCATCATACAACACCTTGACTGCCGCGATACTGGTAAACCCCTGCGACTGTCTGAGCACGAACCCTAGGTTGCGGTATGCCTTCTTGCAGATGTTATTTATATGCTCTCTGAATGTCAATTGTGAGGTGAGGCTAATGCCGAGATCACGCACCTGGGAGACTCGCTGTATAGGTGCCTTGTCCATATGGTATTCGTACAGACGCGGTTTCCGTGCCCGGGTAAACGTTATTACCGAGCACTTTGACACATTGAAATGGAGTTTGTTCTCATTACTCCAGTGCACGACTCGGTCAATATCTTCCTGTAGTCGCCCACCATCTGAGTCATCTCCAATCTCATACAGCAGTTTGAGGTCATCCGCAAAAAGCAAACACGTACTATGTCTGACAACCTCTGGTAAGCTATTAATTAGAATTATGAACATGAGAGGGCCTAAATTGCTGCCTTGACTTACACCGGACCTAGTGTAATATGCCTGAGATTCACAACCGTTGAAGTCAACATATTGCCGCCTATTCTTCATATAGCTGACGAAAAAATCTAATAAATGCGGGGTACATCCCAATTCCGCTAGTTTAATTAGCAGTATGTCATTATCGACGGTGTCAAAAGCCTTTTTAAAATCAAAATAGGCAGCGTCGACCTGTCCGCCCGAATCTACCTCGGGAATGACCCGTGCCATGAAGTTAAGCATATTGGTGCCAGTACCGCGCCCCAGAAGGAACCCGTGCTGTGCTTCGGACAGTTGGGCACTTACTTGCTGCTGCATGCTATTTTGGATCGCCGACTCAAACACTTTTGCAGGCGTGGATAGCACGGCCACCGGTCTAGACGCACTTTCATCTGCCACCACCCCACCTTTTGGCACTGGAATTACGCGTGTAATTTTCCATTGGGCGGGAAATTCAGCAGATTTCAAACATTTATTATATATGAAATGTAGGGGCTTCAATAGTACCTTACTGCAATCTTTGAAAATAAAGGCTGGTATACCATCAGGGCCTGCTGATCTTTTGGGTTTTAGTCGATTAAGCGCTTGTTTCACGTCCTCAAGAGTCAATGAATCAATGTGTACTCGTGCGCTGCTCGCTCCAACCGCCGTCATCGCCACCTGTGCGTCTAGTACTGGGGGCTCTTTGCTGTACACGGATTCGAAAAATGAAGCAAATTGCGCAGCACTCTCCTCATCTGTCATTTGCTGCCCATCTTTAATAATCACTTGTTTATTAACCGTACGTCTCTTTGCTCGGATATATTGCCAGAACGACTTCGGATCTTTCATGAACTGACTCTGGATGTTATCAATATGCTGCTTGTGCAAGACTTGCAAAGCTTTTTTAATCCGAGTTCGATGCTTTGCGAACTCTTCATAAACATGATCTTGTTTCGTTATTTTATACGTCTTATGTAGTCGTGCTTTTAATTTAATATCATGGATTATATCACTTGTGTACCATTGGGGATAACTGTGTCTGACATTCTCTTGGTGTTGCTTCTTTATAGGCACACAAGCCATCAGAATTGAATTAAGTTCACTATAAAAATATTCTACTATATCATCAACCTCTTGGAGCTCATACATATAACTCCAATCCACTAGTGAAAGTTTTGAATATAGGCCCTGATAATCGGCCTTATAAAAATTATACCGCGGCCGACCATCCATCCTAGGTGTAATTGGCCGCGCATCACGCGACGTATCATGTGCAGGAGTGGGGGCAGTTGGAGCGGCGACGGTTTAGGTTTCACATTTATGTAGTACACGAGTACAATATTCTAGAAGAGAAAATGCGAGCCGAGGTGCACCTGTGCGAAGTCGGGGCGGGTCGCTAGTTAATTATATAATATACACAATTGGTATTTCTATTATACAAATTACTTTGCGTCTGGTAGGAAGACTGGTATCGATTCTGTTGTACAGAATCACAAAACAAATTGACAGGACTAAAAAAGTCTTGCTATCCCTTTCTCATCCTTTTCTCATGTGCGGGGTTAAATAAGGATGGCAATACATACTTTAGACCAGTCAAATTAGTTTTTGTGATTCTGTACAACAGAATCGACACCACTGATGCTTTATAGATGTATCAAAGATAATGAGCATGTGTAATAAATAAGCTAATGCAATATTGATGTTGGTACATACTTCTCTTATTTTGTAATATCCATAATGAATAAAGCAATTTTTTAAATTTAGACACTAAATAATGTTAACCAGCGAATTACAATCGTGTTCAACAAAACTGCATAATTTTAAAAAGGTAAATTTACTGTCATTTATTGTCGATCTGAAACTGAATTTTTTATTATTCGTATTCAGATTTCATAATTTTTATTTGTCTATAGGAAAAGAATCCTGAAAGTTTTTGTAAAGAAATGTTCGTGACTGCTACAGTTATTACTTATGAGAACAGCAAAAGTTTATTATTAATTTAGGAACATATTTATATTATTAATCCTAAAAATGTTGGAGGTACCATTTAGACTGGTTTGTTTTGAATTAAATAAAACAATATTAATAATTATTATAATAATTCGCTCGAATACGTACTAATTTGGTTGATATTGGTGAAATATACTTATTGGTTCGGGTTTTATCATATTATCTTGTTAATAGAGTCCATGCGGTAGCTACATTGGGTATCTAGCATATTTTATAGAAATTGGCTATATAATGAAAATAAATAAAGCTATGTAAAAAGATAATGTAGTTTCAATGATGTAGCGAGTTTATATATTGTACCTACAGTCCATCCAATCCTGACAACCTCAAATCAAATAAAAAAACATTTATTCGGTTCAGACCATAATAAGGCACTTATGAACGTCTTCTTTACCTTCTCTTAGTTTCCTCCGTAGTCTTCGGTAATGAGCTCGGCTATGTAATTGATTTCCTAGCTTTGATCCTAAGAGCTTTACACAAAAAGATGTACCTCGGTAGGTACCTATTTTCAATAATTATAGTATATTATCTACTCTGAGATAATAATAATGTTTGGACATTATCACACAGCGCCATCTGCCCCAAACTAAACAAAGCTTGTACTATGGGAACCAGTATAATACTTATATACTTTTTTTGTAAATACATACCAGCACCCAGACGCAAGGCAAACATATTTGTCACTTAACTGTTGCCCCAGCGGGAATCGAACCCGCGACCTCTAGCGAAGCAGTCAGGTGTACTAACCACTAGACTAGCGGTCTTGTCAATGTTCAGTATGTTTTGTATGTACGTAGTTCACAACATGTAGTCATAAACACTGCTTCAGAGTACAATACATAATATACTGCGTAGTTCGTTCTATTCTCGTGTAATATCACTATTGTTTAGTACATATGTTACAGACTATAGGCACCTTTGTATTGAAACTATTTCACACCATA
Organism: Falcaria lacertinaria; assembly: GCA_951449985.1. Classification (NCBI taxonomy): domain Eukaryota; kingdom Metazoa; phylum Arthropoda; class Insecta; order Lepidoptera; family Drepanidae; genus Falcaria; species Falcaria lacertinaria. The sequence goes on along the minus strand of OX602125.1, from coordinate 4,235,477 downwards.
CATCACACAAACAGGAAAGCTGCAATGTAAATAAAACACAAATAATCATACTATCATAGTATATTCCAAAAATATAATGTTATACGTAACATTGTTTCCATATGAACAAGTTATTAAACGGGTCGACACCTCCGATCAGCAGTAACTTATAGGTAGTATACGCTATCATTATTATTATATTCACATACAATACAACTCAAACCACTCTTGCAAAACTATAGAGACACATACAATTTGGTAAGATTGGTATCCATGATATTATTTTGTTTCAAGAATTTAATTTGTTCAGACTTAGTTTACTTGTAATCTAATAATTATAGCTTTACCTTACGATTAATGTCCATGGCTTCCTACATCAGCATTTTTTTTACGTTAAATTGTATTTATGCTTTAAGTCTTTTATTCTATAAGCACCAATTGCCGCGCAACATTATTCACTCGCTACACCACGGATCTTACAACACTATTGTCATTTTATAGATGATGAAAAGTAAAGGAGACAGCAAAGAGTGAAATTATCGTGAGGCTGTGTCCCTAGTAGGCAAACTTTTAGCGGCCGACTGAGTTTGCGGCGTATCGGTTTAGTACGCCCTTCCATATATTTGAAATGGGGTGTTCACAGTTCGCGCGTAACGCTGCAAACTCAGTCGGCCGCTAAAAGTTTGCCTAATGGGGACACCGCCTAAGTAAGGAAGGGAAAACAGGCAAGTCGCGTGTCGGCCGCAACCTGATGCTCATTGTTCCTAAGCATATTGCGCGGCAATTGTCGCCCAATCAACAAGGCTTTTATTAAGTGCCCTTTTATACCACCCAAAAATTCCATCCAATCCCATCGCATTTTTCACCAAATCTATATTATTGAGTTTAAAAATAAGCTTATTGCTTAGCTTAAGTTGCCTCGTAGGATAGTGTGCTTTAGCATTAAACTGCAAAAATGTTGACCGACAACAAGTTAGTTGAACAATAAAGATAATCAGCTATTCAAAAGAAATTCCATTGTGTTGCATAGACTACAATACAGATGTATGTGCTAGTATAATTTTGACTAGTAAGCACCAATTGACTAATATATTTATATTATATTACCTTACACAAATTATTTACAATCACCATCTTGGGTGGCTAATAAAATTTAGCCAATCACACAGCTTCCGTTACACAAAAACAGGTTATTCACTATGAAGTTGAATGCTTATACTTTACACATAAAGTCTACAATTACAAAACAAAGTAGGTACTTCATTTACTTTGAAGAGCTAATTCATTAACATGTGTTATATTAAAAGGAGGCATAATTTAGGTATTCATTTTAATGATAAACCTTATCAGTTTTAATTAATAATATTGCTGAAGTTTACTCTAGAACCTTAAAATTAATTCTAAACAGCATAAGTTGTTAAATACATTAATATATTTTGAATAGAATTAGTAGATATCTAGCTGGTCAACGTTAAATAGATACGAGTATAGAACAAAGGAGTTTTTTAAACGAAGCAAGTCAGCGTAGTCTTGATAAATCTGTTTTACTATGCATAATAATAAGAAATAACATTACAATTTATTAACCTCCTTTCACAAAAAGATAAAGACGTTTCACATAACATACAGTTTATGAATCTTATAAGTAAAGGCATCTAATTGTGTGATGACATGTAAATTAACATTTCTTAAAATCTTTCGTCTCGATTCCTACACAATTTTACGCTCCATAGGGAAGTCAAGAAAAATCGTTCCACAGTAAAACGTTTTCATCACAAACATGACACAAAACAATGATGTGAAAATGATTGTGTAAAGAACACTAATAGTGTCTACTCCCTTCAGTCAGTAATCGAAATGCAAATTAAATGTATTTCTTTTGGTTTTGAGTAATTGTTAAATTTCGTGCCGGATTATTCTCAGCATAAAACGACCTTCCGAATCCGGTGGTAGATTCTGATTGAAAGTGCTTGTCTGTTGTAAAGTCTAGTCAATAAAGATCACTTTGAGTTTGAGTTTGAGTCAACTCCCTTGTCGCGGAGAAAGATACCAGAGGCGCATACTCATTAAAACACATTAATGAGTTCGCGCGTACTTAATACACCTAAATATAATAATATATATCTTCACGCCTTCCCACAAGGGTCCCTGAAGGGGTAGGTGGAGGTGTTACAACACCCACTTCCCACCAAAGATAATTTGGTGCCAACGAGACAGATGGTGAGTCCGTCGTCTCTTAGGCACTACATACGTTTTTAATTACTTCTCAGACGTAAGCAGGTTTCCTCACGATTTTTTCCTTCACCGTAAAGCTCGTGGTGTAACTAATCACTGCACTTAAGTTAGAAAAACTTATTGGTGCAGACCGGTGGGATTCGAACTTGCGTCGCTAGAATAGCAGAAAACGATTCATTCCACAAGGCCACCACGGCTCTTTACCACCTAAATATAAACCATAAAAAAGGGTACCGGCCCGCAAGCGGGGCCACGAGGACCTACAGACATTGGAGCAAGACGGGGACATTCTCCTTCACTTCAGACACCGCAGCGGTACTCTGGCGGTCGAGTTACTCACTACTTATTAGTATTCTTTACACATATGATCACAAATTTAATATTTTCAAATAGATTTGAGCGAATTTGACTTGAAGATTTTAACTGTTAACTTATCCATATTTTTGTGCAAATTTAATACGTTGGGGCTCAAAGCATAGCAGTGATCCTTGGCTTGAAATGTGAGTTTTTATTACCGAGACGAGCTGCTACATACTGGCTTTTCCATCTATCTATTATACATAGGCCGAATAATGGAACGACATTCGAAATTTAAAGGCCCACGTAGTTGTTTGAAGCGTCGTCAAAATTCAATTTCGCATGTAATATCGGAGGCCATTCAAAATAGATGATGGCATCAGATTTAACTGGCGTTTCAGTATTCGTTTATATTACAGATATATTTATGGAGCTTGTTTAGAAGCGCCACATGACATATATGCCCAGTGTGCCATTTTCATGCAAAAACTATAACTTTATCTGTAAATAAATGATTAAATCTTCCATGTTGTATGTATCGACTGTATGCTATCACACGTGATCATACGGTTAGATCAACCGCCAATATTATGGATGTATTGTAAACAACCAGGATATATATACACATAAGATAGATACATAAATATTCATAGAAAACCCCAGTTATCAGTAACGTTGGCACTTTAAACATCTTCTATGCGCCTCCGAAGACCCATTTCAATAAGAACCAGTTGATAATAATACCGGTAATTTTTCGGTGGATTTATTAATTCTTGAATAATATACCAATATTATCGTTGGATTATTTACAGAAACGAAAAAAGTTTACAACAAAAATAAGTGTTACGTTTTACACCTTAAAACAACTTATTATAAGGATCGTTATACTATTAGCTAAATGGTCTTTATACAAGCTATCACTATTGTAACAGCCAGCATTCAAGTTAACCTTATTCCCGTTGAATTAAAATACAAATGTATTTGGGCTTCAATAAAACATCTTGTCGACATTCTGAATGTGGGGCGGCAGCAAAAACAACTTTGTGTTACCAACCCACTTGTGCTGTAGCGTTGCTTTCAAAGTCTATGGATAGGATTTTTATAAACCGCAAATATAGTCCTACTAATATTATAAATGCGAAAGTTTGTGAGTATGGAAGGATGTTTGTTACTCTTTCACGTAAAAACTGCTCAACGGGTTTGGATAAAATTTGGAACACAGATAGTTTATAGCTTGGATTAGCACATAGGATACTTTTATCCCGGGAAAATTATATTATCCCGGAAATTTTAGGTTCCTCTGAGATTCTTAGCTCAACGCGGACGTAGTCGCGGGCAGAAGCTAGTTAATAATAGATATTAAATTCAACTAGAACAAGGTTACATCATTTCATATTAACGACTGCTAGCAACTGGTATATTGAATACGGAACATTCAACTGATTCAACTTTTGGGGTGCAATGGCAACCTCTTTGTAGTGCACCCTGAGCGTCGGTCGACATCACTCCCCTGAAGGGCTGTGTTCTTGACCGGTGGCTGATAATCTGCCAAACGGAGGAAAACTCCTTATAACAGTGGGTAATTTTTCTATACACATAAATAGAATTGATGTGTCTGTTTGTAATATCAAAATAACAGCTTATTACGAAATGCATATGAAAGTAAACACGCTTCTAATGACAAAAAAGCAATTACATTTTTTTTTTTCTGTCTGTCTGTTTGTTTGGGGTAATCTCCGAAACGGCTGTACCGATTTGAACGGGACTTTCACTGGTAGATAGCTACTTTTACTGGGCGTAACATAGGCTTTAATTTTGGAAAAATAATTAGAGTTCCGCACAACGCATAACTATAAAATTAAAAAAAACTATAAAATTGTGAACAAAATCCGAACGGGTGGACTGATTAGAACGAGACTTGCATTGTGAAGCTTCTCACCTTGACAATGAAAACGAAAAAATCAGTACAGAACTACAGACCATAACAAGGCACTTATGGAAGTCGTACCTTAAGTACAATTAAAAATATCTGAGATAGGCTATAAGCCTTCATGTTATGATGTGTACCTGAATCATGCCGGGTCGTAGGTAGCCAGTATGGGCAGTTGTGGCGCATGCATCAGCCGGCGGTGGGCCTCTGAGCCGGTGAGGGCGGCGACGGTGACGCCCGCCTGGTAGGCCGCCGGCACGCGGATGTGGCGCGTGCGGGTGCCGTGCTCGGACCAACCCGTAGCGCGCCACTCGCGGATCGCGTTCACTACTTGACCTAAATACGATACGGAACATCATGAGGAACTTCTTCTTCGTCTTCCTAAGTACGGCAATCAATCCCTTCAGAGACTACTTTTGCCAGTGTCGAGTGTCATTTTCAAGTTTCAAAATGTCTAATGTTTACCGAATTAAAACGCCTTGTGTAGTGCATTCTAATGCTTAATGGAGTTTCTGGAGACAATCCACGGCAGTAGCAGATCGTAACACGCCTTTAGGTCAGAGGAAACCTATTGACCAAAATGATAAATCACTTAACCCAAAAGTCATATTATGGCATTATTTCCAATGTTCCTATAAATCAGTCAGTAAATGAAACTTTACTGCACATAACGTCACCAAAAATACACATTAAAGATCACTATAACACAATTTACGAGACACTGGAAAAAATCTCAACCGCTCCGCCTGATTCCCGCCAAAAACTCCGAGGACCTTTTTTGCGGTTTTTTTTTAAAAAAAGGTGGCACACATACATACGGCCCACCAGTAGGGCTAGCATGAATAAATTGCGACCGCGTATTCGAATCGCCTTCCGACTATTTTTATATGGGCAAATGAACAGCACTGCGGCGGCGAAAATTGTAACTAAAAATAATTATGAAAATTTTGACATTTCGCGAGTTACGTTTTCAAATACGTCATTGAAAAATGTTCCGCTACCGACACTGAAAGTAAACAGTAACCGTAGCCTATAGCCGTTACCAATACCAGAGTTTTACTAACGTGTTGCCAACCGTTGTTGATAAGGACTCACTGTGTTAGCAGCATTACTACTAGCCCAGCGTATCCCCGTGGAGCACTGGCAACCTTACTTACCGCATAAACACAACATTACATCAAATAGTGTTATTTCACTGCGGTCTTCTGTAAGGTCTTCACCTTACACACAGTACAGAACAGTCCTCAGCCGGGTGTCTCCAATAATAAATAAATCTTCATTTTGCTCAGAATTACCATATCAAATATCATCAAGAACGGTTTAATCACATTTTCATATTCAAAATATGATGTGTCATTATTATTATACAAGTTCTAATAGAGTATCCAAAAAGAAAAGTGTTGGCCGGCACTTTCGGCTTTGGACAAAATCTCTAAGAAACATGGATGATGTCCTTTGATTAGCATCAATATAAATATATAACCATTTAAAAATACAGCAATAAGTTCCAAAGGCCGACTTACCAAGCACATTGAAGGTGTGGAACCGTCGATCTGGGACCATCATGAGGGGCGTGAGATCCGTACTGGCCGTGAACCTGGCGAGGACGTCCCTAGTCCGGACGAGGAGTATCGACGGTGACGTCATCCGGGGCCAGAGCGCCGCCTCTCGCACGCACTCCACCGGGTTGCAGAGGTACACCCCTCGCGGCGACACTCCGAACACCATCTGATGGTGCCAAGCGTCTGGGACTTCGCCCTCGCAACCCGCTTGCAGGTTCAACGTCAGGATTGGTACTGCGCCTAGATTTGGATTATATAAGTATTGTCTTATGTATAAAATTCTCGTGTCGCGGTGTTTGTAGTTAAACTCCTCCGAAACGGCTTGACCGATTCTCATGAAATTTTGTGTGCATATTGGGTAGGTCTGAGAGACGGACAACATCTATTTTTCATTCCCCTAAATGTTAATGGCAGTCCACCCGTTTTTTTTTATAATTTTTATTTTTTTATGATACAGCATTATTTGTCAAATGAATTCATAGCTAAGACAGGACAACGTCTGCCGGGACATCTAGTATTATATACAAAGTACTCAACTATGGGAAGGTAAAGCATACTCGGAACCAGTGGGCAGAAGACATTGATTGACATGATCACATGTATGTGTGAAATATAATGCATGCATCAATGTATTTACCTAAAGATATCCAATCAGCCAACCAATGTGACAGCGACACCGCTCGTTCTGGATAAGTAGGGAAGAACCTCGCCGTGACCAGACCGTCAGAAGCCGTCTGCATGCCAGTCACAAGATCCGCCGCTGTACATCCCGCCACGGCACGAGACAAAATATACCTGAAAAAATAAAAAATATCATTTTCTTGTATGCCCCTGGTACTTTTTAAACTGGTTGGATTATAATTAAGTTCATCTTTAGTGTTTCTGTCCTGTTCTTTAATATATTTCTGCTTTTCTGCAGAGACAAATATATCGACATAAGGATAACGAATTTAAAAATCGTTTTTTGTACGGATTATATTAGTTTTAAGCACACACAGAATATGCGGGTGAATACCCGACATCGAAAAATAACTGAATAGCCACCAAAACCGGCCTACAGTTCTTTATGTTCGGTGTTAATCGCATGATCGGATCCATGGTATAAATTGTCGTACCATGGATATAACTTTTCAATGGAAAAGGTTATAAATTACTAATAATAAACTTATATTTATTATATAAGTTTATTATTAGTAATTTATACTAATAAAAATATAGTAAACCAGTAAGGAAAATATAATACCTAGGCAATGGAGCATTATTAGCTCTTTGTCTCGTCCCAACAGCTGATTTGATTCTATCTATGTTGACAGGTATTCCAAGTGCAATCTGAAATAAAAGTATTGCATCATCTTTGTTATCTATTCGAATAAAAATACTTTTCCTGATTATTATCAGCGTACAATTTAAACTGCTGTGGTTAGAAATTGGTTTTTATAGTGTCATTTTAGACTGCTGTATGTACTAGTTATATTATTTTTTAATACAGGTGACTAATAACTTTTCAGGTGATTATTATAAGTATAAAACTCAAACTCAAACACAAAATCATCTTTATTCAACTACACTTTGCAAATAAGTACTCTCAAATTGCCAGAATCTACCACCAGAATCCGGAATCGGCCGGTCGTTTTTACTATGATTTGGGCAATAAATTCGGCAATTATTCTTAATAAAAAGAGCAGCAGTAAGTGCACTGCGCATAGTGCAGTATATGCTGTTATTCACTATTAGTGTTACCTTTCTAACAATATAAAAAATATGGGATAGAATACATACAAAAACATTGACAACAGCAGTAGCCCCACATGCCGAAGAGGCTATCTGTGTAACCTGCCTCTCACATGCCTCTCGTTCTGCCCACACCATGCATCTGGGCGGCTCTGCACAACCCACACCACTAGTACTGGAACCAGCGACCCCTTGCTGCGGTGAAGGATCCACCTATCAGTCGAAAATAGATTATATACTTTTTTTATTACAAACATCTAACAAGTAATTTGAGTTACATGAGTTACTGGCAACCTTCACAAAATGGATTCCATGTTATGATGTTAGGAGGATTTTATATAGGAGCTGAGAGCTGAAAGCTTCAAGACATTATAATAATACCTGTTGCATTATGCATTATGCATTATTTTTCAAGGGTTTACCTTTGATTTGAATACACTGCAGAATTCATAAGGAAATATATGCAATAATTTACCATAGTGACATCTTGGCTCTCAATATCGGATCTGGTCTTTTCTGCCATTAGTTTCTTAGCCATAGCAAGATGGTATACAGCTGAAGACACATTAGCGGAATCAAATATGGGCCTCTCGCCTTGGTTAATCTGATGGACAAAATGCCCTTCTGTGCTCTGTTCTTCATCTGGAAATTGAAATATTATTTTATCATTTAAGTAATAATAATAAACAATAAATTGTTTATTCAGTAACATAACAAGTTAACATTTTAGGGGTGAAAGCCTCTTTTTAAGCAAGGGTGTGCTTGTATTAGGAGATTCCGCTCTTCCATATATCTTTTGCATGTTACATTTAAAACAAATTAGCTTAAAGTATATGAATTCAGTATGTACATATATTAGAAGTTATATTATGAAAAAACTAGAAAAACAATCAATCTATGTGTGTTAACTATATGTATAGATATTTTTTTTTCTTAATTTATGCCTTTTGTGGCTGAATGTCACAATTCTGCCAATGTCGTTATGTGCTAGTAACAAACTCTGGAGAGGGTACTAATGAATATTTTACGGCCGGTGTAGTAGAGGGAGGTTCTACTCAATTATGAATCCAGTTGATTTGACCTGGAAAATATGGACAACACAACTAAAAGTGTTAGTAAAATTATAATTGTATAGTAAATATGATAGGTTAGTGCATATTAATAAACTTACTATTATTATTAGACTTAATCTAAATGGCTGTGGTTATACAGTGACATAACTGTGCCTGTCAAATAATTTGATTACAGCCTATGAGTGCAGATAACAAGTATGAAGCGAACTTTATTAATATTTAAATCACTGTATACATTTAAACAGTGTTGCATGTTTATACAATTATAAAAACGGGAATTTACCTTTAAATTTTTCCTTTCAACCAGGTTGCATGTAGTTCTAGGCAGATTTCGCGCTATTTCCCGTTTTTATAATTATACTAGCTGTTTTCACCGCGACTTTGCTCGCATATCAATATAATATATAGCCTATGTTACTCAGTGAAGTAAAGTAGCTTTCTAAAAGCAAAATATTTTTTGAAATCGGTCCAGTAGTATCAGAGCATATTCAATACAAACAATCAAATCTTTCCTCTTTATAATATTAAGTGTAGTGATTTATTTCTGGCACAAAATTGTCAGGCATACAATTCATTTTTAGCCTAAGATCATTATCTGTTCTTCCTCAAGATCTAAATGTAAGCCAACCAAAATTCTAATGCTCTGGTTATTATAGAACAGCTAACAGAAATCAAACACCAGTAATACCAGGAATTAAGGATAACAGTTTCAATACTAACAGTTCAACTTCTCCATTGGTGACACCAGGTCTCCACTGGATACATGCGGACTGTCAGTCTCGTGAATGGGTCCTAGCGACATTGTCCTACGCACTAGCAGCTGCTCCCCTCTTGCATTGACATGTGTTATATAAGGCCCATAGCTGTGGTGGCTCTCACTCTCAGCCACATCACTCTGATTTGATGTGACTGCCTGACTGGTAGATGGTACATTACAGACATATGCTTCTACACTAGATGTAGAAGGCAGATCCACTGGGTCATACCTAGCTCCTTCCTGGTACTCTGGAGAAGTGCCCCTAGCCACAGGTTCATTCTCCTCCATCATATTACTAGCAGCCTCTAGCTCAACATCTGGAGTTGATTCATCACCAGTGTCCACTTCACATGAAGGCCCTGGATCAAAGTCCATTTCTAGAAAGTCCATATCAGGGCTGGATGCCCTTGAATCTTGGTCTCTTGCGGCAGCTGTCCCTTGCTGTTGAGCCTGAGCATTGGGATGCAGCAACATATCCAAGGGCAGCCCCATGTCCAAGCTGAAGAATGAGCTTGGCAAATCGGCCAGATGCTCTCCACCCCTGTATGTGTAAATACACCCATCCTCTGAACCTAAGGAATAGTCATCATTTCCCGTGTCACTTGAATTGTCATCAGCATCAAAATCAGAACTATTAAGTTTTAAGCTAGATGGCCTCTTCCTATTTTCCCTGCAGTTGTTTTCTGTATCATCACAGGCTTTACTTGAGCCACTTGTTGATGGTGCACCACAACTTTTACCTGTTTTATCCATGCAACCCTTATGCCTTTGACTAGGCTGTCCCTCTGGGCTAGATTCTGAGCCATTGTCGTGTGCGAGAGCTCTACTGCTGCCGGCAACGGGTTCCGTATGTTCAGAGTTTGAATTGGTCCCTTTGTTACACATTTGAGTTTGACCTGAGCTACACAGAATGTTATTGCTGTCACTGATACTTTCATTCAACTTATGGGATTGTTGGTTAGGTTCACAGCAAGGTGTATTGTTCGTGAGCCGCGCTATAGGCCCGTTTGGCGGAGCGAAGCCCGAGATTTGATTAGATGCAGATGTAAACACATTTTGGCTATTCTCAGTAGCACTTATTTGTCTAGGAGTATCCTTACGGCTCCATTTGCTCTCATCATCACGTTCCAATTGCAATGAATTGTTCATTGATGTAGAATCTTTACGAGAATCCATCATTACAAGTCTATTGGAACTATCGTCGGCATTGTAGTTTTTTTAAGGTTACCAAATAGTTATTTGGTGATGAAAGTAATATGTGATAAAGCAGACAAAGAGTTACTTAAACAAATTATTAATCATATCAATTAAAAATAATCACAAAGCAACATGAGATACCTACAATGCCCAGCGAGCAGAAAAACAAACCAATTCACGATTCAATTTCGTTTGACATATGTACATAAACTAAACTGACTGACACTGACATTTAAAAAAATATTCTACAGTTTTACGGTTTTGGATACAAGTCTTTTTAAAATATCTAGTCGTATGGTGGCTTCGCCTTTCTGAAGTTTCAGGTAACTCAAAATAATAGGAGATTATAAATGACCTAAGTAAGTGATAATTTACTAATGACAACCACATCACATAAAAGTCTTATGACTCCGCAAGCATAAAAATCGCACGAGCATCTGCCAATAGTTAATATGAGGCACTTGAATGCTTTCATAAAGATTCCGATTTTTAAGAAGATATTCAACCTCTTTTTTTTAGTCCTTGTGTGTTGCTTTATTTGATAACTTATAGGCTTATATAATCAAAGCTGATAGGGGCATTCAAATAAATGCCATGCCTCTGAATGAAGAGACGTATCGTGTTATACATATTTTACCATTAGGTACTACTTTGGTTTATGTCTAAAGTCAAAAGGGAAATGAAAAACCAAATTAAAAACTATATCGAAAAGGCGTGTATCTACCAAAACAAAGCTCTTTAATGGAGAAAAAAAAACTCTATGGTAAAACTATGTCTCCTGAGTCCTGACTTCGATTGTCAAATTTTCACAAATAATTTCACAATGACAAATTGATCCAATCTATTTAATCCAGCTGTGAGAGTATTATAATTACGACTTCTCAATATTAAATAAAGATTCACCGCATTTGTCATTGTTATATTCAGTAATTTATTGTAATTACAAGAAACAGTAGTGAAAATGGCATACGCCTACTTGTTCAAATACATCATCATCGGCGACACAGGTATTGATTTTATTTCTAAATGGTTTTATCTAGCTTTACAAGTTATTACGCGTTGTTATATTGTAAGGACAATGTGAGTTTCGAGTTTCCTAGGAGACTGATCATTATTTGATCTGTATTTATCTTATTGTTGGTAAATATGAAGATGTATTGTTGCTAATTTCCGCCTACGCTGGGCTCTTCCTACATCAAACAGGGAATTTATTGCGCACATAATATTTGAATGAAAAAGGTCCAATAAACATGTTATTTTGTATATCTAATTTATTTTTAAAAGAGTAAATAATTACAGGTAGTTTGGATTGGAGCCTAAAATTGGTCAAGGTCTTTCTTTGTTTATTTTTTTCTCGCCCTATCAGCCTTTTCCATTCTCGAACACATTTTTCACATTATTTGTGATAAATGCAGATGTTTTGATGAGTATGTATTGACTACTTCTTAAATATTGATTACTAGATGTTCATATCTATTAATCCCTCAGTCCAGCTTACATTTTCATAACTAAAATGATCTGAGTAACATCCTTTTGTTGTTTTATCTTCTTTCATTCAAATCAAGTGCTTTTTAAAAACTGACTCTTTTATGCCTCAAATTTCAGGCAAATTTCTTTGTATTCTATTATTTATATTAATTTGAATTTATGAATACCTTTAGAATCTTATTCATGTATTGAAACCAATTTAGATAATCCCTAAATTTGTCAGCCTTGAATTTGTCTGTGTATACTAAACTTAGGCAATATTTTATTGACTGCCTATTTTTATATTATTGTGTGTTGTCTAAATAGTTTTCTTTAATATTTTATACCATTGAGGTAAGGGCCATTAGCTGGTTTGCCACCATGGTATAAAAAAAGTATATATCTATTCATATCTCTATTTATTGGCTCATTACAAAATATGTCATGAACATATTTACAAACACTTATGTATGGCCATTACTATTTAATTACTACAGAAAACTGATATCATTATTTAGAGAGCTTTTAAATTAACTTATTTTCCTGTTTCTTTAAAAAAATAACAATATAATAGATAAGAATACTTTTGTGTTGCAAATAGGTGTGGGCAAGTCATGCTTGCTCCTACAGTTCACAGACAAAAGGTTTCAGCCAGTTCATGATCTCACAATTGGTGTGGAGTTTGGTGCACGCATGATCACCATTGATGGCAAGCAGATCAAACTGCAGATTTGGGATACTGCTGGACAGGAAGCTTTCAGGCAAGGATAACATATTATTTTAAGAACTATACAATTATTTGGAGTTTATTGCAACTTGCCATCCTTTCAACTGAGTCAACTCAATAGTTTAAAATTCATTCACTTGTATTTGCATAATTGAAAAAAAATATGCACTTTCACATTTCATATATTAGTAGAACAGGAGATTGTACCAGTTCCCAACTACACCACTATGTACAAATGAATAAGAATATAGTGAAATAATGAGAAACATAACTGTCTGTTAGTGATTGTATTCAGCCATTGACCTACATTATTTGTTGTGTAAATTACTAAGTCACACTACTTTGAGGATTTTAGAAAGAGCATGAAGACATTGCTAATGAACTCGATTAAAATGTAGGTATTATTGAAATGTTTCCAATGGGCCAGACAGAATAATCCATTGAATGGTTAATTAATTGAAGACTATCTTTAACTGGGAACCTGATAAAGTCTTGTTTCATTTATAAAAACAAATTATACAGAACCATGATAATGTTTCACATTATAATACACAAAGGCCTTTGCAAGCCTTTGTGTATTATAATGCATACTTTATTGTTTTATATTATAGGTATTTATATGGTCTGTCATATTGTTTACTGCATTTCTGTATCAGTGCAAGCAATGAAGTCCAATAAGGTTGAACCTTATTTGAGTGTTATGGAGATTATCACTGTTTGCGTATAATTTTGCGTCATCTTTATGTCTAGGTCAATAACCCGATCGTACTACCGTGGCGCGGCGGGTGCTCTGTTGGTGTACGACATCACGCGGAGGGACACCTTCAACCACCTCACCACCTGGCTCGAGGATGCGCGCCAACACTCTAACTCCAACATGGTCATCATGCTCATTGGCAATAAGAGGTAAGCCTTTATGGGCTGTGTGATGACTAAGACAGACTTAAAGGGAAGTTTTTGACTGTGAGATCCCAGACTGGGGATATGCATGTTTGATCTCATTAGTGGTACTCGAAGATATTTATATAGACTTATCTAATGAATAAAATGTTGAATGACATTTAAAAGATATTATCTACTATATAAAAATAAGTCGGGTTTTCCATCCTGACGCTATAACTCCAGAACGCACGAACCGATTTCTACGGTTTTGCATTCGTTGGAAAGGTCTCGGGCTCCGTGAGGTTTATAGCAAAGAAAATTACTTACTAGCTGCCCGCCCCGGCTTCGCGCGGGTAGACAAAATATATTTTGATAAATGTCTACCCGTGCGAAGCCGGGGAGGGCCGCTAGTCTTGTATAGAAAGTATAAAATTGTTAAAGTATATCGATGACGACCAATGCCGTCTTAACCATTGGGGCACACCGCGCACGTGGCTGAACCCAACTATTTGGAAATAAAATTATAAACACTATCACTCACGGAGATTTAATGCACTCCATGCTACAGTAATACTTTTCTTTTCAATACAGTGATCTAGAGTCTCGCCGCGAGGTGAAGAAAGAGGAAGGTGAAGCGTTTGCGCGCGAGCACGGGCTTGTGTTCATGGAGACTTCTGCCAAGACTGCAGCAAATGTCGAGGAAGCGTTCATCAACACCGCCAAGGAGATTTACGAGAAAATACAGGAGGGCGTCTTCGATATCAACAATGAGGTGAGATCTACTCACTAAAGAAAAAATATGTAATAAGTAAGTATATTTCGTTGGGGCTTGTCATCTGAAGAACATGAATCAAATCAATTATGTACAGAAGATACAGGATATGCAGAAGGCAAACTCTATTACACTATACCATTGTGATGTATTTATTAAGTGAAAATGGAACAGAGAAAAGTAAAATTTGCTTAAATTGCTATATTGGAGTTGGAAAATGAATATCATTTTTTGTCTTAGTCTTAAATAAATCTATGATGTGTTTTGTGATAAGTCCCCCACTTGATGGACCGATGGACTGATAAAGGTCGCTGGCATAGCATAGCATGGCTAGCATTGGATGTGGGCCGCATTAATCGGTCATTGTGGAAATCTGTAAGGGAGGCATGTGTTTAGCAGTGGACGTCTATCGACTGATGATGATGATGATGTTTGTGATTGTGGTTTAGGCCAACGGCATCAAAATCGGGCCCCAGCACTCGACAGCGGGTGGGGCCGGAGGCGCGGGTGGCCAGGGCGCGGGCGGAGCGGCCGGCGGCGGCTGCTGTTAGGTGCTGCACTGCACACACTGAGGCCTGCCCGGGACCACGGGATTACAGGTAACCACATACTACATATTTCAGTCTGCCCAGGACCACCAGCCTTCAGGTACCCACAACACTAAAACCTGCCCCTGCCCGCGGGTACTACAGATCACCACACACCGTACACTAAGCCCTGCCCAGGACTGCCGAACTACTGGTACCTATATTCATGTCATAAGAACGGGTCTTATATGCGATATTCCATATGTTAGGAACGTGAATGTTTGAAAAACACCTCATGTATTCATATACACACACACTTGTTTCGGTGATACTCCATAAGACTCATTTTTTTTTATTTTAGGAGGGGAGCAGCTGTGTGCAACAAAACAATGGTACGGAACTTACTGCATGCCAGATTGTTAGAATTATTTTATATGCTGCAGACTAGCTTGCGCCTCAACTTGCTACATACTGATGTTGTGTACTACGCCATTCGGGCTCTTCAATAATTAAGAGTATTTACAATTTTGCTACAACAAAATTATTATGTCCTCCGATGTTCCGACACAGATAGCCCGATCGATAGTATGTATAAACTGTAACTTCCATGATTTTATGGCTTAAGACACAATATCATCATCTTCAATGCATGTAGTTTGGTGACTTAGTAAGTGAAGAATTTATTATTTTGCATAAGTTTCATTGGCATAGACTATTTGTGCATACATTTTACTATAATAACTTAATATGAGTCAAGAATTTTTATAAAATTACATCTAGTTAGATAATAATGTGTAGTAAAAATCAAAATTAAGACATTGCAAATGTCTATTTCATTTGTATCCGTTAGATTCATCATAATTAATATGATCAATGATGTACCTAGGCACCTTTACTACCGAATATGCATAAGTTTAAATGACAGAGACGTGAACATTTTAGACCGGTCCAAACGCCAATAACTAAACCAAATTATTTATGTAATTTAATGATAGATCCTTCATAAATTAAATGAAGCTTTTATCTATATAGAGATGTTTAATTTTCAATATCAGAGATGTCACACAATAAATCTCGTCTGGCATTTATATGTATGGAACATATTCTAATCATTGTTGTTTTATATGGATTAATCAACCATAGGGTTGATGTTTCAGCTACTGGGCATGATAATGTGAGAGGCCACATTTTTCAATAATACTGGTTAGACTTACCATATAAGTAATTTAAAATTGTGTGTGTCTACCATATTATAATATTGTATATCAGCTGGCAGGAATTTTGTTACATTTATATGAAGTGCAATCTCATAGACAAAGGATGGCCTCTGACGTCATCATAACATCGTGTGTGTAAAAATAATGAGATTCTTAATGTTGAATCGTAATAGTTATGAGAATGTACGGCTGACAATTTACATTGAATATAGTTACATATAATTGGAATATAGTCTTGGATGTTATTTATGTCGATATTTTGTTTTTATTATATAATTAGTGATTAAACGAACTTACCTGTAAGTGAAGTTCTATCATAATTATACGAAGGCTTCGTCCGAAGATATTAGCAATCAAATTAACACTTGTAGTAGGGTACAGAGGTCACCATTTCGCACTGTATTGAGGGTACTTTTATATGAATCTACCCTACGGTTTACTTGTTTTTTTCCTGTCTATGTCTCTGCCAATACAAATACCGTGAGCCTATACTTATGAGTCCCATTCTTCTCAGGATTTGTAGATACTACAGAGTGCCATTCCTTCAGCTAAACAGGCCTCTATCCTGTTTATCTTCATCCGTAGTAGGAAGATATGTTTCCCAACCACTGTCAGTACAAGTGTTAGGGAAATTAGGCCGATTATTGTTGCTGTCTTCAAATGAATTATATAGGACATGAAAGGATACTCTATCTCCTCCTCTAACCATGTTCTTCCTGATCCCTCTATGGGATGTGTGAGGTCATCATAGGAAAATTCTCTAGGCTGGGCCTCACGTACTGATGACTTAGAGGATGCCCAGGTAGATGCCTTGATCTCAACCTTCTCAAAAAAAGGTCCTGTCTCCCTACTCGTTAGTTCTTGTTTCACAGCAATGGATGAGTTTCCCCATCTTTGATGTAGACCCACAAGTTCTGCTCCAAGGACGAAATAATGTACTCCGCAGACTCCGGCAGGGCTATTCTCATATACTCTGTTATTCTGGGGGTCTAGAAATCCTTGCTTATGTCCCTGTAGGGTGTGGTACTCTATAGGGATATATGCTGTACATCCTGTTGTCACTCTGTATGTCCACTGATCAACAACCACACACGGCCAAACTATTAAGTACCCGGAAAGGTACTGAGCATGTACATCAGTTCTATTTAGATACATGGATGCCGCCACAGAGGGAGCTGTCCTGATTAGACTTAGAACAGATGAGTACAGCACTCGTATGCTCTTACATGTATGGGATACTTCGGATACCACAGTAGTCAGCTCTTCCCCGATTCCTTCAATCTTAGCTAAACAGCGGCATCAGCTATGGGTAGTGTGTCTGTATTTGTTTCTTCACGGGTTGTAGGAGGTGACACCCACACACGGGACCCTGATATGCTCTCGTACTGCATGGATCTGTTGATTCCTGCTGCTTGTATGATATTTATAACTGGGTAGGCCTCTTTAAGGGTAGGTACAACACATAGGGCAGAGTTGCAGAATCCAGGACCACTGTAATGTGTTTTTGGCTCAGTACTACGAGGCTCTATTTCTTTTGTATGGTAAAATATCTCAGATGGTGATATTCGACATACAGATCCTGAGCAAGATGCTACAGGATGGCCATCAATAGTAACTATGCCATCAAAGGACAATAGGGTTGCCTTCTCTATATAACACACATGTCGGGTTGTCTCCTCTGAGGATGGCCACCTATAAGAACATATAGTGTCTTCAAGATCCTTGTCACTGATATACCTAATAGATCCATGAGGGCACGTTAACCCCATGTCCATATTGGGGAAATCAGCCCCTGATGATTTCTCATAACGAAGGGATGTTGTGTATGATCCCCAGAAGAAGAAGTGGGTAACACATGTAACGTCCATAATTCTTAGTCTCCATCCTGATATCTGGGTGTGTATAGGTCTATTATAGGATACAATGCTTCGTCCGAAGATATTAGTAGAAGATATTATTAGTAGAAGATGTCTCTCTATGTCTTGGAGACCTCATTAAAGTCCTGACAACATGCAAAGCGCATGTGAGGGGATCCTGGACAGACCTGGTACAGAAGTTGGGAAACAAGGTAATGGGCCATCCTCCCAGGGTGCGTGGAACAGATAGTAGGCACACAATGTATTCCACAGGATATCTCTAAAGTTCAGGGAACCTATCATGAGCCATTATAGAGGCCTCCAATGCGGTGCACCAGTACGCAGGAATGGGGAGATGGTCTTTCTGGGCAGCACCCATCCCAGCAGAGAATACACTGGCTACATCTCCATTGAAAGATGGGATTGTCTGGTTTGCTTCGCTAGCCATCCTTGATATCCGTTTTAACGCGGAACTGACCTGCGCTCCTTTAATGAAGAACTCTCGCCCATACTCCAGTAGGGAGGATGACACCCACGTCTCCTCAAGTTTCAAAGTGATGCCTGCCTTGGTGCACAGTTCCAGTAATGTCTCTTGAAACCAGGATATAGTTCTGCTATGAGCACGTGCGAAAAGGCAGAGCACTGAACCGCGAATGAGGGATTGCTCAGTTGCAGTGTTCGGATGTCATAACATGTACCCACAAAAAAAAAAAAACAAGTAAACCGTAGGGCAGATTCATATAAAAGTACCCTCAATACAGTGCGAAATGGTGATCTCTGTATCCTACTACAAGTGTTAATTTGATTGCTAATATCGAGGACGAAGCCGAGTATAAAATTTATTCTGTTTATAGTGATGAGGTGTATACAATTCTTGATTTTCAACATATTGTGATTGTTTAGAACTTTAGAGGACTAAATACCTTGCATTCGGTTTGAACAAAGGCCAATTTGTCTGCCTATAGTTTTAACTACCAGATTAGAGTATGCTTATAGGTGGTGGCCTAGTATAGTTTTGCACGATATAACAAGTATGGTGCCCTCTAAAGGGCTGCGTCTTGAAGGAGGCGTTACGATAATCTGAAACGACTGCTTGCAAGGTACTGAAAGACGTGATTACAAAATAGCTTATTTTTAAGTTTAGCACATTGTAATGATATAATACAATATTTTGTAAGGTTACAATATGCAGACACATTTTTAAGGTGTAATTCATGAGAGTAAATGTTGAAAAACCATTTATTTATTTTATTTTATATTTAAATATTATTTAAGATTGGTCATGAAGGTTCCGCAATATTAATTAACATATTTATACCACCATATAATACACAAGTGTGTGATATCTACATATCACTGCAGATAATTAAGTGCATCACTCTCAGGGACATATAATTACAGTCTTAATGTTTATATGCATAATTTAACATAGAAATTCATGATCTTGAAAGTTTAAAAATATATTATCATGTTAACTACTAAGCTGTTGCATTGAGCTGTTTATTTCACTGTGTTCTATTTCAACAGTGATATCAGTGATTCCATTCAATACTGTGAACATACAATTGACAAGTTCTGGACTCTTCATCTTAACAACACCATTTCTTTTCACTTCAGCTTTGGGCAATATTATTTCACACAAGTCGAAGACTGTGATGTCCAATGTCACCATGTGGAATATTTGGTTCTGTAATATCTGGTAGGCCAAACTCACAAGCTCAGAACTTTCAGTTACTTCATCTTTGATTCTGGAAAGAAAAACCTTAATTTAAAAAAATCCCGCTCAAGGCCCCTAAATATAATTGCTAAGAATACATACATACAAACTTGCAGAGTATAGTCAATCGAGCATAAAGGTATTTATTGGTTTTATCTACATTTTTATTCAATAATGCAATCTTACCCATTCCATATAATATGTATATCTCCAACATCAAATGATAGGTTTAATTTGTCCTTGAGATTTACTTGTGGTGTTGTATAAATGAGAGAAAATGGGTCTGTGTTTTTTGATGTATCACTCTCCACAAAGTTGAAGCCAAATTGTAGAAGTTGATGCTGTAATTACAGTTAGAATAAGTCAGTCCAACAAACATAATCAAATATTTTTGTGGAATAAATAATTTCATGTTGACCATACCTGATTGAAATAATATTGCTTTATATTGCAGTCAAATAATATTTGTAGAGTTGATTTCACAGCAGTTCCCACTTTTTGCTCCCCTCTCTCCAACATGTATGGCAAGTGGGTAGCATTCCTGAGACTGGTGCTTACTCCCCATGAGAGTAAGAGAGCTTGATATGCCTCCTTAGGTTTTGTACTTTCAACTGTTGATACAGTTATCTAGAAGAAGAAAGGAGGTATGTTACTTTTTGCTCTGTCTCTCAACTGGTTAACTAACCAGTGCCTGCCACGCCCTGGTGATTTATATCAGTGAACTTGCACCACTGGTAATTAAGTCAGAACACATTAAAGCATGTAAGTATTTTTATTAAGCAATTAATTACCCTTAAATCTCGGAAACACTTTTATGTAGAAAATAAATGTTCGACAATTTCATCTTGTATTATATACATATATGGGACAATCTAAAACTAAAAGAAAAAAAAACAAGGCTCATATAAAAAAATAATGAATAAAACACTTGTCCTAAATCGCTGTCACACGGGAGGGTGCCAAGGCTGGCAGCATTGCCCCTCTGAATGGCAATGCTGATCCTTTGCACAAAATATGTTCCAGCCTTCATGTCACTGGAGGCCTTAATAACCTTCGTTTATTCATTATGAGTTCATCACTCAAATAAAGTTTTCCACAAGTAAAACGATAAGATAAGGATAAAGTGTAGGTATATAATATTTAAGCAATTTACCATCAAGCCATCTGCATCATCTTCAGAATACTTCAACATATGCTGTACATCAAACTGTACTGTGTATTTGATTGAAGAGTTAGAGGCTACTGAACTCACAATTGCTTGACGAACTTTAGCTGAATATTGCTTTAACTTTACCACATTATACTGCAGGTTGTACATGGGAGATACTTTACTTAGACGCCATTGTCCTTCATTGTATATAACTAGAAAAATAGCCAAAATAAATAACAGAAACAACATAATTTAGTGATCCCATCAAATCTTTTTAGGAATTTACCAGCCAACGGATCCCCAGTATAATGATTGGAGCTACTAATATTTTTACGGTGCCAGGATGGCTGCTGGTAAAAATTGGCCATGTTTGTAGTTCACATTAACTTTTATTCACAACAGTGGTGATTGGTAAACACAGAACATTATTTATTACGATCGCCGTTAGCAAAGGCAAATCAAATCAAACATTCAAAACAAAAGTTTAGGCTTCTTCTTGTAGGCTTCGTTTAGGTACATACAAGTTACAATTCAAATTTTGAAGCAAGTTCCCGTTGCTCTTTTGACGTTAGTCGACCCTTGACGTTGACTTTTGTTATCTGCCACATTAACAGATTTTTTTCTTTGAAATATGACACAGGCGAGCAAGTCTTATGTTTGCCCGTTGGTAAGAATAGCATAAATTCTCGGACCCTCGGACCATCGGACCAAGTCTCAGACGGACCTTTCGTTCCGGACCTCTAATTTTTATAGGTAATGTAAACGTATATAACATTAATTTTGATATGTTAATTACGATTTATTGACACAAATCAGATTAAACTATTTACAAAAACATATCTTAACCGTTTTGTAGGTAACTTAAAGATAAAAGATCTGACCCAAACCGGAATCATGCGGTAGCGTGCCAAGAATGCTGGCAGCACATATATATATATATATATATAGTTATACCATTCCGTCAATTGTTGATCATGCGTGCTATATCGCGAGCACTTTGTTGATCCGAAAACCTATGTTGATCCGGGTGGTTTTTGTTGATCCAATGGAATATTTTTCATACAAATGTGGTTCCGGCTGGATCAACGATTTACTCCGTTGAAATTTAGGAAACGCAACCGAAATGTTGATCCAATATACAAATCCACTCCGATAGTTGTTGATCCGATTCAAACGGGCCAATCAGAAGGCAGCAAGTCCTCCTACTGGACATACTTAAGGTATATGGATGGTTTAATTCCTATAATTTATTGCAAGACCACCTCATCATTAACTTTTCTTTATTTATTAAGTTTTTATGTTTATAGGTATGATATATGTATGTGGAAATTTGTTGACGACACGAGCTTGTCGCTTACCCGATGTTAAGCTTCGTGCCCAGCTGCATGCATGCCAGCAGCTCAATGTCTGACATTGTATCGCACTCAGTACCCTGAGATATAAGATCTAGAGTCTCGAAGCCCTGTTATTACCCCGCAAACAATGCTCTTCAACCCGGAACACCGTAGCGTTGATTAGCTACTGCTTGGCCGTTGATTAACTGACAAAGGTCTGGCCATTCCTCAGACTGACCCTCGCAAGAGTCCTACCAATACTAGATATAGTCGTACTAGTATTTGCCCGGGGCTTTGCACGCGTGGTAAATAAGTCAACATGTACCTATATCTGAAATTCTAAATGATAGCTTTTGCCCACTGCTAAATTTTTTTATGGATTTACCTTCAAAAATTACGGATTTTCATACAAAACTTTCATCCCCTATTTTATATCTTGGGGTGGAATTTCCAATAATCCTGAAATACGTAATTTTTTTTTTTTTTACTGATAGACCCAAATACCAAATTTCATGCACTCAACTTAAAAATCGACGGATTTTCATACAATCTTTCAACCCCTATTTTATTACCCCTTAGGGGTGGAATTTTAAAAAATCCTGAAATACGTATTTATTTATTTTTAACGGTAAGGCCAAATATCAACTTCCATGCGTTTATCTTCATAAATGACGGATTTTCATACAAAACTTTCATCCCCTATTTAAACCCCTTAGGGGTGGAATTCCTGAAAATCTTGAAATACGTATTTATTTATTTTAACTGAAAGGCCAAATACCAATTTTCATGCGTTCAACTTAAAAAATGACGTATTTTCATACAAACTTTCAATCCCTGTTTTACCCCGTTAGGGGTGCAATTTCCAAAAATCCTGAAATACGTATTTATTTATTTTTAACTGAAAGGCTAAGTACTAATTTTCTTGCGTTTTACTTCAAAAATGACGTATTTTCATACAAACTTTCAACCCCTGTTTTACCCCGTTAGGGGTGCAATTTCCAAAAAACCTGAAATACGTATTTATTTATTTTTAACTGATAGGCCAAATGCCAATTTTCATACAATTAACTTCAAAAATAACAGATTTTTATACAAACTTTCAACCCTTAATTTACCCTCATAGGGGTGGAATTTCCAAAAATCCTGAAATACGTTTTTTTATTTTTAACTGAAAGGCCAAATACCAATTTTCATGCGTTTATCTTCAAAAATTACGAATTTTCACACAAATCTTTAATCCCCTATTTTACCCTCTAAGGGGTGGAATTTCTAAAAATCCTGAAATACGTATTTATTTATTTTTAACTGATATGTCAAGTACCAATTTTCATGCGTTTAACTTCAAAAATGACCGATTTTCATACAAAACTTTCAACCCCTATTTTACCCCCTTCGAGGTGGAATTTCTAAAAATCCTGAAATACGTATTTATCTATTTTTAACTGAAAGTCTAAGTACTGATTTTCATGCGTTTTACTTCAAAAATTACTTTCATACAAACTTTCAACCCCTATTTTACCCCCTTAAGGTTTGAATTTCCAAAATCCTGAAATACGTATTTATTTATTTTTTACTGAAACGTAAAGTACCAATTTTCATACGTTTATCTTCAAAAATGACGGATTTTCATATATAACTTTCATTCCCTACTTTACCCCCCTAATGGGTGGAATTTGCAAAAATTATATATATGTTTTGATATGTTTATTTTAACATTTATATTAATACTATCATTTATCTGATCGTTTAAATCGTATCAACAATAGACTATAATCTATAATCCGTCATATCTCTTTACTATTATCATAATTTTCCTAATCCAGTCCATCATAAACAAGTCGCTGAGCTGAACTGAGCTGTTCGAGGGTACATATCCTTATACTCGACACTGGCAAAAATAGTCCTTGAAAGGGATTGATTGCCATAGCGGAAAAAAAAGAAGAAGAGAAGAGACGAGTGTAGACTTATCCCAAGAGAATACAACCGCTACGCTGACTTGTCTGTTTATTACGTAGAGGTTTGACGTAATGGTTATGTACTCTGTGATAACTTGTTTTGATGTTGGACTTTGACACGGATGATTATTGTTGATTAGTTGAGTTGGTTGTTTTTCAGTTTTACAAATTTACACTTCACTTCACTTTGTGTTTGGTCGTTGCCGAGAATGGATCAACTTCGGTTTGACGGTCGTGTGGCGGTGGTTACTGGAGCTGGCGGTGGTCTAGGGAAGGCCTACGCTCTACTGTTGGGCTCGAGAGGTGCTAAAGTTGTGGTCAACGACCTCGGTGGAGCCAGGGACGGAGCCGGCAAGTCAAACTTCGCTGATGCTGTCGTCAAGGAAATTAAAGCCAAAGGTGAAGTGTAATTCTTTAAATTATGTTTTAAAGTTGTGTGTAGAGATCCACGCAGATATTGATAGTTTAGAGTGGGAATTTATTTTTAATATGTACTAACTGTTGGCTAACTCTTAAAAATTAAACACAATATCAAATGATGAACATAGATTAGGCATTTTTTTGTAACTAAGCATGACTGTGCACATATATATGAAGTCTAGCAATGTCCATTCCATGACTGACAATATGCACATGCAAACTCATTAGCAGTGGTCGAAGGAAATATGTTTTTAGCATTGTTAGAATAAAATTTCCTTACAATTTCATGTACCTCCTTGTTACTGGATTGATAATAATAGCATTTTCTTTGAAATCAATGAAACCCCAGACACTCAGATTTGGACGGAGCATTTGTTGTCAGGAAATATGACTTTTAAGAAAAGAAATATTGAAATCTGATAAAGATGACAAAAGATCTGTATGCCTAGGGATGAGAAATAAAAAAAACTGCCCAGACTGGTGATAATATGTACATTAGAATTCACTAGTGGAACTTGAAGGGTACTTAAAGTATGATCTAGTATGTTTTTGTATGGACAACACAAAATTGTTGAAGATTATTGTGTCTTCCATGTTGTCCACACAACTTTTAGAAAGTTTTTGGGGTTAAATTATTGAGAACTGATTTGTCCTCAAAATCAATGTAGGTATGTAATTTTTTTTATCCCTAATGTTCTCATAGATCAGTGGAACAATTAAATCTCTCATGTAGTTTTAGTCATCACCAATTCATATTTGTTTGTTACTCAATAATGTCAAAATGGATGTTACAAAAATTTCATGAAAATTTACACACAATAACCATCAAAGAAATATGTAAAAAGGTTTTTTCCTCTTTCCCTGAGCAAAATTTGCTGAAAGCTATAGGAATATAATAAAAATGAAAAATGTTGTTATTTATGGTTCGATTTTATTGTTTTGCATGGCTCATAAAGTTAAAGTATTATACTTATCACGGATTGGTACTTTAAAGTTTTATTTTTTTTATTGTAACCAAGAAATTTAAGACGCCTTATGTAATACTTTTTAAGATAGGCTTGCAAAAAATGCAGCCTTGAAATTGTTTAAATTAAAAGTTGGTAGGGGTGGTACCAGACATTTTAAGTTGAAGGTGGGCACTGGTCTCCTGCACCCTTTGTATGCCTGAGTCTATATGCATTCCGAATTAAAATTATCCTTAAGCCCTTTTTGCTTGATTGGCAAACTAACATTCAAACTCTGTAGATATATTAAGTTATATGGGTTTGATTCTGTTGCACAAAATCTCTAAACAAAACTAATTTGACAGGACTAAAAATATTGCTCTTCTTATTTCACCTGTGCAGGGTTAAATAATAATCATGAGAAAGAGATACCAAGACTTTTAATCCTGCCAATTAGTTTAATTTAATGATTTTGTATTAATAGAATTGGCAACAATATGACCATTAAATAAATACTTTTTTAAATTTCATCCATATTATAGATATTTATTTTGAAAACACAATTCTTGTAATGGTTGCATTCCATAGCATTACCTTTAAACATGCAGTATATACAGGGTGTTTCTATACAATCAGCAAGTTGAAAATGTCAACAAAAGTGCTCTGTCATGTGCTTGTATGTTTGTAGGCTTATAGATTTGTAAGTTTTGGTACATCGGGTAAGTCCGCTAATTCAACGTAGGAACCTTTTGCTTTATGTATACTACCATTAGTATAGTAGATAGGTATCTAGTGCCAAAATACTCTGGAGAGTCTACCTTAGATTTTGAACCCCCCAAATTATGAAAGAAGATATAGCACGAAAGTTGCCACTTGCCATACATAACAAATAAAAATAACAAACTTGAAATAATTGTAATCAATTAATCCTATTTAACGAAGTATGTTTGTATTAAGGTAAAGAGGTATCATGTGATTAATCATTAATCTTATTTGTTTGTTAGGTGGAGAGGCGGTCGCCGATTATAACTCTGTCGTCGAGGGGGAGAAGATTATAAAGACGGCTATAGATAACTTCGGCAGAATCGATATACTTATCAACAATGCTGGAATACTTCGCGATAAGAGTTTCGCCAAAATGTCCGAGCAGGTAATTATCAATTAAATAATACTAGCCGATATGTTTAATGAAAATACGCGTACAGTTTTTTCTTCTGCTTGTAAATACGTCACCCATATAAATAAGATTTAAGCAGATAATTTGACTTTGAAGGTCGCTAACGAGGTAGGTAACTCAACTTTTAGTAAACAATAAGTAAGAACAAGTACCTATGTATGTTTCATATAAAAATACTCAATTTTGGACGTTTCACGCTCTGCGTCTTAAAACTTGTTTAACCACCAACCTGTTTAAATTACAAAATTTGAATTTAGAATACTAATTATTATTGGCACGTTAAAGTAACTATATTCTTTTGCAATCAGTATGGATGAGGGAGACACATATATTTAATTATGGCCCTTGATTCGTTTGTTTTAACTAACTGAATATGGGAGAAAATACACTGATATAATAAATATACCAATCCTTGTATTATTCTGTTCCACTTGGATGTAGGCAGACGGACACAACTTTAGTCGCGTCCATACTACACACCAGTTGGTAAATTTCCGCTCTCGAAGTTAAAATGACTGTTCCGTAGCTGCATTAGGACTATATCATTATACATTTTAAGGACTATGAATCTACCAGAAGCTGATACAAAAACAAACAATAGATTGGCAGCTTTATTTCTCCCTTATATTTCTAATTTATCTATTATTCATAAGAAACAGACCATAATTGATGAAATAACTCTAGGACTGGGATCTGATCCAAGCTGTGCACCTGAAGGGCGCGTACAAAACCACCCAAGCGGCATGGGACTACTTAAAGAACCAGAAGTTCGGTCGCATCATCATGACCTCCAGCAACGCTGGTATCTTTGGAAACTTCGGGCAGGCTAACTACAGGTACGTACGTCTAATTGATTAATCAAATTTAATATTAGCCTTTCATTATAACAAGGAATACCTATTTTTCTTCCACCTCACTATGAAATACTGTATTATATGTATATAACTTACTATAATAATAACAATCTAAAAACTTTAATAACTGTGATTTGTGTAAAAATGAAAACGTTTGGGACATAATCACAACTGTGAAAGCTGAGACTGAGTAAGCAGAGATTGTAGCGCGCCATTCCACTCATGAAGTGCACGTCTCTTAAGCTGCTTCTACATTCATCAATCTCTGTATTCATGCCTGCCGCTGCTGCCGAATACGAGTAGGTACTTCATCACTCCATCGTTGAGTACGTTGTCAAATTAACCCAGAAAGATAGACCTTGGCCTTCCACTTCTACACACATTCGCATTCTACACAGGTTTTAACTTAGTCTAGTCTTTTCAACCTACTTCGAAAAGGGAGGAGGTTGTCAATTCCACTGTATGTTTTTTTTGTATATGTGTTACCAGACTACTCTGCCAAGTGTTAATAGATTGTGACGTTTATTCTTTGTATGGTACGTCATACTTTAGACATGGTCCCATATATTTTTTATTAAAATAGGTTATAGGTCGCGGCACGAAACTCTAGCGCTGACCGTTATTGCGCAGAAGTAAAAAATAAGGTGTCTTGGCGGGGTACAGGGGTGAAGGGCGAGCGTGCGTTGCGCCGATTGGCTCTCCAGTCGTACTCCGTCCCCCGTGCCGATACGACGCTCCGCGCACTTCCAGTGTACAGTCGCGTTCTGAATTGTTTTGTTGTCATCGTTAATTTTTGTTGTTGTTTTTTGTTAAGTTTGTTTTGTTGATTTGTTTGTTGTGTTTGTTAGTTTATTCACTGTTTGATTAAGTTTGAACAGTTTTTAAACAGTGAAAATGCCGAGGCCGAGAAGGAATACTGTTTTGAAAAGACAGGCACGGAAAATGGTGTTTGACGTGCATTGTTTTCTGAAAAGGGAATCGAATGATTTCATTAATTCCCTGAAACAAATTCAAAGTGAAATTGGCGAAGCTGCGAGTATTTTACTCGATTCTGACCGCAGCACTGTAGATATAAGTGAAATAAAACAAACTGCAGAAGTTATTCAGGCGGGAAATATAAAATTAAATAGTATAATTAGTGACTTACAGAAAATTCAGAAAAGGACAGCTGAATCTACAAAGACGTCCATAGCAACGGTAAGGAAAATCTCCACTGAAGCCAATAATTCCGACTTATTATCAGTATTTAGAACACCAGGCAAAAAACGCTCCAGATCAAAACCGGTCACAGATATTGATAACTTTGATCAAGGATTAATAAAGAGGTGCATACATAACTTTCATAGGACAAATAATGAACTTCCCACCGTCGGAAAGTTGAGAAAGAAGCTAGAGGAAGATATAAATTTCAAAGGCTCAGAACGAAGTCTTCGACGAATAATTAAGAGTTTAGGGTTTCGGTGGAAAAATACTGAAAACAATCGAAAAGTACTGATTGAAAGTTCAAATATACGTTTACTACGTATCGAATACTTACGCAAAATAAAACAATATCGCCAAGAGGGAAGGCCCATCGTATATACAGATGAATCTTACGTAGATTCATCGCACTCTGCTCCAAAAGCCTGGACCGATGGTACTACAAAAGGTCTCAAAAAACCTATCTCCAAAGGACAGCGGGTGGTCATTGTCCACGCAGGATCAGAGGCTGGGTTCATACCGAACGCACTGTTAACTTTTAAAGCTGGTGCGAAATCAGGCGACTACCACGACAATATGAACTACGACAACTACGAAAAATGGCTGAGGACACAGTTATTGCCGAACTTACCGCCTAATTCTGTCGTGGTAGTCGACAACGCATCATACCATAATAAACAATGGGACCTTGCACCCACTTCTAATTCCAAAAAAGCTGACATGCAGGGTTGGCTTACTGAAAAGGGCATACAATATGAGGAAACTCTACTAAAACCTCAACTATACAATTTAATACGGGCTAACAAAGATAGATTTAAAACATTTTCAATTGACAGGATACTAGCAGAGCAAGGACATCAAGTGCTAAGACTGCCACCATACCACCCAGATCTAAATCCAATCGAAATGGCATGGTCTGACATAAAGCAATATGTAGGCAGTAAAAATGTGAAGTGGAGTGTTGCTAAATGTATAGAACTAATTCAAGAAAAAGTTTTGCTGATGGGTGCTTGGGATTGGGGAAAGTTATGCCAAAAGGTAAAGGACATAGAAGAGCAATATGTCAAGAGTGACCATGTCGTGGATTTGGTTACAGAAGAATTCATCATTCGCGTTGATGGTGACAGTTCAGAGGATAGCCTTGGTGAGTCTGATGACGATGACGCTGTTAGTGCCGACGACCGAAGCAGCCCTGAGCCGGGGCCCTCAGTAAGCAAAAGGCCCTGTTGGGATACTATTGAAGGTGTAAGACCATTGTCTGATTCGGACTAGATATCGGAAAGGAGAATGCGGTGTCTGATGTCCACACCCTGCCGAACTCGCAGGTTTCTTCTATCCTGAGAAGAAACTTCAGTAGGTTCTTATGTAATTCGGACTTAATATAATTTTTTTTATTATTTGGTATTTAATATAAAAATTTACAAATCCGATAGTGTATTTATTTTTCTACTCCCCATAAACTTGTTAAAAATTATATTGTAGGTAACATGAAGTAATATTTGCGTGCGTGACAGTACCCATACGCAGTTAAGTTCCACATTTTGTTCACCGCTAGACTTACTATTTGACTTTACATTAAAACATTATTTTGCTGTTTTTAACTAAGCAATTAAATTACTAATTTGTATTGCGTGCGCGATGGTACCCATGCGCAGCTATCCCCTCCACGTTTCGCTCAGCGCTAGAGTTTCGTGCCGCGACCTGTAATTAGTTTGGTTTTTAAATAAAAATACTTGGAAGAATTATGTCATCCAAGTAAACAAAATTGCGTTCCATTTTTTAGTTTCACATACAGGTACAGTCTAGAAATCGGTATTGTTTTTTTTAAAATTATGTTTATGTCATCTAGCGCCGCCAAATTGGGCCTGGTCGGTTTCATGAACACGTTGGCCTTGGAAGGCGCGAAGTATAACATCAAAGTGAACACGATTGTGCCCACCGCAGCCTCCAGGCTCACTGAGGACATCCTGCCTCCTGACATGTTCGACGCGATGAAACCAGATCTTATTGCACCTGTTGTTGTAAGTATTTGTCGCAGGAAATAGTAGCTATAGAGAGCAGAGAACACTTCTTTAAAGTAAATAAATATGGCGGCCATCTTAGATTACTACTTGAAGATTGCTCTGCAATAAAGGCTATGATTGCTTATGTAATTAATATTAATTTTTTGTTTGGGAAACTCTTAAATCTAGCATTAAAAGAAAATATGCAGACAGCTAAGTTTCTCATTATGCCTTGAAAATGACTCCCTACAATCTGCAGTTGCTATGGAAATATGGTTAAGATGGACATCGTGAGGACATACTCTATTATATAACATACTAGCTTTAGCCTATGTCCTTTCCCAGATTATAACTTATAATATATCTCATTGCCAAATTTCATTACGATCCGTTGAGCCGTTTAGTCGTGCAAACAAGCAAACAGAGTTACTTTCGCATTTATAATATTAGTATGGATTGATGTTATGTATTGTGTATGTATCTATAACAGGTATACATGGTGCACGAGTCGTTCCCTGAAACTGGGACTATCATCGACTCCACACTCGGATACGCCGTCAAGACACATTTCATCAGGAGCAACGGTACTCCTCTCAGGTAACATCATAATTTTGACAATTTATCGCGAATTAGAAAATGCTCTTGTACCATACTTACGTTCCAAAGTTCCAATGTATGCCCACGGCAACATTTTACCATCGCACCACTCGCCACCGGCGGGGAATTCATCCCCACACGTTTCAAAAGAGCTTCCTCCCGCGCATCTTCCGCGGGATCTTCAAGAAGGGTGTGAAGAGATTTCTGAAGGGTCGGCAACGCGCGAGTAATACCCCTGGTGTTGCAAGCGTCCATAGTAACCGCTTACCATCAGGGGAGCCGTATGCTTGTTTGTGGTATAAACAATATTCATGTCCTTTGAGTTCTACTTAAATAGCTTTTTACAGAGCATTTAAAAAAATTCAGACTATTCAGTGTTATTTCTTTTGGATCACATATTTGTACACATAAATGCCTGCATTAAATAATGTTTTGTCATGCAAAATGCATCGTAACATCAAGTTGAATGTACTTAGATATATATCTACGCAATGTAATGATACTGACGTGAATGTGTTGATCTTGTGACCTTTGACTTAGGGGCACTGTATATCAAAGTCGAGCAATGACTAAGCGTAGTAGGGTGGCTGTTATAAATTATTTGTTGTATTATTTAGCTATGTTACTATATTATGTTTATGCAATGAATTATGACTTACAATGCTATGCCCCTTAATTACTGCAGACTATTTTTGACTGCACGTTTGATTCCAGTCCACTCTCTAATGTTCTTTAGTCAAGGTTTGTGCTAAGACCAACACTATGTAATACTCTCCAAGACGGAGGGGACTTGGTATGGTATTGCCCACCAATCCTAACCACCCACCGCGAGCCATTTTGCTTAACTTTGCAAATCGATTAACCAAACTATTATTGTCATCAGGAAAAAGCCGACTGACCCAGTGACAGTGGAGTCGGTGAAGGAGTTCTGGCCCAAAGTGGTGGACATGAAAGATGGCAAGCACTTGGACAAGATCGCTGACGTCACCCTTGATTTAGTTGATAAATTACAGGTAATAAAAATACAACTGGAGTGGTCCTCTTAACATAGCCTATGGACGCTTGCAACACCAGAGGCACCACTCGCGTGTTGTTGTTAAAACGACTATTACGTGTTCAGGTAAACTACGGACGAGAAGGCTTGCTTTATTCACGACAATACTGTATTGCCACAGTTTGTTGTAAGATTTATACCTAACTAGCTTTTGCCCCCAGCTTTGCACGCGTAAATTGAATAAGTCGACATCCTATTTTACACCCTTAGGGGCGATTTTTCCACAAATCCTTCCTTAGTGGATGCCTATGTCATATTTTTTTTATACCATTAAGATGGCACACAAGCATACGGCCCACCTGATGGTAAGCTGTCACCGTAGCCTATAGCCGCTAGAAATACCATGGGTATCACAAACGGGTTGCCAACCATGTTGTTGATGAGGACTCACTGTGCTAGCAGCGTTACTACTAGCCCAGCGTGTCCTCGTGGAGCAATGGTAACCTTAGTTACCGCAGAAACACAAAACTACATCAAGTAGTGTTATTTCACTGCGGTCTTCTGTTAGGTGGCGGTACAGTCCCCAGTCGGCGGCTCTAATTTAAATGGGAAAACCTACGGGAAATCCCAAAATCGCCCTACCTCTCTTTAAATTTGTTTTTAAGTTGTTCTTATATGTGCTTGAGTCTTTTGATTCATTTCCCGACAGGACTTTGAGGAACGCGCTAAGTTGGACGGCGGCCGGGAGTCTTACTGGAGTACCTACTCGTACGATAGCAAGGATCTCGTGCTCTATGCTTTGGGAGGTAATGCCATAACTATTTTACAGTTCTATTCTTAT
Source organism: Falcaria lacertinaria (assembly GCA_951449985.1). Classification (NCBI taxonomy): domain Eukaryota; kingdom Metazoa; phylum Arthropoda; class Insecta; order Lepidoptera; family Drepanidae; genus Falcaria; species Falcaria lacertinaria. Next base: position 4,202,082 of record OX602125.1, on the reverse strand, counting down.
TTCAAAATTTGTCACCCATTCTCGCGCGCGCATGCGCAATATAAATTGAACTCCCAAACGTTGTATTTCCAAGGGAGAACTCCATGCTGTAGATGGAGTTCTATAAGAAGATTACGAATCAATGTTGGCAGTCGTCAACAACTGTTGTGTTGAAAGCTATACCTTGCTTACTTTGTTGTACATTTATTTGCATCCATATAAGATTAAATTTCGTGTACAGTTGGGTCCTCGGTGGTGAACCCGACCGACCTGAAGTTCTTGTACGAGAGCCATGAAGACTTCGGAGCCCTGCCCACGTACTTCATCCTGGCCGGTATGTGCATGGAGTCTCCTCTCGTCGCTAACTCCATGCCGCCCGGCAAACACGCCGATTTTACTAACGTAAGTTATCTATGTATAATAATAATAATGATAATAATAATAGAGATTGGACATTATCACCCAGCGCCATCTGGCCCCAAACTAAGTAAAGCATGTACTATGGGAACCAGCAGCTGATGCAATACTTATATATTTTTTTTTGTAAATACATACCATACACTTAGACCCTAGGCAAACGTGTTTGTAACATAAATGTTTACCACGGCGGGAATCGAACCCGCGACCCCTAGCGTAGCAATCAGGTATACTAAACACTAGACCAGCGGCCTCGTCTATGTATAGAATGTGTCATGATATTTGTTGCATCAGGCCTCATACAGTCAGGGTTTTATCAACATAAGATTTGCAACGTAACTTTATCTATATCTATACTAATATTATAAAGAGGAAAGATTTGTATTTTTGTATGTATTGAATAGGCTCCGAAACTACTAGACCGATTTCAAAAATTCTTTCACCGTAAGAAAGCTACATTATCACTGAGTAACATAGGCTATATATTATACTAGCTTCCCGCCCCGGCTTCGCTCGGGTAGACAAAATATTTGATAAAAGTCTATAGGCTCCGAAACTACTGGACCGATTCCAAAAATTCTTTCACCGTTGGAAAGCTACACTATCACTGATTAACATAAGCTAGCTGCCCGCCCCGGATTTGCACAGGTAGACAAAATATTTGATATAAATATCTACCCGTGCGAAGCCGGGGCGGGCCGCTAGTTCTCTTATAAAAAAAGCTAAACTAATTAGAATTATTACCAAAATGTGAAGCTATGTACAGCTAACCACTTTCTGATACCAAGTAACTCCAATACGGTACCAGAAACTACTGGACCGATTTCAAAAATTCTTTCACCGTTAGAAAGCTACACTATCACTGATTAACATAGGCTAGCTGCCCGCCCCGGCTTTGCACGGGTAGACAAAATATTTTATATAAATATCTACCCGTGCGAAGCCGGGGCGGGCCGCTAGTTTTATATATCTTTGCATATACGTACAAAAGTACACGCTAATGGTTATCTTATCATAGTTATCATATACTCAAAATAACAAAAAGCTTTAGAGGTTTTTCAATAGTATGTTTTCTTTAGATACAATAGGTGGAAAACAAGCATACGGCCCGCCTGATGGTAAGCGGTTACCGTAGCCTATGGTCGCTTGCAACACCAGGGGGTGCCAGGGGTATCACTCGCGCGTTGCCGAGCATTAAATTGAATGCCATGTAAAAATATCTGTTATATGAATTATTATCAAAGATATATGTACTTGTACATCCATTATGTATGTGTTCCTAACCCTGAGTAGAGGCAAAGCGCAAACGTAATCACTGTTCATTATCGAATACGAAGGACCGGCGTGAATAATTTGAATTTTAACCATTTTGACTTTGAACTCCTCTCGAGATAGGTTAAATATAATAAAACCAAAAATTTTGGCAACGTGTCAATCGGCGACGGTAATCGCTTATAATCAGGCCGTATGCTTGTAAGGTGGCAACACCTTAGTGGAATTAAAAAAACTTTCCTGATGAACTTTTAAGGATTTTTTTTTTATCCCTCGCGAACATATTTATGTTTTGCATAAATAGTACCGCTCATTCTTTATTGGCCATTTAAAATTACATAATAGAACAGGTTGAAGCAGAGAGATAAAGAATTCTTGATGCCCGAAGTACAACGTTTTTCGGCCAAGCCCCTTAATAGGGCACACCCTAAATTATGAAAAAAATAGAGCTAAAATATGTTTAACTAGCTTTTTATCTTCGACTTCGCCCGCGTATCAATATAATATGTAGCCTATGTTACTCAGTGATAATGTAGCTTTCTAACAGTGAAAGATTTTTTTAAATCGATCCCATAGTTTCGGAGCTTATTCAATACAAAAATACACACACACACACACAAGAATACAAATCTTTCCTCTTTATAATCTTAGATGAGATAGAGAAGTGACAGTTGACCCTTTCGGATAGGAGGGAAGAAAAACCTTTTCTTAATCAATTTCTCTAGGTTAAATGGTTTCATACCCAATTTCCCTAGGTATAATCTTTTCATACCGTTACTGTAAATATATTCGTTCGTACAGATCCTGCACGGAGAACAATTCATCGAGTTCGTCGGTGATTTCCCAGGCACCGAAGGCGCCTTCACGACCAGAACCTATGTCGTTGATATGCTTGACAAGGGGTCCAGCGCTGTGGCCATCCTTAACAGTAAGCCTTAATTGTGCTATGATACTAATCTATGCAAATCAATGAGATTATTTTTTTGTCATTCAAAAATTAATATTTTTCATGAGCTAATGTGCTTATTACACGTTATCACAACCCAAAGCGACAGGTGGAAGATTGTTCAGAGAGTAATAATTGGATTTGGACGATTTTAAATACGGCTTCTTTTGTTATAATTCCATTTTATTATACAACTAAGGTGGCACACAAGCGTACGGCCCACCTGATGGTAAGCAGTCGCCGTAGCCTATATCCGCTTATATCCTAGCAATATCAGGGCAGGGGTATCACTAACATGTTGCCAACACCGTTGTTGATGAGGACTCACTGTGTTAGCAGCATTACTACTAGCGTAGCGTGGAGCACTGGCAACCTTACTCACCGCAGAAACACAAAACTACATCAAAGTAGTGTTATTTGACTGCGGTCTTTTGTAAGGTGGAGGTACAATCCCCAGCCGGGTGGCTCAAATTTTATGGAAATACCCACGGGAGATCCCATTTCGCCCCACCTCTCTTAAAATCTGTGCGGATAGAAGGACAAAAGTTAGTATTTAATAAATGCGATAGATACACTGATATGTGTATCTGCTTTATAAAAGCATGGTAGGACCGATGCCAATAAATGAATTCGTGGGTGTACACTTAGTATAACAAGAAAGAAGGTAGTCTTATCAAATGCGGGCATTTGCCTACCTCCGTATGATAAAGTCGTGACCGATTTGTGTGTATGTAAGGTTGTCTGAAAGATATCACTTTTGTGATAACACCGCTTTTTTTTCTATAGTTTAGACAGTTTTAAATATTTTCGGTTTTTCTTTACCTACTAAATGCTGTGCATTAAAGAATGCCTGTTTGGGAGCAAACATTTCCTAAGGTCACAAAAAAATCGTGCGCCATACAGACAGGCAGGAAGACATACCAATATGTATGTGGAAATCAATGTTTATCTTTGGAGCACACTGTAGATAAATTATCAGCTGAGAATGTTTTCAGACTAAAATAGAATGTGTGTTATAATACACCTAATACTTACATAGCACATGTATAAATATATATAAACATACTAGCTGCCCGCCCCGGCTTCGCACGGGTGGACAAAATATTTGATAAATGACTACCCTTAACATTTAGGGGGATGAAAAATAGATGTTGGCCGATTCTCATAGATACCGGATAAGCACAAAAAATTTCATCAAAACGGTCAACCCGTTTCGGAGGAGTATGGCAACGAAAACTGTGACACGAGAATTTTATATATTAGATAATCTTTATTATTTCTGGCAGTCATCATCATTCTCTTACCTTTTCCCATATTATTTGGGGTCGGCGCAATATGTATTTCTCTTCCATCGTTCTCTATCAGCCGTCATCTCTGTATTCACTTCCTTTCTGGCCATGTCAGCTTTTACACGGTCCATCCATCTTTTCATAGGTCTACCTCGACCCCTTACCCCTGTACCCGTCCACATTCATACATAAAACCTTTCTGGGAGTGTTACATAACAAAGCGCTTGTATTTTTTAGTGTTCACGATATCTAATCAATCGTGCCATGTAAATGTCTGTATAATATCATCAAAATAAAATGATTAGCTTGTCAAGATAATTTTAATTATTTAACAGCACTGTGTAATCGGGAGACGTTATTTTGATGTTTTTATATTATGGAATGTAGATTCTATTAAGTATGATATAATAGTATTATTAATTTATAGAAATAAAAGCCCTGTTGGTGGACTACATATATTGACATCTGCCAGAAACGTATATAAAAAACAAATAAATATCAAAGGGAAACTTAACAAAGAGGTTGTTCAACAAGTAAAACCATTGTAGTTGATTTTATATGTGCTCGAAAATCTGAATTATCATACATTTTTGTTGAAAATAGGAATTCAAAATAACCAAAACAAATTAAGTGACGTAATGTTCAACTTTGGTGCCAGAGTAATAAACGCGCAGACGGACAAGCTCTAACAGAATATACAAAAAAATATGTGTTGACCAGCACTTTCAGTTTGGACCAAATCTCTATGAAACATGGATGATGTCCTTTAGATTGCTAGCGACAGTTATCGTATAAAAAGACTGATTTCATATGACACTGCCTGTCGCCGCCGTATATAAAATCGTGAAGATAGTCGTGTGTTTAAATGAAACTTTCCCCCCCAAGGCGAGGTATACCAAGACAAGCAGTTGGTTTTACGCACCCAGCAGCACATCTTCGTGCTCGGCCAGGGCGGGTTCGGAGGGCCGAGGAACTCTAAGAACTCTTGCGACGTGCAGCCCGCTCCTAAGAGGGTGCCCGATGCGGTCGTCGAGCAGAAGACTTCCGAGGACCAGGCGGCGCTTTACAGGTATATATAGTAGTAGAAGTAGGTCTTATAGTCTTCTTCCGTTCCTTGAACCGAATATGTGTGGTTTTGAGCTCCTGCGGTGAGATTCCATATAGAAAAGCACAAAGGTATCCCCAATCGTTATTATTGTGTCCTCATGGAGTATTGGCAACCTTACGCAAAGCAGAAATACAACACTAAATCAAAGTAGTGTATTTACTGCGGGCTTCTGAACGGTGGAGGTACAGGCCCCAGTCGGAAGGCTCCAATTTTAATGGGAAAACCCACGTATGACACCAATTGACCTTACCTCTCATGAAAATTGGTGCCCCCTCTTGAAAAACATTTTTTTATACCACTAAGGTGGCAATCAAGCATAAGCATTTAAAGCCGTGGTGGCCTTGTGGTTGAAGCAACAGGCCTGTCATCTGATGGGCCCAATGAGTTTTTCTAAGCTTAAGTACAGTGATTAATCACACCATGAGCTTTTAAAAAGAGAGGTAGGGCGATTTGGGATTTCCCGTGGGTTATCCCATTTAAATTGGAGCCGCCCGACTGGGGACTGTACCTCCGCCTTACAGAAGACCGCAGTGAATTAACACTACTTGATGTAGTGTTGTGTTTCTGCGGTAAGTAAGGTTGCCAGTGCTCCACGAGGATACGCTGGGCTAGTAGTATTGCTGCTAGCACAATGAGTCCTCATCAGCAACATGGTTGGCACCCCGTAGTTATACCCCTGGTATTGCTAGCGGCTATAGGCTACGGTGACTGCTTACCATCAGGTGGGCCGTATGCTTGTGTGCCACCAAAGTGGTAAAAAAAAAAACGGGTCGCCTGATGGTAAGCGGTTACCGTAGCCTATTGACGCTTGCAACACTCCTGGTCCTAAAACATAATTAAAGCAGCTTAATTTAGTTGTACCACCGCAGCCAAATAACGATACTCCTTATTATTTGTAGTGTTGTGTTTCTAAGGTGACTAAGGCGTCGAGCTCTGGCTTATGCTATATCTACACATTTGTAGTAAAAAAAGAAAGCAACAAAATATATGTTTATCTATTATAAAGACTTAATTTCAGGTTATCTGGTGACCTGAACCCCCTCCACATCGACCCCAACGTAGCAAGCGTGAGCGGTCACCCCAAGCCCATCCTGCACGGGCTGGCCTCTCTTGGATTCTCTGCCAGACATGTTTTGGCTAAGTAAGTAATTAACATGCCTTAATTTACATACGATAAAACAGGCTTATTATAATGCAGTAAAGTCCTGTGTAAATTAATGTAAAGTATGTGTTGTCGACGCATTTTTGGTGCCAATTACTTAATACGCTAACAATACCGTATTAGGTATTCTTAGGTGATTACTTAACTGTTTTCTATAAAGATTCGATTTTTTATAATTTATGCAAGTTTTGTGTTAGTTCAATTAATCTCTTGACTACAGAATGACATAAATTTGCAAGTAGTTAAAGTGAACATTCTTGAACAATTCTACCTGAAACAAAACAACAAAGAATAGTCGTCGAAATTTGAGTGTTTTACTTTCGGAATCATGTCACTCTTGTGGAGGCTCCGGATACTCTCCCATAAATCCGGCCTTAAATTAAAAAAACTCAACTTTGCAGGTCACCTGTGCATCGGAAAACTAGTATTTAATGTGAATGAACTTTTGTTTAGGTATAGCGGTAATGAGTCCAGCAACGTGAAGGCTTTGAAGGCGCGCTTCGTGAAGCCGGTGTTGCCCGGACAGACCCTCGTGACCGAGATGTGGGTCGAGGGCACGCGCGTGCACTTCAACACCAAGGTCAAGGAGACCGGCAACGTCGTCATCTCAGGTACTGGCTTAAGGACAGGAGATTATCCTGAGCTAAGCTCAAATCTCGATTCGATTCGACTCGAACCGATTTCGGTAATTCTTTTTTTAGAATATTCCTTGAAGTACGAGGATGGTTCATACGGAGAGATTTTTTTTTAAAATTGCCTGAAAAAGTCTGTTTGTCTACCCGAGCGAAGCCGGGGCGGGCAGCTAGTATATTATAAATGCCAAAGTTTGACTACTGATTTGAATGGAACACAGATAGTTCATAACCTGGATTAACACTTAAGATACATTAAATCGCGGGAAAATTTTAGGTTCCTCTGGTATTCTAAAGCGGGCAGAAGCTAGTAATGATAATAATCCTTTTATTTCGAATCACCATGGTTTATACAGCGTAGTATATTCAAGTTTTAATTAAGGTATGTGAGCCATAGTGAATGAGCGGAACCTGTACTAGGAAATTGGCCTGTATTACTGATGTTCGTATAATCGCTGGCGGACGTTCAAAAAGTCCCCAAACTCAATCCAGCCTTAGTTTTATAATAAATAAATATATATGAAACTAGCCGTCCCGACAGACGTTGTCCTGTCTTTGCTATGAATTCATATGACAAATAAACCATAGACTTAGAGTAGAGTCCGTAGTTTATCCCAATATTAAAAAAACAAATTCTATTTTCAGAACCTTCAGCTGACTGTAATAAATACAAATTAAAAAATATTACGAAATCGGCCTAGCCATTTACGTGTGATGCCGTGACCAAAAGAAAAGGGCATTCATTTTTATAAGTATAGAGATGGTTCTGGCCTTGCCGAATCTAATAACCTTGTTTTAAATATTGCAGGCGCGTACGTGGACTTAAAGAAAGTGATAACTGGCAACTCGGCACCGTCCGCCGCGCCTTCCAACCAGGCATCGTCCGCCGGCCCTCTGAAGAGCGACGCCCTGTTTGCGAAGATCCAGGAGGAAGTTAAGAACAACGTAGCCAAAGCCAAGAGTGTTGGCGGAGTGTTCGTTTACAACATCACAGAGAATGGAAAGACTGTCAAGTCGTGGAGTGAGTATTTCTCTTAGTATTATTTATAATCTCTAACTAGCTTTTCCGACCGACGTAGTCCTGTCTTAGTCTTATGAATTCATATTATGTCAAATACACCATAGAAAAAGGACCATTAGTTTATCCCAATATTAAAAATGTTCCGGTTTTGTTTTTAATTTTCTGTTCATTAAAACCTTCTTCTGACAATAACAAATGTTTTTTTATTAACTGTATGATTTATTATTGACAGCTCTGGACCTGAAGACCCCAATTGTGTATGATGGTGAACCCAAGACTGGCAAAGCTGACACCACTATGACTGTTTCTGATGGTGACTTGGTAGACATTGCAAGTGGAACCCTCAGTCCTCAAGTTGCATACCTGAAAGGAAAACTTAAGATCGCTGGCAACATCATGCTCGCACAGAAACTTGGACCTCTGTTGAAATCAGAATCCAAACTATAAGAGGTTTTAAAATATTTGAATGTTCCAGGGCTCACAGGCATTATTGTTTACTTGTAATATATTTTATAGTGTATTGTATGTAATTTCAGAGTTATCAGTTATTCAGTTTCAATAAAAATTGGCAATTATAAATTATGTAATATATTGTTATGGCTTTGTGGCCAGTTTGCATTTTCACCAAAATTTTAAAGGGGATGTGTGTCCAATAGGGAATGTGTACTGAGTGCAAGCAAATTATCTACTCAATTTGTGTGTGTATCTTGACATGGATATGAAATATGTGCAATTATGTGTACTACTCAGCACCTGCAACTTTCTGGCATACATCCATTCTAATAATTGTGCAATTAATGCTAAGCATATTCCATACTAATTCCAATATTTTATTATGTCTAAGAATTACTTATATTATTGTTACAATGGTGATGGAATAAAACACCAGTTTTTTATAGAATTTATTTTATTTATACTTTGGGTTGTATTTTTCCTTCTAGAAATAAATTTGCTTCCTTTACTTCCATTTCCCATGCAGCCTTCATTTGCGGTTGAGCACTAAGGTCTATGAACTTGCTGGCCTGCACCTCAGGAAGGCCTTTTGTTTTCACGGCTGTTCCAATTATGCAGCAATATGTGCCTGGAACAATTATATTTGTATTAATACAACTTGAGAATGAGAAGGCAACTAACTACATTATCACCCAAGACTTATTCTAAATTATAGCAAACCAGTTAAGGAGGCAGTCAGAGTCCCAACTCTGCCTGCCCCCCATTGGCAGGTAAGTATTAGATCTAATTTAACCTAACCCAATTCATTATAATAACAAGTATATAATCTGAAACCAATGTAAATTGTTCCTGGTACAAGCTAACTTTTTTGAGCAGGGAAAATTTAAGAATATATTGACTTGGTCATGCCAGTGCCACTACTTTACAAATTGAATGCTGGCTGGCAAACAAATACCTACAATAATTTGAATGTTACTGTAGTGCTATTTAAGTGAATGATTTAGATCATTTAAACAAGTTACTCGAATCTAAATTTAAATAATGAGATCATGGGTCTCAATGCTCATAATTTCTAGCTCTCTAAAGCGGGTACACACATTCAGTTTAGAACTGCACAGTTGTCAGTTTTGCCTACACACCAGTTTTAACTGTACAGTTAATACTGAAGGTGTGCAGCACGCTTAATGCAACTTTAGTTGTCAGGGATGCACAGTAAGTCTAAGCCTTAGCAGGCTATTTTAAACTTTACCAAACGAATCTGCGCTTTCTTGCAGTGCATAACCTCATAGCATTTAAAGTAATTAGTACCAAACTGTACCCACTTCATTCCAATCTTTAACTTTTTGTGTAAATCCTTCCCAACCTCATCAGTAAGTAAAAGTGTACCCACCTTTACGTATTGAATTTTTGTCAATAATTCCATCAGCAGATTCGCATTTGGTTATTTTAGCTCTTCCAAATGAATCTGATATGATCAAAATATCACTTCCGACAGTTTGTTCAATCGTGCCTTGTAACCAGACATCGATAGGAGCTTGTTTATTAACGATATCTTTAATGAGGTATTTCTTAGGGCATAGTACGCTCATAGTAAAATTATTTGTTGAAGAATATGCAGGTACCTATGGTAAGTGAGAGGAGATGCTGTCTAATACAAAACACTACTGTCCTCACTGGGAAAAGAAGTCAAAGAAGTTTACTATTGACACTCAACAAAAATGCAAACCGCCTGCAAGAAAATAAGAACACAATTATTGTGGATGTTGATGTTGCATTGAATTGAATGATTGTTTTGTTTGCAGTTTGTTTTTTACTTGTGTTGTGTTGTGAAATGTGAAAATGACAATAATGTCAATTAGGCATTGACAGTTCGTTTGTATCGTAATGTCAGAGATGTCGTTACTACGTGAAGTCATTCAATATTATACAAATTAAGGTACTTATGTACTTTGAAATTCTTGTTGCCGCTCTCCGAACTTCAGCGTTAACAGTCTCATCAGCGTTTAATTTGTATCATCACAGAACAGAACAGGTAAAGTTTACTATTTTATGTAGGTATAATAAATTATATTATACCACAAATACACTTGTTCCAGTGTTGTGTACTGTTAAATTTGACGAGACCACTGGTCTAATGGTTAATATACCTGACTGCTACTAAGACACCTTGTACCCTTAGCAAGAAGAACTTTCGATTACGTATAAAATACGTATCGCTTTCGACTATTTTGGTGTGGGGAAATGAACAGCGCTGCATCGGCAAAAAGTGGAACTAAAATTCGTATAAAAATATTTCATACGGTCATTTTGATTTGAGAGTTACATTTTCGTATATACGTAGACGAAAGATGTTCTTGCTACCAGTCCTTAATGCACTAAGCGCACTATGTATACATTCGAATCAATTTATTTTTCTCTGCGTTTATTGCTCTGCTATTGTGGCTGTGTTGTGGGCACAAATTATATACGTACGTACTACGTAGTATATTATCTACTCTGAGGTAGAATGCACATATGTCAATGGCTGTGTGGTGTGACCTGTGTACTAGTGTTGTTAGTGCCATGTAGGTAGTTTAGTTCCAATGGAAGAAAAAATGCTCTGCCAAAGATATTGCTTTTATATATCCTCCAGGCGCATCGTGGTTTTGTCCTTTCGTTTTATCCATCCAATCCATGAAATGAACAATGCTTCACCCCATGCACCACTGATCGGGTCCTCAGTAATTGTAAAAAGTCCATACCATTGGCTATTGCTGCAATAAATAGGTAAGTTAAGTAAGATGACATAATATACATACACAAAATAGTATGCATAAGTACTTGGTAAATATCTGCTTAAGTAGATGTCGTCTCGTAGTGATTTAGGGTCGGCAACGCGCGATTGATACCCCTGATGTTGCAAGTGTCCATTGGCTACGGTAACCGCTTACCATCAAGCGGGCCGTATGCTTGCTTGCCACGTGTGGTATAAAAAAAATCAGGTTCATAAGTACCCATACTAAGTACCTTGTTTAATTTGGGTACCTACGTCGATTATTTAATTATTAAATAGACTGACTTGCCGTAAAATTAATTGAATACCATTTATTTTTATTATAACATATTTAACTAAAGGTAAATACTACAATATGTTTACCATACAAGAGTACCTACCACCCTAACTAAACCTAAGATAACCTACCCAAGTACCTAGATGACCAATATGTAAAATATAGTATATACAGTTTACACATACATATATTATATCTGAGACCTAAATAAAATTTCCCAAAAAAGTTACGTTCTATGAGTCCATTAAGTAAACATTAAATGAATTAATAAACCGTGAAGGTGTAGGTATTTTCTCAGCGAGCTTTAGTCATTATTCTGAGGTATCTTTCTTCATAAGGACATTTTAAGTTTTCTTGGCACCAATAAAAGCCATAAATGCCATGCTTCATGATATTTGGCGGGGAACGGTCGATCTGTCAAAAGCAAAAGCGTTCAGTTTAGGTTCAAATGGATAAGCCATCTCATTGAGTAAAGGCTACTGTAGTTTGCAAGCGACTCAGACCTAAAAAAGTACTTTTTTATTGTGTTATGCAATTATAAATGCCCATAATAGTTATATCGTAAACACGTAATCTGTTGTTTATAAAGCGATGCCGAGACCATGAAATCACTGCAATGCCCGGGCACCGGCCATAACAACTCAATCAACGCAATTTTAAAATAAACCTTTTTTTATACCGTACAAACATTGACCGCTTCGAACAAAAAAATGTTCTGACGAAGGTCTCAATAATGACTTTCTCGAGAACACGACCACATGAATATGTAGTACGGTACCTACCACGGAACCTCACATTAAATAAAATGACGAGCGAATATGGACCTTAGTGTAACAACTTAACAGAGCTGCTAAACTTGTTTGAATTACTAAAATCGTACAGAATTCAGTGATTTACTAAGCAAATATTCTCACATGTTAAAACTTTTTAGTGAATGGAAAAATGCGGGTAGTTGACAAGACCTAACCTAAATAACTCATAGTAGGTTAAAGTAAAGTACAATACATACTTATCATCTATCTTCATCAAATAAATCCTGCGGAGTTGAAGACAGTGCCTATTGCTATAGGACCGGTCGACCGGTCGTACAATAAAATAAAATAAAAACACAACAAGTCTATTTCGTTCACTGCGCTACGTTTATCCCGTGAGGCTCGAGGCGGGAGTAGGGACGGGCAGGGAAGAAGAAATGAAGCTGTCATCTGGGGCTCTGGCGGGCCGCGCGCTTCCCTCACATTCACTACAACACAACTCAATTCAATCCACGTCGCGCGCGCGCTTCGACTGAACGCGCCCGTACGCGCTCCTGCTAAAACGAAAACAAACGCTATCGGTTCAAAATATCCTCGAAACATAGAGTTCCTAAATGAAACTCTACGTGAAGCACAAACACGCAGTGATGTTTTATTAGTGACGTTGATATACAGTGATTATTTTTGTGGCGGATCGTAAAAGTTAACAAAAACAGGAGTCCCAAACTTTCAAACGAACACGAGCCATGTGACTGGGAGGAGTGTGCCGAACCAAGATTTGTATGTACACGTCTTAATTTAACTTGATTGTTAACTTAGCTTAGTTGGTTAAATCAGGTTGGCTTAGAATCTATTATTATTGTAATCTATTTGATAATGATGATTACGTATGTTTAACTTAGTAATTTTACGTTTCTTGACGTAAATTTAACGTGATTCAACTATCTTAAAATACTTTAGTGTTTCTTTAATTTAATTTAAGATTTAATACCACTGTGATACCAGAATACTTTTGTTGGTGCAGCTGCTCCAGCCACCTCCTGTTTGACCTCTTTAAGCAATGTGACGGCTAAGTTCTCTTGTAACAACATTATTTCTTATATTATTACTGGTCTGCCTCATCTCATCTTTCCCCCTCTAAGATAACAAAAAAAAAACGTACATGAAATGTGATAAGTGATGTGTAACAATTAACTTTCCAATTTCAAAGTTCTGTGGCTTTTGTATGTTACAATTCTTAATGTATTTTGCGGGTACTTCTAAATATTAAACACATTGGACGCCCCATTATAGATAGGTAATTTTGTTAATAGTAAAACTGAGCATCAGAATAAGAAGAACTGAAAGATATTTGGTTCAAATTTCCCCATTTTGTTTAATTTTAAGTAATGTAATGAAGTCATACCTACTTCCTCTTCAATAATAGAATCCGTAAATGTTAATATACGGCATAGTAAAACACATTTACATGTTCGTGATTTAGCACATAAATGACACAATGATTATGTTTGTAGTAGAGCCGTTACTGTATATTCCAGTGTCCTTACCTGTATTGCACACGTGATCTGAAATAATGTGATTGTCTATTAACCGTTTGACGTAAATATATTGCTCGGCGAATGCCAATCAATACGCGAAGGGGCATCTAAAGTTGCTATTTACAGCACAATCAGAATTACCGACGCACAAACCTTGGAGTAAGAGCCGCAAAAGAACGGAAGGAATTTAAGTTATGTAATGGTGATCCGGCTTAGTGCAGTCTTGGATCCTGATTTGTTTCGGACACGTGTTACGATATGATATGGAGGAGGAAGAAGAATATATATAATGACAATTGAGCGCCGTAAGGCAAAGTTGAAAGCACCAGAACACGTAACTTGCCCACAGTGCCAAGAGTGTAACGACGATGAAGCCAATAGCGACGATGAATAGGAACCCAATAATTTCTTTAAAAGCCTCTGTATGTATCATTTGTTAATACTTAAAAAAATATCATACCTAAATGACTAAATTACCATTTACACTTCCACTTACTGTGCAGTATTTTTTTCCGTCAATGGGAACCAACTAGGTATAAATCTTTCTGCAGCTAGAGACATAGACGTGCGGTTCCTATTTGATGGACGCACGTTCTATCACTAAAGAAATCTTCATCGGTGCCAATCAATGATATTATATGTAAAAAGGGTGCCTATTGATTTATTGCACTGCGTTGTTAATAATAATGTTGTTATTCTTGCTACCTGATGACAGTCTATCCGTATACATGATCCAATGAACGGTACTGACATAAATTGAGCCCCAAAAGGAGCTATATTGGTTAGCTCATCTAAAATTACCTCATTTAGTGACACGTTTTATATTATAAATGAAATATTTAAAGACGAAGTGGTTGATATGAGATGAATTGGTTTCAATATGAAACGGCAGTCGTAGATGATGAGCGCTCATTATGAAATCGATGTTGTAAAGCCGGCGCAAACCATTCTCACTCAAAAAAGCTATTTTGATTTTAATGACCGAAACGTTCGAGTGTTTCGCAGAACCATTGCCGAGCGGAAAATTATGTTAATTTCGGTTTTGGCAGCGAACAATAGTTTTAAGATATAATAGGTGCCTGTCTTTCAAAGCGACGAAGGCTCTACAAGTTCCTTTTACTTAGTAAGTTTCAGAAGAAATCGGATAACTGGTTGAGCATCCGATGTCTCTAAACTATGTTTACTCACTTAATTAACTGCAGTCATCCACAGTGGGTGACTATCTTCAAGGGTATAGAGTTTCAAACGTGCTCTATCTTGATAAATACACATTACTTCTCAACGTTTGTTTGTTTAACATTAAATTAAATCAATAGTTTCATAATTACTATGGGAATAACCCTTGATACCTATTGTTGTAATATTATTGTCTCTATTGTTATTCAAGAATATATTTGTATAGTATGTGTTATTATTTCTCACGAAAGTAATGACTATTTATGAGGTGTCATAGTAGTAGTAATGTAAATGCAATGTAGTGCCACATTTTACGACCGTTTTATCGAGGGTACAACCAAAACCGATCGCTGTATACCTCGTTGTTTGGGTTCTGGTCACGCGTGCCTATAAATCCACTAAATGTTAGCATGACGAGTTTTAGAGACTATTAATAATTTTCAGAATACACGTGTTCATGCTATAAAATATGTATGCAATATTATTACCCGATAAAAAAAAGTTCCTTAAATCAATAAATTATGCCAGGTCTCTTGACCCTTGCAGCTGCACGCCACATGTCTCAAATTTGTCTCTCAAGACAACCTTTTCTGTGATTTATGATCACAAGTCAGTTTTTTCTTGCTGTTAGATTTAGATATTATATGGCACGCAACTGTTACGATACTCATTTTTTAAGTATTAGTCATTTCATAGTTTTAACGCTAAAAAGGCTTTTCGGTCTTGCAGCATTTTGCTCGTATCAACTGTACATCGCAGCTAATGCATCTCATTAGCACGCGTAACTTAACAATTATAATAGATAGATAAAGTGTGTTGTTACCTTCGGCTCTTTTTAACTTTTAAGGGCTATTCCATTTTAATATGCTACTGTTGGCTTACAATTCAAGGACCTTTAGTTGAAAACATCTTACCTGACTCTGAAGTTATAGCTTTTTCTTCTTCCAAAAAATCTTTGTACATTAACGTTGCAAAAAAAATTGTAAAAACTAAACTAGTTTGAATAACCGGATGTTCTCGATTGTTTTGATTACATTTCGAATCATTTGTGAATACAAATATCATCCATGTTCACTCACATGGCTATAAAATAACATTTTATTTGGAAATATTTAATCAAACTGCTTCCATTCTGTGAATTGTTATCAGTAAAATGTATGTATATGTTGATATTTGGCTATGTAGTTAGTTATACATAAAGACCGTGTAACTTGAGATTCCTGCGAGCCTGTAAGAAGATGATCCGTTTTACCCGCATAACATTGTCTTTAATAGTGCTAATTGTGATCGTAGCAGCGTGGTTGAGCATAGACCATTGTTACGTTAGTCTTGAGGCCTTAATCATGGCGTTCCAACAGCATCGGCTCACATAAGTAATAGATTAAATAATATCTTCGCGCCCTCCCATAAGGGGTAGACAGAGGTGCTTGAACATCCACTTTAGAAAAGCTTATATTTGGGAATGTATATTAAAATTCTCTTAAAATTGCACATTGAAAGGTGATACTGAAGAATCACGAACCTAGTAGGATATAGATATGACATTATTGGAATTTCTCTATTTGTAAACTTCTGAATGTGATAAAAGCGAAGAGAATTCGAAAATAACCGAGAATTGATAAATACAACCTGCAGTTTGATGAGGTGGATAACTGCTATTACAATTATCGGTACGTTTTTTATTATTATTTATTCACTTGTATACTTTTTGGATGTCTATGAATTTTGATGTGTAATTAAATCCACGGCCTGCAGGCGATTAGAGTAGGCAGTATCTTATTGCACTGTCTGTGTTCCCTGAACCATACTCGTTGCATTGTTCACACCTTTATCTATTACCTGGAAGTACAGTGCAGTAGGGCTACAGACTGGTTTTTGCTGAACATTTACTTCTTCGAACTACTACATATGTACATTTATTTCAGTACAATGACTTTAGGACTATTACGTATGTGCATATTTATTATTCATTGCTCCTAATAAAGCGATCAGTATTTTATCATAAGGCTTTTACATACTTTTAGTAGACTCACGAACCAACATTTATTGAGTAGTTCATTTACCATAGGCATAACATATAGGAATTATTCAACAATATCTTTTATTGGCCTTTAACCTAATGTGAAAAACACAATTTTACTTTGTATGATATTTATTACACGTGCATGAATAATATCGATAATGCCTGACTTTGTTGGGGTCAGATAATTTTATAATGGTCATCAGGTCATAAGACACATACCTTGGAGCACAATGCAGATCATTTTTTTCATTTTACTTTGTACTTGTTTAATTTATGAAATTGTGTTCTGATTTTTGTGCTAAATAAATAAATAAATAATATATTTAAATATATATTCACTTACTGTGTATTTACACATAAGTTATAATAATAAATATATTAAGAAGTTAAGTAGAGGCTAATATATCGTCGTTCTCAAATTAATTGGAGCAGCACAAATTCATAGGGACGCATTAATGATATTTAGACAATTTTTTCCCTATAATGACTTCCATATATATATCCCACTCACCAATCAACTCCCCAAGTATACCACGGGGACAGGGATATTAAGTTACTTAATCATCATTAACCTATCGAGTATGCCGGGCGAGCATGAATGAAAGAATTTTAAGTTAATTTGTGAAAAAAAGCAAAAGAGGTATCTAGTGTAATTTTGTGTGTGTGTTTCCGTTTATTCATTTTTTTTTCTGTGCAGATTCATGCTCCAAATAAACCGTTAACAGTTGACCGACTGCTATTACTATGTGCTATTATGATAAGATAAGATTACAATCTGCCAACAGCACAGTACAATACAATGCTAATCTTCTGAGTCTACATACTAATTACATTGATAAATATGATAACCCAAATACATTTAACTTCAAAGAAGAATTGTTCATACGTACGATACAAGGCCGTTCTCTAAAAGCAGCACCTAGTTAGATCAGTGCCTACATCGAATTATTATCTAGATTAATAGATAACGTAGGTTCAGTATATAGTCTAGTCTATAACATTTGTTCATAGATATTACTAACTACATTTTGCACGGTCGGCAACACGCCCTGATGTTAAGGGTCGGCTAAGCGCGAATGTTACTCCTGGCTCAGAGTAGATTATATACTACGTCCCATAGTGTTGCAAGCGACCATAGGCTACGGTAATCGTTTACCATCAGGCGGGCCGTATGCTTGTTTGCCACCTTAGTTGTATAAAAAACATTTTAAGCAAGCGTCCATAGCAATAGCAACACCTCGGCCCTAATGATTCCAAAACACTGTCATTACAAGCTGTCAATGTACAACTGGTCGTATAACGTTGGACATTAGGCAACGAATATCAATTCAGACTATCAGAAACTGCGATAACTGTTATCTTAATCACTTGTTTTCTTGTAAATTAGTACACTTGCGGTTTGTTACGCAAGTCGAGCGTTCGTATCTCACTTCTTTATGGGCGGACATGAATGAATGAATTCATTAATTTGATTTTATTCAACTCTGACTTAATTTATGAATTTATAAATAACTTCTCAATATAAACTAAATTGGAATAAACTATACTTCCTTGATAGATCATCCTATTTCATATTTAAGCCGTGGTGGCCTTGGGGCCAGGTTCAAACCCCGGTCTGTACTGTACAGTACTGTTATTCTAAGCTTAAGTACAGTGATTAATCACACCATGAGCTTTAAAAGGAAGGCAGGGTGAATTGGGATCTCCCGTGGGATTTCACATTGAGTTTGGAGTCGCCCGACTGGGGACTGAACCTCCACCTTACAGAAGACCGCAGTGAAATAAAAAAACAACACTACTTTGATGTAGTAGTGTTGTGTTTCTGTGGTAGGTAAAGTTGCCAGTGCTCCACGAGGATAGGCTGCGCTAGTAGTAATGTTGCTAGCACAGTGAGTCCTCACCAAAAACAGGGTTAGCAACTCGTTATTTATAGCGAGCTATAGGCTATAGGCTACGGTGACTGCTTACCATCAGGTGGGCCGTCCGTAATGCCGTTTGCTTGTGTATAATGTACCACAAACTGTTTTTACTTTTTCTTCGATTACCTAATTTCAATTTACATAAATAGGTTTCAGTTTTCCGTAATCCTACGAAAGTCCAGTAGAAAAAATATAATTTTGACAGAAACGACAAGGATCCTAAAATACAATTGCTATTTTGATTTCGGTATCCTATACTATGTAGGTCTTATATATATATATATATATATATATATGTATGTTTATACCTAGCTACCTATTATTATTAACTTAAAACCAATTTGATTTCAATTCCAATATTAGGAGTAGTGAGTAAGTTCCGTCTTTCTGTTAATCTTGAAATATCGTTAGTTTTTTAACAAACGCAAGACTAATTGTATGAACCGCTCAATCAAATTTGATTGAGCAATTTACAGAGTTCATCAAACCTTTTGGATAATGTCTTAATTTGATGTAGCATGTTTTTGTTTCTTTTGTAATAAACGATAGTGTGGTTTCCACGGAACACGAATCGATTACGCTTGTTCCTCGTACATTACCAAGTAACATTACCGGCAATGTACAAGGATAAAATAATCTTCGTACATAACCGGGTAATGTACAAGGTTTTTTTTTTCTTCGTACATAACCAGTTACATTACCGGTACTGTGCAAGGAAAAACTATTCTTCATACAAAACCGGGTAATGTAAAAGGAATTATTTATTCCTTATACAAAACCAAATTACCAGGGATGGCAGTAAATTATTTGTAAACTGAGTTGTATGGGTAATGAGCAGGTGTACCATTTAGTTGAAGACAGTTTTAGAAAGTGGTTTAATAGGATCATTTATATTCGAACAAAACGTGTCGTTAGTCCGCTCTCTATTATGTAGCCGACTCCATAAAAAGAGGAAACGTCAATCTGACATGTTTATTTCTAAAGCTTCTACTTTTCTAGTACTAGTTTTAATAAATCTAAACACACAATTGTGATTGCATTTTCCTATATAAAATTTCACGGAGTAAAAATGTGGCTTTATAGCAATGAACTAATAAAGATCAATATTTAATCATGAAACCCTATTTTCCTTGGTCACGGCATCACGCGTGTATGGCTAGACCGATTTCGCTAATTCTTTTTTTTCGTGTTATTTATTTTTTTAGTTCTTATGAAATTTTTAGAAAAAAAACTGTCAATCGGGATAAACTATAGGACCTTTTTTCTATGGTGTATTTGACACATGAATTCATATCTAAGACAGGACAGCTAGTAACAAGATAAAAAAAACTCAAAACACTAGATAGCAGAAGTTTATAAGATAAGGGCACTTGATTCGGGAGTAGCGGTTGAATTCTCTTGGGATTCGGGTAACGGACTCTTAACATTTAAAGATGCAATTTTCATCGCTTTAACATTGTCTTAACCCAGAGACCGTAAGCTTACTTGTCTATGGGCTTGACCAAAAAAGACACGGATTTCAAGTACTATAAGGAAATACACTAGAAGAAGCTGAGGAGACATATTACAATGATCAATTCACGCCTGAAGTGAATTGCAACAGAAGAAATAACTGTCAATAAAAGTAATAACTACAACTCATTGGATGCTTAGAGAAAAATATCTAGATCTCAGGTGCGTGAAAAGAGCTCGAAATCTGCTTCGCTAGCATAATAAAGTTCGGTCTGTGCAGTGACTTTCTAAGTAAGAAACATGGGAATTCCATAGCCATCAATGCAGCCACGGAGAACTGTTTGTTCAAGCAGTTGGCGCCTAACGACATGTAATAATGGGAGCGCCCTGTTTACCTCGCTAGTTAGATGCTACCGTCCACTACATTTATGCTAAAACATCCAGTCGCGGTTATGGAACTCTTTTTCTAGGGTTTTAGGTAAGGATAATATCCCACGCTGTTAGAATAGTTCCAGGGCCAGGCTATGAATAACGCTGGCTAGAATGTCTTCATTATTCATGACACAGACAAAAGTGCTTGGATTTTTGACATTCTTATCTCCATGAGATTGATACCTATTTACCGTTTGTATGTAAACGGAAAATTCATAACTGTTAAGGTTATTGTGGAACTTATCATGTTTAACTGTACATTGGATGTGAGGCTTGAGTAGAGTCTGTGCTCGGCTGCGTTCGCCGACGTATGTTGACTTTGTGAGCAATTATTAGGTGCTTTTGACACCTTCCTGCTAACTGTTGGGATTACGAGTGTAGAAATGTCGCAAGGCTTCTCGGATCTTGATTTAAAGTGTTTGGACAAGCCGGTGCCTTGTTTGGACCCAGCGCCGTCTGACGTAGAGGGCGTCACGACTACGACGTTTTGTGTGGGTTATATTGACGTTTGATTTTATCGTAGACGTGGACAGTCCATTAGTTTTAGTCGTACGTGCCTACAATATAACGACTGCACGAAGACTGTTATTATATTATCGACAATTGTGCCTATCGTCATCATGTTCCACGGTCATCATGTCGGTAATATTTATCAATGTCTCCTAAAACAATATTCGTATTGAAACAAGTCCACAACAAAATAAGGAAGGACGGAACTTTGAATAATAACTGGTATAAAATATTATGTTTATGTTTAGTAACGACTCAAAAATACAATGTAATGTAATTTAATTAACCAAACAATGCTTGCGTGGGCTACGCTTATTACTATTCGAGCTACCGTATTTGTAAAGCCCTTATATTGGAAGGCATATGAGTTATATTGGTGTGGCAGCAATGTCAATTGTTATTGTAATATAACAACACACGGTCTCTCGAGCATGAGCGGTGGACATCTCGAGTTGTCACTGTTTTCTTTTTGCAGCGCTCTTCAACGGCCGACGACCTTATGTCGGTCTTTTACGGTGTACCCGACTTTATCTATGAGGGTTGTCACATGAACTAAACCAGTGCATGTTTCATTGATTTTGATTCCTGTTATTCTGTGTTCCTTTGCTTTATTACGAGAAATCTAAATGCCGAGACTAGAAATATTGTTTTAATTTTAACGTTCCATTGTTCATAACTGCCTTGAACTTTACGTGCGATGTAATTCATAAAACATATTAAATAGATTGTTTTTATAAGTAGGTAAAATGTATTGTAGATTAATATGACAGGTTTCTCATAAACAATATTTGCTAGTTAATATTATTTTATGTGGCAATGGTGGCAGCCCTGAGTGTTACGGTAAACGTGTAAGTTAGTAGCGAGTGACGAGAGGACGTGAGGCGATTCTGTTTGATTTCCTGAGCTGCGTTCAAGTTCCCGGAACACGGCTCAGACGAACGATTAAGGTTACCTTTTGATATCAAACTGTTTTTTTGTTCCGTTTATTTATAATTATGTAACCAACTGGTTTGGTTATACAGAGGTCTCAAAGGTTTGAACATACACATATCACTGTTATTCTGAAGAATTGCACTTTCGGGCAATATTACTGTTATACAAAACAATAAACATCACTCAAATCAAAATATGCAACAATGTCATCGATTCCAAGCACGGTACTACTACACTACAATAACACCAAAACGCTTATTCTGAATCAGCGGTTGATTTTCGACAAATCCCAAGCTGTATTTTCAAGCGGTCTTTGACATCTATGCAGATAAATCTCACTTGTTTATCGCAGATTTTTTTGTACCTCTCGTTTTAAATGTCTTGCGACCATTCGTCACATCAATATTATACCTTTACCTTGCATATTAATACCACTGACAGATCGAGAATCTGTGATGGGATGAATTATAAATCCAGAATTCAAGATATTGAGATTGCAGACATTTTCCAGTCTGTGAGTAGGGTTATGCCAAAATGTCTAAAGTATACAAGGAACATGCCTTGATGAGCGCTTTGGACGGTATATAATTCTTAAAACTATTTTTATTTAACGTTCTAGGTATTATTCCAAGAAATTATCTGTGTATAATGTAGTCTCTTGGTTTAAGCCCAAATATTTCGTGGAATGCTTCTTTTGATTCCATTGTGTTGTTGCAGTAGAAGGAAAATATGTTCATTCAATTTAAAATACTTACAAGAATTGTACGAGTATATATCTACATATTTTCCTGACATTCCCACCACACAACCTGTTCTGTTTCTCTGCCTGTTCTATACAAATTTAAACTAACTCATCTAAACATACAAATTGTCAAAGAAAGTTCAGCTTACGAAAATTCAAAATAAAATGTTCATAGTATGAACTCGATATTTTATTTTGGTGAACATTATATTTGAGCCACTACATATAAAGAATATTATTCATATGCATTTTTTGCTTCCTGTATTTATTATCATGATCATCATTATCCATGTATGTTTATTTATATGTGTTGTTACTTATGTGATGTTCTTAACGTGTTTCTTCTTGTGCAGGTGATGTGGCTAGTCACCTTGATGGTGGCAGCCACGGCGGCCGTGGCGGCGGGCGCGACGTGCGGCGAGGCGCGCACGCGCTGCGCCTACCGCACGGGCTGCGGCGCCGCGCTCGGCAACTACATGGAGCTGTGTGACTCCGTGCTCAACGAGCCCACCAAAATCTGCCCAAAATCCTGCGGACACGCACTCATCGCCCTCACCTCCACCGAAGAGGGCAAGGAGCTAATGACTGTGAGATTTAATTTTATTATCCTCTTACCTGTATCCCTTGGACATGGGATATGCTGATGATTTAGTTACCTAATGGGGCAACTTAAAATTGGGAGTGAGATGTCGAACAAGAGAATCGAGATCGAGATGTCAGTGGCCTGTCTTTTCGGCCTTTTGTTTGAAGTCTCACACTGAAAACATCTAGGGAATTCAGCTGTAAATTTCGCAGACAGCATCGGAGCTTTGAATTTAACTCATAGTGTAAGTTTAATTCAAACAGCGCGTGACTTTTGACTCATGAACATTGTGCGAAGTTATTTCAGTATTCAATAAAGACCTGTCAGTCTTAATAATTCATTGAATCATCTTGACTATAAAAACCAAGACATCCCAACCAAGTCCAAAATAACACATTGAGTAGCCACGCAAAGTTCAGACTTGTCACAATTACTTCTGATCATAACAGCTGTTTACAGTTTACGGTTCACTCAATTGAACACGACGGCCGGAGTTAGATGAGCTATGAAAGATGCAAGCTGTTGTTTGATTGTGAGGGTCAGGGGGATCTTGATTAAGTGGTTATGTATGGTAGGTGTGCGTACACAGACGCCCCGCAATAAAATCTAATTTAGACGTCGAGCAGATTTGTCCGACGCGACGGCATCACATCTCAGAGCAATGAGGGTCGCGGTTGATGACCTCGAAGTTATGATGGATTTATACGTTAACTTACAAGACTAGACTGCTTTGGATTTAAAATCACTGCTAGTAATGCATACGAGACTTGCTTAGTGACTGATATCTCGAGGTGATAGTAGTGCAGTGTCATTTGTCACGTAGGCCTATGTCCTTGCTACTGCACTTGTTATGGACAGCCGTGCCGTGACGTACGTTCGTATCATAAGTTTTTATGTTTAATTGTATATAATTAAATCTACGATGTCGTATCATATTCACCGAATGTATGGCATGTTATGCTTGTGATAAGGCCAGGGTGATGCGGAAATTGAAGTATGTTATTTCACATGGATCTGGCGCCTTATCCTTAACACACGTCAATACTCGGAGTAAATTGGTTGGCCTTACAGTTTTTCGGGGTATCAGAAGTAGGTAATTGTGGTCATTGCATTTATAGCCGGATCGCCCTTCAATAAAAAGAAAAGTTATGACTTATGAGCATTAAAGCCGAAGTTTTTTCAGCGATCATAAATCATTTTAACCGAGTTTTTTATTAGATAAAGTGATTCAAGAGGAAATATTGTATAATTAATTTGAGTTCTGTAGATGTTTAACTTATATGGTTAACGCTGGCCGTGCGATGCCGGGGCGGGTCACTCACTAGTACCGCAGAATAAACCGCAAAATGTCCAATGTTCAGATAACTGGCGTCGAATTTGCAATTGATCGAACTTAAAATGGTAAAACTACTTCAGTATTCTGTTTTGAAATATTTTGAAAACAAATAAAAAACGTTTCGATAAATATCTGCCTGCAGTGTCAGTAAAGCTGTTTTGTAGTATTTCTTGTGAAATGCTGCAATGATTTTAATTTAAAATTATTTAGAGGCTTAACTGTCTCCAGGAAGACCACCCTCGCTGCACAGGTGCTTCCATTCACGTACCTACAAATTACGGTATATTATACCTGTGCCTCCGTTTATATCAACATTTACTTGGTACATTTACAATAATTTCGGAGAAACACTCCGTTGAATTAAATGTCGATTATGGCGAATGAATTTCTGTTTACTGACCAATCAGCTTTACGAGGATAACTACATATGCGCGTGACATTGGTTAGGTTGTGTCCCATTCCCACTTTTACAACGTCCACTGTCTATGCCTTAGATAAATTGTAATTTAGATTTGGAACCGGTTGTACCCTTAATTACTATGACAGTGTGATTATTGTGGTACAGCGTTGGGCAATGTGTATCGAAAGGCGAGGCAAAAGGCGGGCCGCGCTCAGCCTTGAGATTTGACGTCTTGATCGGGACCTACCGCAGCGCCGATTCTTGCGCAGGTGTTGCCGTCTCACAAAAAAATAACTAAGCGTAAGACGGCGGCCGTGTCTTCATTAATCCGTGCTACAACTGCTACACTCTAGATATCCGGCAAATTTACCTTAAATTCGGTGGGATAACGGATTTTAATCACTTGTATGGCTCGCACCAGCTGCCGGTTTCTAACTCATTGACATGCCGAATGATGATATTATGTGGTTTACTTACACCTGTTTAATATGATGTAGCATTTCGAAATATCGTAAATGTTTTTGATTTTGATTATAATGACAATCCGCTCGCCACAATTTACGCAATTTCATTATCGACTGCATTGCTTGGTCGGTAGCGGTACCAACCTATACAACTGAAGTGATAAAATTACAACCGGAACAAATTATAACCGGTTTTAATAGTTGTAATTTTATCAATTCAATTTCATCTAGACTGCCTGCGCTAATCTTTATAATACAGGAGTATTTATTTATTGATATTTCATAAAACCGGAGACGTGTCGTAATGGATAGCCCCCGGAATGTTTTGGCTTTAGCGTCGTAAAATGTTTATGTGCATGAAATGTTATTATCATATGTTATGGACCGCAGCAATTTATGACTTTCCCTAAATCTTTATTACATTGGATTAAAATTCGATTTACGTAGGTTTTATGTTGAGAGTTAACATTAAGTAGAAAAAATAAGCAGCTTACATTTATAACCATTGGGGTTTCGAAAACAATTTTTGTTAGTACTTACTGCAAGCCACTTGGGTAGGTTATAATAAATGTTTCGATTTCGTAACCTACACAAATCAGAAGATATAACATACGTTTTATTTACATAATGAGAAATTCCTGACAAAAATCTTAGGTCACTTCTTTGTGTCGCTGACAATAAAAATACATGCTACTAGCAAGATACTAGCTATGCGAATCTCTAATCGCATATGAATTCGTAACTTAATTTTTAAATGGAATTATAAAATGAAATCAATTATATTTTATCCATCAAGAGTAATTGTAATTTTTTTTTTTTGCAAAATAGCACTGCTGAGTAATTTTATTGCAAAGGTGACTCTCAATGTTGGTCAATAACCATGATTTATTTTGTTCCAGTGTGAATGCGAAGACGAGTATTGCTTGCAGACCAAGCAGCGCATCGACAACGTGTGCAGGCCATCCGTGCTGAGGGCAGCTGCTAACGCCACTTCATCTTGCTCCTTATCTCAGCTCATATGTCTTGCTGACGCCCAGTGCGCGACAGCCCTGCGGTACTATCATCAATTATGTCGCTCCATGTTTAGAGGAAGAAAGTGCTCCAACAAGTGCCTCAATTCCATAGAAATATTGAGGAAACAGGAAAAAGCTGCCGCCTTGACCGCGTGCCAATGCGACGGGAATGAAAATTACGATTGTCCAAAAATGCAAAATAACCTCGCAAGGCTTTGCTTTCACAAAATGAAGAACCATACGAAAGCAAGAGAGCGCGGCCACGAAACGCACAGGAAAGTGGTGAAAACAGAGGAAGCTCCACATAGTTTTGCAAGTTCTGTGCTGGTTTCGTGGTTCTTAGTGCTGGCCAGTGTTTTTTGCGTGAAGTTATAGCTTAGTGTAGACTACCTCATGAACGTCAAACGAGAGGTTTACTTAAGAGTCTTTTTGTTGTAGGTATACTTGTTGATATATTAGTTAGTACTGTGTAAGTTAGGACAATAACTACTAATCGTTGTAAATATGTAAAACAGTAATGACGCTAAATTTAGAGAATGAATAGTGTGAGGGAATGCAAGGGCAATATATGTGAATCGAGCAAAAGGTAGGAATTAAGTGTTGATATACCCAGATTATATGGTATGGAATAGCGCCAGTACCCAGTAAGTATTGTCTACGTTGATATCCGGATAGAGCGTGCTAGTGCCGCCCACGGGTTGCGCGGGCGATGCTATAAATATGCCGGCGCCGGTGGTCCGGTGACAAATGCTGGCCTGTTCCCGATGTGGCGCCACGCCGATTGATCTAACAACAGTTCCGGCCACGACATGCAGATGATTATAAAACCACAAAACTAGTGTATCCTTTCCCGCAGTTACTAAATTTAAAAAGAGCGAACGAGACATAGAAAGCTCATAATTATCTGGTCGTTATTGAAGGATGCGTGGCAGACTAGAACGGGGAAGTGGATGATGTAATGACATGGCTAATTCCGGTGAGCGGCACTAATCGCCTCCGGAGATGTAGGGCGCCGGTTAACGTTTTACAAATATGCGGGATGGGATGCCAGTGTCGTGTCTTTTGAACGTTTTTGACATCCGTTTTAAATTAGCTCGTTAATGTTAATACTGATTATATCTGCCGCTACAAAAATTCGATAATTGTCAGGTAGCTTTGTATTTAATTTATAATTAAACTCGCGCCATTCCTAATAAAATAGTATGGACTGCACAGATACAGTTGGATTTCTTAAGAGCACGTTCCTTTTATGATCTAGATCTAGTCTGCGTTTAGATCGGCTTAGAATCTAGCTAGATGGAATGTGGATACTGATGTAGAGCACGTGATTTACGTAACATTCTGGCGATTCTGGTTTTGCTCAAATGGTCATTATTTGCATTTTCATTGGGTTCACAATGAGATTTTATGGATAAGGATAAATTCTTACATATTTCTTTGAAAACAGGTATTTGAATAGATCAGCTCTTGGAATGGAATACTTTAATTACCTCCTAATTGAGATAAGATCATCTTTTGTGGTAGGCAGAGGGCTATGACTATCACTTCATTGTTGTGTTCACAATTTTCGGTCTCACAAATATCGTCATACATACTGGTTACCACAACGGCTCTTTTACATAACATTCCTTATGTAAATCAGTATTTTTTTGCATCAATAATGTTGGTTTCTCGGTACTTGCAAGTCTGTGCTCTGTTCAGTAATGAAGAGGTTGGGAACCGGTTCGTAGCACGGCCTCGCGCTCGCGCAAACGGATACGCGCCAGAATCAGAGCATTGTGATTATTTTACAAATTTCTCATTTAAGGTTTAACCGTACTGATTTCACATCTAGATATCGCATTACAAACTGGCGATAATAACCTCTAAGTAAAAATATATTAGATCGATATTTGGGTAAGTATATCATGATACACTATCACGGTAGCCGGCGAAATAGCCAGTGATTGTATCTCTTAGCACTCAATTATCGATATACGGTACGTACGATATACGGTATACCTAGATAAGATGATACTGCGACGATGTTTCATCTGGTGCCTTTAGTATAAACCTACGGTATAAACAGACCTTTACTTTTAATTTGTTCGGTTTTTGCGTTCCCTCGAATTGACAGCGAATACTAATTGCAACATAATTTCACGCATTAAAATGTTGGCAAAGAAAACCAATTATGATGTTTTAAAATTTTAAAAACGAATTACCGTTTTATTATCGAATTATTTCAGTTGACTGCATGGTAAAGTCGATTTACACTTAGTTTTTGTTTCTGGTGCATTAAGTTATTCTTGTCCTCTGTTGTTAAATACATTCCTTTAACATTTGTAACGTGAACATACTATGGATTTCTTTGAATAATTATAAGAATACCCGGATAAAATAAAATGAAGTTGTTTTCCTGTCAAGAACAGTTGATTACATACTTAACATAGTTGCCGTCAGAATGGTAATGTGGACATTGCATTTATCTTCGCTAGGCGGTGCCTTAGGGACTTGGAATTTTACATGATTCCCATACATCTTGTTCGTCATTAAGATTCTCAGGCATTGGTAACATGCAACGTGTGTTTGGTTTGTTACACGCGTTTGTTAAACTTAAATAAAAAAGGTTAAAAAAATTTAATAAAGAGATAGATGATGAATGTTTATAACTTTAGACCGAATTCTTACATTTCAACTTTGCAACGATAAACAAAAGTTCCCTGTTGCTTCACTGTAGTCTGATAATAAATTAGGATTTACCATCATATTATTGTATGGAACTTGCAAAGTGATAACTCTTATGCCTAATGGACCCGATGCAGTACCACCCACACTCGAGACTTCTATCTTTTTATGCCCCGTTTGTCCAATAGCTACTTACTCTTACAATCTGAAAACATTAATGTTTACGACGACTCTAGCGACTGTCGACAAAATACTGCCCGAAGTCGACCTTTTGCAACAAGATACATGTCTTTTTGAACAACACAAGGTAACGTAGTTCTGCCATTACTTCACCGCTCTGTATGCATCTTGCGAGCGTTTGCTTACTAATGTTTTGTCGCCTGAATCATGTCTGTATGCATAATGCAACATATGTCACCGCGCTGAATGTGAATGATGGCTATCCCATTATTATATATGTTTGACGGCTGTATCGCAAGCGCAAGTCTGAAATGAATGTTTATAGACACGATCTGGTATCTAATACAGTAAGTCCCATCTAGAAAACAAAACGTGATGTCACTTTAGAACCCTAGCTAGTCTTATCCCATTTTCCCAGCAAATCAGTTTGGCACTCTAAAAGTGGCATAAATGTAGTTCTTTCTATTCTAATAAATAAATTAATCAAATTAGCCAAGTGCGGGACTGACCCGCGAGCTGGTGCCCATCCGATCCACCCTTTTAGCAACATTTGCATAGAAGCATTTTTTTGTAAAATTAAATTAGTGAATAATTTTACTAGACATTAGTGACGCCGGCTGCCGCCCCGGGCCAAAGCCCCGTGGCCTAAGGGTAAATACGCCCCTGATGAGAATGTCATGCGCTTTGACATTCGCTTCATGTCAATCTCTGTTAACCGCACTTATCGGGTGTATTTTATCGATTCCAACCATTCGGGTTGGGATGGATAAAATGTTTTGGGTACTGTACAACTGATTTCATGTTTATTCATGGTACTTCTTAAACCGATTATTGCATAATTAATTCGACTATATGTGTATGTATTTAAACATTATAAAAAAATTAAGTGTGGCACTCGGAGACTGCCGCGGTAAAGCTATTGCATAGCACTTTTTATCAACTTATGCAATTACAATTATTTATTTATTTTATTAATGCAGTATGTTTTTATATACCTATATACTTTCTCACAATCAGCTGATTACGGAAGTTTTCCAATACAACCAATGCCACCTAAAGGCGGGTTGCTGAACTAAAGAGACAAGCGTGATATTTCAAAAAGTCATTACAAGTTCTGGTATTTATCGATAGAAGGAGTTGTCGGTCGGAGTGGAGGGTGTTAGGTTTTTTTCGTTACGGAATTTCTGGATTCGGTCCCCAAGCTCAAGGCCCGCGATAAAAGCTATGCAATAGCTTAAAATATTCATTCATAATTTTGTATTTGAAATCTTTTCTTAATACAAATCTTTAATCGAATATGTTTACATATTTGTCATATAACTACTTAGGCTTATAATTACTTTGTAATGATAACCACAAATTAAATGTATAAGGCGGCTATGTTAAAACAGTATAAAATGTGTAGTTAATTTTGCTTTTATGTGTTCATAGTCTTGTATGTGTGTGGTGTTGATGTGTGCGTGACTAGAAATTATGAGTATAAAAATTAAACGTTGAAGGATTGCGAGTAGACTAAAACTATTATGTAAGGTAATTTAGTAAAACTCATTAACCACAGTTTACCAAAGTGAGATTAATAGAATAGTGGAAATGCTGTAAATAATTTAAGTGCTTTACGTAATTTTAGAATGAACACGTATTGTGTTTTTCTTAATAAAATATCGTACAAAGTATTTGTAGTTATTAAAAATAATAATTTATTATATTAGTTTGTACTGTACTGTACGTAGACATGGTACGGTTCGACTTGTAAACATTGTTGCATTTTGTTTCGTTATTGTAAAATTATTTTTAGGAATTTAATTGTAGCTATTTATTTTACAGATATGCAATAAATTTTCTGTTTTCATAAATATGTTGTACCATTTTTCTTATCCATCAAACGAATCTGAGCAAAAAATACTCCCAAAGTATGTCAAGGTTCGACTATATTGGCAATTAACATAATGAAAGCCATGGCAAAGTACTTATTGGACACACAGTAAGTATAAATACGAAATAGTCGACAGAAATACAAATATAATTATAGCGGCAACAGAAATGCACATTCTGTGAAAAAATCCACTGTCTACCTACCTATTACCATAATTCATATAGAGCGTTAATTTGTATATCTATTTTTTTATTTGTTTTTATATTAGCAACAGTAATTCACATTCTGTGAAAACTCCGACTGTCTACCTATTACGGATCATGCGATACAGCCCGCTGACAGAAAGACAGACGGACGGGCGGACAGCGAAGTCTTGGTAATAGGGCTCCGTTGGTTACCCTTGGGGTACGAAACCCTAAATACGACAAAGTATAGTGCATACTTACAAAGTAGTTATATATAACTCTACCAAGGGATGATTTAGTCTTCCAACGCTACAATTTACATCTATATAAAAAACAATATACTTAATTTACAAGCGTTTAAAATACAGTAAATTTGTGACACGCTTGGCTATATTTTAAAAAGCTATATTAAATAAATGTATGTAGGTACTACACTACACATATGTAAATGGGTGTTGACTACCGATTTTAAGAGAATGTTTTCTAAATCGCGGCATTTTATAGAATTTTAATTTTTAATACCACTATTATGGCACACAAGCATACGGCCCACCAGATGGTAAGCAGTCACCGTAGCCTATAGCCGCTAGCAATACCAGGGGTATCACTAACGAGTTGCCAACCCTATTGTTGGTAAGGTTTTACTGTGCTAGCAGCATTCATTACTACTAGCCCGGCGTAACCTCGTGGAGCACTGGCAATCTTACTTACCGCAGGAACACAACACTACATCAAAGTAGTATTATTTCACTGCAGTATTTTGTAAGGTACAGTCCCCAGTCGGGCGGCTCACGGGAGATCCTAATTTGCCCTATCATGGCGTGATTAATCACTGTACGCTTAGAAAAACTCATTGGTACAGGGTGGGATTTGAACGTGGGCCCATCAAATGACAGGCCGCTGCTTCAACCACAGGGCCACCACGGCTTAATCTAAATATTTTCTATCTTTCACGAGTGTGCGAAAATTCAAATGCGGAGTGTTTGAAAAATGAGTAGATTTTCAAATAAAAAACAATTCTGATAGTTAAAATTCTTGCGTGTGGTAAATTTTATGCTCCCACGCCCCTCACGTTCATTCACTCATCAGTGGCCACGTGGGAAACTTGGCACTAAATGGGAAGCATTTATTGGGCTGATGCCAAAGAAATAACTTTTGGTCATGCAATAAAAAATCTCGGCGAGTTAGCGACGTACGCGTGGTCGCCTGCACGCACAGAGCATTTTAGTTCGTGCATTACAAATTGCTAGTAGTGAATACAGGTAAATGTAAATGAAGGGGGTATTGTATGTATATGTCATTTTATTCCAAGACGACCTCAACGTACCACCTTTATCAAATAATTCTCTTACACACCCTATAAGTGAGTTTCTTTTTGCTCCAAGCCTCTCTGATACCTGAGGATGTGACTTTCCTATTTAGTTTGTTTGTGGTCAGGCTTGTCTGTACATTGGTAACCGGTGTTTGTCAATAAGAAATATTTTCGAGGAGACATGGAACTTCTAGCTGTAAACAATGCATACATACCTATATCAAAAGGAGGTAAAATTTGTTTGTATTATGTGTAGGAATAATCTCTGGAACAACTTTTTGTTTATACCACTACAAGGACAAAGTTAGCATAGTCTCAGAGTAGATAATTTTATAAGTACATTGTACCTGTAGCCTATGGACGCTTCAACAAGGGAGGTATAACTCGCGCTTTGACAACCGACCTTAAAACTACAATTGAAAACTTTTTATATTACTAAAGTGCAAACAAGTTAATCAATACTACAATTCTATCTCTATAAATAACTTTGTGATCTTACCATTCTGTCTACCCCATACAATTCTGAATAATTAATAATTATTAATATCTTTTCATTAACCCCAACAGAAGTTATTATATCCGTTCCCAGGCTTCGCAAGGGTAAGTTATATTGTTGTACTCACGTTGCCAAAGTTGACAAAAACCACGTAATCAATGCATGCAATAAAGAGTTTTACAGTGCTTCAAGCGAGTGGTTATGTGCTCGATTGAAGTGGGGATCTTGGTATTGAATTGGCACTTGGCTAAGAGGCTGACTTCCTGAGAGGCATCCGGTGACCCGTGAGAAAATTTTGATTCAATAATGAATCAGTGTCGCAGACGCGCGATAGTGCTGTAGCCTCTAACTATACATAAGTATAGGCTGGGGTAACCGCTTAACATCACACTAATCACTAATATTATAAATGCAATAGTTTGTGTTCAAGTGGGTTTGTTCACGCCACAAGGACTAAATGGATTTGAATGAAATTTGGTATGGAGGTCGTTTATAAGCTGGATCTATACATACATGTCTAGGTATATGTATATTTACTGTCTCGTTTTTTTAGAACGAAGTGAAGTAATAATGTCATTAGGCAATAATAAAGTAGATATGTGTTGTTCACAATTTATCTAATCAGACCACGACCTATATTCGCATGTAGCATTGTGTTCGTGGGCCCCGCAGCGGCGGACAGGCTCCGCGGGTGGTCCCAATTACACTACAGCCTTCCACGTACCTTACGTAACCCTAATGATTACCACTTCAAGTAAATATCACCATTTGTAACATTCAAACGCTGTTAGATAAAAAACCAACCGAATTATGAATTAATAATGATTCAACATCAGTGGAGAATTTATAAATTGGAGTCTGTAGATTGACATCTCGGTCATTTCTAAAAAACATCTCGGTACATACTTTGCGGTTTATTCTTCGTCGATATTGGCTAATATATTTCTTTGGTGTACTAAAATTATAGGAAAACATATCGATAGGTATTATTATTTTTCATTCATTCATTCATTGGCAGGGATCAAGCTGATCTGTGAAGACTAGTCTAATTATGAATTCCTGTGAATTGGTGGCAACATTCAAAGATATTCAAACACACAAGGCAAAGACGATAGTCTATAATCCTTATTAGCCTGAACCGAATAAACTTTTTTTTATTTTTTTTTGTTTTTATAAGAACGACCACTAGAAACTCGAGCATTCACAGAACAAAAGTATTGAAAAGAGTGGGTGTTTTATTTCCAAGCAAGTAATGATGAGTTAGTAAGTAGTTAAACATCGGGACGATGGAGATGTCTCGTCTGGACCACCGCGCTCGACCGTCGAACACGACCAACGCCGCCTTGAATCTGCGCACGCGACTCGCTACAAATAAGATGTAAGTACTCATAAACTAAGGGCTGGTGTGTGAAAAGGAATGTTCAAGATTCGTATTCAAATTTTAGCGTCGTACAATTAAAAAGTGTTTTTTTTAATAATATAAACCCTCGACTCACGACATCACCGATTTATCATCAATATTATTTCCTACCCCATCACCATGTATCTAAGTATAGACTATATACATATTATATATATAGTCTATACTTATACACGATATACATATTTCCTAAGTTAGTGAAGAGTTGTGGGTGTCTTGTAGATGCTGTCAGGTCAAGCTAACCATGACACTGTATTCATTGAGACCTTTGCCATGAACCTCAGCACGATATATTTGCTGTAAGTTAGTGAGGAGTTAAGAGTGCTGGTCTCCAAACGGCTGATCAGATTTTCTTAAAGTATAGCTGAAAAGATGACTACCCACTAAAAATCAGTCATTCTTCAATAACATGCATTTATAACTGAAGTTGAGAATATTAAAATTATAGATACATTTACATAGAGACTATAATATGGCTCTCAAAGAATTACAACACTTGTAGATAAAGTTGCCAAGTTGGCAACGACCGGCCGCAATTAATAAATGAGTGTTGTCATTCATTTCCCATTTATTTATTTACATCATAATCGTTTTATTTTTAGCTCATTAGTACATATTTCGTATTCGTAGTGCTCCTTTGGGTTCATTTGCTCCTATTTATATTTAAGCTTTGACTTTTTATGTGTATTTTTATACTTATACATTTTTTTTAACGTTTGACATTTAAAAAAGGAAGCGCATGGTTCGCTGGTAAAGTTTTTTTTAATGTATAACTTAAATATATCAACGATTTGATATCTTTTGAGTTTTGATGTGTCAGTGGTTTTATTTTATTTAGAGCGAATGGGTGTCAAGATTTTTAACTATACAATACAAACGATTTGAAATCGGCTGATCCTAATTGTGATTTGTTTCGGGCTACCAGATGAAGAACTCGAAAACGAAGTTATTCATTACGAAAGTTTATGTTCCAATATAAAAGGTGATCATTTGCTAAATCAAGCGGAACACCCGATTGTATGCAATAATTCTCGTGGTTTCGTTGATATACTCGTAATCACAATGATTTTGTTGTAGTCTCGGTCATCAGCATCGCATTTCCATCGGTATGCAAGTATTTACTGTTTCCTGTATTCTTACTATACTTACGTAACATATATTTAAGTGCGCTCGGGTACCTCCCAACTGTACTGTATGCTACATTGCATCATGGGAACGAACAACTTTGTTGTGTTCTTCACATTTGGAGATCATATATTACTTCTTTTACTTTATGTAATAAAATATCAATTGCATTCTCTTGAATAATGAAATGTCTCGTGTTTATCAGTCACAAAAGATACCACATTTATGTATGACATTTAGCCAACGCATAATATCCCTGAAGCATTTGCATAGATACGTAGCCAAACAGATTTAATGGTACTTTATTAAATGTCTATTGCCTACCCTGAAAAAAGATACATGATGACTTAATTGATGTGGTCTTAAACGTCACTATTTTGAAGTTCAAGGAAATATCTCGGAGTATTAAAGTATCATTACGACTAGGTAGTACCGAGTCGAGTAAGACATCCAAATCTGTGCTTTCAAGTGTGGGTGGTCGGCACCGTCACCAGACATTACCCGCCCTCGCGAGGCGTAATGATCACTCATGATGTTCAGTAATTATGCCTTCAAACCGAATAGTTTCATCATTGTTGCGCCACGTTTAATACTTCACCGTGTGTGGCGCGCAACCAACGTTATGTAGGTACCTCGCTTGGATACCATACTGAGCCGCCTTGACAGCCCATCCCGGACGTGCCTACGTCACTTTGGAAGCTCACAGTACATCTTTTTATCTGTAAGGGATTTTCTTAAGTAATCTTTGGCAAGCAAAGGTACGTGTTCACTTTACTTTGGAGTTGGATCAGATTCAGATGCCTAGTATAATTTTCATTATGAAATTTGGTTTTTAGGCAAGCTCCTTACTTTACAGTACAATAAGTTCAAACTAAACTAGCATTATAATCATGGCTCGATTAATAACATTAAATTAAATTCATTTAACAGGCGCGTTTTATCCTATTCGTCGTTGTATTTGCCACACAAAAGGCCTAACCTACTGCAATCCAAAGTATATACCTGTTCTATTGTGGGGTCCATAAATGCAACAAAGGTATCAAAGACCCCTGAACGAATCACGAGCACGACTTTAGTGGGACATTTACTCATAACGGTGTGAGCGTGATTGTACAGTAAGAACCAACGATTTGCTAGATTTAGTTGCTTAGAACGAAATACGTTGTAAATTTATACTATTCAGACATCGAATTCAACTTTGCATTTGGCATTGAATGTCTGAAGGCTTCCAATCACCAACCAATTAAAATCTGAAGGATTTTTTGGTGGCGATCAGACATTCTTATGCTTATTTGTGTAGCTACTATTTAATGTTCATCGTTAAAAACCTTTTTTATACCGCTAAGGTGGCAAATAAGCATACGGCCCGCTACGGACACTTAATTTGTATGTCCCTTAATTTTCTTCACTAGTAAAATTCGCGTGTCAAACGGTTTAACTATACTAATACAGAGAAAGGGTGTAGAAGCGATTCATCAAAAAAAGTTGTCTGTAATGTTTGTTCAAACATGAGAACCAAACCAATCTCTGTAATCCTTGAGTTCTTTGTAAACTATTGTTATTTACCGAAAAGGGGTAATTAGCATTTCATTTGTACACTAAACTGCTACCGGCGTTGCTTATCCTTTGTCACCGATGCTATTCAATGTTTCCTGCTTGAGCTAATCTCTACTAAGACCCAAAAAAGAAGATTATACTTCAAAACTCTCCATAATTATACAAGGAGTGTGCTATTATTTATATTGCTCTCGTGTCAGTCCCTTCCAAGAATGAGAAGAAGAAAGAACACACAGTATACAAATAAACGATACGCCGAGGCTTACTACAATATTAATCTTAAAGTTGTATTTTGGAAGATTACTCTAAGTAAACCTTAATTTATTTGAATAATAATGTATTATCTTCCATATTTTGGTTTGCCTATAACAGTAGGTTTTTAGGTAATTGACGTGAAACATCACAGCTTGGCTGCAATTATTATTCTCGTCTCTTAATAACCAATACCTTTTGCTTAAGTATTATGAAATAGGGCTATACAATTGAAGTTGAATCCTACTCAACCAATAAAAAGCTTATAACATCTCTATTTGAACTGAATTTATCTCGGTCATTAATGAAAGCGCTACTTTTACACCTTCATATTTTTTTCATAAAATTTACTCGTAAATTGCGCTAGCGGTCGGTAACTTTGCCTCATAATTTATAGCTCAGCGGAGACGTTAGTAAGCACGCCTTCCCTAGATACAATCATAAACTATTGGCCGAATGGAATCGAAATAAATCATTGAGTTTTTATACAGGCGTCATCGCCTCTGGACTGTCACCGAACGGCGCGGCGCAACATCAAAGCTTCTCGGGACTTTGTAGAGCCGACTGCGCGCGCGCCTATGAAGGCTTCATTAAAATGTTCGAGCTTGTCTGACAATTGGCGGTTGGTGCTTACACTGTTTGATTGGATCGGTATTACATTGACGTTTGGGTAATTGCCTGAAATACCAATCCGTAATAACATGAATCAATGTAGAATGGTTTGTTTCGTCTTTACCTGTTTGGTACAGTATATCTGTATGTATCATCTATATCAAAACCTTTTTTTATACCACTCACGTGGCAATCAAGCATGCGGCCCGCTTGATGGTAAGTGGTAACCATCGCCTGTGAACCCTTCATACACCACACCAGAGATTGCACGTTGAGAATTCGATGCCTAATAAAATTCGATCTTTTTTGATTGATATACTGATGATTTTTATATTAAGAATGTTCCTGACTTCGCTTGAATTGTCAGGCAATACTTTCATATCAGTAATAACGCAATCAGCATATAATTTAACTGGTCAAGCGTTCATAGAATAGACTACCTTGTAGCTTCTGGCTCGGTCGACCGTTGTCTGTTCCAGGAATAAGACAAGCCGCGTGCGAGGAGAGCAAGCCTCAGTCCACACAAGCTCGCGGCTCTCTCGCCCGACGATAGAGTCATTATGTGCCATTATAAGACTCTGCACCTCAAAGTGTGTTATTTTTTTTGGAAATATGTTCGTTAAGCGTTTGCGTTAGGAGTTGACTGGTAGAAATCGTCACGTAACGAAAAAGCGTTAAGCCCTCCATGCGACTTCCTGTCTCTTTTCAAGTATCAAGATTCGCACAGTAGACAAGTGACTTTATTCCTGCTGACGGGTGGTACCCCGACCGCAAATGTTTTTTTCATACCTTTTTTCACGATAGATTTTATGTATTATGTCACTGATATTATATTGGATTTTCTTCGATGTTATTTGGTAATGTGAGTGTAAGAAATTTATTTAATCATGGCTGAACTAGTTGAGTCTCGTAAATGTGCCATGGATTCGCTTATTATCCTAATGCCCCGTATTTTGACTTACTTATTCGTTTCGCCAGTTTTGGCGCAGAATATTTCGCATGGTATAAGTCAGATGAACGTATCTACCATTTTATAAATTTTACAGGAGAGCAAAAAAACTGCGAAAATTCGTCTCTTCAAACTTTGTCAGCTTTTTATTAGATATTAAATACATTTGACAATGAAAAAAAATAATGTAATGTAATGGCCTACTATTAGGGATTTCAAAAATGTATTAATTATTTATTTATATACGCTTATAAATACACAATATATATATTTTTGAGTATTGGTTGACATACGTTAGTGTGGCCCTTAATTTATTATACTTTTAGTCGTTGTCTTATTTACATATGTCATTTTAGAAGTTAAGTTTTAGTACGTTTACGAGCAAATAAATAAAAAATCAATTAAACATAACAAAGTCTGTATTTACTTATGAAAAATATAATTAAAAAAACATAATCAACAGCAGGCATCCGTATACACAATTTTATATATCTTCGTCATCCTTCGTTATTGCAGATACGTTGCAGTGGCAGTAACTGTTAGCATGATCATTAAAACTAATATAACGTAAGACGTGATACGTTCTTCTGCTCCAATGGAAAATAATTCTTGTGCTATTTCG
Source organism: Falcaria lacertinaria (assembly GCA_951449985.1). Classification (NCBI taxonomy): domain Eukaryota; kingdom Metazoa; phylum Arthropoda; class Insecta; order Lepidoptera; family Drepanidae; genus Falcaria; species Falcaria lacertinaria. The sequence goes on along the minus strand of OX602125.1, from coordinate 4,162,230 downwards.
TTTTGTTGGAATTAGTGAAATATTGAATATATCGTTACGTCGTTTTGGCAGTTCATAAAGGACCACTTTAGAAATCGGGTCACGATTTCTAAAAAAAACGTTTTTTGATTTTTTTGTAGATACGTTCATCTGACTCTTACCACGCGATTTATTAGCACCACACAGTACTGCAAAAGCATAAAAGGTAGACCTAATGTTGAGTGCCTCTGTACGGACTGGCTGATTAACTTGTCGGGCGGGCGCGGTGGCTGCGCGGCCGTTGTACCGGATCGTATAGGATGGTATAGGCGTGTATTATTTTATATACCTTGCCTGCCCTACTTAAATATTTATATTCACTTATCCTACCAATATTATAAATGCGAAAGTTTGAGTATGGATGGATGTTTTTTTTTTTTTTTTGGAACTCAGTTAATTTATAACCTGAGATTTTTCCTCTGAGATTCTAAGCTCAAAATAATCAGAAATTAGATATTAATTATAAAAAAAAGATGCTTAGTATTATATTATTTCTTCTTTTACTCTCAATTAAAATACAATCAGCTTTGGGGAAGTGTCTTAATCCTTTATAATGTATGCGTAGAGATGACGGATGTCACTATCTCCTGTCGCGTGGGAGGACAGTGACAGTGGACGGACGGCCCACGCAACGCACGTGTGCCGGATGCGGCCCTTGAGGGACTCCATACCTGAAAGTAATTGTTCCCCACAGATTATATTTAATAGCTTATTAGTTATTCTCCTTGATCTTCTCCCTTTTTTCCCGGCGTGGGTACTCTAGAAGCTCATGATCAATACACGCCCCATATAGACAGAGGATAAAATCTACATCAATAAAATTATAAAAAATATATTCAGAAGCCCAGTGGATACTATGAATATTTGTGAAATTTCATTTACAAAGAAAGTCATATAATTTTAGCGATAACATAAATCGCAGCTTCTGAAATCCGATGGTTGATTGATATATTCTGAACATTTTAAAAATAAACTTGTCCTGCTAATTTGCGTTAAATCATAAATGTTTTTATAACAATAATTAAAGTGCTCGGACATTATAATCTTTATTAAGTGTGATCGGTACATAAACCAGTTGAATTACCGAGCGCTTTATGAAGGTGTAAGGAGGTAAGGACAAAAAGCTGGCGCGTCGCGTTACCACTTCATTGCTAACAAGTGTTCGCGCCGCCGCAAACCAGTCCCCTTTATCACCGCCACCAATCTCTTAACACACAAAACGACAAACACATTCAAATAAAAAGACCGGTACTTTCGTATTATCATTTATGTTACGATCAGACTTGATAAAATCATTCCAGTATTTCTCAATTCAATGTGAAACGAAACGAAATGTACAAGATAAACAAAATACATGTACACATTATATTGCCCAAAGATCATGAGCCCCTTTCCGAATAACCTTGTATAAGGTGGCAAGGGAAGTACCTGCTACCTACGTTCTGCCTAGTTATGTGTCAAAAGGGATGAAGATGCAATGCAAATTGTAGATAGATAGATAACATAAACAAATTATGTACTTTTTTTTAGACAGTTGGCTTTTATAATTAAAACGCACAGCAAACGGTTAGCTTACTAAACCTAACAACATAATAATTATACACGACGATTCGCAATTGTATCTATCTCAAATCAAAAACGTGATAAAAAGCTTAAATACTCTTTTGGTATTTTGTTTCCTTGGCACGTGTAAATCATACGCTGACAACATTGCATGATAAAATAAAAACATAAAAAATATGTCTACCAAATCGTTCTGTAAGTGTAAAATATTTTATTGAGTAATTTACCAATCTCGAAAGTAAGCGTCTCGTCGAAATCTGACTTAGCTTTTGTAGCTAATAAACTCGGTCGAGCCTCGCCTCTTTTACGAGCAACAGTCATACCGAAACGTCAATAAACTATATAAAGAGTATAAGAGCCATCTATAAGGTAATATCCTGTATGGAGAAAAGCTATTGTATTCGCTACATACACGCTAGAAGTCCATACCAACCGACAAGCTTTGGAGCCGAACGAAGTAGCATCTGTTAACATTTTGATGTCCCATACGCAGGCGCTCTAACTTTGGCGCTCGTTAAAAATCTCAGTAGTTTATATGTATGTGTTATAATTTTGTCTGTATTTAAAAACAGTTCAGTCTGACAACTGGCAATCTGTTTTCCCAGGAGTTTAGATGATAGTCGCCTTGTGCAAAAATTGGCTCACCAGCCACATCAGATCTTATAGTGCCAACCTTGCGTTATTATTCGGGAGTTTCTCTTTCATTACTCTCTATCAGCCGACTTTGGGGGCGCCCATTAATGTGGAAGTATTTTTACGAAAACGAATGTTCTTTTTATATGCAGAGTTTTAATTTTTAATCGTGTAATTTTTTTCACATATTCAGTCTTATCTAAGATTTTTATCTATCCGTGCCCACATTCTATGGTTAAATAAACGCTTGTATAGTACACACACATGAATGGGTTTATACATGTGAAAGTACAATATTATGTTTATAAAAATAATCATACATTAGATGCAAATTAAATGTATTTTTGGAAAAAAATACTCTCAAGACAGATTTTGTGGGTAAGCTGACTAAAAACTAACCCATGATCTTAATTAAGTAAGTATACAATTAAATATTAATTACGTTATTATGAAAAATATAAAATAGTAAAAGAAATTAAACTACAAGAAAAAAACATATAAAAGCAACTCCTAGATAATATTACCGTTTTAAAAATATTATCATAGCTGAGACTGTAAAGGTTGACGATGTCTGCCTCGGATCCTCTCGCATCCAGCTGCGATATCTTCATTTGGCGGCCGGCAGGTGTCACGTGGCTTTCGAATTCCATCCCACTCACTCATAAGATAAATTATATACTCGTCTCACTCCCTTTTGTACCCTACTCTGTAAGAAAGCTTAGTAAGGTTTGTTAGCTTTTATTTTCTTTTTTTTAATGAAGGCTTTATTTATTTCTGTCAGGTTCCTGCAGTTACTAATAAATATACTCTTCTTTATAGGTACACGTTGAGTAGCTTTGTGTACCGTGCGCACTGAGCTTTTTTTTAAGTTCTACAGCTTACACAATCCTTCCTCCCTGCCTTTTATGAATGTGATCTTTGATACTTATATATCTTGTAGTCCTTTGTTTAGGTACATATTTGAAGAATCGTTATATCAAGTACCTTTTTAACATGTAGTTACCAAAATCTGCTACTTGTAAGAGCACTCTTTACTATAGACTAGCTTCTGTCCGCGACTACGTCCGCGTTGAGCTTAGAATCTCAGAGGAACCTAAAATTTTCACGGTATAAAAACATTTTCCCGGTATAAAAAGTATCCTATCCAGGTTATAAATTATCTGTGTTCCAAATGTCATCCAAATCCGTTAAGTAGTTTTTAACAAACATCCATCCCCATCTATCCATACTCACAAACATTCGCATTTATAATATTAGTAGGATAGACTGAAGAACTTTACTAGTTTCGGCGCAAACTTTTTGGTATTTGTTATTTTAATAATAACAAACTTATATTTGCCTTTAAATCTTGGGATCACGTTATCATATTGTAGGAACAAATTAAACCAATGTCTACTTGGTCCTGATTATACAGAAATATAGATTACCGGCTTAGTGTGAAAAAATACTTAAAGTGAGACTTCCAAAACGGGAGCTATCCTGTCACCCAAGGAAGACATACAAAGAATTTGTATCAAAATGAATATTTCTAACAACACAATACGTTACGTACTTTAATTCACTGTATTAGGGTTTGTTTTGGGAGAACGGATGAACGTCTTCAATTGTAAAAGTATCTTGGCTGGAGTTCGTTTGGTTTACACAGTGTTATGTAAATATTTGTAAAATGTAAAGCCAAACAGTGGAGTAATCTTGGTTGTGTTGAAACTTGGCGGATTATCGTATACACTGCATGAATTCAGCCGGAAATACAAATAATACAACTACCTTCATACTGTCACAGTAACTACTAGAACTAATTATATTTTAGTTTACTGTTTAGGGGATTTACGCTGTTTGCATCCGTAGCAGGAGGCCTGAAGCTTGAAGCTCGACATGTGATCGGGTGGGGCTAAAGAAGAAGATTGAAGTTGCACGACTGGGGCTACTGGCTGCCCCTCTGACTTATAGCTTCGTAGCCGTAGGTAGCAGTCGTAGCCAAATGAACACATTTCTTGTTGTGCAGAGAACATCTATTATATCTGGATGGGACCGCTGGCAAAAGCTCTAAGGACTCAGAGATAAGTTCTACTTACTGCCTTTTGAAAGTTATATTATAAACTCAGATTACATAATATTACATTATAAACTTAACTCAGCAAATACAACCGTTGTGACATTGTGGTATGAAGCGTTGTCTGCTATTCTAACGACGCAAGTTCCATTCCCAATGGCTGTACCAATGAGTTTACAATTTAAGTGCAGTGATTTACACTTGATTTACACCACGAGCTTTACGGTGAAGGAAAACATCGTGAGGAAACCTATATACTTACGTTTCAGAAGAAATTTAAGGACGACGATGTTACGTTGGCACCTAATTATCTTTGGTGGAAAGTGGGTGTTCCAACACGGTCTACTCCTTCGGGGACCTTTGTTCCCAAGGCGTGAAGATATATTACTATTTCTATAACTAAGGAAATATCAGAGCAAAAATAACATCTTTAGTTGAAGTTCAAAAATATTGAATCAACAACAAATTTGTAATATGTTATTCCAAGGCCGCTTTCTCCAGCCATCTCCACTTCCTATGTTAAATACGGGTATATCTATACAAAGTCACATGTAATGTAAGTATCACGTCCCACCCAAGCCAAGCACCTGTTAGCTATTTATTATTGATCAGACACAGTGGTCATTTCTCAACTCGTCTAACGAGGCCTCTAACAAGACTTTCTAAGTATACCACTCGCATAATTTTGGTTGGTAATGTGAAAATTCACTGACGATGCTTAAAATCTCATTTCAAAGGTGGATTTCGTAGCTAGCATGGTCATTATTGATACCCCTTAACATAGGGTTGTCCGAAAAATCGACAATCGTTGTTTAGGTCTACCAAAATACAGTTTAAATTAAGTTTGCCCTTGTATTGAAGCGATATTTTTTATAGGTAAATCACGAAAGCTATTTTCCCCATTCTCCTAAGTTTTTTTTTAATTATCTATATTTAAAATGAAATTGTAAAAACAAATCAATTGGTAACACCGTTAGTGTTTATATAATTTAAAGATATTTTTAATACAATGAATTTCCAATGAAAAAGAGGTAATTAAGTACATAACTCGTTCACAGTCAGATTACATCGTCATTATTCACCACGCCATCACCAGCCACAAATAACTCAGTCCCCTTTGAACCCGCGTCACCGGGAACATACCTAATCCCATCGATCATGACAACCAATAAAATGATGGCCGAAAAAACTTGTCTATCTAAAAATCCCAAGAACAAAGTACAAATTGCTTTTCGGAGTATACTAAGGAACACATCGGCGGGGCGATTAATCATCACGTCATCGGTCCCTGTATCGAACATGAGTGTTTGGGGCTCCTATGTCTTTTTAGTTGTGTTCAACAAGTTTCCATAGAACCAGTATATCGTGGAATAAAAATAAAAATAAAATCTACTTAGGTATGTTCCACAGGCGACTTGCTGAAAGAGAAAATGATGCTTTAAAAATATCTAGAGTTTCCAGAGTAAAAAGAATCTAATTGTGTCCTGCGTTGACGCGCCTTTGTGAGCTTTCCTACTCCAAAAGCGAAGTCTCGTCTTCGTGGACTGCACATGTTCACCCAGTGCCCAAAAAGGATGACGGTTTAGACCCGACGAATTACAGGCTGATCGTCATCACCTCCCTTCTCTCCAGAGTAATGGAATGAGATCAACACACTACTGTTGAGATACCCAGAGGACTTGTTGAGCGACCGTCTATATGGTTGCAGCCACAGTCGCAAGACTGGTGACCTCTTAGTGTATATGTGTGAGATACCATTTGTCACACGCCATTGAGCCAAGGCTCAGGCGCATCTAAATGATGTGGCGAAGGCGTTCGATCGGGTCTGGCACCGAGGTCTTCTCGCGACGATACCATCGTACGGGCTTACTGAAGATTATGCAAATGGGTCGCCAGCTTTCTGTCGAGTAGATGCATAATAGCCGTCGTGGACGGTAGTTGGTCCGATAGCATGGACTAAATGCCGGCATCCCGCAAGATTCGGTGCTATCTCCGACAGTGTTCTTGATGCATATCAATTATATGCTGTCTATTGACGGCATTAATTGCTATGCAGACGACAGTACCGGAGATGCTTATTACACGGGCTGTGCGAACATTCCTCGTTCCGTGTTAGAGGAAAGCCGTGAAAGATGTGTCTGAAATCGAGAGTAGGCACTGGTGTGCCTAACTTATTTAACCCCGCATGAAAGTCGACCCCATTCGGAGACACTATTTGGTAATAGTGTCTCCGAATGGGGTCGACTTTACCTAGTTCACTTCAGCCCCACTAAGACACAAGTCTGCGCCTTTATGTTTGACATGATGCCCACGGCAACATTTTGTCATCGCACCTCTCGCCACCGGCGGGGAATTAATTGCATTGCATTGGAACCAAAATGGTTCCGAACTGCACGGTTCCAAAAAAATTTGCTCCCGCAAATAATAAAACTGTGGGATGAACTCTCCATTAGCATTAGCATCGGATTATGAAATCAGATTTTGTTGAACGAAAAAAAGAGTTGTTGTAGATCCAAGCTCGAATGAAGCCATTGTTTTCCCATCTTTATCAAACACAGTAATTAAAACTGGTATACATACAATGGTGTCGAATCACTAAAGTAAACTAATTAGAGAGGACTAAAAAGTCTTGCTATCCCTCTCTCATGTGCGGGGTTAAATAAGTTTGCCAATAGTTTTAGTCATGTCAAATTGAATTGATTCAGGTTTTACTTTGCGGAAATTCATATTTATAGAATACAAAATATATTATAATTTGCTTTTTCCGCTTAATGAGTGTGATACGGTCAAACGGCCTGTGCCCAGGTGTGAGCTCAGGCGTGGTTTCTTCCGACACGTGTTTCAGGACTTCCACGTCCCATCATCAGGGATGCCGCCGCGTTGGTCGAGCAGCGTGATGTCACATCGACGCTGCGCCAGCGTCCGACCATCGTGCTGCGGCGCTGCTACAGCATCCAGACCTCGATGTGACATCACGCTGCTCGACCAACGCGGCGGCATCCCTGATGATGGGACGTGGAAGTCCTGAAACACTTCGACCGTATCACACTCAGTAAACGGAAAAAGCAAATTATAATATATTTTGTATTCTGTCAAATTGGTTTAGTTTAGTTATTTTGTGCAACATAATCGACACCAATATATATAATTTATCGCAAGCAAGACCAACTTAACTCTATATCCAGCCGGCATTATCCACTATGCTATGGTAATCGAGCTTTGTCCTTACAAACTTAAATTGTAACGAATAAAAACTAATGAGATACACATTAAATAATTTATACATATGCTTGCTTTGCTGGTATTATGTTTTGGTGTAGGCGGCGTTGCTCGTATTGTATGTAGAGCTGAACAATAGCACGTTTTAATTAAGAAATTAGCTTAATGAATGTGCCATATCATGAGTCAGCAATATTCTGTCAAGATCCTTGATAATAAGTATTATAAGTAATCAAAGTTAAGATCTTTACATATTTAACGTATTCAAAAAAGAATCACCATAAGCGTCAGCATTGCAACTATGAATTCAATAAAAAATAAAATAAACCTATAGCATTTACTTGATTATTTTTATGAACATAATAATTTACAGCTCGTTCGATCTTGGAATTTATTAAATATTCTTAAAGCAATAAAATCAGATTCTGAGTAAAAACGCTGTGTCACTTTGCACACACTACACCATAACAGGCACCAGGCACAATGTAAGATGACTTATTGGGACTCGGCACTAAATTGTGTGATTTTATTATCTTCGTTGATGACAGTTCTAAGTATTCCTTGGATACTAGTAGACTGTCTAGACAGACATTGACATTCAATAATGTTGTTTGTTGATGTATGCAGCCGGCACAAGATTTGAATACTAAATAGATACGAATTTTATAAAGGCGGGAAACGTGCCTAATATATTATGTAGAATCAATATCTGGAACTACAGAATCCCTTCAAAAAATCATGTTGACTATGTTATCGGCTGTCCTATTATAATGTCGAAAAAGGCGTGGGTAAAAACTAGTATAAGTAAAAAAGATTAAAATCATAGAGACATGATTGCACAAAAACCATAGTGGGCTATTTTTTTAATCACGCGCCGGGCTCCAATGTATCACGAGATACCAGCAGGAAATAAAAAGCGTGAGAATAATATAAATTAAGATCGGTCCTCTGGCAGGCTCGGGCCGTCGATAATTGAGACGTTAATTTTTTCTGAGCTGTCCCGACCGCTTTTTGAATATTTATAACGAGAACGGTACATAATTTAACTTTACTCCTTGTTATCTTAGTCTCTTTATCTCGCTCCGTCCGTTCTTTCTCGTATACATTGTGATTACACATATATTCTAAAATAAAAAGCCTATTTGTGTTTTAAGAAAATTGAGTAACTTATATTCAAATACAGATTCCAAGTACATCTAAAATCTAAATGGTAATTGAATAACATCCTATCACATTAATTTATCTCAAAGCAATGAGACCCAGCGTTAAATGAGTTAATTAACTTAGAAACGCTCGGTTAATTATCTCAGTTATTTTTTAGTATGCCCATGGTTTGTAATAAATATAATATAACTTAATGTCGTAAGAATAAATAGGTAGTTAGTTACATAGGTATGTGATAACGAGTCCTCTCCGTGCCTCGGAGGCCAACGGTGGCTCCTATTAGTCTATTATATTGTATACCTTTAGTTAGAATATGGTGCCAAGTCTGTTCTGCAAAATTACTAAACTTAACTAATTTGACAGTTCTTAAAGTCTTGCTATCCCTTTCTTATGAGCGGGGTTAAATAGGGATGGCAGTACCTTTAGAACTGTCAAATTAGTTTAGTTTAGGGATTTTGTACAACAGAATTGGCACCAATCTATATTTATGTTAAAGTATAGTAATCTTTACTGATCTGTACTGTTTGTATAATGAATAAACGCAAATTATTATGGACCGGTTTAAAAATATATTTCATCAGTTGGCACCACCAATGATAATTACAAGTTAAATGCAAATAATATATATTACAGTAACATTAAGGATATTACAAGTATTATTTTATTACTTAGGCCTCAGAGTAGATAAAATACTACCTTAGGCGAAGTCGCGGGGAACAGCTAAGCTAGTCCAATGACTAGCTTAGCTGTTCCCCGACCAGCATCCCGTCTATATCAATATATAGACGGGATGCTGGTCGCAAACATAAGTTTTCAAATTGTAAAGTATTATCAGATGGATGTTGATTCGCATTTCGCCTACGCATTTCGCGTATTTATCTGATAGACAGAAGTCTATCAGATAAATACGCGAAATGCGTATCAAAAGATAGGTGTCTGTCGCATTGTGTAACCAGTCAGTCACGGTTGGATGTCAGCTCCTACAATAAAAGCCAAGGCAATGATGAGGTTACTGTTTTTCAAGTACCTAATTAATATAAAGAAGTTATACGACAACGTATATCATTACTTCCCAGAATTCGACATTTAGTGTATTAAACACCATTTAATAGTGTCACACAGCGCATATATATTTTTCAAATCAAAGGGTTCGATTCCTTGCCAGGAATATTGATTTATCGATCATGCAGTTTAAGTTATTATCAAAATGGGGGCCGAGACTCCAATGTGCACTTTTCGCTAATTCTCATAGTTTCGGATTTGGCCATCAACGCGCACTAGAAAATTTTATTTGTATACTAGCGGCCCGCCCCGGCTTCGCACGGGTAGACTTTTATATCAAATATTTTGTCTACCCGTGCAAAGCCGGGGCGGGAAGCTAGTATAATATATAGCCTATGTTACTCAGTGGTGATGTAGCTTTCTAACGGTGAAAGAATTTTTGAAATCGGTCTAAAAAATAAAAATAAAAATTTAGGGGTGGACTACCCCTAACATTTAGGGGGATGAAAAATAAATGTTGGCCGATTCTCATAGATACCGGATAAGCACAAAAAATTTCATCAAAATCAGTCAAGCCGTTTCGGAGGAGTATGGCAACGAAAACTGTGACACGAGAATTTTATATATTAGATAGGTACATATTTCATTCCAGTGCACTGTTCTGTTTCACACAGCACGTCAAAGCCAGGTAGGTAAGCTTTGAACCATTGTGAAAGGCTTTTTTTCTCTATGATTTTGTCATTCAGACCTTCCATCTATATTAACGCTTAGAATGGTTGGAGTGTATTGTAAGAAAATACCCTGTAGACTAGTCTCGTGGACAATTTAGACGTCAATCACAGGAACTGTAGCGCACTTTTGTTAGATTTCCATGGGCTTTGTTGATGCATGCGCTCGCTAAGCTTTTATTACCGATCGCATGGGGCGCGGATTAAAAAAATGAAAGATCTTTGTGCTGCAAATGATCCGTAAAATTATGACTGCTTCTTTATTTAAAAAACATAACAAGGCAACAGTTTATAAATTTCGTATTCTTAATTCAAATGGTGCGTTGCTAAATAAAAGAAACGCAACATTTTAATCAAATATTTTTTCAGTCAATAATATCCCACCAAAAACATTCTGTAAAAAACTAGCCTAGTCTCGATGGAGCTGCTTGTTTATCTCTAAAAAGTAATGAAATCTAGACAAAGTCGTGCCAAGTCTAAGGTTCCTTACTGCGATTTCTTTATTATTATAGTTAATGTTGTGAGACTTGGCCGTTGAACATTCTTTATACGTTAGTACAAAGGTAGTTACAACAGATATATAACATTACGTGTAAACAAAATTGACTTGTACCCACTAACGTATAAAGATTGTTCAACGGCCAAGTCTGATTTTAAACCACTAAAGTGTCACACAAGCATTCGGCCCACCTGATGGTAAGCAGTCAAGGTAGCCTATAGCCGCTAGCAATACCAGGGATATCAATAACGAGAGAGGAGTCTAGCCCAGAGTATCCTCGTGGAGCACTGGCAACCTTACTCACCAGAGAAACACAACACTACATCAAAGTAGTGTTATTTCACTGCGGTCTTTTTTTAAGATGGAGGTACAGTCCCCAGTTGGGCGGCTCCAATATTAATGGGAAAACCAAAGTGAGATCCCAATTTGCCCTACCTCTCATTTTAGCTCATAGTGTGCTTAATCACTGTACTTAAGCTTAGAAATCTCATTTGTACCAATGAGTTAGCCGGGATTTGAATCTGGGCCCATCAGAAGACAGGCCGTTGCTATAAGCACAAGGCCACCACGGCTAGTTAATGTTTTTATTTGTAGCGCGGTACCCTAATTACTTTTCCAAAATAAATTAAGCCCGATTTACGCCTTATAGCATCAGCTATAGGTCGCGGCACGAAACTCTAGCGCTGACCGTTATTGCGCAGAAGTAAAAAATAAGGTGTCTTGGCGGGGTACAGGGGTGAAGGGCGAGCGTGCGTTGCGCCGATTGGCTCTCCAGTCGTACTCCGTCCCCCGTGCCGATACGACGCTCCGCGCACTTCCAGTGTACAGTCGCGTTCTGAATTGTTTTGTTGTCATCGTTAATTTTTGTTGTTGTTTTTTGTTAAGTTTGTTTTGTTGATTTGTTTGTTGTGTTTGTTAGTTTATTCACTGTTTGATTAAGTTTGAACAGTTTTTAAACAGTGAAAATGCCGAGGCCGAGAAGGAATACTGTTTTGAAAAGACAGGCACGGAAAATGGTGTTTGACGTGCATTGTTTTCTGAAAAGGGAATCGAATGATTTCATTAATTCCCTGAAACAAATTCAAAGTGAAATTGGCGAAGCTGCGAGTATTTTACTCGATTCTGACCGCAGCACTGTAGATATAAGTGAAATAAAACAAACTGCAGAAGTTATTCAGGCGGGAAATATAAAATTAAATAGTATAATTAGTGACTTACAGAAAATTCAGAAAAGGACAGCTGAATCTACAAAGACGTCCATAGCAACGGTAAGGAAAATCTCCACTGAAGCCAATAATTCCGACTTATTATCAGTATTTAGAACACCAGGCAAAAAACGCTCCAGATCAAAACCGGTCACAGATATTGATAACTTTGATCAAGGATTAATAAAGAGGTGCATACATAACTTTCATAGGACAAATAATGAACTTCCCACCGTCGGAAAGTTGAGAAAGAAGCTAGAGGAAGATATAAATTTCAAAGGCTCAGAACGAAGTCTTCGACGAATAATTAAGAGTTTAGGGTTTCGGTGGAAAAATACTGAAAACAATCGAAAAGTACTGATTGAAAGTTCAAATATACGTTTACTACGTATCGAATACTTACGCAAAATAAAACAATATCGCCAAGAGGGAAGGCCCATCGTATATACAGATGAATCTTACGTAGATTCATCGCACTCTGCTCCAAAAGCCTGGACCGATGGTACTACAAAAGGTCTCAAAAAACCTATCTCCAAAGGACAGCGGGTGGTCATTGTCCACGCAGGATCAGAGGCTGGGTTCATACCGAACGCACTGTTAACTTTTAAAGCTGGTGCGAAATCAGGCGACTACCACGACAATATGAACTACGACAACTACGAAAAATGGCTGAGGACACAGTTATTGCCGAACTTACCGCCTAATTCTGTCGTGGTAGTCGACAACGCATCATACCATAATAAACAATGGGACCTTGCACCCACTTCTAATTCCAAAAAAGCTGACATGCAGGGTTGGCTTACTGAAAAGGGCATACAATATGAGGAAACTCTACTAAAACCTCAACTATACAATTTAATACGGGCTAACAAAGATAGATTTAAAACATTTTCAATTGACAGGATACTAGCAGAGCAAGGACATCAAGTGCTAAGACTGCCACCATACCACCCAGATCTAAATCCAATCGAAATGGCATGGTCTGACATAAAGCAATATGTAGGCAGTAAAAATGTGAAGTGGAGTGTTGCTAAATGTATAGAACTAATTCAAGAAAAAGTTTTGCTGATGGGTGCTTGGGATTGGGGAAAGTTATGCCAAAAGGTAAAGGACATAGAAGAGCAATATGTCAAGAGTGACCATGTCGTGGATTTGGTTACAGAAGAATTCATCATTCGCGTTGATGGTGACAGTTCAGAGGATAGCCTTGGTGAGTCTGATGACGATGACGCTGTTAGTGCCGACGACCGAAGCAGCCCTGAGCCGGGGCCCTCAGTAAGCAAAAGGCCCTGTTGGGATACTATTGAAGGTGTAAGACCATTGTCTGATTCGGACTAGATATCGGAAAGGAGAATGCGGTGTCTGATGTCCACACCCTGCCGAACTCGCAGGTTTCTTCTATCCTGAGAAGAAACTTCAGTAGGTTCTTATGTAATTCGGACTTAATATAATTTTTTTTATTATTTGGTATTTAATATAAAAATTTACAAATCCGATAGTGTATTTATTTTTCTACTCCCCATAAACTTGTTAAAAATTATATTGTAGGTAACATGAAGTAATATTTGCGTGCGTGACAGTACCCATACGCAGTTAAGTTCCACATTTTGTTCACCGCTAGACTTACTATTTGACTTTACATTAAAACATTATTTTGCTGTTTTTAACTAAGCAATTAAATTACTAATTTGTATTGCGTGCGCGATGGTACCCATGCGCAGCTATCCCCTCCACGTTTCGCTCAGCGCTAGAGTTTCGTGCCGCGACCTGTACTTGCCAGAGTAAGCCCTGTTCAAATCGGTTCAGCTTTTCGTATTTTGTTAACAATTTCATGGGATTTTTATTTGTAGTGCGGAACCCTAATTATTTTTCCAAAATAAAAGTAACGCCTAGTAAAATCTGCTATCTGCCAGTGAAATTCCCGTTAAAATCGGTTCAGTCGTTTCGGAGATTACCCGTAACATACAGACAAACAGACAGAAATAATTTCTTTTTTATCAGTGAGGGTTCCTTCGTATGCATTTAGTAAAAAGCTGTTATTTTGACATAACAACGGTAATCGCGTGTCTAATCACCAGAGGCTCCTTCAACCAAGATTATTTAAACTGAGTAGTAATTTTCGTTTACGAGACTATGAAATCTGTCTTTTATCAATCAAGGTAACACGTAATACACCATTTATATGAATATACGGCACTTGTAGCCAGAATGCATGGTCATGAAAATTCCACGATGCCCAAATGCGGCTCGGTTACATTTGTTTTATAAGAGAGTTCCAGCAGTTTCCGTCCGGTTACAACATCAGTTCATTGGTGACCGTAAACACCACTAAAGCCACAGGAAACCTTCCGGCTTCATCATTAGTTCATTGGAACTATCGTAAACACCACTGAAGAGTCACGGCGAAGCAAAATACGTAATTTTGCTTACTTGGATGACATATGTTTTTCTTCGTTTTTCTAATTTAAAAACAAAACTGTTCAACCGATTGTGATAAAATCTATATGGGACCACCTCTGAAGTATGACCTACCAAAAAAAGGTGATCAATAAAAATCGATTCATAATTGGCGGAGTAATCGGGTAACAAATATATTAAAAAAAACATACAGTCAAATTGAGAACCTCCTCCTTTTTTTTTGAAGTCTTGAAAAGGCGGTATGTCGATTTTTAATAGTTTGGTTGGGCTCTTGTGTTTTCAAATAAGGGTCACCAGGTACTCCAGATCTTCGATTATCCTAGTTTTTATAGTTTCCCTTTATGTGGCCATTAAACCCTAACTCTGTAACAATTATTATCACTACACGCTAAAGCATCTTGCTTTACAAATAACTAAACGGGCGGTCTGATGGTAAGTGGTAAGTGTAAACCTTTGATTGTATAATCACATTATGTGGTAGATATAAAAAAAAAAACAGAGCGAAGTGAAGGATTTAATTTCAATTTAGTTGTTACTCTATGTTTTATGAAATAATAATATTACAATAAAATATTAGGCGCCTTTTATTTTCTCATAGTGGGTGATGCAATTATTTTTGTCTCGGGCGATGTACTTTGAATCCCTCGCTATGTTCAGGATTCTACTATAGAATCCCTCGCGTAAAATACAATTTTGCTCCCATAAAATACAATCTACTATTTCCGCGCACTTTTGAATTTGGAAATCGATAAAGAGGATTAATAACTCATTACTGCGCGCTTATAATTTCTTATAGAAAACACCACCTTTGGGCGCACTTAAAGGCGAACCAAGTCGTCCTTTTCGAATAGATGAGATGAAAATTCTTTGAAGTGGATTTGATTGCCAATACCAAAGACAAAAAAAGGGACATGGATGGATTTTAAAATAAAAGACAATTTGGTCATCTGCTTCAGAATAATAACTGACGCTTACTACAGTACAGTATAACCTGTACATTGTTTCAGTTAATAATTAATGTGATCGATCAAATAAATAAAAAACTTGATTACTGTAGAGTTAGAGAGGCAGTATAGTATCTGACTCTGTAAGCTATTCCGAACGGAACAAACGAAAAAGAGTGAATGTCAGAAGTCATGTCACATAGTGTCATGTCAAAATTTGACATTCAATATTGTGGAATGGAATTATTTATTCTTCATAGTTATTATTTAAGAAAGTGAACTGTTATATTTTAAAATAAGCTATTGTTACATATAATTGTTCGATGCTACCAGGAAAGTAAAAAAATAAATCATATTGCCTAATTTTGCCTTCCGATGAGCCAATATTTTTGACATTTGGGTACGTATCCAATTGCTTTTCTTTTGCATAGAATCTGGCCTGATATACTCGTTAAAGTAACAGTAATCACTTGTAATCCAATTATTAGATGTATTCGAGACATGGTTAAGTTTCACCACACATAATAATCGATACAGAATATGATTGAGTGCTCAAATGTCTTACTTTCTTTTAGTGTAGGCATTAGAGGTCACACTAAGATTGGCGAAGTGATTTGAATACTACATCATAGCTTGCATTATTTTATATTAATTTACCTTAATAGATATTTTTAATAAGATAGTTACACAACCTAATGCTTGTGTCCTTTATCTTTGACATTTCTCTTGAGGTTAAGAAGAACCAAACATTGGCTATATGTGACTTTCACTTTCAGATGGTGAGGATATGCTTGCAATAATATATCAACAAGATAATATATTGAACGAAATATATTTACAAACTCACAAAATATGAGTGTGGGCGGCCCACATATTATGAATGATTTGCCACCTGGCATTAACCCTGATAACAACTTGCTCCCTGGAGGCCCCATCATAAATCCAACAATGAACCGCAACCGGAACAACAATCAGAACCCATTGTTTAATGTTAGAGATAGGCTATTCCATGCATTGTTTTTTAAATTTGCTGTGGCCTATGCTCGTACATTCCCAAGGCCAGTGCGAAGATTTTTTGAATTCCTGGTGCTATTAAAAGCACTTATAGCATTCTTTGTCCTTGCATATATTCATATAGCATTCTCGAGGACACCAACAACATGCTTGAATCATGTAAAGGATTCTTGGCCAAGAGATGGCATATTAAGAGTTGAGATCCTGAGGAATCCGGATCAGGATTACACCATTGAGCAGAGCTATGCTAAAGAACGAAAATTGAAACAAGACAAAGAGGAACTCAGTTCTATGCTTGGAATGCTAGCAACTGAAGGGTAAGATGTTTCCATTACTAGATTATACATTGAACTTAGAACAGTAAACACAACAAAAAATAAATAAACACATGTTTGTTATCAATAATGTATTGCATTCTAATGTAGTTATATTTTCTTTTATCATTGGAAGTTAATGGATCACAGTTGTTCTTATTATTTACTAAAACTTTTCCCTGCGACTTCATCCACATAGCAATGGAGGAGCTTTCCATTGTTGAAAGGTTACTTCAAATTGGTCAAGCAGTTTTTCAGTTAATTTATTGCAAACAAAATACAAATCTTTGCTCTTAATAATAATATGTATTAGTATAGATGTACATGAGCTTTTTCACACACATTCATTCATGGGCATCAAATTAGCATGTCCTAATTATCAATACCCAGGGATAGTGTGGATTAGTGAAATGAAGTATATGTTTTAGTGTAGATTATAAATGTTTGTTTAGCATCTTTCAATATCCTTTCAGGTTTATTAACATAGAGTCTTCGACGAATGATGACATGGATGACGATGAGTATCTCCGCGATGGTACTGATTACGGGAACATAACCCGTATCCATGATGAGAGTGATGAGGAAATATCCTCCCAAAATGTCATAGAGACAACCTATATCAAGCAGGATGGTGTTACGAAAGATATAGAGATGGATCTCAATGCGACTATAGTTTCAGGCGAAGATGTGGAGCCCTCTTCCTCTTTATGGGAGGGAATAATGGGTCTGGTAGAGGACATTGACAGAGATTCAAAATTAGTGGATGTAAGTAAAAGGTTATATAAGTATGCTACATTGGCTTGGGCATTTAATTCCTGTGGGGGAGGCCTTTTTGTATATTTTTGGTTTTGTAAACCGTACGAAGCCTGGGCGCGTCGCTAGCTATGTATATTACCTCCAAACAGTTGGTGGTCCATGATAAGACAGAAATATAGTCAAACGGTCATCACTAAAATGTTAAGAACCACTGGATCAGAGCCTTGACTGGTAGTCAAGAGGTTAGTTAAAGTTTTGTTTTTAAGGCTGAGATATGGAATTCAATAAAGAGTGTCACCCTTTCAGTAATGCCCGAATCGTAGTTATTTTAATTATTTCCTAGCATTCACCAAGGCCACTTATTTTGCATTAAACAATGAGATTCACCAATGAACTCTTAATAGGTATATCGGAATTTTAATTATTTTTATACGTACATACGTAATTTTAAAGTAATTCTTTTGTTTTGCGTAATTCGCTGTTAGCACACGTACCTATAATTTAATTTTTTCTTCAGACATTCCTATTTTATCAGTGTAAATTGTATAACAAAATATTTAAGAATTTTTAAACAGTAACGAGTATTTTAAAAGTAATTTAGCTTTCTTCTTTTGAAGACATCCTATCGTTTCTTAGGCTCAGTAACATTTGTGCCTAATTCCTTTCAAACCGGAATACATACATTAGAGGTCAGATCAAATAAAAAAGGCAGATGGGATTTTGCGAGCAAAGAAGTGACGCCTGCTAAAAATACGCCTTGCAGTGTACGTATACACAATTCCAAGCACACATCTACAACGAATACAACGAAACTACGCCTTGCCCATGCACTACATGTTTAGCAAGTCGGCGTGACTGCGCTGTTCGTAAAGTTCCATATATGTTTTTTATTTCATCTGAGCATTTAGAGTACTGCTTATTCTCTGCTGCTACTAGAGTAAATATAAAAAAAAAAAAAACTAAAATTAATTTTTCGCTAGTGTCTTAGTTTTATGTGACCTGTGTGTTATATCACTTATATCCTTTCATTTGTAATTTAAAGTAGTTTTTTGATTTGTTCCAGGAATCTCTGGACGAGGCGGCTGCCAATGACTCATCAAAAGGTATTCAATTTTTTTGGAGCACAATATAATGTGCAATCAGATTATTAGTACTAGCCTACTTATGATGATATCATGTTGCTGTTATCATAGTATTGTGATTATTATTATTTCCTTTACTATTACCTACTGTATTTCCTATTCACAGCTGATGTAACTTCATTGTGCCATTTCACTTAGCTCTCTGCTAGACTGGGAGGATTCGGGAGAGTATATACATTAATAATACCTTCACGACTTCCCGGCAAGGTCCACAAAAGCGTGTATTCAGCGTGGACCCTCCCTTCACTGAAGATAATTTAGGTCCCAAAGTGTAAGGTGGTGAGTCCATCGCAGTGCGTTTGACATTTCAATATATCTGCAGGCGGAATAATTCTAAATATATAGAAAAACAACTCGATTATTAACCCAGCCTGGGAAATTGAATTCAGAACCTCACTTCATAAATAGTGTGTTAGCGACGCATTATTTTTCTTCTGTAATTCAGTAGTATTGTGACGTCACTGCAGACACAAAAAGTAAATAGAAAAAAAAAACAACTATCACGTATTTTTAATTCCAGATGAAGACTACATACTGGAATACTCGTTGGAGTACGGTTTCCTCCGGTTATCGCCGTCGGCTCGGCTCCGACTCAAGATACCGGTGAAGATTGTCACCTTGGACCCTCAAAAGGACCAGTGTTTCGGCGACCCGTTCTCGCGGTTCGTGCTTGACGAGTTTCTTGGATATGACGACCTCTTGATGGCATCTATCAAGTCGCTCGCCGAGCAAGAGGACAATAAGGGCTATTTGAGGTAAGACATTTTACATAGGCATATGTATGAAGGGATTGCTGAATGTGAAAGAAGCAAAGGTGCACAAGTCAAGAGTGAAATGGTGTAAGTGACATGGTAGTAAGCTTGTAGATGTAGGTGCACATCTACATATAAAAAAAAACATTAGTGTTCTGTTCTTTGTGTGTATGAGAGCCTCTTGGTACAGTTTCATTTGCATGTTGAATGAGCTGTGTAGTAAAGCAACGTTTACTGTGGCCAGTAGTTCGATGGGTGACCATACTTTTGCCCGTTTCATAGTTATTATTTACTTCATTAAAGTGAGCTTGTAGTTAATTTGAGCCAGACTGATTTAAGTGATTGTGTGTTAGTTTACTTATTTATCGTACAAAAATACGACGTAGGTATGTCGTTATCATTGACCTAATTACGTACATGCATTAATACTAAAACTTAAATATTATGCGGACAGGTTGTTATGACGAAACTACTTAACATAGTATAAAACAAACTCGCTTCCTGCAGTTTGTACGGCTTAGATCTTTCAAACTACGTACGGAATTTAATGCAAATTTCACTAATAGACGGAATGATTGCTGAGGAATGTGTCTATGTATACTGAACCCGTGCGAATCCGGGGCGGGTCGCTAGTAAAGAATACGATGTTAACTGTGTATTTCCACTAAACCGACGTCCCATTTATTGTACACTAGCGACCCGCCCCGACTTTGCACGGCCAGAGTAAGCCGTATAAGTTAAATACAACACTACAAAACTCAAATAATATACATAAAAACTTTCCTCTGGAATCACTCTATCGAAAAACACATCAAAATCCGTTGCTTAGTTTTAAAGATCCAAGCGTACAAACAGACTGTACGGACAGACAGACAGCGGGAAGCGAGTTTGTTTTATACTATGTAGTGAAGTACACTTTTTTCTCGACGGTGGCAAAGTAGAACAAGGATTATTTGCTGTATTGCATCTTTCGTCTAGTGTTATTATTGAAACATTAAAGAGCCCTGTACGAAAATATTATATGTATTATTTTAATGATTAAAATTCTCCGAACAGAGTCTTATAATGTTTCACCTCTTAGTAGCAACAATAACGTTTACATTGCAGTTGATATGCATTGCAGTGTAACTAGATATAGACGCAATGTAATTCAAATAAGTTTATTTACGTTATAATACAATATTATTGTTCCAGAAACGTGATAACTGGCGAACATTACCGCTTTGTATCCATGCTTACGGCACGGAGCTCCTATATAGCTGCTTTCTTCATTATGCTAGTATTTGTAAGTATTAAGAGTCACTTTTTGTCCTTAACCTAGTCTGATAGCCGTCACATTTTGTTTATATTACAATAAAGCGGTCCTGCCGCCTCATGGTAAGCAGTCTTCGTTGCCATGGCAGCCTGCAATACCAAGTTTATCACTTAAGAATGCCAACCTTATATTGAGATAATAGCAGTCCTTAGGATCGAACCGAAAAGGTGTCCTTACTGCAAGTGTAACGCATTCTCTAGGAGCTCAGGAAACCTTACGCAACTCAGAACATAAGATTGTAGAGTAGATGCGTTATATGGCTGCGATTTTCTGTAAGGTGGTACTGTCCCAGTCAAGCATCTCCAGGTTAGCATAATTATGTTTCAGTCATGTACCCTAAGGGATGGCGTTCTCCAGGTTTTATAAAAATATATAAATGCTGACGCAGCATTCATCGACCAAATGTTTTATGGTGCCCTAATTGCCGAAATACTTAACTATATTTGCTTTGAGCATCTAACCTTTCCCGGGCATATTTGTCAATGACTACCGCCATCTAGTGGCGAGTAGTGAAAATGCAAAAAGGAAACAAAATGAAAGGTTTTATTTTGTTAACATATTTCTGTTTAAATTTAGCTTATTATTAACCTTCTTCAGAAAATGAAGAAGTTCTCAATTCATCTGCTTAAACTATTATTTGTATATAAATATAACCTTGATTTTGTATTCCACCCATATCGCCACACCATGACGTGTTGAATAGTAGCAGTTTTATGTCAAGTATGTTTCGACTTTCGATTGAAGTTCTTTATTAACAGCATAGATGGCGCTTTCTTTTATTTACATTATATGCGTCATTATTGTAAGACCACTGATAGCGATTAGCATAACTAGCTTATGATGTTTTTAATATAATCATGTCTATACATATGGCATATGCACTTGAAGTAATGAATTAATACGAGTACTCATGGACTCTTCCTTTCGGCCGTCTACGAAACCGGAGTTTCGTACCTGATTAAATTATTTTTAATATTATTTTTTTGTAGGTACTTAGCTCATTTCGTTTAAGGAATTGTGTTTACTCTCTACTACAGCTCAGTCTGATACTTTACTCATATTAAACAGAATCGTATTAAACTGATTTATATGTAGTCTATCCATATTAATCACATAATGAAGTGTCTTATACGCGATATTAAAATTGTTTATTTACCTCGACTATACAGCTAAGTTGCGTTGGTCGTGGTCTCGAGCTGATAGATAATATCATAAATCATAAATTTTATTGCAATTAGTGCAAATACTCACCCTGGTTGATGATACTATGATAGTCTCTATGACCTTAGGCCGTCTACGGGTATGGAATCGGCTACGGTAGTTTTTAATCTTCCAAAATAAGAACATAACAGCAATGACAATATAATACAAAAACGTAGGTAATTGAAGAACAAGTTAAATTACATGACTTTTAATTATGAAATTATTATTTTTAGTTATCTTCGGTGCACAATGTTATTGATGATCTTAAATACCTATATGATATGCTGTGTATGTTTGGTACCTATATCGCGGTGTATATTAGGGATCAATTAATAGGTACGTATAGCCAGGCGCGGTCCGTAGCTCCGCCACTAAAATCAGGACTCTCCCCGAGTTACAGTTATTGCTCTTTTACAGGCCTTTCAAACTTTATTACGGTACCGAATATCACCTCCAGCGCGCACCCACACTCTGCCCGTCTTATGTTTGTTTAACAAAATTCCTCCAGTAAATACTCCTTGGACGGTGAACTTTTACCCGACTATGGCGAAGGGTAATGATTTTGAAAGGTTATGATTTTAGTAATAATAGGTATACAAATAAAAAAACAATAAAATTTTATCATTTAGTATCATAATACCTACATGACAAATAAGTATTTATTACAAACACGACAACTCGGAGGATAAACCCCAACTCCAATCCAGGTCTAGAAAGTTATTGTTTTCATATAGTTTGCATCAGTGTCGGCTGACATGCTACCTTCAATATATGTTACTGGAACTAATCCCATAGCTCACGTCACTGGACGGAGAAATTGCATTAATCAATTGTCACAGCGCACGTATTGCTTAACTACGTACAGGACGCCCAAATTAATACAATTTATGCTGAAACTGGGTGGAATTAAATTGACAATAAAACCAAGTTTATTTAACATGCATATGGCGCTCACTGATTCTGGTTTTAGACATTTATTTCTCAAAAGAATACAATTCGTGTGGCTGATAAACAAGGTATTTGCAAAATACAGTATAAATACAGGAACGGCGTTGTTATTTTTTAAGTATATTTATCAGAGATGGGTAGTTGTGATAAAACGAAACAAAGATAGCAGCAGTACTACTATAATAGCCATGAAGAACCATGACAAACATACATTATAACATTCCAAGGCGTTTTTGGGGTAGGCGGGGAGTATAGAGCGACATTGACATCACTAGTTTTGTTTATAAGAACTTGTAACCACTGGCCTTACAGAACTTAACTGCTTATAACTTCGTATTCGTCGCAAACCTCTGGTCATTCCCATAAATGTTCAATATTTCGTATATTATCCATAGTTCTCGGAATAAATGTTGCGTACTGAGACATTCTGTATACATATGTTTGACACTGCATACCATATCGATTTTACTAACGCAAAGCTCAAAGTGAATAGAGTCTATTCTATCCACAGCTTGCAGCTCGGTGAATGGTCTGTTTTTTATAAAAACCCTGTGTTCCACTACACCTAAAATAATAAGGGTTTCGGATAAAATATAACCAAGGACAAAAATATATGTATCCAAGGCAAGATATGTATCCGAAAAAATATTTTTCAATATAAGCTCAAATATACAACTTCACTTAAAACTTTGTTTCCCTATTACGGTGAATCCAAAAGGGAGGGGTTAGGATTTTAAACGACTTCAACAATAGGAGGAGTCGATTTTACCTTGTAAACCCCGATTTTAACCGATTTGATTCCCTTATTTAGCACGGGCTTTAATTTATCTTTTCCGTAGTTTGGTTACAGTTTTTCATTTCGTTACGTTGATACAGACGGGTATGGACTATAAAAGGAAGACCTCTAGAACCGTAGAAGCATTTTGAATGTGGGGGTATCGATGCATGCTTCATATTGACTGGTCTCAGAACGACTTCTGGCAAGCCGACACTGTTAACCCATTCAGATTAAACAGAGAATGAAATCTTCGACATGAAACTTATCAATGTGGAAAATGCACCCGTTACTTTGTACTCTAAACTAGGTAGGCTGTGAACTTAAGATTGTAGATTGGTATGGCAAGGGTGAACATTTAATAATTGGAGAGGCATTAAAAACTAAGATAAGTTTTTGAAGGAATTTGCATTACATACACTGAAATTGAAGATACCATTAAATTGTAATGCGACCAGGTTAATTCTAAATCAGATTTCTGTAGGACTACTACAATGCAAAGCGATTGCTAAGTAACGAGATATGTTTCTAAGAAATTACTGTGTAACTGGCTGAAACCCAACGCGGCCAACTTATTGTTGGTAGTGCTTCATCAGGGCAACAATTGGACATTCGAACTTGGTCGCTGTTCCGAAACAATGAGCTGATTGTGGGGGCCAGCGTTTGATCGATCACTGGGGGGCTGTATAATAAAAACAAGCCCATGTATTAGCCTTTTATTATGGGATAGGATATAGGATCGGTGTTGGTAGTTTAGTGGTGCCGTTAAAACTAACTGCCCGGCGTTGTATTAAGTGCGGCTCATTGCGCGTTGGATGCTGCAACGCACGCTCCGTCGCTTCGCTTCGCCGCGACGGAAATAGTATTGGTACTTGCTAGATATTTATCGCTGTTTTTATCTATATCCTGGTAACAAGTACTGCAAGCGTTACCGACTGCAGTAAAAAAAATATTGGTTTAAGTTTAACCAATTAACAACGCTAACTTAGCAATGCTAAGACTTATTTGAAATCATTGAGAAAATGATATGAATGAAAATGTTTTCTATTTGACTTGTAGTCAGGTAATTATTTTACTTGGAAATGGTTTTCGACCGTGATTAATATCTTATATTTTTATTATGACACTTCATAACATTTAGGTTTTAATAATAATATTAGGTCCTTACATATGAAATTGGCGTTTTGTATGGGAGGAACAAAAAGTCGAATATTTTTTAATATAATATATTTAATTAATCAAAGTATGAACCATTATTTTCTATGCACTTTTGCCATCTCATAGGTAGTTCATTGATCCCTTTACTAAAAAAACCAGTCGGACGGGAATCAATAAAATCTTTGAAGGCGATTTGGACTGCCCCATCGGAGTTGAATTTTTTCCCTTGCAAGAAGTTATCCAAATTTCGAAAAAAATGGTAATCTGTTGGAGCAAGGTCCGGGGAGTACGGAGGATGTCTTAGACTTTCCAATTGAAGCTCTTCTAATTTAGTAGTCTGTAGTGCAGTGTGTGGTCTAGCGTTGTCGTGAAGCAGCAGTGGCGTGGAGCGATTGACCAGCCTAGGTTGTTTAGCCGCTAGCTTTTCCATCATGGTTTGCAATTCCTGACAATAGACATCAGCCGTAATAGTCTGGCCAGATTTGAAAAAACTGTAATGAACAATACCGGCACTAGTCCACCAAACGCTTACAAGTAACTTTTTTGGGGTTAATTTTCGCTTGGGGCAGGATTTGGCTGGCTGGCCACGATCTAACCATTGCGCTGAGCGCTTCCGATTATCGTAAAGAACCCATTTTTCATCACAGGTAATGATTCGGTTTAAAATACCTTCATTATTATGCCGGTTTAGTAATGTAACGCAGCAGTCGACGCGCGTTTGCCGGTTTGTTTCAGTCAATTCGTGAGGTACCCACCTTTCAAGCTTTTTAATCTTCCCAATTTGCTTCAAGTGAATTAAAACAGTTTTATCACTAACATTGCAGCCTGCAGCTAACTCGGACGTGGTTTGCGATGGATCCGCTTCCACAATAGCCTTCAACTCTTCATTATCAACTTGAGTCTCAGGCCGTCCACGGGGCTTGTTCTGCAGGTCGAAATTTCCAGAACGAAAACGTTGGAACCAAAAACGAACTGTGTTTTCTTTTGCAACACGACCGCCATACACATCATTCACCCTTCGATTTGTTTCCGCAGCACTAGTGCCACGGCGGAACTCGTACTCGTAAATAATGCGATATTTAAGGTTTTCCATTTTGTAAAATGAGTGACGCAAACAGAAAAAAACAGAAGAAAAAAAACAAATGAATGACGATCATCGAAGCACAAATACATGAGTCAATAGCTGTACAAATTTGAATTTGGAATTCCTTACCAAAGAGGAGAAATTCGTGATTAAAGTGGCCAGTACGAAAAACGCCAATTTCATATGTAAGGACCTAATATTTGGGATTGTAATTTGCCAGATCGGCCTAAGACATCTTCGGTTAGAAGTGGGTATTGACTGAAATCACACATCTGCTTACCCAACCCTTCGAAGACTCTTTTGGGAAGGCTTCTATATAAACTATTATTATTATATATCCTGTTGTACAAATATATTACGCAATATCGTGAAAGCAAACGAACGAAAGAGCAGTAGCGATTGTATCAAAGTCACATATTGGTAAAGTTAGGGCGGTTGCCGTCCCAGTGAGCCGCTATCAATCTTTTCGCCACATCATTTGCTACCCGCGCGCCCTCACCGCGATTGAATTTCATTAACGAAACGCTTAGTGCAGATTGAATCCATTTGACTAACAGTGCGATGGGCCCTCTTAAATGTACTCTTATGCAACCCAACGATGCCAATATTAGAATCGTTGTGTTTTCCATTATAATTATATTCGTATTTCAACTATTTATATCAGTCTTGGCAGTAAAATTATTGTACATTAACTTTTTACGGTACGTAGGAGTACGCACTTTTACCGTCCACTTCGGAGATTCGTACGGCGACTGACGGCGAGAAGTAAAATACATTCTCAATACATTATAAAAGTCACAGAGTGACCAATGGCAGTAAAATTTTGAAATTAGACATATTTTTCATTGAAATAATAAAATGTTGGTCCAAAAATGGCATAAGAAGGCACTTTAAAAAATACTGTTACACATTATCCTTATTCTATTATTTTACTACAATTTTAAGCATAACTTAATGTTGGATTTATTGCAAACAAAATTTACTCATTAACATAATATATAAAAGCTTAATTAAATAACCTAAATCATATACATAAGAATGTTGGATAAGCTTAAATATAAAAATAAGTCGGAAAGTAGAAGAAGATTGGGCAATACCCGAAAACAGTTTCATTATTTCACAGTCCGTGTCATTAAATTGTGCTTTTTTTGTTACAGACTGTGTCTATATCGATGTTGCTGCGTTACGCCCACCATCAAATCTTCGTATTCATAGGTGAGTCCCAAATAATAATATTATTAGTTATAAATACTAGTCCCAAGCTAGGCTTAGACGACTAGGCCGTAGAGCCAACTTGCCTCAATCCAAATCTGTTTTAATATTTTCAACTATTATTTATCCTACACTTATTGATTATCTTAATTAACCTGTAATTTACTATTGTGTACAAGTCATCACAATTAAATTAGCATTTTCTGGAATGAAATCGTTGAACAATTTTCTTGTCGTGAGCCGGCTCAGCGGCAATCTCTTTGTAATAACAATAATTGCAAATAGCGCTGGCGGCGGGACGTACCTACTGCTCCCTGTTACTGAAAAATAAAAAATATAACGTTACGGATTTACCTTGCGCCCCCACCTTGATCCGTCGACAATTAGCCGGTAACAGATAATTTGTTTCCTCTCGTATTCGCTCTGCCACTTGGCTTTGAGTTTCAATACGATGATTGTTTTGAATTCTTTTCCAATCTTTTATTTTCACAGAAATGAAAATCTCATTTTTTCTCGTTGCTTCGGCTATTATTAGTTCTGTTTTGGGCTTGAGAATTTCAGCTGAAGTGGGATTATCTGCGCTGTTTTAATGTTATAGAATGAAACAGAAAACAGTTGTTTTTGTTGCCGTATTTGATGTTGTTGAGTTGGTTCGCTAATTGACTTCGCTAATGATATCCGATAAGCTTATAAATGATATCCGGGCTTCACGCAACATCGGTTTGTCACACAACTATTTTCCTCTATTTGTATTATTGATACACTCATTAATGCTCATAAAAGGATGTAAGCCTATTATGGACCAATATTGTTTGTTTTTGAAGATATATAATTTCCGTAATGTATCCGACAAACAACTTATGTATTTGGTAATTAAACATCGCATCTATATTATTATCATTGTCATTCGTATATAACTAGACAGTTGCGCGATATAATCTGCCTGGGATCTTGTACCTCTTTATATATTTTTGCAAGAAAATGTGATTTGTATCAGAAGCATCTCTTTGCTCGATTTTGTCAAATAAACTTTTGTGCTCACAATATCGGATAAGGGTAAATCTGTTCAAAGGGATACAGATACATCTGGTCTCTATGACGACTATCCCTGCCTACCTGGACGAGAGCCTATTCAAAACTGTACATTTTGTACAATTGAAAGCCGGGAATGATTTAAGATAATTTATTGTAACATTTACGGCTCTGGGTAGTTTATTTTATAAGGTTACTAGCGATCCGCCCCGGCTTCGCATGGCCAGCGTTAGCCATAAAGGTTAAATACCTACAAAACACAAATTTTATTTCTTATCTGAGGCTTGCTGTTTCAAATATAATGATAGTGTTTAGTGACGATGTAAAAAGTAACTTTTTTTTCAATTGATTTTTGAATCTTTAATAAATATAATTCAAGAACCAAATGTAGGTGTGATAGCATTGGGGGCACTTGGGACCTAAAATAATTTTCAGTTAGAATTGGATGGTGACTGTTGTCACTTCTGTGAACGCGTCTTTTCTATAATTTATTTCCCTTCGGTTCATAAAGATTAAGTATGGAGCTTAGCTTTGGATGTAGAATTGTGTTCTACTATTACTTGGAGTGTGCCTTAGTAGATTATTACCCTAATCTTAGTAATTCTACGAGCTAGTTTCGAGGGCTTAGATCAAGTGAATTATTAGGTAGGTATAATCAATGTTATTAAGGATATTACAAATTGCGAGTAATTACAAGGATATTTGGTAAGCAAGTAACAAAAAGGCAAGCTTATTAGATAAATTCACAAATATTTTAATTACCTCTCTTGGATATTTAAGACTCCAGACTCCATATTTAAGTACTGAGAGCAGGAACATATATCGTCTACGTTTCGAAAACAACTCTCAAAAGGATTGTTCATACACATTTTCAGTTCCACTTTTCGCCAACAACTAACATGCTTATTTAACCCTTGAATAAGATTGGTGACCTTTGCAATAGTATGTTTAGAACTAGCACAACTACGAGAAACACCACAAAATCTATTAGAATTCTTTGATCCGGATTATGTATTGTACATCGTAATCTTATTGAGACCAGCATGGTGGTTCACACCTTTGCTGTGTGTATCTTTGAATGGATTTGAGGACTCTTATATTCCTTTGTTGCGTACAATTTTATCTTTCACAATACTTGAGTTACAAAGTATCTATTGACGGATTACCTATTCAAGTATGCCTGTATTAAACTATTTATTTAGCACAATAAATCGCAGCGTGAAACGGCTACCAACTTGTTGGACAGACGACCTGATAAAGGTCGCTGTGGACCGTGGGATGTGGGTAAAAATATATGGGGGAGTGCTTTGTTCAGCAAAGGACGTCCTTTGAATGATATGATTATTATGGGCTATGAGACCTCTTCCATCCGGGCGTTTCTAACTGCAATGAGGAGTCGAATATGTTGATGTAGTTTGTTTTATTTTACGAAATTTCAGCCAATTTTGTGTAGGTAGATTGAGGTCTAAAGCTTTATTTTTATCATAAAATATTTAGATATAGATAGCAAAATTTCTGGTATTCCGCCAAGTCCAAGTAGGCAGAGAGTAAAGAGCGACAACATACTCATGACTTTGACACCTCTTTTTCTTTATGACATTCATCAATCTCTTCTTACATACCCGCTGGTGTATGAGTACATACATACTACACGAATACATACTCACCATCACCGTTATACCTTTCAGTATTGTTTTTTTAAGGAAATCATCGAAAATAATGCTCACAATTTGAACGCATTGTCCGTAGTGTGAGAATGGATAACTATATTTTTATACCACAAATTTAATTGTTCTGATATTTTATATTAAAAGCCAAAATATAATTTATTAGTACTTTTCATTCATTTTATTGTTGGAATAACAACATTTGTGTATAAATTAATACATGCATAAAAAAAATCAAAGCACCTTAGTGCTGCTGTACATGTATAACCGAAAAGTGTGCCTATGTAAAGAATCAATTTCAATAAAATGTCTTAATTCCCTGTCTGTCTCACTCACCTTAATTAATGACTAAAAGGTTTTCATAGTAGTACCTTGCTGAAAAAAGGCTACAGATTTTGCATAATTAAATATGATGGACTCTACTCCCTCGAGGAGATAATTGAATGTTCAGCGAAGGAGTTTTATATTTATTTATCAGTTTCTCTATCATTTCACTTCAACGAAAATGTTAAATCTTTTGACATTTTCGTTTCGATTGAATGCTGCTAATGAATGATTGTAAACAAATATATTCTGAAATAATTAGGTATTTGTAAACAAAAGGTTGGATAAACAGTTTTAATGAACAAAAATGGTTTGTTTGCAATGAAAATATGGGAACGGCGTCACCGCAAACATATAATTAGGCAGAAACGGTTCTATAAAAGCAAGCTTTTACGTCTGTTGCCGTCGAGCGAGAGTCAGGTTTATGCTCATTTGCAAAAGATTATTTGTCACGTGAAACTTTTTGAAAACATGTAGGTGTTGCCATATTGTGTACCGTAACGACGCACATGAAATACATCAAAGAGTGGGAATATTTTAGGTATAAAAAGAATTTCATCCCTTCTTTGATTCTCCATCGCTATAACAAGTATTCCGTAGACGTAAGTATATTCCAACAGCTACCAGCAAATGTCCCCATGTGGCAATACAAAATATTGTATTGGCACATGACATGTTATATACAAACAAATTAAACGAGCTACGTTGGTAAGAGTAATTTCCAATGGTATTCTGTACGTCCTCGTTTGCGTGGCTTCTCGCGCTTCGACCGGCAAATTGGTTCGCTCCTTTGCCGATTGCTATTGGGTACCTTTAGTCTCTGTGAACTGATGTTGATTGAACCAAACCTGGGATTGTCTTTACATTAAATTTGTAGGTACGTATTATATTATCGAAAGAAATTACGTATTCGGCTGATTATATTATTGTTTGAAGTTCAGGAGGCAGTAAGAGGACGGACCTGTTCGTCGCTTATATATTTTCAGCGAATATTTTATTTTCTTTAAAAAATAACGTATTTACTATTAAAACATATTATTTACGGTTGCTGCAAGAGCTGGGGCTAGGGATCGAACGGCAAAGTTAAGTTTGTCATTTTAGCTAGTTTGTTTTTAGTTCGAAGCCCTCGGTCTGCCAGTCCAACTCGCTCTTGGTCGATTTTTTATATAATGTACTTACGTTAACTGAGATTTTGCCTAAATAACTTTATTTTGCCAAAATAGTTCGTATTTTATTTTGTTATGTTAGTGCTCGATTCTCCGTGATATATTTGTTTGACAACTTGAACGAAACAATCCATTTATGTGTATTCATCATAATAATAAGATAGGCAGTAGATAGTAGAGAGATATGCTAACAAATAAATGTTATTATAAAATTTGACTTTTCTTCAAATTAATTGCCTCTTAAAACCTTGTTCTGGGAAACATTTTTGCCATAAGGTATTAAAATTCGCAGAGGGTATTTGTTATCAAAATAGAATTCTTATGAACGTATTTTATTCGTCGAGGTGGGATTATTCAACAAAAGCTGTTGTTTATTTCAAATTTGGTTCCGTATAAAACACCACAAAAACCAATGGAAATGTATTTTATTTACATACAATACATTTTAGACACATCATTACGGACCCGTTTTATAATAATTAATATGTCTTCAAAACATCTTGCAATATATTTATAAACATTGCATGTTAATGTTGATGATATTTTGCATATATTTTCCCTACATTCATGCACATTTACATACTTTAAATATTTTTTTTATTTTTGGACTTGATAAAATATCTTAATTCCCACATGCACGGACCCCTAAAACCGTAACAGTGTAGGTTTGAAAATCCTTTAAGTACCTAATTTGCAACTTTTCCTTCGATAAGGCGATTTGCTATGTAGATAATTTGTCCAATTATTTCGCTCTCAAATTGAGCGTAAAATTTTTCCATAGAAATAAGGTATTAGAAGCAAAAACGAAAATAAGCGGATGATAATGATGTGCTGAAGTCAATAAAATCGGACGTCTTTTCTGGTCTGTCGGGGGTTTGCCTACGTTCTGCCTTTTGAGCATTTTTTGGAATGTTTACTTTTTGTAACATGAGCATCCTTATATCGCGTTGTCGGTATACCATTTTAATAGGCCTCTGAGTTTGATATAAGCAAATTAGCTTAAATCGTCTTGTTTATTGCCTGGTACATATTATAAAAATACACGTAGAGTAGAATGTAGTTTATTTAAATACGTATATCAAATATTTTCAGTCTTTAAATAACCACAACGGTGGACCGTAAGCGATCTTGTATCATCTGTACGTACAGGTTATTTTTATTTTAGCTCTCGTATGTCTGTATATTTGGTCATAGCTGCACTCGGCCTGGGCATAGGTGTTCTATGGGAAAGTGAGTCGATTTTTTTTTTATACCACTAAGGTGGCACACAAGCTTACGGCCCATTTGGTGGTAATGATACTTTATGTTAGTTAAACGTCCGTAGGCTATGGTAACCATTTATCATCAGATGGGTCGTATGTTTGTTTGCCACATTAATGGCGTATTAAAATGAGTCTTTATTTATATCGTTGAATAATGAAAATAGCTGATTCGGATATTCAGTAACAGAACACTGAAAATTGTAGTTAGGTTAAAAGAGCTCTTCGTACTTAAACAAAAATTCGCTTGTTTTTTACGTACTTCGGGGCAGGGGCAAAGTGAATAGCGCTACTTCATTACAGTAATCTTTTCTCTTGGAATTTTGATCTTCACCATTCAAGAAAGAGAAAGAATTGAGTTCACCTAAGCTTTTTGTTTATTTTCTTAGTTATTTGTAGAATAATTTTCAACCTCTGAATTCTTGGTAGGCTTGTACATCTAGTCTACCTAACAACCGTTTCAAGCACGGATTTAAGCCAATTAATATCTACTTATTGTTCCAAGGGTCTATTTATTACCAAGTATGCTCTTCAGAGATAATATTCCTCTGTTAAATTCTCTTAAACAAATACAGCATAATAATTGGAGTATTTTTAAAAGGGCTAACTTAATCCGTGTTTCACAAAAACATTTTAATAATATTTATTCTCTGAGACGATAAAGTTGCCAGCTTTCTTTTTTTAACACACATTCATATATTTATTTGCGTCTATAATACGCCAATAAATATTTGTGTGTCAGTTCGTTATAAGAACTTTGGCGACGAGGATTCATTTGGTACGTAGAAAGAAAAATGGGCATTGCAACGTATATAGGATATTTGGAAAATAAGATCGGTTGGATGATTCATGTTGCATAACATTTAATATCGGCCCCCGCTTTCGTTGCCGATACTTCATAGATATGTATGAATCCGGGCGGTAAATCGCAGAAAGTACGGCGGACTAGCAAGCGGCGGCGAAATTAATTTCATATGATGAATGATGAGCGATGACGATGCAATTTAGATTTTTTCGAAACATATTAATATTATTTACAACGACTAAATATAGCTAAAGAGCTACTGAGACCTGCCGTGGACAATTGCCGATTTATATTATTACGCATATTTTAAGGTATTTTCTTGCAATAAATATCTAACATAAAAGTACATTTATTTTTATTCTGCTTATGGTTGACAAAGACAAAT
This sequence comes from Falcaria lacertinaria, assembly GCA_951449985.1. NCBI lineage: Eukaryota > Metazoa > Arthropoda > Insecta > Lepidoptera > Drepanidae > Falcaria > Falcaria lacertinaria. Next base: position 4,128,473 of record OX602125.1, on the reverse strand, counting down.
GTTTGTATACGCTAAAGAATACCTTATTCGGGATAATAAAATATAACAGACGAACCCCTTTATTCAGTTAAACGAAACATCAAAAGAGGTGTCTATATTAACTGAAACTGTCGAGGGATTATCCCACCAGTAAGCAAACAACCGTCCACATCCGAACTGAAAGCACACGGCATATATACTAACGAAAATACGATAAAGATAAAATCTTTATCTTATTACGATATACTTTTCCCGCAACCCATGACACGAGGCGTCTCTCCACTAAATCCCGTTGAATTGTATTTTTGTCCGTCCCAAAGAGTTAGGCGTGGGACAGTTAATATTCTTAACACTTTTTTTTCCGAACTCGTAACGTGTTTATGTTGGAAAAAGTAGCGTAAAGTTTCGAAATCCATTTTGCGATGGTGACATTGTGTTAGCAGAGCTAGTGCACTAGACAAACTGTATATTTTAAAGGTTTCCGTTGTCGGCTCGTAAAGAATGATCCACCGTCTCGGGCAACACCATTACTTCTCGTGCCGCATGAAAAATTCATATGGCAGTCGTGTGATCGCGTTAACGTGCGGTGTCGCCGCACGCGCACCCTCTGGGGGATGCTAAGCACGGCTTATGGCACGTTCCTTAGACTACTGCTCTTTAAAACTGCTTGACATAACCCTCCCGTCTAATTTAATTTATAGACCGTTGAGACACCAGTACTAGTGCATTGCGCGGTACCAAAGTACTGGTTTTCAAATCAAGTGTGTTATTGTTGCAGTGGATCTTCTCCAAATGCTTGAGTTCAACGTGACCGTCTCATTCCCGGCAGCGCCATTATTGACCGTTATCCTAGCATTAGTTGGTGAGTAATACATTTCATAAATACTATAATTTTTTTTCATTGTGTCCCGATAGCACGTGACATATCCTTCCACTTTGCGTAAGTAATGTTATTTTAATTTGTTTAATACTCAACCGAAGTCAATAGCTGTACGAACATGCAATATGCACATAATTTGCGAGTTCACAAGTGAGCAAATGAATAGCTGCAACATTGCTTCGCGTTTTCCGGTATTACTGCAAAGAGCAGGCATGCAAAACAGCATGAGTGAAGCGAGAGTCACTCGGGGGTAAGCTTTTTGCTCTGACGTGCCATCGAATGAACATTCAATACTTGCAACGACATGGGTGACGAGACGACTCGTCTTTGATGTTTCCAAGCTTTAAAAATAACCATTTTAAGTAATGTGTACATATTAAATGATAATTTACGAACGTTAGTAACACTTTTATTAACGTTCGAATATGTATTTGTGCTTCGACGAGGCCCGGGAAAGCAACCGTGGAAAAAATCGTCATGTCTCTACTGACTAGCTTCTCCATATATGTTATATTAGAATAAAGCTGGCCACCACCAATTGCACCTGGATTCTACCTGTGTTTTCGAGTGCCGCCCTCGGTACACCAAAAATGAATACCATTAGGTACACATTGCCGTTGTGAGATTCGAAGCTGCGGCACCTGCAGCACAGAATCAGCCTCTCGGCCACTAGGCCTGCGACTCGTTAGTGCTAGCTTGTCTGGAATGACTACCTTTTGATTTATTAGTAGCCTTTAGAATCATTTGAAAGGTTATGTAATATGTAGCAAATTTAGTGTTGGAAGGCGTCTTGATGAGAACTTTAGTAGGTCGGTCGATTCAACAAGTAAGTCGGGCACGGCGCCTGTTGCTCCGGTGGGGGGGCGGGGCGCCTGTTGCGTCTCGCAGACGCCGCTCCGCCGCCCACCACCGCTTGCCCATCTTCTTTAGGGGGTCATTTTGACCCATTTCACCGCTTTTCCTCATGAGCACATGCACTATACGAAATGGGGGTATGTTCAGAGCTTTGTTCGGACGTGTTTGGCGATCCGCAGACCAACAGCTGGAATATATTATATTTTCTGGTTTGTCATATTGTTCCATGTACAAAAACACTTGAAAATCTGGACTTCAATATAATGCCGGCACTCCCTTTATTTTCATATTGCTGCACTAGTTTAAAACATCCTTGCCTTGTTGGTTAATATACTCGTAGCTATCACTTAACAAACCTCAGGACATCAGGTAGTTGTACCTAATTGGAATAATTAACAGCTTCGCCGAACTCATACCATTGTGTTATGTTAATGTGCCCGATAGTAAAAGGTTACCAAGATTTATGCACGTTATGATTCATAACAAATTAAAAAGAAAAAAATTTTTTTTTAGATTCTTATGAATCATATGTAATCAAGACTTTGAAGCCGTGGTGGCCTTGTGGTCGAAGCAACGGCCTGTCATCTGATGGGCCCAGGCTCGAATCCCTAATGAGTAGTAATGAGTTTTCTAAGCTTAAATACAGTGATTAAACACACAATGAGCTTTTAATAAAAGTGAGGTAGGGTGATTTGGGATTTCCCGTGGGTTATCCCATTTAAATTTGAGCCGCCCGGCTGGGGACTGTACCTCCACCTTACAGAATACCGCAGAGAAATAACACTACTTGATCTAGTGTTGTATTTCTGCGGTAAGTAAGGTTGCCAGTGATCCACGAGGATACGCTGGTATTGTTAGTGGCTATAGGCTACGGTGACTGCTTACCATCAGGTGGTCCGTATGCTTGTGTGCCACCGTAGTGGTATAAAAAAAAACAACAAAAAACATTCATACGTAAATTAGGTTCAAAAATAACGCAGCAATACAACGCGACGAGGCGATGCCATTTTAACACAGTTTGCGCCCGCTCCTCAGTCTCCACATATTTCTTTGTGTGTTTGCTTGCCTTACGTCGCTAACGATTTGAGCAATTTGTGTTTCGTTCCCGATAACGTCAGATGTAGAAGCACGATATGAAATACAGACATGTGTCCTTTATACGTCTGGCGCGAGTAATATTGTTTATATTGTGAATACGGTTTACAGCGCTGCTCATTAGGTTTCCCCCGTTCCATAAGGTCACAGAATGATTTCCTTGAAAACGTCATTACATTGTCATTTTTTTACACTAATTAGTTATATAAATGCGAAGGTAGAGTATATTTTAATTTATACAAACGTTTTGTTGTAGCCAGTTCCAGGGCCGAATTTTCATTAATATAAACAAGCAAGGGCTTCGGTACCTGAGTTGGTAAACAATAACAATAGCACAAGAGAGAGCTCCAGTTGCCACAAACAAAGGGTTGATTTTCGTAATTATATATTATGCTAGGATCCCGCGACTATGTCCGCGTGGAATTTGGATATAGCCACTTTCAATATACACACATTTTTATTCCGTGTTAAATCCCGTAATCCCTTAATTAGAACAATTCTTTAGCTGGGCCGTAACTTTCGTAAATTGTTTTCAAACAGGTTCAATAGGTTTTGTGTGCCTTGATATGTTTGTAACAGCTCTTTATAAAAAGAGGAAAGATTTGTATATTAGTGTGCGTGTATGTTTGTATTGAATAGGAGCCAAAACTACTGCACCGATTTCAAAAAATCTTTTACCGTTAGAAAGCTACATTATCACTAAGTATCATAGACTATATATTATATTGATACGCGGGTGAAGTCGCAGGGAAACAGCTAGTGTGATAAAGAGATCTGAATTGCAGGCATATCTATAGGCTATACGGTAGCGTATCATCTCGCGAGTCACACGTCTGTAGTGATTTAGTCCACGTTTACATATATTTATTTAACTTCGTTGACAGCGTCTATCGAACTATCCCGAAAATTTTACAATCCACGCTGGATGTATCCCGTGGTTTCACCCGCGCATACAAACCCTCTCGGATTGTAACTCCCTCACCCACGTATTATAAGAAACTTCAGGGAAAAGATCTAACTGGCAAGGCTAAAGTTTATTAAAAAAAAACAACCACGGAAAACCAGACTTATTGGGAAGATATTAAAATTCTCAATATGAAACAAATGAATGCTAAATGCAAATTGACAGTCCTTTGTTAGGCCCTAGATTTCACTTCATGCTTATTATATTTCGATTATTATGTTTTTTAGCTTTGTAATTTTAAATCAAAATAAGACAGGCAATCATCTCAGGTAATCATAAAATAAATAAAATATGAATACTTATTCAGTACCTAATAAACAACGCAAATAAATGAAATATTGAATTATTATTAAAAAAAAAGAGCGGTAGGGCGAATTGGTATCTTCCGTGGGTTTTCGCATTAGGTAAAATTGAAGCCGCCCGACAGGGGACTACCTCCACCTTACAGAAGACCGCAGTGAAATAGCACTACTTTGATGAAGTGGTGTATATCTGCGGTAAGTAAGGTTGCCAGTGCTCCATGTAGATACGCTGCGCTAGTACTAATGCTGCTAGCACAATGAGTCCTCATCAACAACAGGGTTGCTAGCGCGTTAGTGATACTCCTGGTATTGCTAGAGGCTATAGTCTACGATAACTGCTTACCATCAGATGGGCCGTATGCTTGTGTGCCACCGTAGTGGTATAAAAAAATATACGCCTGTCTCCTATGATAGTAGGCATTGTTTGCCTATTTATATATACTTCTTTTCGTTCACATATTGTTTCACACACCTCCCACAGATAAAGAATGTTGCTGTATACCTGTCCGTCTAATTTAATTAATGTGAGGCTATTTGCAAGTACACCATGTTTCGATCTGGACTGCAAACCGAATTGCAGTACGTCTGACTCGATTATTATTGTTACGAGGTATTTCTCAAATTCTAATCTTAAAGTTGAGCACGTGTTCTAAGGGTTACCACTAGGCAGTTTTACGGGTACACTATAATAATAATAATACCTTCACGCTGTTTGAACTATTTTTTTATGAGTAGTTGTGTTATCTATATGTACTTTTAACTACTATTAACCTATCAAGCTAAAATGATATAATAACAATAAAAATAAATTAACTGTACCTCTATATTAAAAATCTTGTCTCTGAGCGAAGCGGGACCGATCACTAATATATGAGTGAACTGAAAATTATTATTGGTTATGTCAATTATATAATAATAGACTTTATCTGTCGGCGATACCAATATTTCATGTTTGTTCACTCACAAAGCCTTGCTGAAAAATGCTTTCACATTCGTGTTGATTTGGTAACATTTTACCATAAGTACACCTTATGTAACGTCTAAGTCTACAGTTATAATTAGCTTCATGTAATATCATGTAACGTCCCGCTTAATTTTTTTAAACACTTTTTAGTTTAGAACTTAGGTACATGAAAATGCCTCATATAAGTAGAACGAGTAGCGAATGTAGCAACCCTACGTGTGTGCCCGCATTGCATATCGTCTGATTAATATCGTCAGAGTCGTGCCATGCCACGACTTCAGACAACTTTCGAATCCAGACACCACATTATAATGTGTAGGTACACAACTACATGAAATAAATACGACACACAAAAATAAATACAACATATTTGTCCGAGAACTAAATTCTGGATTTATATATATTTTTACCGATCTGTTGTCTGATATAACAACAACTACCATTAACTTGTACTTGTATTGTATGAAGTAAATAAATATATTTGTATTGTATAAGTATTACAAATAACATTTAAATTGAAAATGTTATTGTTAATGACGGATTCGCTCAACTGGGACATATATTGGTCGCTGGGTCATTGGGGCCATTTAGCGGTCGCCTAGTGATCGAAATGCGACAACAATTTGGAATATAAACAAATAATTACTATGAATAGAAATAAGTGTGTAATGTCTTTTTTATTACTGTAATGTATTTCTAATGCATCTGTACTTGTAATAAAAAATGTATCAGGTCCAATTCTGTACATTACGTTTTTTGCTGGAGGGGAATCTATATTCTTTACTGAACCCAAATCTGTTTTTGTTTCATTTTTGTCGGTCTGTCTGTTACTTGGCTGCGCATCACACCGCTACTGAACGGATTCAAATGAAACTTGGCGATATGAGTTGATACTACGAGGTATAACGTAGGATACTTTTTATCCCGAAATTCAGCAGGTTTCCCCTTTTGGTTCACAGGCAGGTAGCTGATGCTATAAGGCAGGAGTAACTTGGCTTAAATTATTTTGGAAAATAATAGGGTTCCGCGCGACTAAGTTACCATTAGTTTGGAAAAATTATTAGGGTTCAGCGCAAAAAAATTAAACCCTGGAAAAAAGAATTACACCCTTAAAAAGCCGCGGGCGCAGCCTAGTAATATATAAATATATGAGCTTTCTGCACTCCTTCTCTATATACACTTTACCTGTGGCAAATCATTTTTTTTATTAAGTACTCCGCGAATTTTTTTTCTAAAAAGGAGTACAAACTTGTAAAAATCTTAAAATGAACTACTAGAAAAATAAATAATTATGAAATAATCCTCGATTAAATCAAGTCATTAGGTTCGGTTTGATGCAATCTTATAATTGGCTCTTTGGTACGACACACGTCGTTATAGTTCAATATGGCTGCAGCGATCGCGATGCTATCATGCCTCTACCACCACCGACCGCCCGATCACTCGAAAACTGAAAAATGACTACTGAACAGATTATTTCAATCCGTTTCCAACACCCTCTGAGAGGTTCGGCATATTTAATAACCTCTATTATCTACATCAATCTGTCCCGGGGCAATCTCTCAGACTTTTCAATTATACCAGACCCAGATTGTGAACTTCTTACTGTCATTCGCGTTCGCGATTATATCACGTTTACATTTAAATCGTTGATCTTTTGTGGATCCTAAAATAATGTTAAATATTAAAATCCTACAAAGCGAATTCATTGGAAAGCGCTGATGAAATCCTACATTCCAGTATGGCAGTCTTTGTAGTTCAAAATCTAGTAGATATTTTACAAAGCAATCCAAATCACAGTCTGTGGCAGCACTGGGAATTTATCCACGCTGAAAACAATAACGTTGAACTGAAGGTGAGGCGACGTGTATGGGCCCATTTCAGCTCCGCTCGTGTTTTTGTTTGCTTGCGCGTCGCATCACGTTTTCCGCGAGCACGTACGCCCTCGCGCACTCTGAATACTAATAGACAGCAGTGGATAGGCGCCGTGCAGGTCGCGCGGCCGAAAATTGGATTCGCATCTATATAATACGTTGTGCACAGTCCCAACATATGTGTGTATTTACGTTGACCATGCACGCACCTGAAACAAAGCCCAATCAAACGGAGTGCCCCCACCGTACTTCAATACTGTGAGCATATAGCTCGCTTTAGCTATTTTATTTAACTAAATATCTATACACTATTTGATTTTTATTTTTCAATATTCATTGTAGTAGCTTTGTATCAAAACTTTTAGTGAAATTACAGCATTTTTGGAGTACTGTAAAATAATGGTTAAGACGGGAGCTTTTTTGAAGGTCATCCCCTGGGGAAGGTGTCTTCTTTCAATACTATGCGTTGGTGTAGTGAAAATATGAAAAGGAAGAAAAATGATGAATAACATGTACATGTTACAATGTTGAATAGGTCTTCAAAAATTATGATATGATAATTTCTAAATCTATATTGCTATTCAAATGTATATTTTAGGTACTGGTAACTATTTTAAGAAAAGGCATTATTATTGTTTTATTAGTTATATATTTTGATTCCCTAAAGTTCGTTGTTTTGGTCTCGTTGCATAATTAGCTAGGTTGAGGACGCGTGACAAATTATAATGAGTTCGATCGCGTAATCCCGCTATGTTGGCAAGAGGCATGAATCAGCGTTGGCTGTGTGATGTGATGCACTGTGTTCGTTGTCCTGGAGTGGACAATGAACACACGTTAATTTCACGTTAATCATTGAACATAATTTCTTGTTTCCCCATGCTTAAACCATTTTAACTTCCGAACAATGTAGGTTATCTGAAGTTTGAAACATTACAAATAAATCGATTTCAGTAACGAGCTTAGTTGTAGTTATGTTAAGAATAAACCCTTGTTGACAGCATAAAGACAAATATCGAGATTCGAATCGGAGTTCGGTTATTAATTTGCAAAATGTTCGTAGATTTTCGATTCTGGCTAAAGTCCTTAAGCCCAGGCATAGGAGAGCGGACGACAATGGAGGTACACACGCCTGTGGATTACTTGCCCCCCTTAGGTGTCCTGCCTCAACGAATGGGGATTTAATTTGCCGTATCCGTAAACACAATAGGCGGAAATTCGTTTGTCTCCACTTCAGTCGCGTCCACTGCAACGAAAAATAGCTTATGACGACCGGTTTGTGATCTGAATTTTCACATTGGAATCCGTTCATAAACGTAATAGGGATTGTAATGTTTTTTGTTTCCGAATAAAATGGCATTTGTTCTGTTTTTTTTTGCATGACTACAAAAAAAAGAGACAACATTGGTTGGTCATTTGAAACGCTGTCTAGTATTTCTTTGATAACTTGGTAATGAAATGCAGGTTTTGGAACAACTCCCGGAGGAAAAGGGAAGCGTCAATATACGAACAGTTTACTTGTGTGTACTACTTGTGTGTATTAGTGGTACTTGTTTAATTTGTAGGGCTAAAATTAGGTTTATAGGGTTCGTGTGACGATTATGTGGAACAATAGAGGCGGGCTCGGGTGGCATGACTGTGCGGCCACACGAGACGCGGATGACGTCGCATTAAAATGAAATCCATACGGGGTGATTGATGAGCGAGCAAACACCGCGCCGCGCCCGACTCATTCAATTTACTGTCATCCTACTATGTACATGCTGCACTTTTATTAATAACCGTTCAATGGTTATCATCGGTTGATGCTGAAATCGGTTTGGCATGATTGTGTGACTTAATTAGTTGATATATTAAGATAGGTTGAACGTATTTTTTAAATTGGCACTCACCCGGAGGCTGGCGCTCTGCAAGTGCTTTTACTCATAGCAGAAAACCTGTATTTGTTCATATTTTTTTAGGCTCAGGGTATTCGTATACGTGGGCAATAGATAGAACGTGAGCGGTACCGCTGGTACCTTCAGATCATTGTCTCAATTAAATACATTATTCTATTCCCACAATATATACTTATCCCCACAATATACTTCTATGTATAATATTTTTAGTGATCAGATTTTACAAGCTATGAACGCGAGTAACGAGAGAGTACATTTGTCAGAACATCCCATAGGCTTAGCCTTAGGCACTAAGGTATCATGTTGTTATTTTATATATTACATTAATTTGTAATTTTATTTTAACCACTACGGTGGCAAACAAGCATACGGCCCGCCTGGTGGTTAGCGGTTACGTAGCCTGGACGTAGAGTAGTATGGACGCTTGCAACACCAGGAGCATCACGCGCAATACCGACCCTAAATATTATTTGATTGAAAGATCTACTTTATTAGGATTATTGTATTTCATCAGAGTACATAACGCCATTCTATTGCTTAATAATTTTGTAGTTTGCGACGATAAATTATATTTTACAATATCAAGTGATGCAATTATATATTACAATTTGCGCCAGCTTTTCTCAGCATTCTGTGGCAAAATGTCTTGGTGCCAGTAAGTAGCTTTATAGCGGCTACGGGCAGCCTGCGTCCAGGTGGCAAATTAGTTGGAGTGCTTTTTATTACATTTAAACCAAGATCTGGTGTAATTTGGTGTGATGTTCAATTTTTACACGTGCTTGAGAAACATCACTATTATTTGCTTTATGTGTACTATTCTGTCTGTTCTTTTTTATTCACCTTTTTCATAACAATTTAACAGGTGCTAGCTTTGTATTCTGGCAAGGCAAGTTTTGGGTCGGTACTATCGCACTGCCACATTTTGCTCAGTAATATTACTGAGCACATTACTGCTTCTTGTACAAGAGGTACTCAGAAAAAATTCTATCAAAAGAAATTTTTCGAACCTGAAGCTTATAAAATTTGTTTATTTAATTTCTGGCAAACTGATGTTTAGGGACAGAAACAATAAATTTAAGACATGTAACATTCACAACCGTGTTGCTTTACTTTCAAATTGATAACGAAACTTTAATCTGTTCAATGATCTTGCACAACAAATCGGTATCGCAACCGTGAGAGATCCTATTAAAGTTGCCTGCAAGCATAATTCGCTGTTAGTCAGATTAACGATCAATGTTTGCAATAATTTGTAACTGGATATCATCCGCTAGTTATAAGTTTGACTGTGTATTGGCGTGGCGTAAGTTTGTAATAAGAGTTAGGTAAGAACTCACGGGCAAGTTTGCTTCGCTTGTTTGATTCTTCCCCCGTCGATACTCAATTCCGAGCGCATTGAGTACCACTGATACTTTTATTATTTCCTTATGAACTTAGTGCAATCAACTTTGCAGCTTCTCTCGATAATACAATTTATTGTGTATTCGACTCGGTGCCCATTGGAATGTCTACTTCAGCAAAGAAAGATGCGTTTTGTTGGATACCGTTTGCGATACAGTTTTCTTTATAAATAGCTTACCTTATAGTTCACTACACTTATAAAATTTTGATTTTAAAGACGTTTTAAAAATTTATATCTCTATCGACGAATTGCTAACTTCAATAACTATCATAAGTTTGTGAGTGAACTCTGAAATAGGAGCGAATGGTTACCTCCTTTATTATTAATCCACATCCGATGGAATCTGCGCCAGACGCTCAGTTTTATCTCGGTTGAAAGCTCAAACTTTGCCCGTACGTTCTTTCCCCGCATATAATTGAGAAAACTTTATTTTTGCCTTATAAGATTAGGGGTAAGATATATTCCATAGTTTATGTAAGTAACACTGCCGCCTTATTTGCATGCACCTTTTTATATTCATGGGAAAATATCTTCAAACTCTTTAGTTGGCTGCTACGCCGTAGAATAATAATAGCTACGTCGTAGCATGTTCTTGTTTCAACGCCAATGCTACAACGCCTAAATGAAATTGACGTATGTTTATGATGCTTAACTTTATTTATTCTCGTGTGTCTTATATTATTTTTACTATACCACCACTTAAGAATCAATCAAATATATTACTTTTAGGTAGCCAAGTAGAAAAATATTGCTTGTGCATAAACATAGCTTTTCATTGTATGTGGAGATTTAAATTGTATTTGAGTAAAGTCCGTCCATCTGCGAAGCACATTAGGGTGCAGGTAATGGCTGCTGGACTCCACTCCGAGGTGTAAACCCTCGGACTTAATCTTACTAAGTGAATTACCAGTTTGCGCCGCATGCGCTCTCCCACTGCGCTCACGGCGATAACGTCGTTTCTGCTACTGATTATTTCCATATGGGACTTACATAGGATGCATTTTTTCCGATATTATCATACGTAAAATATATACCTATCTTTGTTTTCTCTTTCACTCCAGTTCTGTACCCAAAGGTTGCCTGGAAGAGATCGCTCTTGCGATAAGGCCGCCTTTTGTTTACACTATAATTACTTTTTTGTTGTTTTTTTTCACATATTTCTTACTTGGTGTGCAATAAAGAATATTTGTATTTGTAAAATGTACTTAAACTCCCCTATATATAATAATAATAATCTGTTCGCCTCTGTGTTGTATATGTCTGTTTGTCTGGCTGCCTATATTTCTGTCCTTATTTTTTTTATAGATTTGAATTAGTTACAGTATAATTACTAAGGACGACGGTAGTAATTTGAGAGGATGTAGTCGTTTACGGCCATATCGGCTTTTACTTCGGCTATCGGGGTCGATATCGATGATGAAACAATCTGTGCGACGAGAGCTCGTAACCGACCAAGCTCGCCGTAAAGTGATCCCTACGAGCCCGCTCCAATCCACCAAGTGAATTACCTCGCCAGACCGATGCAATATCGTGAAAACTACCACTTGTTATCCGCCGCGAGGATCCTTTCCCCATAATCAATACTAGGCTATTCAACATGTAACACATTACATTGTGATCTTCAAACTGTCTTCAAAATGTCCTTTGCTAATTTAATCGCACAAGTTGAGACGATACTTGAATTGAAATTATCACTGTCTCAGTTTCTAGTTCCAAGGAAATAATCTTGGTAGCAATCCATTTTTATTCTCTTTATTATAATCTAAGAACAAAGATCGATTAAACGGCTTCCCGAACTGACATTAGATCAAAGCGTTCGAGGTAAACATAGTTTGACTACAAGTTTGATGTACTTATCCTCCAATGAAAAACATCACCTTATAATGCAGAAGCAAATATCCGATTAGATCCTCCGACGGCCGACAAGGCAATAACCGGCGCTTTATGATAAAGTTAATTAGATAGAACATTCGTTCCCTCGAGCAAGTCTACAGATGAGATGCTGTCTTGTCGGCTCTTTGAAAAACGGCAAAGGAAACTGTAGAAAAAAACAACTGATTAGATTAAGTTTTATAGATTTATTAAAATTCATCGCTTTGCACATATGGATCTGGTTCATAATGCCGCCGGACAAACCACACACAGAGAGATGAGAGATTCATTTGGAAGTTTGCGAAGAACGGACGCGTCGCCGTGCTTGCCCGGAGGTATAATTAATTTCGTGGCCGTCCGGCAGACGGGTAAAAGTCAAACAAAACACGGATATCGGTGCATATGCGATTGCAGTTGGAGTTTGTGACGCTTTTTGACTTTGGGTCGGTGCCATTATAATGAGTTCTGGATATCATCTTTCACTCAAGGATAGAGTTAATGAGTTTAGGATTTGTATTCTACAAAACATGATGCACGTCATATAAGTAAAAATATTAATTGTTTATAAATGTAATAATTAAAATTCTTTTTAACTTCGGTTGCGGTGTATCAAAGAGACGACTAAGAGCGTAACTTCGGGAAACGCATCGCACAAAGTAACCCACTTAGCCTAGATTCCGGTAAGTGTGTTCAGTGTATTGAAGAATTAAGCCAGTTTGTGTAAAGTGGTAACATCCGGTGTGCACAGGAAGCGAGCTAGGAGCCTGAGAGCCCCAACCGAACAAGTTTTGATTATATGACTCCGTATTCAGATTCACCTTCCATCGGCGCGGCGCAAGCCCAGCCAAGATATGATGTTAGAATTACATTTGCATTGGCTGTTTACTTACTTTGTTTAACCCGTAAACTAATACACAGTTGTGTATTTTTAAATAAACGAGAGAGATAAAATTTGGAATTAGTAAGAAAGTGATGTCGATTCTGTGAGGCGAAATGACTTAACTCATTTGACAGGTCTAAGACGTCTTACTATCCTTTTCACATGTGCGGCGTTAAATAAGTATGGCAATATTTTTAGGTCAAGTACTATTATATACATGTATATTTAACCATTCCGGTAAGCCGTATAATTAATTGTTTTAAATATCATCTCTCAAGTTAGCTTTATGGATAAGATAATATTTTATTATGTTGGATGACTATATTTTATTTCTATCATGGATCATATTTATATTTTATCTGTGTGTACCTACTTTGATTGGAAGGCCGAGTTAAAATGTATCGTAGTTTTAAATCGAATACAGCAATATTGGCTGCACTCACCTCCCAGGTGAGTTATAGGTACTTGTTTTTAATTTCGCAATGCATACAGAACGCTGATTCTTTTATGAAACTAATATGAACTTTGTTATTGCGACACCACTCAGTTGACCAATGTTTGTATGAGTTTTATTTGTGATACAAAATATTACGATACAATACGAGAATGTATTGTTGAGTTGAAGTGAGAGTATTAAAAAATTGCTGGGTAAATAATCTTTCTAGCAACAAATCGCTATACTTGTACCTACTATATTATCTACTCTGAGGAGATACTATACAAACAAGTGAAGTCCCAATACAAAAAACATGGTTTTCAACGTTTTTAGTTTCTTTATATATTTAAAAAGGTAATACCTACATACGAGCGAAAAATGTCTACGTGTGGCAGCTCCGACGCACAACTGGAATTGACTTCTTAAGTGCGATTGGCATGCGCGCGCAAGGCAGCGAACTCTTGGTAGGTACGCGGGTCCACTTCGTGCTTGATTGTGTACAGTTCATTGAACAGAGATGCAATTTAAAAAAAATGAGTAAAAGAGAATAACAAAATAAGAAAACCTATCGTGATATTCCCGTAGAAGAAGTGTACTTGTTTATATTCACCAGAGTGGTTCTACATTTGCTACGTATCAGTTTCCGAGTCGAAAGGCGTTCAATTGCACGTGGGTTTCCAAATCCCCTGCAGGATACATGCAACAACAACTGAAAGCTGACGAACTGCGTTCTTTATTGAACTCTGTCAAGGTTGCAATAAATATCTAAATACAGCTTTGAGGGAAATATTATGATATTATTTGGAGAACATATTACTCATTACACAGCGCAGTTTGAAAATGTAAATGGTGTATTCAGGCCCAAATTAGTCTTACTTTACCACCGGTTCAGAACAAAGCCATCCGGGAAGAATTGACAAGAAACTAAGTGCTATATTGTTGTATTGGTAAAAAGTCTTAATTCTTAAGTAGGTAATACTCCAAAATTTGTATCGTTTATAACGTGTGCTAACCCTAACGAAATTAAAAAAAATCTGCAATATATTTGAAATATTCATGTTGCTTGGTGAAAATGTGAGGATATTGAATTAGTGGTGGATTTTTTCCCGGTGAAAGACAAAAGGCGTGCCGGCGTCCGGCGGACGCTGAATCAATTACGTTACGTTGACGCGGCGGTGCGGTAATTCGATCCGTCTGCAAATGTTGGTTTGACCGCAGGCCATGCTCGTCATTGGTGGGACTTGACCGAGCCTCACTGATCCACTTTCCACGCCAACATTTTGACAGTTTTACCTTAATTAAATAGTATACACGAATTCGAATACAAGCTAATTTAAAGCTAGCAATAACCATCAACTGTATCGAACATTAACAATAATCCAAATCTACCAACAAAAATACCTGAAATTAGCTACAAGTTAAAGGTTTAATAAATGAAAATGCTTTGGTCGTGCGCACGTTATTGAGAGTAATCTGCTCAACGCTACCTGGACCGGGAGTCAGGCAGCTGATTTTAGGTGAGTGGCAAAGCGGATTATCGAAATTAACCTCTTCAGCGGCTCTAATGATCGACTCTTCCACTCGACTGCCAGGGGTTCTCTCGCAAAATGTTACGACTTGCCGACTAATACTCATTGTAGGAAATACGCCCATAAACATTTAATTATTAATTTATGAAAAGCTTCTTTGTTAATTAAAGACAGTCCACACTAACATAAGCGATTTACGACCTTCTAGCTACTTCATACTTAAAATTGTAACAAAAATTTCTAAGTAAGCTTTGTTTATTATAACTTGATCTATAAAGTCTTAAAGTATATTCTGCGCCCAAGCTAGGCTTTACCGGTCGTTACCTATTGGTACCCTAATCCCATGGAGGCAGCGACACAATAGGCTTTATTAACATGCACGCGTCTCGCTCGATACAAATCACCGATGAGTCGCAGTATTTGCGGCGACCTTCGTCGATCCCGTAATAACGACTCGTTGGTAAATTATTTACAAAATACCCTAATGAAGTGAATATCAAAAGACATATGAGAAATGATAATATGGTTATACTATTTTGGTTGATGGGTTTATTAAATTAGCTGATATAAAGATGTAGAGAATGTGGTAACGTGTCAAGGTCAATGATTTATTTATATTGCTCTACTGACCCATCCGACTAGAGACTGTCATTTTTATTTTTTTGACGATGAATAATGTTGGGGCGATCGGGAATAACCCCCGCTATAAATACGTAGCGTAGCCCTTTATACTGTTAGGTTTAGCATATTGCTAGACTAAAATAGCTAGTCTAATCGCAGAGATTTAAAAATTTGTTTGGATCAATAATTTATTAAATGTCATTATTTTAAAATCTCTGAAGGAGACGTTGCCATGATGATAAACAAATTAAATATACTAAAGAAAATTCTGTATACGTGATAATCAAGTTAATTATACCATAGTTAATTATACGAAAAATACGTTCATACACAATTACGTTGATTAATTTCGGCCTTTAAATGCATGCATATATTTTGCAAGTTTTTATTGTAATTAAATTAACTATCGCGCTTCACGGACTTCGGTTGGGAAAGGTAAAAGAGCTTTTAGTAAAACAGCAGCACTCGAATTGTACCGGTTGTAGCTATTAATTATGCTGTACAGGTCACGCTAAGGTTTAATTTTATGGGTCCAAGTCATTGAATCACTCCTTTGGGATTTGGATCATTAAGTGGGTAAATGGTTAATGAAAATAGAATGAGCACTAAACATCGAAGCGGAATTTTGCCAGTCACCTAGCCGTCGTTAAATGTTGTTATCGTCGCGATTAAGTAACAAAACAACTTGGCTGGAGGGCGGTGCGCTGAGGCGCGGGGGCGGGCCACGTCGCGAATAATAATCTCATTTTACGACGGCACCCGAGTGAATCAATAAAAACACTAATAATGCACAGGCGTAATCCGGATCGTGCAACGTCGCGATTACCGGCCCTAACGAGCTCGTAAAACATCTCCAATGCACGGCTTAGCCAAAACATAACCGCCACGGGATAGTGGACGGGTGGTCACCGTGGAACTACCAGTCTACGATGGATGTCACGCTCAAATTGTAATCATTTACTTCGACCTACTTTCCATTACCCAGACATGCATATGTTTGAATTTGCAAGATAAATAAACAATGCTTGAGCATTATCACACAGTGCCATCTGAACCCAAACTAAGTACAGCTTGAGCTATGGGAACCAGCCTCTTATTTTATACATATAATATTGTTTTTGTACATACATACTTATAATACATACCAACATGCTTGTCACTAAACCCGCAACTACTAGCGTAGCAGTCAGGTATACTAACTACTAGACGTCTATGTCTATTACTGTTAAATAGTTTGAACAGAACATCAATACATTTCTCTGTTTAACCATCAAATTAAAGACGAAATAACAAAGCAGAAGCAATATTTCACGACAAGAAAAATAGCATGTTATAGTAAGATTTTTCTAAAGAACCCTAAAAGGCGAACCGGATCCATTATTCTCAATTTGCGCCGCGGAAGAAAGTGCGCGGACGCTCGTCAGGCGCGGCGGGTGTCCCCCTTGATTAAACCGGGGAACTAAGAAGTTACAATTTGTGTGACTTCCTTCATTCACCGAGGCTTTACTAGATTCATGTTGCACTTGAGCTTATATGGAAACCGACAGTAGCCTGGTTTTAATAAATGCGCAAGATCACAATAAATTATTTCATAGTAGCAGAACTTTGATTATCAAAATTACTTGCATTAATACTTAGTACCTACTTGGAATTAATATTTCATTGCTTAACCTGAATTTCGAATTCAGTGTTTATTATACATATCATAGTTTGTATTCTATTACATTACGCAGGTGGCCCAGCTGATGTTAAACGGTTATCGCAAGCGCGTTGCAAACCTTATTGCGGATAAGATTCACTGGGTTAAGAGCATTTATAACCTTCCTTCAAAATGTAACCACAATTTATATGCGAAAAGAATGTACTGTAAATTGATATAAAACCTATGTGCTATGTTTAAATAATGAAGCATTGATTCTGTTGGGCTCGGGCGCGTGCTTCACACCCCACGTCGGCGATCTACGCGTAGGTCCGGAATTAAAATTAATAGCGGACGAACGGCACGTCGCGGCCCGGTCCGAGTAATTTGTTTACTCGTCTCGCACAGGATTACGTCGCATGCTCTGCTGAATAGGTAACTGACGGTGACTTATCTAATGTAATGTACTCGAAGCTTTGTTCGGTTCATCTCCTAAGTGATCACCTTCATTAAAGCATTATGTAAATTTTGACGTCGAATCAAATGGCTGGCTGTTGGTCGTTTCACAAGTACCAGAAATTTATGCAAGTACCTATTACTGAATGTCGTTGTCATAGTTTGATTATATATCCAATAGTGGTACAATTTCGATCACTAGGCGACCGCTAGTATTTAAAAATGCGTTGAGGCTTCTCACTCGACTATCGACGACGAGGTCTGGATGCCGAAGCTGAGTCATCGCGCTTGACCAACGTGGCGGCACCCTGATGACATGACGTGGAGATCCTGAAACACATGTCGGAAGAAATCACACTTGCGCCCTGGAAGGAAATCACACCTGGGTGCAGGCTGTTCGAAGAAACCGTATCACATTCATTTAGGCGGAATAAAGCACATTGTATTATATTTGTATTTTATGCGACTGAATCATGATTTGATAAAGCCGCTTCAATGTGACGTAGACACCGGTCATAAACTTTTATATTAACATCACATTACCTTTATATTTATTTGAGGTAGGCTCATATTGACCTTACAAGACTTCTCTGCTCGAATGTGACACCTAACTGTCGCTCTATAGTTGGAACTATTCAGTTGAGAGTAACGTGCTAGTTCTAATAATTAAACTGTGTGGGATGCTATACTCGGTGCTCTGTGTTGATCAATACTTTGTGCCTAACGCTACAAACTATTAAAAATGTTTAAAACGTTTGCTTATGTAGTGAAAGCGCTGGCAATGTTGTAAATAGCGTACGAGCAAATGTTTCCCAAATCAAATTGTTGTATTCATGTGCTACTCATTCAACTAACTAACTACACGACTCGCTGGAGATGTCATCGTACGTGTATAATTCAAAGAGTTAATTGATCGTACAGAGTTATGAATGATACGGCTAAACGTCGGGTCGGTCGAGTGTCGGGTGCCGCCGGACTTCCGATAGCACCCTGTTTATTGTATCAGTGTCGGGCCTCATCAAAATGCAAATAAGGCACGCCCAGACCGCGACGACGGACAACTGCCGGAGCTGTATATTGAGTTATAAATCTCAGTATACAAGTTATACAACACATACCTAAGTGTTCCTGCATGACCATCCAGAGCAGTTATCATGTCTTACATGAAACTAATGATTCTGTAAACGACAGATGTATTCTTTATGAATAAAAGAAAACCGTTTTGAGAAACTTCTCCCTTTTGGAGTCGCTCAATACTTTGAAACAAATTTATTGTAGTTTTCACATCGTGGTCTCAGAAGATTGGTTGATGTTTACTCCTAGACTTTAGTACTTTTAGATGCACATGTAGTGCATAAAAACTTCATCAAATTCCGCAGATGCAATCGCTTTGAATGCTGCAGCATTTAATTTTGCTGAAGCAATATAAGACGATGTGCAGACTCGACACGTGCAAGGGAGCTTATGATCCCGCAGTCGACTTGCAACGTCTTTAGCTCAAAGATACGAGTATGAATCGGTCGGGGTGCTGCATGTCGCCGGTTAATAAGCTCCTGGCGGGTGCCACTCGGATTTCGGTCGTTAGCGCGTAATTGTCGACACCTAATTAGTCCCGACATCCCGACACCCGAGGACTCGTCTCCGGTATCGCTCTCACACATGACCCGCGATATTTAATGCGGCTTGCCAACAATGGCGGTGCCTCGCTTGCACTGCGGTTCAACATTAACTCATGCGGACCAAAATAACACTCTAAGGGTACTTTGCGGTTTTGGTGGTTTGTTGAAATCATGCCATTATTTTACTTTAAGTGTAGTTTTTGATCCTGAAAAGTTTTCTGTTTTCAACTTTTGAAAGTTTTCGTTTTAACGGTGCTATGGACAGATTTACCTACCGTGATGGTGATACAACTTAGTAAGTACTAGTGTACTTAGCCAATTTCTTTTTATAGGTATGGAGGCGATCATGTCGGAGTTCTTCAACGACACAACGACTGCGTTCTACATTATCCTGATCGTCTGGATCGCTGACCAGTATGACGCTATCTGCTGCCACACTGCGATTGCTAAGCGGCATTGGTTAAGGTATTCTAATTTCCTAATTATGTTATGCTTGCATATATACATTTTAAGTGTGTCTTATACATCGTACGATAATAATATTAGTACGTGAACCAACATATTCGTACCCTTTTTTATGTGAACGGAGGAGTATGAAATTTGGCACAGTTAAAGTTTGTATGGAGAAAGAGTTCAAATATACATATTTTGAAATATGCATTAGAAACACATTATTTTAATTAAAAATATATATTATACTCAATACTATGCATTTATGCGTTGGCACCAGTCTCACGGAATGTCTTATCAAAATTTGTAAATCTCAAATTGTGGTTCGAGTTTCGGACACTAGACTACCAATAGTAATAATAATAGATATTCGTGCTGGTTTCCGTTGGGAGTAGTAAGAAGGTACAGCACAAGGTTCTTCAAAAAGGGTATCAAGACATATACTGAATTTAATTTGCAATGCTTCAGCTGTACCTACCTCTGGTGTTGCACCATCAGGTGGGACGCTTGCTTATTTGTCTCCTTCATGGTATAAAATCCTATACGCTATAAGCAGAAGGTTGTAGCTAATAGTATATAACATTTCTACATATATTATGACAGAATATTTATCTTTTATTTTGGTTTAAAATTATGATATCATTTTCGGTCACAAATTGCATCTCCCCAATTAGCGATCTGGTCACGCCTTATGCTGCATCGAAAAGCATACGACGCGGCTCACGCGGCACACAAAGTACTGTGTGCCGCGTCGTTATTAATATGCTTATTGAAAGCGTATAGGTGCAGTGAACTAGTTATGTCATGGGGTATTGCATATATATCTATCTATTTTGGCATTCCACGGTTAGTGTTTATGTGGAGCCCTTATTTTAAGTTAGTATCTTAACATCGATGGTATCAAAGATTTACGAGGTTCCATGAAAGTAGTATGGTGTCAATAAATTTAGTGCATCAATTGTTTTGGTAATAACTTTGGAAAAATTTACTATAAATAGTCGAGCATTAAGAAAACCCTAAAAATACATAACAAGCGAATGAGATAATTAAATTAATCCAATTGTTATCGATATGGATGGATGCAAACAACATCCACGTTAACCTTTTGACAGGTGCGATGACACTAAATGAACTGTTCACTCGACTGACTGGCTCATACAAGTTGTACTCATACCTACACACATGCACATTGAACATTGGTACATTTGTGAATGGTGTGGTGCAGTGTGGTCGCAGGTACATCACGTTCCACGTTTATTTGAAGCTCATTATTTCATGTTTGTGTTTATCGTCCCATCGCTTTTTATTTCCTCCACGACTGTATTTACTTACGATATCGATTGACGAATAATATGTGTGACTTCTTGGTTGCTATGTTGAAAATTGGTACTATTTAATAAGACTTTATAAATGTTCTCGTTCTATTGGTCACAGCAGTTCGGGAATACTGTAAGGCTTTTTACTGAATATTCCCAGTTGTCAGCGCGCTTCTAAATAGAACCGTATTTTTTTATCTATACCTCTGTCTTACAGCTGTACATATTTTGTTTGCTCGGGCACTTTGTTTTTTCGCCTACTTCGGTCGTGTGCCTCCTTAATCAAAAGGCGTCCGGGCACGAAGCAATTTGGCTGGTCGTCCGGGCAATAAGGAGTGAGCGCTATTAAAACAAGCGCAAATAAAGCAAATTGAAAACGGTACCACTCCCCCCTACGTAAAGAGGGCTAGTTGTACGCCCCCCCCCCCCCCCCGGTCCTTGGGTGCCGGTTGAAATAACAGTGTCGTCTGGGAGACCTCTTGCTTCATCTAACTGATATATTTTCCGTGTATCGGTGTACCGAGAACTGAGAACATCACTGCATATTTCTTATACAGTGGTGGTACGTTTATAGAAGCCGTAGATGTTGTCTGCCGTTTAAGGACAATTTTATTACCATATTTTGGAGAAATCGTAATTAAGTGAAGCATTCAGCAGCAGCAGGTCAGTGAATATTTTATTGAAAAAATGATTGTGAATATAACGAGGCTGTTTTATAGGCATTATAGTCGGGGAGCCCACGATGCTAAATGGGGATTCACTCGAGCGTCATGGGGACCTATTTTTGAAGGTTAGATAGTAGGTAGAAAATAAGGTTATATGATGTATTCCCCCCTAAGCCGATGGGGAGACAGCCTACCTGTAAGTTTTAAAAAAAATGGATATGAAACAGCCACATGGACATACTCGAGCGCGTCAGATTTTCAGAGGGGGTGTTAAGCGAACCCGACAAAAGCTACTTTTCGAAAGACTGACGATTCGGACGTGACGCAAGCTTGTGATGAATTTTTGAAAATACAATATGCAAAAAAACAAAAAAGCAATTTTGAAAACTCGAGCGCGTCACATTTTACAGATGGTTCAGCTTGATGTCCCAGTCATGCTGACACATAATCTGACGGTGATAGAGAGGATATTTCTTAAACTGATGGTTTGAAAACTAAAAAAAGGTGCCCTAGACCTATATAGAGGGCTCATATATGGCGGAGGTACTCATCATGGTGCAGGGTAGCCCCCTTATGTTAATCTGACGCGCTCGTGTAAATCCCAAAATTCCCGCTTCGGCTCCCCTACTATTATGGAAGATCACATTCATACCAACTAACATAATACATTTTCTAATACGATTAAAGACAGTAATTAAAGACAGTACAATTTAGTACATAAATAATGTCACCCTAAGTCCCTTTTGGGGGGCAGAGCGTATTTCACTTGCACACCTCTTTTAGTGCTTCTATATTCATCAATCTCTTCATACATGCTCGCTGTTGCCGAGCACTCTTTTCTTTTCCATCAGTGATTACTTTGTCAATTTGATCTGATGAAATTCTGCTAGCACTATGTACATGCACGTTGTCGAAAGCTCTCGACTTCTCCCTGTGTATTGCTTCTGCATGAAATTGGGCGTAATTTAATAAAACCCTTTTAAACTGCAATATTCCGCAATACAACCTACGTGCTGCTGTGTAAGCTCGCGCATAGCGAACAGATTTTATGGATAGTTTTTGTTGATGCTCCTTATTTTTTATTGCGTTTTCATCTATACAGAACATTATATATTAATTAATGTGGTCCCACTTAAATTGAAATCTTATTCCTACCGTCAAGTTAGCTAAACACACGTATCAAAGTTGACCTGGATGGTTCCGTTTCATAAGAACGCATTTTTCGATTAATTAAAAGCCCACCATTTCGCGTACACTTGTGACGTGTTAATGTCCCGGTGTTTGCGAAGGGTTGACCATGGTGGGTTCGCCAATGGGTCGGGCGTGCGGTCGCGCGAATCGGCGACCGCATGACGACGGCTCCCCGCATAAATCTCGGCGACCGCCAATTAAGGCGCGCCTCGACAGTTTGTCTACTACGACGTCCTGATTGCTTTCACTCCACAACACGAGCTTGAGACCTCTGGGTACACTCGAAATTACGACATAAAACACACCATAGCTACGGCAATAGTATGCAATTAGAGAATATAATAACAATTTCTTCATAACATAGTATAAGGCAAAAAAATGCAAAGCATATTATAGAGAAAACCCGACCCGAGACGCACACGAGCGAAGCCGGAGTGGATCGCTAGTTAATAATATTTTGTGGAATGCAAGTATGCGCTTATAGAAATGGTCAGCCACTTTATCTTAATAGTAGTCGCGCCAAGGATAGGATTATCACAGGGACATCACAGTATTTTGTAATCGTGTACTTATGTAATATGTAGGTCGTAAGGTGAGCAGGTCGTGTGTATGAAGTTAATGTGTTACGTTAGAAAAAATAATTTATAAATAATATTTAATACAGGAGCGAACGAAGAAATTAGAAGCACGAAGAAATGTCACATACAACGTGACGTAGATAAAAACAAATACTTATGAAAAATAAAAATTAATCAGTAATAAAAAGGCTGAAATTGAAGTAATTAGCGCTATCTATGTAAAGAACATTGGATGGCGTGACTAAATAGCAATAAAGTAGTTAAAGCTCTTGGGGAGTTCGATGCAATATTTCTTCAAATAAATCTCCTAATATGGGAAAATAATAATCACAAACTTCTGGAGTAATCGGTTTACATACATAGTAAACGGACATGTTTGAAATTGCGTAGCATTCCACTTTAATGGTGTGTATGTAGCTACCACATTAAACTTTTCCCACAATTCCGTCTTCATGCAAAGAGTCGTACGACTTTTATGTATGATGTTTGACTGCCCCGATGTACAAACGATTATTCATTTTTATTACGCCAAAAAGACTTGTGCTTCTAGCGGTGACGTAAAGAGACTCATCGCCGCGACGGTAATAATAATTCGATAATATGTGCGGAGTTTTATGTAGGAGCGTGGCCTGAGAGGAGATGTCATCGTTAGGGGCGCGCTTCTCGTGTGTCATTTTAAGGATGTGCCAAATTGAAGGCTCCGCCGGGCGTCATCGCGAGGGGAGCCTGATTTATGCCCCGGGCCTGCCGCGCCCTCGCGCCTTCGATTAGAGGTTTATTCACTCGGCCGAGGTCAGTTTTCTTATACCAACCAATGCCATGTAATATCAGTTTTATTGTGAGGGCTGCGATAAGAATTTCCGTCTATTAGTTTTTTTTTATTATCATTTGCCTATTATTAACACATAATATATATTATAATATGTAATCGAAGAATAACAAACATTTAGTAAACTTTCCCTTTATCACCTGTTTCTATATTTTGAGCCGCTTACATTTGACATGATTGTGACAGTGGGCTGGTCGCGCGCAGTCGAGCGTACCTCGAATGCGCTGTGACGGCTGCTACGCAGCATTACTTACGCTTGACCGGTTCCACGACGATAGTATACTAATGTGTCCCAAGAGGCTCTGACAAGTACACATGTTATTACTTTATTATATTTTATGTTGTGGGATCACTTCTATGCATTATGATAAAATTACAAGAAGTAAATCCTTGATAATAAGCGGTTAGCGTCGCGTATAGAAGTTTAGATCATCCAAGGTATAGCTCGCACGTCACCGACCCTGCAACGAACGGCCAAGTGAGCTTACGACAAATATTTTCTTTTGGTGTGGAATATACTTAATATGTAGAGTCATGTAGTTACGTTATAATGCTAGATGTAAACAATAATTCCTAGAAATTAAAAACATAAAGCACCTCTGAGTCACCTTCAAGTAAATGTTTGACTGACGGGCTCATAAAAATTGACCAGCATGACGGTATAAATGTAACTGTAGTTGTGAACATGTGCATGAATTTATTAGGTAGGTATGTTTCCGTAATGAGGTCTCGCCACGTTCACAAATGATTGCGTCCGTGACGTAGCAGCGATTAGTCGCAGGATCGCCGCACTGGCGCCGCCGGTGGCGCCTCTCGACGCCACAGCCTCATTTGCATCCCGACATCAACGTTATATCCGACGACATATTCAAACGGATTTTTTAAAATGCTGCTGGGAGTTTATATAATACACACACAAAATGCTTCCGACGGATAGGGGTCATAATTAAGTCAAAATTAACCTCACGAGAAACTAGGTGTCCTCTTTCTTCTCTTTCGTAAAGCCTCATAAGTACCCTCTATGATGACAAACAGATTCACACACGATTCGAACACATGATTTTTGCCTAATTCGGTTTCCAAGTTGCTTAAATTTTCTGTAGTTATTATGTTGTCTTTCTTTCGGCCGAGCCCGCTTGTAGGTAAAATTTAATCTATATAATAATTAAATTAAGTTAAATCGCTTTAATTTGTCCTCACGAATGGCGTGTACCCTAGTTACAGTTTGTGGTTGTGAACAGGTTCAGTGGATGCCAGTAAATCAGGAGCGGGGTAACCGAAATCACTTAGTCGACACCGAACATCTTTAAACAAAATTGTTAAACAGAACAATTACATTAGGTAATTTAATCGTTGGCCAGCCTAATCAAGTTAACGGCATCTGTCGACGGATCGGAGTGGCGTACGCCCTCAATTAAAATCTCATTACGAACTCTACTATAACGAAATACGACATCGCAACTAACATGCAAAATAACAATGATCCATTTCTCTCACAACAATTTTGTTCGGCAACTAGATCGCAAGGGACCATTTTTTTCGATCACCCATCATCTTCGGGGGTCTCAGGGTCGGCACCGCGCGAGTGATACCCCTGGTGTTGCAAGCGTCCATAGGCTGCGGTAACCGCTTACCATCAGGCGGGCCGTATGCTTGTTTGCCACCTTAGTGGTATAAAAAAAAAAAAAAAAACTTGTTCACTGCTAGATACAAGTTTCTCCCAGCTGGTCCTATAATATCCTGTCACCAGCACTCCGCATCCAGTTGGCTCCAGCAACCCTCTTAGGTCATCTTAGGTATTAGGGCTGGTGGATGTTCCTACCTACAAGGACATGTCTACTTCTATTACACTTGTGATCGCTGTTCGTTAATGCGCATAAATTATTTCGATGAACACTACAACATTTTCAATGTTCTTTTTAGCAAAATAATATCATGGTATAGCCACATTGACATTTCAGCTACGCAAAGTGTAGGTGTGATCGAATATGACAGAATGAAAGTTCTGTTCAAACATGAATGAACAAACTTGCAAATATTATGTGTTGTATTTTCACCCTGGCGTTTTATTGAGTACGGTGGCAGACTGTCTCGTGGTTCATTTGTATATCATTAGCATTGCGTACGGGGCGCAAGGCTCCTCGCTGCTCGTTCTAGGGCGCATTGACACGTTATTTTAATAATTAAATTCATTGACGAGTGTCACCTTCGCTCTCAAACAATACTCTATTATCATGTACTTCACATTGCTCTTCGCGACCATAATCCCACTTCAGTGGTCTATTTGTGGTTTTTTTTGTACCAAACAAGTATATATCTATATACCTACTTAAAGTTTTAACGACGATGATGAGTAGCTTATGATATTGTCAATCAAGAGTGTTGTATTTTACTAGGTTAAATACATAATGCTATTAATTTCGTACAAGACCCTGATCTCATCTCTACAATGGTCACGGTTGCATTCATAGTATACGAGTGCTTGTGTGCTTAGTAAATATTTCGATGTCAATCATATTCTTATTCCATTGGAGACGTCAAATATGTCCGTATCCGTCTGCAACAACACTGGGCAGCGGATCCTCGTAGTACATGTATTTTGAATTATACCCGATGGATAAGTTTGATAAAATATGGTCTTCGCTTGGGGTACATAAGGATGATCGGTCAAGTGTTGTTTGCCGTCGGCGAGGCGTGGCCACCGCTCCTATGTTTGCAGCTCGTGTTTGACCGCTTTCTTTATGGTAACGGACCCTTCGCTGTTTTACCAAAAGAAGCGAAAGTTCTACATATTATGTTATGATTTTTATTGTCATAATATCATATATTGCTCATATATAAATGAGCACACAACACTGTATTTTCCATTTCTCCTAATTCTATTTGCATTCAACGTTTTTTTTCATAATTATATTATTTTGATGCATCATAAATA
Source organism: Falcaria lacertinaria (assembly GCA_951449985.1). Lineage (NCBI taxonomy): Eukaryota > Metazoa > Arthropoda > Insecta > Lepidoptera > Drepanidae > Falcaria > Falcaria lacertinaria. Next base: position 4,101,247 of record OX602125.1, on the reverse strand, counting down.
GTATTATTATTTTGTGCTCGTGACTGAAAATGTATAAATTGGGTTTGTGCTAGTAAAGTTGCAGTAATCAGCAGCATTTCCTATGTCGTGTCGTCGAGTAATTTTGATGTACGTACATATGTTTCTACAATAGTTTTATCATATTGCGTTGGCAATGGTGAACTCTATTGATTTACAAGCCTAGCAAATTAATAAGCTTTTTAATTAACTGGAGTGGTGCACTATGAATATTGCTTTGATTCAGTTTTATGGAATGTTTGTGAAATAGTGTATTATCATTTTGATTTGTTTGCGATCGAAATGAAGAATGATACTAAGCGAGGCAGGCGTGGTGGCTTGTCTGTTTGCGAGGTTACCATATGAAGTTGTCTAGGTTCAAACTCCAGCCTGTCTGTCTGTACCGATGAGGCAGTGACATGCTTGCTGTCATAAAGATTGTCAGACGTGAGAACGTCTGACAAATTCATAAAGAATTTGAAGTTGACTATCTTTGTCAATGATTATATCAAGTTGAGCATTTTGATTCTCCTATTTAGAACTCTCTTAAGAATGATATGATCATTATTTATTTTTCATGAAATACAATATATTTGCTCCTACTAGGAGACTACACTTTTGAGTACCTACGTAATAGTATCAGGGGTTTAATATTTGTTAACAAAATATTTAACGATACAATGAAATGGGTCCGTGTGTATCACAGTGAGACACATTGCTATTTATGAGAGAACGGACAATGTTTTGCCTAGTTACGGGAATTTTCTTCGTTCACTCGTAAATCTCTTCCACGTGTAAAATATTAGGTCCTTACATATGAAATTGGCGTTTTGTATGGGAGGAACAAAAAGTCGAATATTTTTTAATATAATATATTTAATTAATCAAAGTATGAACCATTATTTTCTATGCACTTTTGCCATCTCATAGGTAGTTCATTGATCCCTTTACTAAAAAAACCAGTCGGACGGGAATCAATAAAATCTTTGAAGGCGATTTGGACTGCCCCATCGGAGTTGAATTTTTTCCCTTGCAAGAAGTTATCCAAATTTCGAAAAAAATGGTAATCTGTTGGAGCAAGGTCCGGGGAGTACGGAGGATGTCTTAGACTTTCCAATTGAAGCTCTTCTAATTTAGTAGCCGTCTGTAGCGCAGTGTGTGGTCTAGCGTTGTCGTGAAGCAGCAGTGGCGTGGAGCGATTGACCAGCCTAGGTTGTTTAGCCGCTAGCTTTTCCATCATGGTTTGCAATTCCTGACAATAGACATCAGCCGTAATAGTCTGGCCAGATTTGAAAAAACTGTAATGAACAATACCGGCACTAGTCCACCAAACGCTTACAAGTAACTTTTTTGGGGTTAATTTTCGCTTGGGGCAGGATTTGGCTGGCTGGCCAGGATCTAACCATTGCGCTGAGCGCTTCCGATTATCGTAAAGAACCCATTTTTCATCACAGGTAATGATTCGGTTTAAAATACCTTCATTATTGTGCCGGTTTAGTAATGTAACGCAGCAGTCGACGCGCGTTTGCCGGTTTGTTTCAGTCAATTCGTGAGGTACCCACCTTTCAAGCTTTTTAATCTTCCCAATTTGCTTCAAGTGAATTAAAACAGTTTTATCACTAACATTGCAGCCTGCAGCTAACTCGGACGTGGTTTGCGATGGATCCGCTTCCACAATAGCCTTCAACTCTTCATTATCAACTTGAGTCTCAGGCCGTCCACGGGGCTTGTTCTGCAGGTCGAAATTTCCAGAACGAAAACGTTGGAACCAAAAACGAACTGTGTTTTCTTTTGCAACACGACCGCCATACACATCATTCACCCTTCGAGTTGTTTCCGCAGCACTAGTGCCACGGCGGAACTCGTACTCGTAAATAATGCGATATTTAAGGTTTTCCATTTTGTAAAATGAGTGACGCAAACAGAAAAAAACAGAAGAAAAAAAACAAATGAATGACGATCATCGAAGCACAAATACATGAGTCTATAGCTGTACAAATTTGAATTTGGAATTCCTTACCAAAGAGGAGAAATTCGTGATTAAAGTGGCCAGTACGAAAAACGCCAATTTCATATGTAAGGACCTAATTATCAATTTATTTCCCATTTACGGGTTTTTCCTTTTCGTGATGCTATGAATACAAAATAAACCTATACCCTTTATTTCGTTATATTTGCTTTCGTGAGTTCTAATAAAGTCGTGATCTCAATATAATTAGAAAAACAGGATCTCACTAATTAAGCTTTACTTCATTATTTCCTGATGGATCAAAAACAATATACCAAAACCGTAGTGGCCTTGTGGTTGAAGCAACAGCCTATCATCTGATGGGTTCAAATCCTAGCCTGTACCAATGAGTTTTTCCAAGCTTAAGTACAGTGATTAATCACATCATGAGCTTAAAAAATAGGGGTAGGGCGAATTGGAATCTCCCGTGAGTTTTCCCATGAAAATTGGAGCCGCCCGACGGGGGCTATACCTCCACCTTACTAGCGACTTTTGGCTACGGCGACTGCTTACTATCAGGTGGGCTGTATGCTTGTGTGCCACCTTAGTGGTATGAAAAAATTAAGTATTATAATATATACTAGCTTGTACACCTGGGTTTACTCACCTATCAAAGGTATGATATTAGTTCAGTAAACATTGAACCACGAAACATTTATAAACACGATTCATATAAAAACTATTGTTCTCCGATTCTGATCTGTACTAGTTAAGTTCCAAATTAGTTCAATTTTCAATGCTTGTTTTAATGAGGAAGCGAGACAAAATAGTAAAGCGGTGAGAACTTATACGAGTATTGGTTAGTGTTCAAGTGCTTAGAACCAAGATACCAGAATTGAGTTTTATGGTGTTTCCCACACCAGTACATAGTGTGTTTTAGTGCCTCACGTATTGTAGTGACTTACTTATTTGCCCGCTTTTCAGTTGTGCACAAAAGCATTGGAATGTTTCAAATTGCATTTTAATTTAATTTGAAATTTCAACAATGGACCCATCCTGTAATTTGAGCAAGTATGGACGCACCAAATCCACGACACGTTTCTGTAATTGATCGTAATGAAACTGCATCGAACGAAGGCAGGAATTGCACGGATCGAGATTAAACGAATTATCGCTTGTTACGTGTAGCGGGTTCGGAGCCCAACTGATGTTAACAAGATTTGCAAACAAAAATATTTCAATACTATAAAAAGCGACTCTTGAAAAACTGTGCACGTCTCAAGTGGTTTTCGGATATCCTTGTTACTGAAAGGAAAAAATATCTTGGAGATAGACTAAATGCTACGATCTATTAGTGAATAGCCGTGGAAAGTAATATTTAAGTGACGAGAGGGAACAGGTAATTCGTGTAACTACGCCAGCTTGGGTAGCTTGGTCACATCGCATCGCGACCGAACACGCGTGACAAACACCATCGAGATGTTTTTATTCCAGCTTGATATACTTATCTTTACGCACAAAGAGACAAAAATCCCTACGGGAAATCGTTGACTGATTTAATAATATCAAACGTCGAAATTAAACGTTAAACGTACAATATATTTTGCCAAACTTTTATATAGTTCCAATGATCCAACGAAAGCCACTACTATTAATTATCTCGAAAAATGACGTGAAATAATATAAACTTTTCCCCATTTTGTACATCGAACAAAGATTGTGAAAGTAATCACGGTACATTCGAATAGTGACTTCCAGTAGAAAGTTCCATCATATTATAATTATATAATAGTAGATTTTTATACAAGGAGCCTAAGTGACCCATTTTATACGAGAATCGAAACCGAGTTACAATGGGTTTTAGCGCCGTGTGTAACACTCTGCTTTTTATTACGAATGCAAAAAAAAAAGAATAAATTAATTAAGTACATCAATTAAATTTGTAATTAGAGAAAAAATCTAAAGATTTTTTTCGTGCCTTTTACTTTTTATTTCTTCTGTAGCATAACGCAATGCACGTATTCTTCCGAAGATATCATCGATTTGGTAATTCCATTTACAAAAATTAAATATTTTTATTTTTTATAAAACCATAATAAGTTGAGTCTTTAATTGTTTTATTTAGTAATAAGTATTTTCGTTTTTATAAGTAACAGACAAAAATAAAAACTTATAAAAATATTAACGCAAACCTACCGTATCCACTTAGTTTTGAACAGCTGTAGAAATTTCAATCGAGCGAACAGATATTTCTAAGTATGTTCCTGCGTTCATAATAATAATATTATTATGTTGTGTGCAGTGCATTTATTATTGTGCGCAGGGTGCAATTTTTCACATTATTTGCGGGCGCATCCAGGCTCCGATCCACATGATTTCATTATTTGCTTTCAATCAGCATTGTGAGCCACCGACGCTGTCCACCCTGCCTCGCCCTTCCCGCGCACTTCCATCTTCTGCGAATTTGTTTGATTTCGTTTTCGGATGTGTTTGTTGGGTTGCGAAACTTGTCCACAGATTTCGGAATTTTACTTAGTATTTTGTCGTTATAGTATTTCTTGGGACATAGGATATTATATTTATTGGTATATTTTTTTAAAATTTTAACATTATTTTGTTAGCTCTACCTGTATGTATGTAACGGAATCTTTCAACATCATTTTAGCCAACTTCCAAACGTCTGATTGTTTTGAATATTTTTAAACGTATTAAGAACTGATCACAATACAATAATTCTATAACAAAATGTTTACTACTTTTGTTATGTAAGAGATTATTATTATTTTTTTTATATATTAAGAGATTATCGAGCTAATGAGTTCACACGTAAATATCGCCAGTCTGGGACCTCAGAACGCTCGACTCATTATGTATGAGTACTTTCGTACCCACAAGTAAGACAATAGTACCTATGATAAATTTTACGTTTAGTATAAAAGAGGTTAATCTCGCGAGCGCACCTTCGATGTATCGAAGTTTATCGGGAGAGAGTGATCGCTTTGATGGGCGCAGCAGCTACAAATAATCCTATCTCGGTTAATTGTCGTAGTATTACCAGTATGTATTAGATCGTAAACTTTTAATAAGTGTCCACATCAACTTGTTGGTTGCGCAAATAGACGAGCCACTGAAGCTAACGTCCTTCCTAACTAGGTGTTGATTTCCGAGAATTCGCAGTTACAGCACCGAGCTGAGCGCAGGGTGCACTTCCATACACCGCCAGTATTTAGTCTCGTGGAATGACTTACAGCCCGTGAATCGCGGCGTAAATTGTTATTGCTACCGAGAATTCACTAAGCTTGACAAACATACGTAAGCAGGCCAACTAGCCTTACATAATTATTTTATAACGCAATTTGTGGACTTTTAAATATATATTTTTTTCGATCTCACCCACAATAAGTATCATAGCGTTAATACGTGAAGACGACCTGACAGCCGTTGTCCTGTCCAAATGTCACCATACTATTTTCGTTTTAGCCAACTACGGCGAAGCCAAAAGAAAGGGTTATGGTTTTCTATGTATGGTTGTATTTACATATATTCCTTCGTAGCACCTAAAGTAGTCGTACTTTGTACGTTACGGGTCATATTATACATAATCATTTCTACTTAAACTTTTAGTTGTGCGAATGAATTAGAAAGAAAATTAAAAAAATAAGAAAATTAGAGGAGGACAGAAAGCGATAGGGCATTACACTTCTGAGAACCATATCATGAGAACCGTAGAAATGTTTACGTTTACGATACGAACACGTTTTTTCCAAATGTATGTATGCTAGCACATTAACACCCCATCAACAAACGGGTTGGCAACGTGTTAGGTTTTGCTAGCGTCTATAGGCTACGGTGACTGCTTTCCATCAGGTGGGCCGTACGCTTGTGTGCCACCTTCGTGGTGTAGGAAGTGATTGGTCTTCTGTTCTTAGTAGTTTGAATAACAGCAGGTATCCCTGTCACTTAAAATGTTTCCACTAAAACTGATGTGATAACAGTCAACTGATAAATAATAACAGTTTATTTAAAAACATTACTACAACAATCGAAAACGAAACGATTTACGTCGCAAAAATTTGAACATTTACATTTTATATCAAAAGTCGGGAAGCCCTGGTCGGGAGAGGCAATGTTTGATATTGTTGTGGTAACGGCCCTGAGAGTTGAAAGGTGAATCCTTATGGGAGCGCAATTGGAAAGAATCCTTGCAATGCTATTTTCGTGGTTTTTACACCACAAATGCCTGGCGTACGACGTCCGTGTCGCGAGCATCATGAGAATATTCGTACTTTGCTGTATCCAAATGTATCCGCTACCAAAACATTTTAAGATATTAATTTAATTGTTTGTTCAGTATTTCTATAAAAGGTTGGACAAAAAGCTGCTTTTTTTGATGACTTTTAGCTTACATTCCATAAGCAATTTTGAGCTATCAGTTTTATTGGTTCATTGAAACGAATGGTTGATTTCATTATTATATTGCGATGACAAAAGTGAAAGAGTTTAAATATTACGATAGTCTACATGAACACACATTTTAGCGTAATTCATAACCCTTTTGACTTTGCATTAGTCGAAGAAAAAGTGGAAGATACTGAAAAGATAAAACTGCACACTGTACTTATTTAATTTAATATAATAGAAGAAAGTACTCAAATGCTTGTATTAGGTAACAGTTTATATGGGTATAATAAGAGGGGTCCTCGACAGCGGCGCTGCGTTAAACCTCCATATTGCTGGAGTATGCATAAAATTGTCGTGGATTGGGCCGAGAGCGTGTCGCGGCGGTTCCATTAACGCGAACATACGACAATTGTTGCCGTTTAAAGATCGGAAGTCGATCGCAATATCGGTATTATCGTTTAGTGTTATGCCCTGTGACAAGGAAAAGCTCTCTGCGCTGCCAACGCCCGCAGTGCCAAGTGCCCACTTCTCTAAACGGTGTATGGGGCTCACCTCCACCTTGGATAAACCATTCCTCTTTTACTTTTGGCTATGTAATTAAGTAACTGTACCCAAGTAAGTTAATAACACAGCTAAAATTTTTCTTCACAAAGAATTATTTTTTCTTCCCTACATTATTTTCTTTGTGAGTTTATTTCTTATAAGTAGCGCTTTTTAATTTAACAATAAGGTTATCTACCGACTAAGGCACTTGCCTTAATCAGTAGCTAATTCTTCTTTTTACTGCACCGTCCTATAAAATCATCGTGTTTTTTTAACCTCAAAGTAGAAAGTTTTTAACGTCGACTGCGTGCAAGTGTTGCAAAAGCTTGAGATTTATCTTGATGGTTTCTTTTAAAGTTGCCCGTTTGTTCTGGCGGAGGGTTCGTCTTCTAGTTTCGGTGTACAAACAATAACAGTGCGTCGCCGCCGGCGGCACCCGCCCGATGTTTGTGTTTTCCATTTAGGAACCATCGCGGCTTCATTTCTGTAGTTACAGCCCGCCTCACCCCAATCTAGTTTCCGCCTGCGGTTTACCCGCCATACTTAAGACTATGACGATGCTTCAAGTAGTGCTTCACTTAAAATGTAATACGTGAGGCCAGCTTTACTTGTTGAAGTTTGATTTTAACATTTATGTGAATTTTTCTAACAATTGTTTTCCTCCTGAATCTGGAAACAATAAAATTTTGGTATAATCAGCATGTATATAAATTATAAATTCAAGATTCGAAATGTGATGATGATGAAACTATCTGGGGTTACAATATCATTTCATACGCGATTTGGCACCAGCCACTGCGTGAAATTGTATTCATTCATGTTACACAATCTTGTACCTTTACTTGTTGAATGTCGTACCAACAGACAAACATATCAAGCTTCATTTGAATAAATAGCAAGTATATGGTAACCAAAAATAACTGTGAAGTATTATTAGATTAAATGCGAACATCTGATTGATATGACATGGACGGAGGCAGGGCGTTGTCGGATCGTCACGAGGACGTCCAACCGCGCCGCCGACGCTCCGGCGCCGCCCCCCGCCGGCGATCATTGCTACCCATTATCCCTCCCGTATTAAGCCACTTAGCTCAATCATGATTAATGTTTTACCGAACGCGACCCGACCCCGGGCAAATAGAAAAGTTATTTACTTAGAGTTGTAATTAGGCATTCACGTCGGGTCGCAGCCACGCTGCGGGCTGTCTCCTCGTCTTTGTCGCCTAGACCGTATGTCTGCTGAACGCGTCTCGTTAATTTCCTTCGCATGCCTTTTATTTTCTTACGTGTCACAACATGACGGCTCCTTTCTGGCCTGATGGCGGTTGTTTTCAAGAAGTACACTATTTTTAAATTAGTATGTGTAAAATCAGTACATATTGTAATTGTTTAAAAATTTCTTCACATAAATACCGACGATTTCTCTAGTCTGTTTAAGGTTGGATGTGAACTTTGGGCCTAATAATAAAACTGTATCTCATACCACAGTAAATAATGTACATATGCCTTGCAAATGCCAACATCAATAAGCTAATTACGTCAATGTAAAATATACTTTAATTACACCGGGAACGATTCGCCGGCGCAAGTCGTTATGCGGAGGGTGTAATTCCTTGCTGTCGCTAATTAAAGGGATTACCGGAGAGTGCTCGCGCTCGAGATAACAACATCTCTTTCCGATATCGAGACTGCAACGGAACGTCTAATTGTGTCTGCCGGAATAAACCCGGCCATTTAGTGCTAGGCAAACTACGCCAACTTGTGCCGGTGTCGCTTACATTATTGTCAACTAGACTACAGAGAGCTGGATGAGCAAACGCTTCCCTTATGCGATGCAAATAACGACTGACATCTTTATATTTTTGACTAGCTGTGCCCGCGACTTCGTACGCGTGGAATTAATTTTGTTGACAATTTCATTTGCACCGTACAATAATTACTTATTAAAAAAATATATATGCCTAAGTTACGCTTATAGCATCAGCTAACTTTATTGTTTTTCTTCAAAAAAAGTAACATATGTTATGCCCAGTAAAAATAGCTATCTGCCAGTAAAATTCCATTCAAATCGGGCCAGAGGTTTCGGAGATTATTTGGGCTAATCTTCGAAACAGACAGCCAGACAAAAAAAAATGTTTTTTGTCATTAGTGCATGTAAATACATTCATATGCATATAGTAAAGAGCTGTTAGTTTGACATTACAACCCATAAAATTGATAACTATTTAATTTCACGCGTACGAAGCCTACAAAGTTATAACGGGCCCGTATTTGAATTTTTTTGTTGCGCGGAATGCATTTTTTTTTTTATAAAATTAAAGAAATCTTAGCGACTGACGCCTTCTTTTCAAATCGGTTCCGCCCGTTCAGATGTTATTGACGAATTCAATTGGTTTTTATTTTTTAACCCTCAAACATCAATTTTGTCTTTCTAATTCTTTTTCCAAAATGAAAGTAGCCTAATTTAGGCCTTATAGCATCAGCTATCTGCCAGTTCCGTTCAAATCGGTCCAGCCGTTCGGATTTTGTCCACAATTTTATGGTTTTTTATTCGCTGTGCGGAACCCTAATTATTTTTCCAAAATTAAAGTAGCCTATTTTACGCCCATTAAAATCAGCTATCTACCAGTGAAGGTCTCGTTCAAATCGGGCCAGCCGTTTCGGAGATTACCCCAAACAAACAGACAGACAGACAGACAAAAAAAAATCTAATTGCTTGTTTGTCATTAGAAGCGTGTTTACTTTCATATGCATTTCGTAAAAAGCTGTTATTTTTGAAATTATAAACAGACACCTTAATTTTATTTATGTGTATAGATCAGACGATGAATTTATCCACTACTTACTATCGACACGTTTGATTTTGAAATCTGTGAAACTGGCGACTAGCAATTCAAAAATGATTGGTTAGGTACGGTTTTGTACTGGTCCATTTAGCTTTTTTTATACCACTATGGTGGCAATACGTAAGTTGCAATACCATGGGTATTACTCACTCGCTGCCTACCCTATAATATTTTGGAAGCGTCCACAGGCTATGAGAACCACTTATTATCATTGAACAAAACAAATTTAATTAGTTCTGACTTTTGTTTCTATTTTTGACATTCTGATACATAACTTCTCCAAAATAGAAACACCTGAAGATACATCTTAGAATTATCATCAGTGTCTGTTTATAACCTGAAGAGACTTGATTATGTAGCGAGTCGGCTCGTTTAATTTAGACCATTGAAATATCGTCACGTGTCACTGAGGCCAATTCTCTTGCTGCTACATGCTAATTGAATTACCTGTAGCTACGTTCGTTGGGGACTCATTAACTAAGATGTAGCGATTATACTTTCACACATATTTAATTATTGAAAACACTGGAAAATATATGGTCCGTTAGAGCTTGATTGTAGAATAAACAATTTAATGTTTTCACCTTTTTTTGATGCTGATCAAAAAGTCTAAATTGAAAATGCCCTAAAAAGGCACTTATGAATGTCTACTTTACCACAGTATCGGAAAAAGCCACTTGAGGAGAACCAGCAAGAAATTCGATGCAGGTACATTTATCAATAAATGTCGATGATTCAATACTTCACTTAAATAAGTGATTTTATTTTTGTCGCCTAGTGTCTAACATAGATTTTAATGCAGGTAAAGGGTTGTTACATTGTGAAGGGTCCCGCTGCTCGCGTCGCGGCGCACCGTGTCCGCCTCTGTCCGGACTGCACGTACTGCGCGCTCAATTCACGTCACGAACACGCCCGTTTTGTTTGCGTTTCCACTCGCTTTAATACCTAATTTGTTGTGAATACCGCGAAATTGGCACACTGACAGCCGTCTGCAATTGAAAACGTATCTACTGGCAAACAATCGGCTCAGCCGCTCGCGGGCCGCGGGTTTGTATCGCTTATTTTGCGACATGCGGCTTACAATTTGCCTCCGCTTCTAATTCACAATGTATAAGCAAATAACACTGATATTTATCAATAGCGGGTAGAGTATGAATAAGCAGCAAAAGAAATAAATTTGATTTTATTCCTTTATAATGTGAATTTTCATGTTATGGGGTCTTTATTAGGTGTGTATAAGCGAGTTACAATAAGTCGAAGAGCTTAGCGTACTGTGTGCTAAGATTAAGCGGTCTCTTTAACCTTCAAGATATTTGAAAGCCACTACACGTCACTCTGCACCTATACAAATAAGAACTTTTAACCTCATTTGACTCCTGTAGGTATGGAATTTCAAAAATCCTAGACATAATATACTATAATACTTTTTCTTTGTTCGTAGGCTAGTTCTTGAAATTTCATAATACTTATTGCTTTTCCTTTTCTAGTTGAGTATCGTTTTGTAATGACATATGTTTTCGAATTACTGTGACATAAAAGAAACAATGTAATAGTGCGTTGTAAAGATAGCGATCCACTGTAACAGCTGACATATTTTTTGATAGACTGCTCGTAACAGAGCACCGCGGAGGTCAGTACACTTGATAATAATATCGCAGACGGGCCCTTTTGTGCGGCTCCGGCTCGGAAGTAGCAATTTTTCCATGACATCCGGCGCCCTGCCGGGCTGTCCCCGCCAGGCCCCCCACCCGACCCACCGACACTGCATAAAATATTTCATCACTAATGCTATTCAACGATATGCTTCAACACTTGCTAAGCGTCAGCTTCTCTTTACGTCGGAATGCTGTTACAAGTGACACTATAGGTCTGTTGCATTAAATAAATTAATAATATATGAGTTTAGCTATTCATGTTTTTGACATTTTTTAAGTAGTTAGATGATAATGCATGAATTTAAAAAAAAAGACAACCAAGTAAAAATGTATATTGCAAAATTAAAATTCTCTTGTACTGTTTTGTCAAAACTCCTTTTGCCTGTCTTAAAAAGAGAGAAGATTTCCACTTTGTTTGCTCATTTATTTGTAGTAATAGTTCAATTCATCAGGTATTTCTATGTTGCTACGGACCGAACCCAATTGAATACCCAAGCCGACCCACTAACCAATAAACTACAAGTGCTTCCCCGTTTCAAATTCTAAGTGAATACTTTCGATTAATTTCGGTTGTTCGACGGCTCGTTTTAATAATTTACACGGGGTTGTCCCGACCCGAAGTCCGTAAACGCTGAACACTAAACAGTAATTATCAGCTTTCTGCTAACCGTACAAGGTCCATTGCGGGAAGGAGGTTCGGCTATAGTAACCATCTTACTGCACGCGGCCGTTTCTTAAGAGGGAACGCAACTGTGTAAATAAACAAACGTACTATTAAATAACTCTCAATGACCGAATTTACTTTCCGTTTCTTGCGTAACGTTCATTTGTAACTGCTACAGCGCTCCAGTACCTACCGTATTCGTAGGAATATATTGACTTACGGAAAAGTTGACTTACGGAAAGGAAAGAAGAAAGAAGTAAATTCATTGATATTTTAGGAAAAGGTCGAGAGTTCGAATTAATAGAACAAGAGAGTATTTAAAAGAAACCAGTTTAAAAATATCAGCGATTTACTTTTCCGTTATTGCCGGAAACCTAGCAATTTGTTGATAATAATATGCATATATTTAATGTACGTGCCTAAGCTGAAACTAGTAGTGAACAAGGGCGGTAAGGATCAAGGGTAGTCATGACGATGGCGCGACCTCTCGCCTCTGTTATTAAGCTCCTCTCAAACAATATGCCACAAATTGAGTTAACTCACTAATAATGGTATCGCGACTGCGGAGGGCCGCTCGCCATTGAGCACGGAGGCAATCTTTCCTCCTCCCCGACTCTCTATTAACCTTTTATTCGATTTGCCGAGATTAATAGCCACGACGTGTGTATGTTACCACAAGCGGGGAATATTCTCTGCTTTGAAAAGACATCATGTTTTATATTATTCATTATATTATGTTATTATAGTCAACGGAAGTGAAGTAATGTCTTAATACAAAAACAAATAACTGACTGAGTGGCTAACTACGTTTATTTAGCATGAATTACTTAGACCCCTAGAGAGTCTACCACCGGTTCCCAGCAGCCATCTGAGATAGTTGTACATAATATAATGTGTGAATCAACTAATTGAAGGATATCAAAATACTATGTACATGTATTTTGCACTCGTTACAACGCATCCCTGAATATGGTGACTATTCTTAAGCTACACAGATACATGTGAATAACCTATATTGTGTACGGGATATTCCCCAGCAAATTAATTAATGAAATATTGTAACCGGTTACATCGTGATTACTTAACCAGAGAAATATATATATAAAAAATATATGAACATATAATATTATGTAATGTCATATGGTGAAAAACACCGCAGATAAGGGTCGGAGAGTTCCCCAAGCGTTCCTTATAGCCAACCATGATTTCAATTATTGTTTGATGTCGTTATTTCTCTTGTGTTTATTCGGGGCGCGTTTCTCCATTTTTTACTTCACCCTTCCACCCGGTATTTGCTCGCACAAATACGACTGAGTTGGAGGTGCGCCGAGTCTGGGAAACTGATATGTCGTGTCGAGATGTTTGAACAAGAGGCACACGCCACCCGAATCGTATTGAGTGCAGTTACTTGGAGGACTTGCCTATCTATTTCACAATTTCACTTCCTATAGGACGCTTGAAACGCTTTTAGGTTCTCTAACACTTGTGTACACAAAATTACAGGTTGATTCTTACGTACATACTAACAGGGACTCGGCGACGACGATGTCGCTATATTTACAGCGTTCATCTGAAATGAATACTCCTTTTTCATGTCATGTTATGTTATTGTCTATGAAATTCATTGAAATAGCTCGAGTACCTGATATGAAGGCGTCGAACCATAAGTACTTCAGCTAGAATATATTAGCATCGTATTACCTGAGCGATGCGTCTGGCTGTCCGTCACTTCCATTGTGCGCTATTGTATGTGACATGGAGAACTTAATGGAGACGCTCAACGCCCATGTCACTGGTCGGCCACGTAAGCTCTGCTCACTGCGTACGTGCGATGACCAATTAGGTAATTAGACACTCCTTTGTTATTACTTGAGACACATTATCGCATTTCCATCTCATAAGTGCTATAAATATTGTGTGACGTCTCTAAAATTCTGAGTCTTTATTGAGAAGAGGAGCAACAAGGTGTGACACCCAGCTAAGATATATGCGGCGCGATGCAACAGGCGTGATTCACACTCACGCTGCAAGATTGCGAACACCTGGGGTCTAGACTCCAGACGTATATTATTACAATACACCGAGAACTAGTATTTAAGCTCCCTACACTAAGATACAATTTGCCAAAAACGGAACCTAAATGCACAGTACCGCTTGATCTTTAAAATGGTTGTAGTAAAGATCATTTTCCTGCTACAAGAGTTGCGCATTCAAACCGCATCGCAATATTTCTCTCCGCTAAAAAATAACAATACAGCTCTCGACCGACGAAAGCACTGTAGTTGTTAACTGGAACGGCGTAAGAAATGCCTCATCATCATAACTGCACGGATTCTAAAGTGCAATTCTTGAGAATATAGCGCAGTATTGCTAGTATACAAAATGCTTATTTTCTGTTTAGGTTGTTTATATTTTCTGTTTAGGCAAGACTAATCCGAGGCAGTGATACACACGATTATTGAGTAGGCCAAATCAATATGTACTAATATTACAAATAAATTAATATCATTTGTTTGTTTTTATGTATGGGAAATACATGAACTGAAAAACCGATTTGGAAAAATATTTCACTAATGTTTAATTTAGTCACATAGGTTTGTTTTTTTATTAATTACGGGTCAGCGATTGACCACGATCTCACCTGATAGTAAGTGAAGATTTGGTTGAAGGTGGAGCTCGCTTGCCCGTTAGTAGCTTATTCACTCTAGTCTTAAAGAGTCCCAGGTTGTAGGATTCAGGGAACACTGACGAGGGGAGATAATTCCAGTCCTCTGCTGTACTGTACGCATTATAAAAGATGATGCAAGTTTATCAAGGCGGGTGGAATCTGGTCCAAAATATTTGTAAACTTGCGTAGGCGGAGTTGTCATCTAGAAACGTTTTTTATTGGGAGATACTTGAAATCTAACGAACAAACTTTGTTAGATAAACGTGATTTATATGTGATCTAATTTATACATTGATACTTAACTTTATCCGACGAATTTCATGTCCATATAACCTTTGCAAACTGTTGTTACCAAGCCCCTTATAGGGAACATAATTATAATATACTTTTCAAAGAATGTTAGTCTAAAATATGTGTCCTTTGTTATTCGGCGCGAGAAAATTTTCAACACGTTTAAATACTTTGAATTTTATAACTGGTAAGTAGAAATACAATGAGTGGGGGCAGGAGTTCACAATAGAGACGGACAAACGTTGTAAGCCTTTGCAGGTGCTCGATTTTCCATACAATACGATCAGAGACAAATATGGTACTCGGAACGAGACTTACGAGATATTTTTACCTTGCCTCAAAACAAGCGACTGTATTGTAATAAAAAAGTATTCTAAAGTAACCCACTTTACTAATATATTCTTCAATTTATTTCAGTTTGAGAAAAAATATTTACTGAAATTATTTCTCGTCGACTAGGCATCTCGCAAAAGAGCACATCTTCTAATGCCAATAATATATAATAGAATAGGATCACATTTCAAAGGAGTTACTTAAATTTATATATCAGGAACTATTATAAAATTCAACAGAATATATGTTATCTTGTGAACATCTCCTTGATCGCATTACTCAGTGCAGCCGCCTAGTTGTTTTAGGTTTACCTTTGATTTGTTTTTATTCGGGGTGGTAATATCGAATATTCCGATATCCGAAATACCGGCGGCCAAAGAAAATATTGTGATAACCGTCAGGCAACGCAATATAAACCAATCTGCGAACACAATACTTGCCTGAATGGCTTGAGTAAACAAGGATTGTGTTTCATTTCATTAGCGAGTGACTTGCATTGGTTCACTTCATTAACACTTCTTGTAATAAGGTTCATTTATTTGTATGATTACGGTATTTTTATACCACGAACGTGGCAAGCGTATAGACCGCCTGATGGAAGCGGTCACCGTCGCCTATATACCTTTTGTATCAGCTACCCTTCTTACTTGGTATTTGAGCAGAACACGAAGGAAAAACATGTTTTAATATGTTTACGTGATTTTTACCTTAAGAAGAAAATAAATAAGAGCTTTGTATTCCTAAGCATTGGGTTGAGACGTCTCGCCTTACTTCTTATCTCTTCCCATTGGTGCGAATTACAAAGAAATACTGCGATGTAATTTTAAAATTTTAACATACTTAACAGGACAAAGGAATGTTAAAAACGGATGCTAAGGAAATAGCGAAAATTTCTCAAACATGAGTTTCGGGGTGGTTTTTGTAGGCCGTGGTGGCTGGGAGTATCCGGTGTCCGCTCCGGGACGCTCCCGGCCGGGAAATAATGCCATTTCCGATGAGGGCCCGCGGGGCGTGACGACAACGAGATTAGGGAAAAAGACGGGAATTTAATAACACCACCGACACACGTCTTGCAAACAAACAGACCGGCTGGACACCAGTGAGAGCCCTCTCACGCTCTACATCTTCTATCATATATATGCAATTGTGCATGTGTCATATATTAGAATCTCACTGATGACCATGACACTGATGCATAGTGACACTTTTTTATAATACAAAGACGCCAGGCAAGCATATTGACTATCTGTTGATAAGTGGTGTTTTCCATGACTTCTAGGACCCTATAGGGCCTGATCCTTTAACTTAAAAAAAAACATACAAAGATATCCAACACGTAGAGGCCGTTTGATATACACATAATAATTATTATTCCCTTAGTGAGCTTTTATCTGATAAAGCTTTTGCTCTCTACTTGTATTATTTTAATAGTTTAAACATTCACATTTTTGACATCATAAGGTATATGTAGCGCGGAAAATACGTTCATTGATAAAATCTTTGTATGTAAATTAAATACGTACGAGTTGATTTTAAAATAAAGCTCCGGGGTTAATTGCATAAATTTCGTTTGACGTGGTATTGGCACGTTTCAAAAACGGAAATGTGGTAAAAACGTTTCGTGATATCGGCGCTCGTGACCGAATACGGTACCGCTACGCTGCTACGAAATCGCTACGCGTCTATGAAATGTTAACGACGTTAATTTAACAGTTTAGTATAGCTGAGAAGTGGCAAATTGTTCTGCTCCTTTATATATTGTATCTATTGATTAAGTATTTCAATATTAAAGCTACTGTTTCTCTAAACCTAGGCGTTATTGCGTTGCCACACAATGGTAGCGTAATGAGATCACTCGGCAACATTGTCACGTTTTAAGTTGGTATTGTATTGTTGTTTTTAAAACAGTCAGAATTGTAAAATAAAATGTTTTTATTT
Organism: Falcaria lacertinaria; assembly: GCA_951449985.1. NCBI lineage: Eukaryota > Metazoa > Arthropoda > Insecta > Lepidoptera > Drepanidae > Falcaria > Falcaria lacertinaria. The sequence continues at coordinate 4,083,963 of OX602125.1, read as the reverse complement.
CGTAAGTAAAAAGTATTTCACAACAACGATTGAAAAGGTTTCATGTTAGGGAAAGTTGTGAAGCCTTACAGGCGATTGAGCTGGCAATCCTTAGCGGTTTCTAAACGTCGGCGGTGAGTTGAACTTCGCCGTCGGTGCTCGCTAAAATAGAACGGGGTAGATCGACCACCCCAACTTACCGTATTTGTGTTGTGATGTGAGCTTTCTTGTGGCGCCAACCAGAATTGGCGCGTGTTAGTCAAACCAGTAGCCCTATTAACAACAACTTTCGACGGCGTATTCTTATAGCTTTCGACTTTTTATGTATGGGATAATGAACAGCGCTGCGCCGGTGAAAAGTGGAACTAAAAATTAGTTTGAAAATTTCTAGATTGCGCGAGTTACGTCATCGAATACGTAGTCGCAAGTTATTCTTGCTCGGGCTACTGTTATCATAATTATGTATTTTGGTTTAGTTAATACTACAATCGAAATGGTTTGGGGTCTTCCATCACGATTATGACGAGTGGAATATCCTTATAATAAGATATATGCTTTACTCTGACGTCTTACTTTCATTGTTTTACTTGTTGCACAATCACTTCATTTGGTTTTTATCTGAAATTGATAACATGTATTGATAATTTCAGGTAAAACTTTTTCCTATATAGAAAACAGATATTTTATTTCTTCAAGAATGTACTTATGTTCGGTTTCAAGATTGAAATGTATAAAAAAAGTTTCCACATTTCTAAGTTGATAAGTACCTACATTGAAATGAGGTATCAAATATGATCATGGAAGTGAGCGGTAGGTTATTGGAGCTCCTATATTGAGTTTAGTTGGAGTCGCAGCACAAGTTCGGCGTCGAGCCAAGTTTGTGTGTTGAACCGCATTTGTCGAAGTCGATCGCAAATTCCACCCTCGATTAGCATCGACACTAACTTGTACAGGCTCACTGCCGATATTCTCATTTCATATTCCGATACCTTTGCTCAAGTCAACATACTGGCTCAATTAACTACCTCGGTAAAGTTTTTAGCGCCATTTTAAGCAGGTAGCATTAAAGTTTTCGTTGCTATTTTGAGTTTTATAATGCTATTTTATTGAAGAAAATGTAAATGATTTTTTTATAATATAGGTGCCGTTTTCGTTTTCGTTTCGACAAAAAAGGGAACCTTTTGTTTCTAGCCTCAAGGTAACTCAATACATAAATCCAAGTCGTGGTCTATCTGTGAGCGATTTTTTTATTCATACAGCCGTTTATTTATTGAGTTACTAACAGAGACGTTAATGGTTACGATACGATACGATATGATTGTCAATTAAATAAAATAGCCTAGAAACAAGGATCGATTCAATCAACTATCTAGCTTCCGTGGCTATTTTAGCATATTCATGTGAATTGTGTCGTATTGGTTCCATTGTAACCTTTTTCGTATCGGGCGCGTATGGAATGATTGTATAGTTGGGCCGGTCCTGTCGGTGAAACAGTAGGCAGCAGGCATAGTCGCGAGCGCGCGGAATGTCGCCGGAATTTCATTTCGTTAGTTGCGCGCCGCGGTCGGGGTTGCGGATTCCTGCGGTCGTCCGCGTCGCCCCATGCGAACCACACATTTGACCATTTTGTTCCTAGCACTCGGCAATCATGTCTTATATGTCCCATAAATCTCAAATGTATCTATTCGGAAGCTTGAACTATATAAGGTAGGTGAAAATTAAATCATGCGAAGTTTTATAGATTCATTTAAATATTCATGTTAAAATATTTTGTATTACCCGGTAGTGAGATTAACCCTGAGAGAGTACAGTAGGTCCAAAATAATCCATTTTACGTTAAAAGGCAAAGGTATAACCCAATTGGACTCATGCTCTTAGTCTTCAGCGAATCCATTAAAGATCAGTTCATTTATTAAATAAAATACAGAATAATAATGTACAAACACAGTCATCTTGTTTTTCGAGAACAAGGATTCCTTACATTTCCATTCTTGCAGACAAAATATTTAATTCATCTACACGCCCTCCCAGAGATGGGTGGGTCCCATCGTAAGCCTCAGTAGTGTGTCAAAATTCTACCCAATGTATTTTAGGTTCCAACCTGACAGTTGGTGAGAGTCCATTACAAACCTGCCCTCACATCTAATCGCAATGAATTATTTAGCCCTTTCGCATAAGACAAATCTTACTCTATGCTCCCAGCCTACCTCGTTATGGCGTTACTCATCCTGGGTTAAATGTAATATTTGTAATTGAGCATGCGTTAAACCGATAAAGTATTTTTGCCAGCAACATTCGCGGGCCAACACACAAAAACTTCTAAGTTTACTCGTAATCGGCCAAGTGACTGGTTAACCGAACCAATATAAATTTTAGAATTAAGTGGATTTATTTTGTAACATCTCCCTTAAGTTCGAAAGCCTCAGTTCAGATTAAATTTTATTTGAAGTGACTTGAGTCGCTTTAATTTAGGGTGTTGATCATATTAACCTAAATGATTGAAAGCCTCGTGCACCGCGGCCGCTACGACAGTAGATAAACAATATTGAAGACAGTGGCGGCGCAGTGGCGTCTTCCGATTTGTAGCGGAACGTTGCTCGACGCTCAGCCCGCAGCTGTTCGCAATATTGTGTTATACCTTATCGAATTTGCATGTTTTTATACTGAATAACATTCCTTTGACGCACTCGAGATCAAAGGACGAGGCGAAAGTGATTTCGCACTGAGTTAGTTCAACAAGATTCAGTTTCGCCTCTGCTCCTATCCGGCTCCTGAATAATTTTCATGTAATAAGGAAAATTGTAAATGGGCATTCGACTCGCGATGTTTTATAACCGCTGCGAGCGTCTCTCTGTTTACACGTTATTAAAATGATGTGAATCGTTGCACGTGACTTAAGATAAATAAACGTGACAGTTCATACGTACTTAAATGTGTCTTTAAAAAAATTAAAGTCAACAAATATAAAGCAATTTTCGGGTTACTGATTGGTTCAAACACTTTTCTTAAAAAATACAAGTTCTTTCTTAAACAAAAATGTTGCACCAAATTATCTTCGGTGAATAATGTATGATTTTTTGCTTAAAGAAGTTTTGTAAAGTACCGTTGCAGCCACGCTGTTTGGTTAAATATATATTGCGTATACATATAGTTTAATGTCTGTGATAACGTTATATTATTGATTGAAACCGATCGACTAAACATCAGTACAAACTTAATGTGACTTTGTGAGAGTCACCAGTGAAAGTAAATGGAGCGTGAGTTTGTATGGTCCGTTATAGTAGTTGTGACGTCATTTACATTTTCCATTACCGGCTCGATAAAATATTTATGGCCGAAATAACATTAAGAAAACGCCGCTTGTTTCTTCTAGCATGTATGTTTAATGCGTTGGTAATCTCGCGTCGTTTGATCTAGTAAAGAGGCCTGCGAGGTGTAGGGCTGGACAAGTCTACCTCCCCTTAAATTATTCCAAGGGCGATCTTTGCGTGAAATTGTTACGTAAGAACTTAATCGAAGCGCATCTCTTTGTCTTTGTGCTGCCGTTTGTGTTCTTTCAAACAGCATTTTTATTGGAATTGAAGTTTGCAATTTCCACGGCTTTGGTTTTTAAATAGCTTTTCATGTAATTCAATGTATTGTTTGCGTAAAAACAGCGTATAAAGTCACAGTTTTTTTGTGCCACAAAGGTGGCGATAAGCATACGGCCCGCCTAATGGTAAGCGGCTACCGTAGCCCATGGACGCTCGCAAGGGGTATCATTCGCGCGTTGCCGACTCTAAAATTATATGATGACTTTTATTTCGCTGACATAAAATTATTATTATTATTTAGGAACTATCGATAATAAGTGACTGATTTAATATGGAGCACTGAGAGTAGCAAGCGGGGTAGAGAGAGAAATTGGACTTTTGCACGGCGGCCAAAAATTAAAGTAACGCCACACTGATTTCATTACTGCCACCAGGGCGTATCTTCCAGGAGCTCGGTGAACCTTTCAAACATACAAGCACAACACTATATAAAAGTTGTGCTTTGACTGGGATCTTCTGTATGGTGGAGGTATTGTCTATATTCGGGTGGTTCCATTTTAGTGGGAAATTTTATTACTGGGTAAGTAAGACGACATCTGTGGTGGTAACTTTTACTAACTTAACTTTTTAGCTTAGTGGCTGTTTGGCAAACTTTTTAGCTTAGTGGCTGTTTGGCTAACTTTTTAGCTTAGTGGCTGTTTGGCTAATATATGTGATCCCATATCATGACAATAAATATAAATATACAGAGATCCATTTGTGCGACTAATATATCCCGCTAGATCTTTTGTCTTCGCTACTTGAACTGTTTGACTAAATATTGTTATGTATGTGCGTAGCTGGCTATACCTATAGTGCGTGGCTGCGTCCTCGCCCCGCTCCTACGAATAAACCAGTGTGTCTAAAGCAAGCAGATGTTTCACTCGCGTCCTCCTGTACTAACATTGGAGACGAGCTACCCACATAAATAAAAAAAAAAGGCACATTTCGGTATCCTCAGTAATTTTGATCATACTGTACAGACTTGGAGGACATATAAAAATCATCTTACACAGTGGTTCATAGCGAATGATATTTCCGCTAAGAACGATATAACAGGGACGAAAAGGCGAGCCATCCTGCTGAGTGCATTCGCCGACGGTACCTACCAACTTGCTGCAGACTTAGCTCTGCCAAAGCAGTTAGAGGAGGTGCCCTATGAAGAAATCTTACAGCTCCTGGACCTTCACTTCACCCCAAAACGATGCGGATTTGGCGAACGTTACAACTTCTACTCGGCCACGCAACAACCCGGGGAATCACATTCTCAGTGGGCGGCAAGGCTGCGAGGGCTTACAGCTCATTGCAGTTTTAGTGACGTCGAAGAAGCATTACGTGACCGGTTCGTTATGGGTATGTTCGCGGGTCCAGAGAGGGACAAGCTGTTCGCAGAAGACGTCAAGACCCTGACCCTCGCAAAGGCAGTGGAGCTGGCGGGAAGTGTACGGTGCGCGCGAGCAAGCGCTGCCGTGGCAACGCCCACTGCACAAGAAGGTTCAGTGTTCAAAGTGCTAGCTCAAAGTGCGCCTCAAATGAAGCGTCCGACCAAAGAAAAATGTGCGGTGTGCGGTCGTAGTAACCATAAGTCATCTCAGTGTCGTTTTGCAAACTATACATGCAAAAAATGCAACACAAAGGGACACTTGCGAAGAATGCGTAAAGTGAATTGTGTTGTGACCGGCGGTGAGGTGAGTGAGGGCGATGATGACGGTAAGTCAGTTTCGAATGTCAGTTTTGAACGCGGGCGACCTATGACAGAGTTAGTATTAGTCAACGGGGTAAAATTAAAATTTGAAATCGATAGTGGGTCTGCTGTTACAGTAATATCGGAAGTAACATACAATAGATATTTTAGCAATTTACCTTTATTAGCACCTAGAACGAAGCTATATACTTACATGGGAGGTAGTATAAAATGTATCGGTCTCGTTCGGTTACCAATTACTTATAGGCAGATAACGCATACACTTGACATTTACGTAGTGCAAGAAGGGGGACCGTCATTACTCGGCAGAGACTTCATAGCACGGTTCCGGTTGCAGTTAGCCCCCTGTCATTTTATAAATAATGTAAACGAAGCGATCGATAATTTGCAACATAAATTTCCAAAGGTATTCAATGATCGACTGGGTACATTCAATAAATACCTAGTTAAGTTACGGTTGAGGGACGACGCCAAGCCGATATTTTTCAAAGCTGGTCCAATTGCATTTGCTTTACGAGAAAAGGTTGATAAAGAAATAGATCGCTTGGTAACGTTGGGTATATTGAAACCGGTCGATCACTCAGAGTATGCGTCACCTGTTGTGCCAGTGCTCAAGCGCAACGGCAGCGTTAGGCTGTGTGCAGACTACTCAGTTTCTATAAATAAACAATTAATTGTAGAACAGTAACCGCTGCCTACTGTTCACGAACTATTTTCGAAGTTACACGGTAGACAGCAATTCTCAAAACTAGACCTTTCAATGGCTTACAACCAATTCGTTCTAGATGAAGAATCACAAAATATCACATGCATCAATACCCATCGGGGCCTATTCAAATATACTCGTATGGTTTTTGGATTGACGAGCGCACCATCTATTTTTCAACGCGTGATGGAAAATATTCTGTCAGGCTTAGATGGTGTATTATGTCTATTAGATGATGTACTAGTGACAGCTGATCAGCCGGCCTTACATTTACAAAGACTAACTGCAGTATTACAAAGACTGCAGGACGCCGGCTTGACTTTGCAAAAGGAGAAATGTGAATTCTTCAAAAATGAAGTTAGTTACTTGGGCTATGTGATAAATAAAGATGGGCTTATGAAATCCCCAGACAAAGTTAAAGCAATTAAAGATTCACCGGTCCCAACTGACGTAGGCAAGTTACAGTCATTCTTGGGCTTAGTCAATTATTACAGAAACTTTGTTCAGGGCGCGTCTCATATACTGAGTCCTTTATACGATTTGTTAAAAAAAGGAGTTAAATGGAATTGGACAGACGTGCATCAAAATGCATTTAACGAGATAAAAAATCATTTAACATCTGAACGAGTGCTAGCGCATTTTAATCCCAAAGCAAAGTTAATTCTTACAGTGGATGCTTCACCGAACGGATTAGGTGCGATTCTATCGCAAATCGACCAAGACGGGCGCGAACGCCCTATATCGTTTGCGTCGCGAACATTATACGCAGCTGAGAAACGGTACTCTCAAATTCAGAAGGAGGCAACCTCTATAATTTTTGGAATTCGCCGTTACCATCAGTACCTGTATGGTAGATCAGACCCGTTCGTTTTACGCACAGACCACAAGCCTTTAATATCGATATTTGGACCACATAAAGGTATTCCTGAGGTCTCGGCAAACAGATTGCAACGATATGCGATGTTCCTTAGTGCATATAACTATAACATCGAATACGTAAGGAGCGAGAACAACAGCGCCGACTACTTATCCCGCGCGAGTCTGCCGGACGCTCCGACTGACGCTCAGTCAAGCCTAGGCTCGAGCACAGGCGGCGCGTGCGCCAGCGCGCACTCCGCCGCTGCTGCTGCCCCTATTGACCGCGCCTCCTATGTTCATTTTATCTTCGAAGGAAATATGCCAATTACGTTAAAAGAGTTGCGTAGAGAAACGAGCAATGATGTAAATTTAAAAAAAGTTATCGAATACATTTTAGTAGGTTGGCCGAAGAAAATATATGACTTAAAAATTAAGCCTTTTCACTTGTGCCGAAGTCAGTTGTCCTATGAGAACGGATGCATTATGAGAGGTCATAAAGTGGTAATACCAGAAAGTCTACAAACTAAGGTACTAAATGAATTACACACATCACATCTTGGAATTGTTAAAACGAAAAATGAAGCTCGCGCTCGATTTTGGTTTCCGGGGATCGATAATGCATTAGAAAGAATGATAAATTCGTGCGAGGTGTGCGTACAATTACGACCGTCCCCACCCCGTGCGCCGCTCGCGCCTTGGCAATATCCATCGCAACCATTCTATAGACTACATATACACTCGGTTCCAAAAATAACGGGTCAGTCACATAAACCCGAATATCTCCCGAACTACGTATGCCATCCTAATGAAACGAAGACTGTTCAATTGAGAATTTAATTATACAGATAAAAAATAAAATAAAACTTAGTTACACCCACAATATTAATCTTAAATTAAAAAAAAACTAAAGTAGTCATATTTTTCTTAAGATTACATTTTTTTTTATGATTGTTTTTTTGCTGTTTTTCATCACTTTCTTCATTTAATACTTTGTATTGCCTCCACGAGCTCTTCTGACAGCTTCCAGGCGATTAGGCATGCTGTACACCAAATTTCGGAGCCGGTGCTGAGGAATACCTTCCCATTCCTCCACCAGTGCTTGTATGAGCTCGGGAAGCGTGATTGGTGGGGGGTTTCGACCTTTCACGCATCTCTGAAGCTCGTCCCAGGCGTGCTCGATGGGGTTTAAGTCCGGGCTTCGCGCTGGCCACTGCATGAGTTCGATACCGACCTCTTCAAGGTAGTCATGTACAATTCTGGCGGTATGGGGACGCGCATTATCATGCATTAATATGCCATGCCGGTCCATCCTGGCCATGAAAGGACCTACATGTTCATTGAGGATCTCTTCCACGTACCTCTCTGCATTTAGAGTTCCATTTTGAATGAGCACCAGCTCGGTGCGGGCCTCAGCAGAAATCCCAGCCCAAACTTGTACGGAGCCTCCACCGTACGCCACTTTTTCCTCCACACACGCTTGATGGAAGCGCTCCCCTGGTCTTCTGTACACCAACTGCCTACCATCATGCTTATAAAGCATGAATTTAGACTCGTCCGTGAACATTACCCTAGACCAATCGTCTAGTGTCCAGTTTAGGTGTTCGCGCACGTATCTCTGTCTTGCAATTCGATGTCCCCGTTCCAGTTTGGGGCCATTTGCGGGCCTCAATGGTTTCAAATTTGCTTCAGCAAGACGTCTTCTTACTGTTTGAGCGCTTAAATTGCCACCTCCAAAGCGAATAAAGTGAGTTTTTAGACCAACAGCAGTTTGAAAACGATTTCGGAGCATTGTAGCCACCAGTTGTCTGTCTTCCCTGGCCGTTGTGCATCTTGGTCTGCCATTTCCTGGTCTTCTAAGGTGTGATCCGGTCTCTTGGTACCGCTGGACTACCCGCTGAACAGTCGACAAAGATACACCAATGTTTCTGGCTGTTTCACGCTGGCTCCGCCCAAGTTCCAAAAAAGTTAGGATTCTGGTACATTCCTCTAGCGTGACTGCCATGCTTCACCTCACAGAATAATAATTATGCACGTGGAAGACGTTCACGATAATTTTTTTGTGACAGAATAGAAATGGAAAGCATCCATAATGACATGAAACAAAAATTTTGTTTTTAAAAATAGTCATTTTTTTAAATTTTGTTTTTCTAATGAAGTTTTTTTTCATCAACCAGTTTAAATAATATGCTATTAGAAGCGCAACTAAAAAGTCTTTATTCTGTTTTTTATTTCATTGATCTAGCTTTTACAGTTCTGGAGGTATTTCAATTTTTGTGACTGACCCGTAATTTTTGGAACCGAGTGTAGATTTCCTCGGCCCCTTAGAGAACCGCAGTTACCTGGTAGTTGTCGATGCATACACGAAATGGGTTGAAAGTTATGATATGGGAGGTAACCTAACTTCCTCAGCAGTCGTAGAGAAAATGTACGAATTCATTTCGAGGTTTGGGTTGCCACACACAATTGTAAGCGATAATGGCACTGCTTTTACGTCACATGAATTTAAACACTTTTGTGCATTGAACGGTATCACGCATATAACATCACCGGCGTATCATCCCGCGAGCAACGGACAAGCGGAAAGTTTCGTTAAAATAGTTAAAAAGGGAATCCGTTCATGTATTCTCTCTAGTCGCAATCCGAAGGAATGTAGGGTTAAATTGTTAAAATATCTTTTTGACTATAGAAATTCCATACATTCTGTCACAGGGTGCTCGCCGGCACAATTGGTGTTCGGACATAGGCTCAGGGCGCGGTTAGATTTGATAACACCGCAGTCATCGCCACCCTCACACGCTTCGCTGGACAATACGGTAAAATCAAAACAGTGTTTGCAGTGTGAGTCGTATGGAGATCGCAATAAACAGTTTTTTGTAAGCGGCAATGAAGTGTTGTACAAGAAAAGTACAATTAACAATAAGTTTACTTGGTGCAGAGGTACCATAGTTAAAAGGATTGGGAGAGTGACGTATCTTATAAGTGATCACTTATCGGCAAATTTGGTAAAAAAACACAAAAACCAGATAGCATTGTTTAAGGGTTACGATAATAATAGTACCCAACATAGTTGGGATATATCTGGGGATGGGGAAACTTCCACGGTGTCAGTACCTTCAACAAGCAGACCTAGCCCTCAGCTCGATGCAGGGGGCGGAGAGGGTGTGTGCAGCACGAGCAGCTCGACATCAGATGCACTGTCTGTGCCCTCCAGGCATCCAGATAGATTGTTACGTAATATCCCAAAAGTCAGTTACAAACAATTTCTGTAGTTAGGTGTGTTATGTATTAGCTATATAATAGGTACAAAATAGGGTGGGGAGATGTTATGTATGTACGTAGCTAGCTATACCTATAGTGCGTGGCTTCGTCCTCGCCCCGCTCCTACGAATAAACCAGTGTGTCTAAAGCAAGCAGATGTTTCACTCGCGTCCTCCTGTACTAACACTACTACTGTTTTAGTAATTAGCGTTACTAAAACCTGCATTGGATTCTAATTGGTTCCGACACTGCCAAATACACAATAATATACATGTTCCAACACTTCTAACGTCATACGGTATTAATACGAGCTCGTGGAGTTTGTGCGGATTAATCTCAAGCAACTAATTAGTGAGTGTTGTGCTCGTATTAACATGGTAATCGCAACCTCTTCAAGTTTATTCTATGTATACACACAGGTACAGCGCCTGTTAATTGTAAAATACATTTCCGTATGAAAATGTATGGAGGATGGAGGAAGGATTTATAGACTTTTTATAGAGATAGTCCAACATAAAAGCGCGGGTCTACAGCAATGTACAAACAGACGTGACAATAAAATAACAAGGAGAAATGGGTTATTAAAAAAGGAATTATTTAATTCACACACGTTTAAATCAGTGCGTCTTACCCGTGATGACCTATGCAACGTGGACACTTACTGTGGGCCTGGTCCATAAATTAAAAGCCGCGTAGCGAGCTATGGAGAGAGCTTTGCTCAAAGGATAAGTAAGCTGAAGTGGCAATGGGCCGGTCATATATGCCGAAGAACCGATAGCCGTTGGGGTAAACGAGTTCTTGAGTGCAGACCGCGTATAGGCAAGCGTAGTGTAGGACGCCCTCCGGCTAGATGGAGCGACGACCTGCGCACTATAGCTGGCAGGAAGTGGATGAGGAGAGCTGAGGATCGGGCTCAGTGGCTCGCCATGGGATAGACCTACGTCCAGCAGTGGACTGCGATAGGTTGGAATGATGATGATGAATTGAAGTTAAATTGAATTTAGAATACACAACTTTTAGGGCCATCCGCTCTTTTCGGATACTGGATGCGCAGACTGACTGCCGGACTGAGCAATGAATGAATCAATGCAGACCATAAAGATGATCAGGCAAAAAGGGGTTGCTTAGTAAAGTAATAACCCTTGCACTCATTTGAATGATACCCATATCATGAGGTAAATGTGGAAATTATGAATCGCCCTTTTGAGACGTCGACCATATTGCACAATAAATGGCGGGACCTACGCACACACACACTGGTGAAACTGGATAAATCTTGTAACAATAAAATCGACTCGGGAATCATACCTTGTAGGTACATAACGTCGTTAAATGCTTAACTACTTGGTACAACAGCGACAAAGAGCATCTAGTACAAAAAGCATCTCCTTACACGCTCGACACAATAGTCGGAGAAAAATGTACATATATCTCAGTGAATATCGATTTCAAATAAAATTGCAACCTTTTCAGATAACGAGGTGACATTTCCCCTTTTCCGGGGCCCGTTTGTCGCCCTCGTCGTACATTGGGAATTTATCCACCGAAATAAGCAGATAACGAACTTAATGGTATCTATAGACGAGTGAAATATACGATTGGCTTGCCGCCGCCGCCCGTAGTGATGACAAGTATCGACTCAGTAATGTCTACAACATGAAGCATCGAGTGCGCTCGTTCCATTCGAATAACGATTGTACTCGTTACAACATCGCTGCGGCTTTATCGTGTATCTTGTGTAGTAGGGAAATACACTTTTATTTTGTGTATTTATTAATGCAACAATTAGTAACACTCAGTTTAAACTTTATTACACATAGCAAAGTGAGTTTTCAGTTGAATCAGATTTTTTGTATTGTATTTATGAGAATATAGTAATATCGCATTTTATTTTTAATAGTACGCCTTGTCATTGAATATAATTCAGTTATATAAACACACTTGACATTAGCTTAAGAACATAATAGATAAAAACATATTGTGTGGTTTAAATTATGTTTCACATCTCTATCTCAGCGTAAAGAATTGCCGATGTAGCTATTTTGTCGTGTTGCATTTGAAATATTACAATCCTTGTTCGGTGACAGGGTACAAGTACCATTATACTGGTTATATACGGTTTTTAAAGTGTTATCCTGTCACGTGAACCTACCCAATTTTTTCTTCTATTCTGGCTGAGTATTCTCAGGAGTCGCGATTTGTTAGCGTGAATTTTGTGACCAGTCCTTGCTTATGAAAGGTATTAATATATTTTATTCAAGTATCTATACTTTCAGCTATGTAGGAGTAGGTAATAAGCTTTGGAATTACTGAAACCAATTCAATTCTAATAAAACTACACTACACATGTGAAACATAAGCTGTAATTTCGCTTATTTCTACGCTGAAGAAGTCGCTGGTGTCTATCTTAAAACATTTTATACCTCATAGATGACCCAAAAAAATTTAAGTAAGCACTATAATTAACGAGGCTTACACCAGATCGCCATAATATTATAATAAATTCACGGAGCGTGAGAGAGTTGTGTGTTCGAAAAGATCCTAATGAGTCGGTTGTCGATACTTGTTGCTGCACGTATAGGTAACACTTACTTCATAGCTCTAGCTACCAACACTATTATTTATGTAATTCACATCCCTCACAATTTTATGTACTTGACTTGGTGTCAGTGATTGGTAACCGTCACAAATGTCTAAAATTTCTCATTCATTGGAACGATGTACCTTAACATAGGCTTACGGTAGGAGTTTACTGGTAGAAATCATCACGTAACGAAAAAGCATTCTGCCCCTTCCATGCGACTATCTCTCTATATATCGCCGGTTGTATATCACTAAATAAACACGTGTATATAATTTATAAACGTTTTTTGTAAGGAAGTTGCCACTTGACGGGGTCCCAGGCCGCACAAGTGTTGTTTTCATATTAGTAAATTTATATAACATCATTGTTTGTGTTGTCCACAGATTCTTCTACTTGTATCACTTCTCGTTCTACGCCTACCACTACCGTTTCAACGGCCAGTATAGCAGCCTGGCGCTGGTCACATCCTGGCTCTTCATACAGGCAAGTACCCTTAGATTTTTACATACATAGGTACATATCATCACGCCTTCTAACTTTTTAACAATACTATTATAACATTGTCAATGTGCTGTGTCTGAAAAAAACTTCTTCATCATTCACTTTGGCTTGCGTCTTATTCCTTTCACATTCTGTACGTAGCTATAGTCCATAATCACTTAAAAAACTCCGATATTTTAATTGAAAATATTATGGCATTCTGAAACCCTCGTAAAACCAGAAAAATCGCAGAGAAAAATGATCCGCGAGGAAATAATATCCGTGGAACGCGGCAAAGGACCGGATAAAATGACAAAGGTTCAATTAGTAAGCGAATTGGGTGCTGAGTAGTGGATCCGATGCAGTTTGATAACGTGGGTTATTCGAACAATTATTTTTATCTAATATCTTAGCTGTTTTATTTTTATTTATTCAAATTGAATAAATTACAATGTTATAGACAATATCCAATATCCATATATATAGTTATATACCATTGTTATTGAATGTAACGGCAATACCCACTTTTATATTTCTAAATAATATCACGGAAGGGCTTGAGGGGCACATATTGAAATTATTAGTCAGTTACAAACAGAAACTATAACAGAAGTCGTATAAAGCACTACGGTATTGGAAATATCTATTTCCCCAAAAACATGAAAATAAAGTGATGTATGGCATTTACGAGAAGCCAAAAATAATCACTCACAACCAAACCAGCTCGCCTGTCGCTTCGATTGAAATTGGCGAAAAACCAGTATGCATTTCGAATACCACATCGTATTTGTTATTGCATGTTTTTATACATGGTATTGTTATGCACACTGACAGCGAAATGTCATGGGAGCCAAACATCATGCTTTGAAAGCAAGAAAGAAAGAAAAATGCTTTTTAATCGTTTTTTAACTAACGTAAATGACACTTGGAACACTTTTTTTATTAGTTCAAAAAGTCATGTTTTTGATGTTAAAGCTGTCATGTCAAATTTCCAATTTCAAACTGAACAGCATAAAACTTTTTTAAACAAATGGTAACTACATATGGGAGGTGCTGCCAAAGATCCTCGTGGATCCCTGAAAACCTTACCGTAGAAACACAAAACTTTTGCATGCAATCCTCTACCCGGTGGTGCTATCCTAATCAGGTAACTTCCATTTTAAACAGGATTTCTTGTTGTGCCCTAACTCTTCACACCTTCCAAGCGATAATGTTGAAACGTGCTGTTAATTTAAATGTACAGTGAGTCCTCATCAACAACACGGTTGGCAACCGTTAGTGATACCCCTGGTATTGCTAGTGGCTATAGGCTACGTTGACTGCTTACAATCAGGTGGGCCGTATGCTTGTGTGCCACCTAGTGGTATATAAAAAATGATTTGTGCATGCGATACTAATACATCAGAAACACGATTATAACATGAAGTCATAAAGCTAATTAATAAATGTCCTAATATTAAATGTGTGTAGGCGTAAACACGTCGGTATATTGTTTATAAGCCACGGTTAGGTCAGGCGGTTTGTTTGTCTAGAGCACTTCGATATAGCGAGAGGCTATGGGCTCGGCTGTTTTGCTGTTTGAACGCAACCATATTAGCTCTTTGCGACCCCTGTATTAATAAAGGCACAAGCATTGGTCATTTGTAAATACAGGATTATGATTTTAGACCGTTATGAATGTACGACTGTGCGTGATAGTGCGTATGTAACTTAGTAGTGGAAACATGATCTCACTATGCGTGAAAGCGTGAAGGACGTATGGGGAGGACACTTATGCATCCCCTATTCGTTGCCTTTTCACCGCAAGTGGAAGAGGTTCTTCAAAACACTTTGAAAGGATTACGCTTTCTTGTTTTACATTTGAATGCTGAACACTGTTATGAAGGAAAATATTGTTCGATTGTCAAACATACATATTTTAACTTAAAAAAATAATTAATGTTGTACCGGTCATCGAATATAACAATATTCGATGACCGGTACAACATTAATTATTTTCTCGGCGATTCTGGTATCATCGAAACGATAGAATCGAAACGGAACAATTTAAATATGTATCTATAACAAATAAATGTATTATCAATTTATGAATACAATAGCTATGATATACCAACTACATGTACGTACTCGAGAATCTTCGTAGTATAAAATATATGGATCAAGACAGCGTAACAATAACATGGGTCGCGGGCAAGAGGGATTCACGAACATAAGTTGGGATTTCACGCACACACACACGTACAATATTTTATCACCACTGCACAGAATCCCTCGGTTATTATTATTTTTAAACTAAAAGAGAAAGCTCCTTTGTAGGGCTCAGGGTTCACCGGCGAGCATTTGTCAACAAATCACGACATTCGCGACATACTAACATCACATTTCAAACTCAACTCTGCTACGTTAACCATAAAACATAATGTTTATTGTATGATCCCAGCTTCATGTGTGGTTCGTAAAATAAAATCAGTTATCTTTAGGGCGAGTTAGGTATACCTACGCCTAGTGTTTTAAACGTCCGGAGGCTACGGTAACGTTTATCATCAGGTTGGCTGTATGCTTGTTTGCTACCTTTATGGTGATAGTAGCAAACCAAATGTCAGCAAATAAATTTATTACCAAAAAATAAATAGTTGTAAAAAAATTGTGTACTTACTACTTGTGTACTTACCTAAGGAGAGCCTAGTTAATAACCTTTCATTTGTACTACTAAGGTAGTCAACAAGCTTACGGCTAGTCCGATGGTGACATAGCCTTTACAAAGAAATATTCTAAAATATACGACGCTTATGATCAAGAATATATAATAATATATAGTTTATCACATAATAGCCTTACTACCTAATCACACTAATCAAGAGAACGTTAGGAAAATAATAAAATATTAAGTACAAAATAACGTGTAAATCGGTACTCCGGCATCCCAGTACCTACACCTCGTATTTCCCAGTCCGCCAAACTGTTGTCAAATGTGTCCGGGAGCAATCCAAATAACATCCGTGCGTGTAATATTTCCCGGACGCTTCGAGGGGACCGCGACTCGCATCGTATTTTTACAACTAACCACTTACATTACCCTGATTCTTCTTGCTTTATTGAGTATCATTACGTTTAGCGAATATATTCAATGTTATTTCAGAATTCAACTTCAATTTGAACTTTTTCGGCTTCTGCGGGGTTGCCACAATTTCGCCAATGTCGCGTTTTTTGTAGAACAAAGAACAAGTGACGAAGATTCTAAGTTCGGTGGAAAAAAAATTGATCGGTATCCACTGAAAATTCGTAATTTCTGAGTTGTAAAAATAGAACAGCATAGCAACACATTCACAAGACGCACATATATATAAAATAATATCTACATTAAATATTAAGAGAAGTAAGTAGTAAGTTCACTCGGCCTGTATAATAGCAGTGGATTCTGTGCTTCATTGATTAGCAAAACGTGTTGAACAAATCACGGCAGCCCAATCATATTAATTTATTATTCACAGGTTCCTGAAGAATGAATGGCTTGACACGCTCCGCGTTTCTAGATAAGTCCAAATCTCTATAATGATGTCGACGTGAGCAACAAATATATTGCATTTAGTATGGTGAATTAATAGGATAGTGTAAGCTTAGGAAATAGATAAGAATGAAGTATAACCAATGTCAGCAACGATTCTAACAGCTTTCGGTTCTAATTACTGTGTTAATTTCATTAAGTTTATTCTAAAAGTATTTAAATGTAGGTTTTTATTATTTGTATATTTGCAATTTTAATCACGACAACAAATTCTGAGGCAATGTGCGAGGATGATACCTACTTACTTAGATGTAAAGCATACAATTAAAACAATTAAAAAGTCCTATGCACAAGGTACATAAACAAGTCCAATATCTAATGTTTCACTTTCAGAGTCAGACACCATACAACTTAGTAGCGGGCATGAATTTCCGGTAACTGAAATACGCTGAACGGTTCTGCAGGCTGCATCGAGGCACCAATAATACAATATCACAGTCTAGTTCGGTGCTAGTAAATACAATGTAATAGCTTAATTAACACTACATGGTCCTCGGGTAAATTATACATATATTAAACGTATATTTAGACCATCTGCTAATTCAAAACTGTTATTTCTGTTGAAAATTCTGTTCGTCTTGAGTGTGACAGCCTGCAGTGGAGGGGGTAGGCTTTGTCGGATTACACCCGGGGAGGGTGACGTTGAAAACAAGGAGCCCCGCTGGAATGCAAAGTGGGGGCTTATCTTATAATCATCGAGCGTGTCAACTTATTAATAAAAAACATATTTCATGAGTTCGTCCGCTGCGGGCCGCCTGGCGACGCGGTCCGCATAACGTTGGCGCCCAACGCGGGGCCGGTCCCCGGTCCGTACATTAATTTAACCGACGGTACAACTTGTTGACAAGAAGCTTTAACTTAAGCTCAACATTCAATTAATAATTTAACTTTTTATCGTCTTGATATTTTTCGGTGTTCTTAGAATATCGCATTATCGTATAATGGACAAAGATCAACTCGGGTATTCGATGCTCTCCTGTTATAACGAAGGTTTAATAGCTGTGCTTGTGATAATTTCTGTCAAGTCCTAAATCAACAGAAACGGCCCGCCATCATGGAAACGCCGCCGTAAAGTGTTGTAATCTTCCAGATCTCTTGCAAATTATAGTTAAACTTAACTCAAACAATCTCGGCGGCTTACTTTGTGGCATACCTAAATAATAGTGGAATGGGTGCGGCAACATAGCATTAGTGTGTTAAAATTTACTATTTAACAAAATTAATACCAATTGTACTCCAAGGAACACAATTATATGGAATCTTTTTTATCCGTAATTAACTAATCTTATTCATACAAAAAAACACGTTTTTACTCCCCTATTTTATTATTTGTAACTCTATCCGAATGCAATGTTTTCGCATCTAATTTGTAAGCGAGTACCTTTGCATGCCCGAGGATTAGTTAAATAAAAGACCTTTGAAAATGTCTCGGCGTCGTAAGCCTCTCGCCGTCCGCTGTTTTCTTGTTAGATTTTCTTTGCATTTTAAATCAAAATACTTTATTTCGTCTGAGTTTTCTACCGTCTTGGCATAATCAACGCGCCGCTCGTGAAATGTTTAAGACAATTTTGTGGCTAAAAATGTATCATCGCAAAGAACTCTCGGTCTCCTTTGAAGTGTTAATTCGTCAGTTCAACGTTCAACATGTTGGCGCCACATCTGCGGCTTCTTAAAGCACCACCCATGCTCTTATATAAACGGGCTGAGGGCCGCCGCGCTTGGAATGGTTCAGGCAGTATATTGACCGCTATTAAATATATTTTTTGTTTAGTGTTCCATTTTCCTCTATTTAGTATTAACTTAAAGCGTTCTAGCGTCTTTTACCTTTTCAATAAGATTATCTTATGAATCATCAAAGCAAATATATAAATAAACATCTAAAGCGACGAAATGGTCAAATCTCTACTAACTTTTCGGGCTTGGCATGGCCGATGTCAATGTAATCTGCTACAAACGATCTGAAAATTGATAAAAACAGCCTCGTTTTTTATTCATATATCTATCTAACGGGGCGGCCGGTAAATCTCAAAGCGGCCGATTTTAATGGACAGATAAAAGGGCATCATCGTTGTCCATTAAATACCTTTTAAACGTTTGATCCTTTTTTATATTTGCCATGGTTACAATCCGCGAACAGATTGGGTAGGAAGGCCATGCTAATCATCACTTTATACTGTGTATCTATATACAGCATCGCTAACAGCCGAACTCTTGGCGCTGAAATTGGAACCAATATTCTAATGTGCATAATAAACCAAATGCATTGTATGCTCTATAGATTTCTTTGACAATATTTAGTACATACTCGATGATAAAATGTCGCAAATATATTTCTCAATTAACGGGCGAGAGTAAGAAATGCCCGTCCCCACGAATAATAAATCACGAAGGTGTCGCAACTTGTCCTCGCCGCCGCGACGGTAACCCTTTACACTTCCACATCTCTAAAAAAATTAAAACGAGCAGATCAGAAAATATAATATCAAATAAAAGTTGAGTCGAGAGCGGTCACAAGTTTCTTAATTAAAACTTATGTTGGACGTCGCAAGGGGAGAACTTTGACCCAGAAATAAATAAATAAAGACTGGAGTGGCGACACCGTCACGAGTCGCTCATTTATTTGTCTAAAGGAGTTTTGCTCAATGCAACGGACGTGCCTCGTAATCTGCACTCGGGACGTCTGCGAATACCTACACGAGCCCGCTGGCGCCTGCCGCACCTATTGCCAGATTATCTCTTTAACGGCAATTTATTGCTACACAATTCTTTATATTCTTACAAGGATTCTCCCGACAAATGCATTATATATTGTTATTGTTTCAGCACTCAATGCTGTACTTCTTCCACCACTACGAGCTGCCGGTGATACTACAGCAGGCACAGCTCCAGCAGCTGTTGCTCCGCACACACCGAGGCATGGCTGGCATGATGGGACTCGCGGGCATCGCAGCCATGGCGAGTGGAGCCGCGTACCACGACGCGCCCGGCACCGGCACTCAGGCTTCCCCGGACACCACGCAATCTACGACACAAACTGTACAAAATACAGCGCAGTCCACGACGCAGACCTCGCCCTCAGTATCCACTGTTCATACCAATACTACTCATACGGGCGATGTCATATCTATGACAACTCCTCACACTGACGTAGTCGAAACGAATTCGCCCACTGATCATGAACCGGCCCAAACAGCTCTGACTCCTCTTGCCACTGAAAACCTAAGAAACTCTGACAAAGATAGCCCAAGAGGAGACGGTATCAAAATAGAAGAAATCGCAAGAAGGGAAGGCGATAAACAAATGAAGCGTGACCCTAGCAATCAATCCCTTGTCCAAAATGTCGAACGAACCGCTCCAAGTGGAACTAACGACGGCAATAGTGACTTGATCGTCACCAAAATTGAAACCTCAACACTAGATCGTAGACGAAAACCTAGTATCGAATTAAATGATGACGATCCCCCGTCTGAGCACAGCGGTTTGCGCGTGCCGGAGAGGCTGGCTCCGAGAGCTTCCCCTGAAGCTGACGACATAGATTAGATAAAGTTTACATTAATCTGCCCTCTGTTTGCATTACCTTTATTTATATCGGAATCCAGATTTAGTTAAATTCGATTGCTGCTTTGTGAGAATTATATAGATTTTCCATAAACGTCAATTTATTTATTAGAAGGCACCAAAACTAAATGGTCGTAAGGAATGTCTCTTGTTTCAGTTTAGGATATAATAAGTCACAACAGAAGCGTTATAGCGAATAAAACTATAAATATTTTCAAATAATTTTATTTTTGTAGAAATCTTAAACTTATCGAGGTGATTGTAGTATTTAAGATGTTCTGCCATTACCTACATACAAACATGTAAATAATAAGATATCTGCGGACGTGTCTTAGGATTGTATTGTGTTAATGAATTTGTAATTTGTTACTTTGATTATGCATAGTAGATGGCGCTGGATGGGCCTACTCTTTTCAGTGATTTAGTTTATAATACATTAATTAAATATTTTCGTTCATATACATCTGTTATTATTTTACTTACCTTTCCTTTGTTCTTCCTTGCTTTTCCTTATTGAGTATGTATGAAGAAGTGTATGTGCAATAAAGGTTTGCAACGATAAAATGTATACTTACTTGTGTCATTCTTCTGTCAAATCTGACTATTAAGTCCCTAAGAACTTGGCCGTCACACAAACCTCATAATATGCGTGTATTGAATATCATACTTATTTCCATGTGTAATGCGTACTCTTTATAATTTATAGCTTTGTCTTTACTTCTATAGTTATTAATTTGGTGTTGTCACAGGCTCGTAACTTCTAGCGACTGCTAACGACAACGCGCGGGCTACCCCTGGTGTTGCAAGCGTCCATAAGCTACGGTCACCGCTTACCGTCAGGCCATGTTTGTTTGTCACCTTAGTGGTATAAAAAAGACACTTAACAACTATAGTATATTGTACTTTATCCGAAATTATTTATATTGATGCAGCATTTTTATTTATTTGTAATAGAATTACCTACATACGTAAGATGAAACTTTTAGGTCGGTGTTAAGTAAATACCTATCAGTTTTTATTGTTTAAGTGGTTTCCGCTAGGTCCCTTAAGATTTTTCTTCGCTAGAGGCCGGAATTATTTTCAAGTAGGTAGGT
Organism: Falcaria lacertinaria; assembly: GCA_951449985.1. Classification (NCBI taxonomy): domain Eukaryota; kingdom Metazoa; phylum Arthropoda; class Insecta; order Lepidoptera; family Drepanidae; genus Falcaria; species Falcaria lacertinaria. The sequence continues at coordinate 4,062,604 of OX602125.1, read as the reverse complement.
ACCTTTGATTATATACTTTTCATAACCTACTGATGTCACATTTTACATATGGAACCATAAGTTTTAGTTATTGAAGACCAAATTGTACTGAACAATCAACAGGGTTGGCAACGTGTTAGTAATAACCCTGAGATTGCAAGCGTATATAGACCACGGTGGCCGCTTACCACCAGGCGGGCCGTGTAGCGTTTGATACTTTCAATAACTAATTGATTGGGGTTTCAGAGCACTAACAACTTTGACGAACATTAGTACTGTATAGGCACGGCCATTACCATAGTCCTACGACTATCGAGCAAATGATCGCCGATTATTATTATCCAGAGCCAAATTCCTTAGCACGACAACTAAATAAAAACACTTAAAAACAATAGTGTCAGTGTCAGACACTTGTATTTATATATATATATATATACCTTGTATATATATTATATATAATAAAACCACTGTATATCTCACATAATAAATTAAACAATATCAAGACAACATTTTCCTTTGATTGTCAAAATTGAAGTCCCGTCAGACACTTATATTGGTGTCATTCGTAGAGGGACGGTGTCAACAAGGTGTTTGTCAGTTATGGATTCAGCGACCACAGATCTGGACTTCAATTTTGACAATCAAAGGAAAATTTTGTCTTAATATTGTTTAATTTGTTATGTGACAAACAGTGGTTTTTATTTTATTATATAGGCAAATAAATAATTTTAAAAGTGTACGTGTTCTCTCTTCACGCCGCCGCAACGCCTGAAGACTGAACGGATTTGGAGGTTGGAATGGAGGTAGCTACACATATCGTACCTATAATTCCCAAAAAGCTATTTTCTTTATTGCAAACTTATTGAAAAGTCACGGGTAAGAGCAACTTTTTAGTATAATATTCTTTCAGTATAATAATGTTTGGGTTGTCCGGGAAATGGACCATAGTTGCAATTACTAAGTTTGCATTGTATTTCTTGTACAAGCTTTAGCTATTTCTAGCGTACCGTTTATAGTTTATATCCTCTTGGGTTGTGAGTGACAAATGAAATCACTTTACAATTATCACGTTCAAATTTCCCGCTACTGCACCAGCCAGGTACACAAGAACTTACCATAGCGTCTAAAGAAATAACTTGATACTAAGGTAGTAAAGGCAATTAAATCAAACACAGGTTGAAAACAAACGTTTATTTTAATTTTTTTACCATTTTGTTTGTGTATCCACACACTTCTTAAAACATATATGTAGTAACTATAATAATTAATAGGTATATTTGAATGACAGTTCGAAGAGGGCTGGCTCGCTTCCCGTTGGATCGGCGACTCGGTTGGTACCTGTAAGGACAAAATACTACATTAAGAACAAGGTACGTACGTACGACATTTTTTTATTTGTAAATTGTTATTTTTTATACTATAAAGGTGTAAACACATACTGCAAATTGATTACCGTAGCCTATAGAGTTATAGACCCTTGTACCAAATACCTGTTGAAAAGGATCAGATCCTCATCTTAGAAATAAGTCAGGATTATCGTCAAATAAGGCTTTTATTCGCTCATTTACAAATATTTTAGATACAACAATTCCCTAGCGCATCTAATCAATCAAAACATGTAATAATTGACAGCTGCCAAACGTCCACTTGACACTAGTTTTAGTGTTGCTGCTAATAATAAACAACTTACAATAATAATTAACAAATTAATACGAATCGAGTTCTACTTAGCTATGAGGCTAGCAGTGGATTTCACACGCGCGTGCTACCAACCTTGATGTAAGGTATTGCGGAGGTCGTGGCATAATGGGAGGTCTCCTTAAGAATTTCTGGAATATTACTCTGCTGGAACACATCATTACATTAAGGTTACTACATGACCACTTAAGAAGATTATCCCGAATTGTTATTTATCAAGAAAGTATTCGACCGTCTAGTGACATATACCTACATATAATAAAGAGTATGTGTCTTTGTGGCTAAATATCTCTTGATTAACAGAACATTTCAATGTTAATTCATGAATTTTATGATACATTTGTCTGGGAAAACGCAGTTTTTACTAATAAACCGTTAAGCCAGTTAAATCATAGATGGATGTCAAAAACGATAGCAGAAAAGAGAAACGCTTCCATGTACAAAGATACTCATGAGTGACGGATGGAAATGTTACCGAATTAATGTGATTATACTTTAATTTATACTCATTATCAATATTAAGTAATTATACTTTAACTTATATAAGTTACATTCAATATTACAAATATGACTGTGACATGTATATGTCACAGTCATATTTGAAGTAGTTACAGTTTTAGGAGATAAATAATAATAATCATAAAGCCGACTGCTTTACAAAGGTAGCGATCAGACAATAGTCTTACAAAATCATTGAATTTTTGATTAATGGTTTAAGTCATGGAGTCCCAAACAACCAGTGAAGGATTTGGAGAATATGAAATTAGGAATCTTTACATGGAAATTATTATCTGAAATTGGAGGCATTTGGATTGGAAGTAAGAAAGTAATATTGTATACATTATTCTCATATCCAATGGTCCCGGTTTTGTTACCTCGCCGTGTCATCTGCGATCTCAGAGGCGTACAGCCAATCAACCAGATTGCAGTCCACAGTTGACAGCGTCAACTGTGGACTGCGATTGGGTGACGACTGATCCAATCGATGTATTTGCTTGAAAATCCTTTGGGTAGTTTGTTTAAACTAGGTTATTTTATGTAACTTAAGTAAGGATTCCGTACCCTTCACATGATATGTTGATGCCTCTCAAACATAGATATAATCACGCCTAGTCCCTCGCGAAGTAGGCTGAGATTACCTATAGAGCGCCATTTCAGTCTTGACTCAAAATAACATTTGCAGCCTTAAACCGCCATCAAATTTATTAGTAAAACTTTTTTCTAAATTATGAGTGCTCTTCTGCGATCTTGCAAAAAATTACAAATGCCCCGTACACTTGGAACTACATGTATTAAAAGTCTATCACATTTTTCCAAATAATGATGTCAGACTTAATTACAGACTCGAGACTGGTTTGAACGTCATTTTTCAATTAATGGTACGGAACCCTTAAAGTTCTTAAGATATAATGAACTATACATGTAATGAAAACACCTTAATACTATCTATACAACTATACACATTCCTAAAATTCTCAATTCGGTTTCCCCGTTTTATACGGTCAATATTCGAATGCTTTTTCACCGTGCGGGTGATATTTTCACAATTGTCTGACCAATACCTATTCATAAAAATATGTCTTTTTAAATTCCTTGTTAATGTTTAATACAGGATGGTAAATATACTTATGAATATGCTAAGCTCCTTGGTTTGTTGTTGTTGGCAGCTGAGTGAGGTGATGACTTTGTCCTTGTCAGCTACGTGTATTCTCAAGCAATAACATCTCATAAGGTGTGTTAATTCCCCAAGAATACACGTGACCTCCAAGTAAATGGATCTTATCTTCTGTCTTCAGTTCCGATTGTAGTCCACGTTGCCTTTTCTTTAATCTATTCGGCCGTTAGTCATCGTAACGCTAGCCATTCTAGTTATTTTAACAAGTCTATAACTAAAATAACTAATGTTATCGTGACTAATAGCCGACAGCCATACCAGCTTTGAAAGGTTTGTCACTAAAAGAAGCGGATGTAAATAAAGAAAGTGCAATTTTGAGTGGGTTAAAAAAACACACACGCACACACTAGACAGGAGAAAGGAAAGTAAAGCTCGTAATAAATCGTATACATGCATTAAGCTTCCACAGACACTTTTCTTGCTTGTAGTAACGTACAGATTAGATGTTTTTCAACAATTAAAACATAAACTATAAAAGCGAAATGAAAAGAAAAGCTTAGTTTCTTTCGCTAGAGATACATGATTTATTTGTTCCAAATTATTTAAGACTAGCTTTCCCGCAACGTCCGCAAAGGAAGTAAATACTTTTATTTATCTTAAAGCCTACACGTAAGTTATCACTACCCAGGTTGTATCAAAATCCGCTTAGAAGTTTCCATATCGTGCACACAGGAACAGACCGACAGAAAAAAAAAATGTTATGGATTCTATATTTGTTGGAAGCTTCCTTCAATGTGTTAATACTATAATAAAAGAGTTTTCATAATACAATTTAATCATGATTTTTCTTAAATTAAGTACGGTAGTACTAATTAATCTTACAATAAAAAATATGTGCTTCCGTGTAAGCCTAAATTATCTCACTGAATAACAAAGCCTTCCATCCTATTTTCCGTTTGTTTTTCTGTTGCAATCATTGATATTTTCAAAAAGAAAGCGCCACAGCAAATGACAATCGATGTTTATTTATACATATCATAAGGTCTCGTTCCCGGACAGAGGGGCAGTAGGACTAATCGCCGGGGCGCGTGCGGCGTCACGAACCCACCCGGCAGCACATCCGGACACAGTCGGGTAATCCGGACACTCGGACACGCCGGCTGGCCGTGGCCGCCGTCCGGATTTAACTGTGGACGAAACAAACGTACGGCTGATTGTTGAGATTAAACGGTCGGGCTTCAGTATTTTCAGGCGCTTTACCAATGCTCGAAGTTTGATAGTTGATGTACCTACTCGTGCACAATGTGTATTTACAGGTATTGTACCGGGTTTATTAGAGTGGAAGAGCTTGGTGTATTAATATTATTACTTAGAAGTAAACCTAAGAATATATAATAAAAGTCTTGATAATAGATTCTCACAATGTGAAAGATGATAAATAACATGAGGTACCTAATGGAACAGAGACCCAAAAAAAATAGTCAGAAGGTTCAAAAAGGTGAATGCCAATTCATGATTGAAATAGGAGCAAAAGATGTATATTTGAGAAAGAAGGTAAGGATTTTTTTTTTTTCCTAAAATCAATATGTCTATTTATATTTTGAAATACAAAACATGCTTTCTTCCATCGATTTATTTTCGGTTTGCGATTTGCACATAATAATCTCCACGGGCCGGAGTAGATTACGTTAATTCACTTAAAAAAAATAGAAATTACACAAAACGCCATTCTTACTTTATAAATATAAATTAAACTTCAATAGTTTAATCAACTATTTAAGCTACGACCTCCAGTGTATTCCATGTCATAAATTGATGAAATATATAAAAATTGTTTATACAAAAAACTTCTTGTTCTAGGCCGAAAAGGTCGGACAAAAACCTATTAGGGTGGTCAGTCAAACCATGGACTATTGAATACAGATGGGACGATATGCGAAGCTTATTACAACTTCTATTTTCTGCCCCGTATCCTGCGTTACTGAAATGTCGGAAAGTATAGAAAATCAAAGTAAACACAATCCTTTATCTAAATCTGTAAAGTTCTTAAGCGGTACCTAGATATGAATATCGAATAATCTCTATTCACAATTTTTTCTTAAAGCTGTCTTTTGATCGCGATGTAAGAAGGTTGTCGCAAAAGACGGCTAATACTTTTATACGTCTTTTCGAGATCTGTTACACCTTTTCAGTCTGTATTTGTAGCAAGGCGCGATCTCTAACCGACAATCAGATATCAAACGGCGCTTACCCGATGGCGAGGTTTTATCCGGCCACCGTTATCTGAGGGCGGCCTCTTTGATCCGCGCAGCTCGCTTTGAAGTCGCACGCGCCCTTTGTGTCGCCGCCCGCCCTCGCCCCATCACAACCTGCACAGACGATTAAGATGACATTATTAGGAAGTACGAAATGGCACGTTGAAAGGTTTCATCTGCATTTATTAATCAAAAATAATATTATGTACTATTATTTATTTTATACTGAAAACGTTTAAGGTTAAAATTCACCCCCAAAATGCTACAAATTTGACTCGTAGCATAACTACGGCAATTGTGTTCTCAGATTGCTTTTGGAAATTTAAACGTATTTTCAGCTAAATATCGTGCAAAATAAAATGTTTAACCTGGAAATTCCGCATTTACAATTTAGGTTATTCAGCATTACGTTATTTAAGTTCGGGCAACCTACAAAATATACAGACTTTTGTTTTACAAATATGTTACGGGTTTAATTGAAGCTTCTGTTAAAAAACATCACAAGACAAAGGAATAATACATTATTTAATTTTAAAATTGAAATACTATAAACAAAGTCTTGTTCTTGTCTCAATGTAATAAAAAAATGATTTTCACCGCGACTTCGCAATATCATATAGGCCTATATTTCTTAATGATACTATTGGCATTATGTTGGTGAAAGATTTTTTAAATCGGTCCAGTAGTTTTTGCGTTTAAACATTAACAACAAAAATACAAATATTTTCTCTTTATAATATTGGCTTAGATTTATGGTTTAAAGGCGCGTAGAATGTTTAGCATTCAATCGTTGTTAACTTGTACGTAAAACGATTTAAAACCGGGTGCAGGCTACAAAAAGTGTGGGCTCATAAATATGAATGGCAATTAGATAGCGTCTGCCCCACCTGTTGGACTGTACACGCGTTACTTTACGTTATTTTATTATGAAGGAAAATTTATTTCATATACTGCGACAGTGGCGATAATACCTATGGCCCACATAACGGTAAGACGGACGGTAGCCTTTTGACACTCGGAATACCATGGGTACCACTAGCGTTGTGCCAGCCTATAATTCAGAGAACATTCTCTTTACAGCCAATAGAAAGCATTCTCATCAAACTCTGGAATCCTTACTCACTGCAGATACAAAACATACAAAAGTTGTTGTTTTTCGACAGTCATTCAAACGTTTTAGAATCCTTTGTATCACCACAGAGTAGATAATATGTATCACTAAACTGAACAATTTATCATCCAAGGTCCGGTTCGTACCTGGTTCAGCGTATTTTCTTGGCCTTTCAGCGCGGAAATGCAGCTGGTATCATGGGAACATATGAGCTGGGTACGTATCTTGAGTAGGATCTTGTATTTAATGTGTTATGACGATGCATGTCGCTGATAACTCCTTTTGTTTTGTTAATACATTGACGAAATCTGAGGTGAATTCTAATTATGTTTATTGGACGAAGCCTGCGCCGTGGATATAAATCTGTCTTTATTCATTTTTGCAAATTAAAAATTATTTCATTTATCACCAAAGAAATATGTCTTGCGGTATAAGCTACTCTATGTATTCTCTGAATGCTCCACAAATGCAGTGCACTTTTCTGTATGAACCATTTACATAATGTTACACGCCAGTAACATTCACCTATATTATTCCACCGGAATCAAAGCCTTTATCTCTATTGAATGAGCTCCCCTCTAAAATAATCTCATGGTATTTGTAGCAAAGGTCCATATTACCTTAAACAACCTGCAGAAGGTTTGTCTTGTCGTATTTCCGCCAACAGTGCATTATGTAAAGAGCTACTTGTGTTCCTGTGAATTATTTTCTTGTATACATTAAAGAAATGTATTGCAAAAATATATTAACTTTTTTTATATTTACAAAGACTAAAGTACGTACCCTCAGGAACATTCAGTTCATGTTGTTTAATAAATTAATATATAAATTTTGATTAAAAATGAATAAATCAACGCGAATACGTCAACATTTCTTAATTAATTTAAGTTGCAGGTTGTACATTTTCATTTCATTTTCTCTGTGTCGGTATTATTACCTTCAGTAAAACCAAAGGTCATTTTACAATAGTCAGATGGAAAAATATAGCGGATAGTTCAATCCTTGCATTTGCAGTCGCATGGGCGCGCCGCGCGGCGCCTATTAATGTACCCGCATTTATCGATTTTTATTGTTCAAGTAAAATATTGTGACAGGCAACAGCTTGCTCTCATAAAATCCTTTTACATAAATCTATAAAACGTAGGGTAGAGAGAACATAGTAAACGTTATTCACATGTGCACTACAAATTGTTAATCGGCAACGCGCGAGTGATTCCCGTGGTGTTGCAAATATCTATAGGCTATGGTAACCACTTACTAAAAGGCGGGTCGTTTGCTTGTTTGCCACCTCAATTGTATATAGAAAAAAATACGTTACAATTGCCAAGTAAAATCCATTTTTTCCGCTTTATTATAACTGAAAGCTTTTACCATTCGGCTTATAATTCACCCCGAGGCGTGCGGTCGCCACAAAAGCAAAATTAATTTTAAAATACACCAAAATAAATTAACTTTCTAGCTGGGGGAAGGTGAAAGTTTCAAACGTCGCAACACTCGGAACGACTTAAAATAATAAAGGCGAGGCAAATGTCCGGGCCAATGCCATGCTTACGCATTATATTGCTTTGTCTTCAAAATGTCGTGTGATTTTTAAGATGCTTTCAAAAGTAAACTCAAGGAATAAATGGACATAAATAAGAGAGCTTTTTATATTTCAAATCGTAAGTATCTTCCTAAGCTTTCTCATTCTTGTGTCATTATAAAGTAATAATCACCGGATATTACCACACGGCTAGCTCACCTCAAAATAAGCAAAGCTTGTAGTTGTACATAGTAGGTATATGATCTACTCTGAGCTTGTACTATGGATACCACTCGACTTTCCAACACTACAATTAAATACATTTCTTTGTAAATACCAATTAGAGATGCAAGGAAATGTAAATATTTATCACATAAATCTATTACCCGGCGGGAATCGAACCCCAGCACTAAGCTTAGCAGTCGGATATATTAACCACCAAGCCAACAGTGCCATCATCATGATGATGATATGATAGTTAGATATTTAATAAAATTCTGTAATTATTTTTTGTTAACGACTTATATTATTCTACTAGCTTTAACTTCGCTCGCTGGTGCTACTATTCATTAGGAACCATTTTTTTTTAAAGTACAGTGGTATAAGCTTCCACAATTCCAAATTTCTTACAAATCCTTTCAGCTTTTATAGACGTGAAGGGGGTACCAACCCACTCACACACAAATTTTCACATTTATAATATTATTGTAATAGTTTTTTTTAATCAATTTAACACAACCGATCATATTTAATTAATAAACTCTTTTGCTCATAAAACACATCAGGCACAGTAGGTAATAAGCACCGATCATCTTTCTAGCTAAGAAGGCTTGCATTTCAGACATTTTAATTTAGTCGGGTCTCCCTGCGGAGCGCTTAAAGAGTCTGGAACAGTACAGGGTAACTCTTTATTCGTCCTTTTACAGCCAAGGATAATCGAACTGCCAATCTTGTATAAAGGAGCGGAACTATTAAGATATTAAAGTAAATCAGTTTTATCGATGGTTTTAATATCCGGCAGGTTGCAGTAAAGAGACGCGCTTGTAAATATATATTTATAGTTTTGTTTAGTAATATGCCCCCTAGGCCCTCCCCGGCTTCGCACAGGTAGACATTTACATCAAATATTTTGACTACCCGTGCAAAGCCGGGGCGGGAAGCTAGTATAATATATAGCCTATGTTACTCAATGATGATGTAGCTTTCTAACGGTGAAAGAATTTTTGAAATCGGTCCAGTAGTTTCGGAGCCTATTCAATACATACAAAAATACAAATCTTTCCTCTTTATAATATTAGTATAGATGTGATTGTACTAGACTAGTTATACCAAAATTTTATTGTGTTATTCCTTCACATTTAACTGACCAATAAATCTGAATCTGAACTGAATCTATAGGGGAAGATTTGAAACATTATTTAATAATGAACGCATGACTACATTGTTTGTCGGGTTGTAGGGCTCAGCGCTGCCAGGTATTTGTTGCTTATTAACTTTTCACAAATGGCTGTAATTATTTTCAATAAGGCTTCGACACTTTAACAATCTGATAGATAAAAATGTGCCTGATTGTAGACAAAAGCCCGCAAAAGGCTGGTGCAGGTGGTCGCGCGAGACAGGTAATTAAAATGCTAATGAAGCGAGACAACCCTAGCGGGCACCGGGCGACCCTTCACAAGCGCATCCACGGGCAAAAACTATGCTTTAACTTTGTGGTATATGCACTTAATTAACGTTCATTTATGTACAAAAGTGTCTTGAAAGTTTTATGTATATAGCTGTAGGATAAGTCTTAGTAAAAAACAAATCTTAGAATGGTTTTGCGATAAAATATACTCGCTTATTTGCAAAATAATTACTTATTTATTTATTTATTGCGCATTAGTCACTATAAGGTACATATAATATGATAATGTAGCGAACAAACCCGTTTAGGACAGAAATATTGAGAGGCACTATAATTCTATATCTACACTATATTTATTATTAACTTCAAGGACTAAAAATATTATATTATATATCACAGTTATATGTATGTATGTATTTGCGCGGTATTTTATATTTGTTTGTCGTTTATAAATTGTAGTAATGTGTATTTAATAGATCTTTTATTAGTTTTTTTGTATTTACAGCTTGATGTTTTGAATATAATAAGCCAGTCCATATGGCGCGAAGTTTTTGCACCACTTACCTAATAACATTAGTTCACTTACACACTAGTAGCGTCATCACAACACAAGGCAATCTTCCCGGGTCATTAATCAAACTAAACTCGATTTAAATTAGGCGGCGTACAGCATATGTCTCGAGTGGAAACACGCCGAGACCCGCAGAGAGCACATCAAAGACTCACTAAAGGATGCCGAAATAATCCCCACGATAACTTTAAATGATATCGTTAATTACACTAGTGTTGATTCGCTAAGAAATACACCCGCGGGAGCGCTGGCAAAATTACCTATCAACGAAATTAAGCTGCTCGTACGGCTTCCGAATATCGACTTACCCGCTCGGTAATAACGCGTGAAAATTATTTATAAGTTAGTTAATCCATATCATCCATTCTGAAGCCGTGGTGGCCTTGTGGTTGCAGCAATGGCTTGTAATGTAATAGGCCCAGGTTCAAATTCCGGCCTGTACCAATGAGTTTTTCTTATCTTAAGTACAGTGATTAATCATACCATGAGCTTAAATAGAGAGGTAGTGCGAATTTGGGACCTCACGTGGGATTTCCTATTAAAATTGGAGTCGCCCGGCTGGGAGAAGACCACAGTCAAATAACACTACTTTTATGTAGTGTTGTGTTTTTGCGGCGAGTAAGGTTGCCATACTCCACGAGGATACGCTGCGCTAGTAGCAATGCTGCTAGCACAGTAGGTCCTCATAAGCAACAGGCTTGGCAACTCGTTAGTGGTATCCCTGGTATTGCTAGTGGCTATAGGCTACGGTGACCGTTTACCATCAGGTAGGCCGTATGCTTGTGTGCCTCCTTAGTGGTACATAAAAAAACCACCTCGTGGTACAGTTCTTGGGTACCTATCTATAAGCTAAATGCTCTATATAAGTTTTCATATAATATTTGGTCATCATACAAGTCTTAGGACATTGAAACGATGTGATTAGATATCATGTCGTTCTTTCATGAACGGAACTGGCCAAAATACATAAAAAAAATTGGTTACAAAAATCTTGATACAGTGGAGCAAGCACTTTACCTGCCATTATTAGTCCTCAAATAAACGGACACCCAGGTGAAACCGGTGGTTTATTACTTATGCCAATTATTTGGAATATGAATAATGAAGTATGAAATAATTGCCAATAATTACCAATTTTTCCGTTTCATAATCCTCTAGAATATAAACAACTATCATATTTTAATAGCCATAAGCCTCGGTCCGGCGGCGGCGCAGCATCGAAGTGTCCGCCCTAATCTCCTCGCATATTGACTCGACTCAATAACTAACTCCAAACATAATTATCTCTCGGATTCCCCTAAAATAGGCGATTCCCTCCCTGGGACCGCGATATTGGCTCGACAAATTTCTTGTGCCAACACAGCCGGCGATATCGAGATATTACGAGGGTCATTGTTTGATTATCTCATTATGGGATGATTGATTCCATCAGACCTTCATTAAGATGTCCCGAGCCGTGACTACGAGTATGCCACTTTTTCGCAAAATTTCATTATTTACGGTATTCTGATAATATTTTTTATCTATAAATAAGTTTAATATTACGAGTAAAGTGTCCAAATTACTTGCTAAGGATTCTTTAACCTAAAATACTTAAAATAATATTCAGAATTTGGAAATGCTCACGAATACCAATTAAAGTATGCATGACGCATCTCTGGAGGAATTTTGATGTGTATAACCATCCAAAAATACATTATACCAGACGATTTTTATTTAATCTGTATAACCATCCAAAATACATGATACCAGAAGATTTTTATTTAATCTGTATAACCATCCAAAATACATGATACCAGAAGATTTTCATTGAAATTCTGAATTAAATTTACTTTATGAACGCATTAGCTTTTTCTTCCTATAAAGGACCATCATCGCTTTATCCATTTATACGAGTAGTGTAAAGCTATACGAGTGTGCATATTGAAGCGATGCAATTTCACGAGACACTGGTGGTGATAAATATAATATATGTGCGTCGACGCCGCGCATCGGGGAATACTAAGTGGGCAGTCGCAAATTATTTTTAGTCTTCCTACTCGCTTATTGCATTTTAAGTTGGACCTTAGAAAAATACGCCTTATACCAGTAAATGTATTTCTTTACGTAAGGTTTATACACATAGTACTTGCAAGTAACGAAACTAGGCACAAAGTCCCGATAATGAAGAACTTAAAAAATATATATTATTAGACATAAGTGATTACGTCTTATAAATTAGGGCAAGTATTCACATACAATAAAGTAACAGTGCTACGGCGCTACGGCGTAGGCGCTACGCTTATCAGATACCAACACCTGACTTGTTTTGTTCGCATATGTCGCAAGCGTACCACCCGATGGTAATATAAATTATGAAACCTAAACTATAATATAGTTTAGGTTTCATAATATATAATAAATAAATAATAATTTTTCACGCCATTCCACAAGGGTCCCCGAAATGGTAGCTTACAACATTATTTTTTCAAGGAAGATCATTTTGATGCCAACGTGACAGAGTCCTTCGCCGTATCTTAGGCACTCATGGGTCTTTAAATTTCTTCCCAGACTGAGTTTCCTCACGATGTTTTCCTTCACCTTCACCTATGTATAATATATTATAAACAAACTTGATTGTAATATTACCTCTGTTATTGTCCAAAGTGTCGCTTACACGGTACATATGTCGCTCATCGTATTCGAGTTTCACCAATTAAGCTGAACAGTCACACCAGTTATAAACATTATGTTTGTAATTAAATTTATTCTTAAATTAAAACAATTTGGGGCCAAATTTGTTTCACGTATTAAAAGTTAAACGAAATTTGTTTGTTGGAAGGTGCTGACGGGTGTCTAATTTGCGCGTCAGAGAACAGCCAAGTCGGTAATCCATCAGTAAATGTCACGAGGCGAGATCAGCCGGCAAATTTTAATTCTGAATGAAGCTCTTAGGGCGCGGTTTATTGCGGGCGAAGTTAATGTTTGCCGTGACTCGAATACTGAGATATAATTTTAATTTTAGCCCCTTCCAGCTATCTGAGGTGTCTCGCGCGCACAACAAACTTTACATATTTTTGAGAGGGAATAAATCTCGTTAGATGAAAAAAGAATTTCGCTGTAAACAGACCCTGGTTAATGGAAATTTGTCTTTAGTATTCAGCAGCGCTAAATTAGGAGTGTGTGTGTGCTCTGTATTCAGGAGCCACGTCGGATCCGATGGCTTCCCAATGTAAGTCAAATATACAGATAATGTATTATTGTATATCGGCTGTATGACACAATTAAATGTTTATTCAAATGACTAAAAGAGTGTCCTCTGCTTTTATTTATTTTCTTTCTATATTACAATAAAAATACTTAATTTTCTTAGCTAAATTGAATTCGTGTATAATTTTGAATATTCAATATGCAAATATATATATATTCACGAATAAACATTTTAATACCTACGTATTACTTGAATATACAAAAAACACTTTAAAAGCGTTTTTACTACACGGGAACCGATGTAGTGGACATCGGTTCCCGTGTAAAATCCGATCGGTATCACAAATTCCACGAGGTTCCTGCCACCTTTTGTGGCAACCACTTATCTACCAAAATTGGCGGAACATAAAAGTGCCGCTCTCCGCTATGAAATGCAGCGAATCAAAGGACTCCGCCTAAATTCGCAACAATTTTATTATTCAATTATGGCTCAGTGGCGAGCAATATGCCAGCGTGAAAATGACACCCCCCGTTCTACCCTCACACCCCTAAGCTTCGAGATTAAGGCCGACTCGATACAACAAGAGTATCTCGGCCGGATAATAAACATGATGTAAGAGGATTATAGTGCAAACTTGCTCGTGAATTAACCAAAATAAATGTCGGTGAACACGTAAGTCCTTGGAATTAAATTTAGCCTCAAGTTTAGAGCCAACTTTGTAATATACAAAACGCAGACGGGCCGCAACTGCAACTGTTGAGTAATTTGCGTCGGAAACATTAGTTTGCTGTTTCATGGAGTTACGACGCAGTAGCCAGTTAAGATCTATCACGGATTGCGGAATACAACTCACTGTACTTCTCAACAATAGCATTAGTAGTGTAATTGAAGTTTAGTGAAGCATTGGTGTCGATTCTGTTGTACAAAATCTCAAAACTGAACTTATTTGACAGGACTGACACCATGGCCATCCTTCTTGACGCGCTTCCGCGTGGTATTGAGTTATATAATTTTTTACCGATAATAGTTAGAGGGTTTTATAGTATCTTTGGTCTCTACAGAAGGTTTATTTAAACCAGAGCTCGCCCGTAACTTACCCCTGTATAGAAATAGGAAAACACAAGGCATTTTGTTTAAAATGTAGCCTTCATTAATCAGATATATTGTAGTTTTCAAATGTCAAATATATTTTTTGAAATGGTTAATTAGTTTCCGAGATTGCCATATAACCAGAAACCTTAGAACAAACTTTTCTTTTTTATGATATTATTAAAGATTAATTTTCCCTTAATAGATAAGAATGTTCCCAAAAACAACAATCCTTACAAACAACACAATCACGTCTCCCACCTCGGGTCGCAGAATGCCCTGCGAAAGTATTCAGTGCCTGTAAATTGCGATCACCTACTGCTTGCGGCGCGGCGTGCTAAGTGGATTGGAGAAGGACCTCATCTGTTCACCGTCAGCTGAGCCCCCCTGCCTCCCCCCTGCCTCCCCCCAGCCTCCCCCCACCCCCGGCACCCTCGGTCGCTTGCGAATTGCGTTAAATAAAGTCAAATTGAGCAATAAAGGCTGGCTCCCCGCAGTAATGCAATAGGATCGCGGTCCAACCTGAAACTATACCACAAATTTACACTAATGTACTGGTAGCGAGCGAACCTTGTCTGTGGACTTTTATGAATTAAATATCATTTCTAGACAGCGCTATTTTTGTAAAATATTATTATATACGGGTTCTAATCGAGATTGTTCCATATTTTAAGGGTTGGTTAAAAAGTACTAAGACGAACGACGGGTAAAACCAAGGCGCGGGCGCAGTGAAAGACATTAAAAAGTTGGGAGCCGCCCGACTGTGGACTCGTACCTTACAGAAGCTCGAAGTTAATGAACTTTACTCCGATAGACTGTTCTGCTTCTGCGCTGAGTAAAGATTCCAGAGTTCCCAGAATACCTTCGCTATAATGGTAGTAAGGAAAACATGTATATGCTCCTAGTAAATTATCAAAGACCTCTCAACAATAAAGTTGGCAAGGAAGTAAAAGAGCTACTGTAAGCACTTGCCATCAGGCGAGACGTACGCTAACTGGTCACCGTCGTAATATAAACAAGTATTTCCAGGAGTTGCGAGCGATCATTATAAAGGCTCTTTCTTACTTCAACTTATCCAATGTTCGTAGCCTGTTATTTCCATGTTTACGTTGCAGTCATTAAGTTCAATTCCCCCAGTAATTAACTGACTAGCTAGGCTGTTAATCAAATGGATTCATTCAATTAACGCCCGAATTACTTTGAGCCATTCAGATGGATCAATATATAGCGTGGAATGGAATATGATGCAATAAATTTGGAAAACATAAAACATCTCCAGAACGGTGTACAAATAATACGTAACATATAAGTATATTTGTACTAATATAATTTTAAGGTTAAATAATATACCACCTACATTTTTTCGTTCTTCTATATGTTTAGGTAATGAGGTAAGTAGCTTATTTTACATAATTGCGAGTATAGTCTGTAGAGTGATCGATGCCGCGGTGAATCTAAGAGTTTTCCAAGTCAAAGGAAGCAGTATTTGTCGAGATACCCTTACGCTGTGAGGTAACCCTAAGGGAATAAACAACCCTTCACTCGCTCGCGGTCGCGCACATCTTGTGCTCTCAGATTCGGGCGCGGCGGCGGCGCGGCGGTTAGGTTTAAAATCCAATTTATATCAATTTGTGCGTAATCAGCGGGGGGTTAACGCAAAAATACTGAGCGCTTTACATTGTGGTGTTACTTGCTTACCACGTTAGATATGGAAATGAAACGCATTTGCCACCGAGATGGGACGTATCTCTCTTAGTGCTCGCTTTATGCATATTGGTGGCAAAAAGAGTGTAAATAGTGTGTATGTTATACATTAATCAAACATTTGTAAATGTTAGTCATGTAGTTTAGATCTTTATTACAAGTGCAAATATTATGCTAAGTTTTGATACGTGACGTAATAACGCGTATTCGCTCTGCCCAAGGCTGGGTTTATGTGCGTGCGCTGTTTTGGATTACGCTCGAGGGGAGATTATATATATTATATATTATATTAGATATTCGAGTTAAAAAAATATCACGTTTATGTAACGATATGTGCCTACAGACTTCGTTGAGTAGATGCCTTAAATTACTATCAAACTGTAGGATTCGACAAGAATTTAATTTTGATGTACCCTGACTGAGGCAGACCTTGTAAGTCGCTAAAAGAACATTCCGTTTCATGTGTTCTAAATGTTCCTTAGCTAGAACTTTCCGCGCGTACTATCATCTCTTTAAACGGAACGGAAGAAGGGTAAATATCTGGCAAATGAATAAACACCGAAGCATCCGTCCAAATTCCGCTCACCGTTCCAGTTGTCACAATAAAACATTCAAATAACTTGCACTCACGCCGTCTGTTGTCTTTTTAAAAACGTTTTTAATATTCCTCGGGCGTCTTTGCCCGTTCTATGGCAATTTCGTCTTGTTTTAAAGCAAATTGAGCTTTTTTTGTTTATTCAAGTTGAGAGCAGTTGGAGCGTGGGTAATCTCTTTTGCGTTTGTTGGATTTTGAGACTGTTCTTAGTATTCTTTAAAGTTCGCTTCAATATTTGTGTACGTCATTTCGTTGCCTGCTAGGATTCCCCTCGCCTGGACGGGCGCTCACTATGCGTGCAAATTTCTGACTCTTCTATTGTAACAATTGTCCTCATTCAGCATTTTGTTAGCAAGGACAAGATTGCTTCGCTCCTCTCGTTAATTGTTTCATTGGTACTGTGGTTTGTACAATCGTTGACGCAGTGAATAAATATCATTAAAGACTAACCTCTGAGCCGATGTTGCTAAAATAAGTACGAGTAGCAGACAAATATGCTATCACAATTTGTTTCTACAAATCCACAGGGTTAGGTACGTAAATAAACATGGTTATGCAAAATGCGCCCGCTCTCAGCCACCAATTACCAGTACAGTAGTGTTATTGGTGTGCCCGTGAGCTCACTAATAAAGCGTCAATTGAGTATTAACATAACAAGACAGGCTAACAAGCCACTTGTGAACCGGCAAACTAATTTCAATTGCGACGCAAAGTGTGCATTTCGTGAGCGCTATTATGGTACTCGATAGGTATCACACTAATGCGTTCTATGAAGACAAACGTGCTTTGATATTTCTATAAATACATGGATTTAATTGCGTTGAGTATATATATATATATATATCTTCTCATGTGGTGATTATATTGTAGTCGGTGTCAAGATTTGATTAGTTAATGCAAATTTAAAGTGTTGATGATAAAAGGACATCATCCATTTTGGTCCAAATCTAATGTGCCGGCCAACGGATTTTTTTTGTATATTCTGTTAGAGCTTGCCCGTTTGAACATTTATTACTCTGAAACCAAACCTGTAGGACCATTGTAGTTGATTTTATTTGAGTTGAAAATAGGAATTAAAAATAACTAAAACAAATGAAATGTCCTGTAATGTCCATATTTGGTGCTATAGTAATAAATGGTCAGACGGACAAGCTTTAACAGAATGTACAAAAATAATGCGTAAATATCAGGAATAGTTATAAGGTTACTTAAATAATAATGTCTCCGTTTCTTACTGTACAATTTTAATTTGTAGAATGAAGAGAAAAGTACTTTCTGAAGTTAGTTTCGAGCCGGGCAAGCTTTTGTATCTGCCGCCGGTTCCTTACGGTACTCTCTATAATTTCTGAACGTATCCATAGTTATGTAAGAAACAAATGCATACAGTAATAGCTATACTTACGAACTTACGACAAGAATGAAAATAATAAAACTGGAAAACTCTAAGTCCACAATAGCAAAGACAAACGGGCCCCGGGCAGACTCCAAATTATCTTTTGCAGCGTCTTCGCTCTTTACGCATTCTCTTTTAAATTGTATTTTGTTTTTGGTCTTTTTGTGCAGTGTGTCCTTTGACCGGTCGCGCTTTGAGAATTAATACCAGGGGTTAATATTAGTCGCGCTGACATCTATTT
Source organism: Falcaria lacertinaria (assembly GCA_951449985.1). NCBI lineage: Eukaryota > Metazoa > Arthropoda > Insecta > Lepidoptera > Drepanidae > Falcaria > Falcaria lacertinaria. The sequence continues at coordinate 4,044,014 of OX602125.1, read as the reverse complement.
ACTAATAAAGACGAAATTACCAAGAACCTTAGTGTTATTAAAAAGATTTTGCGTTTACTAGATTTGGAAACTACTTGCAGTAAATTCTTAGGTTTAAGTTGGTATATTTTAGTTTTCTAGAGATTTGATATATCAAAGAATTGCTGTTACAATGGATTAAGTTGCCATTAACAGTTATTTTTTATTATTAAGTCTCCGCAGTCCGTCCGTCCATCCGTCTGTCCGTCTGTCTGTCAGCGGGCTGTATCTCATGATCCGTTAAGAGGTAGACAGTTGAAATTTTTAAATGTGTATTTCTGTTGCCGCTTTAACAACAAATAAAAAAATATGTAATTAATAAGGATTACATGGGGCTCAGCCCCTACTAGAAACGTGAGTTTCTATATGATGATAGTTTTTTTTGCTATGTTAATAATGGCAACAAGTAGAGGCCATTCTCAATCATAAAGTGTGTACTGCTATATGTTCAAAAAAATAGCGAATTTACTATTACAAATATATTGTTTGCGATTGGTGCAATAGCCACGTTTAGGGATCGAACGGCAAAGTTAAGTTTGTCATTTAATTTCTGTTGATTGTACTTTGTACTTTTATAACGAGTCGCTCTGCGAAGTAATTAATTTGAAAAGTAGTCAGAATGAGAAGTTGGCACCTGGCGTGAAATTCTAAAAGAATAAACAAACTATGACTACGTGGATTAGACGTAAATTATAAAAACTACGTAAAAATACAAAATAAAATTCAGGATCTCTACATATTACATTTCGTCGAACTCTACTGGACTTGAATATCGCTAAAAGTGAATAAACCAGTTGGTATTTACTAGTTCACGGTACAAGAAACCATTGAGTATCAGTCATCGTTACCGCCCTCCGCTATATCGCGCCTTATCAAATGCAAACACTCGCCCCTTCCGCACATTGGCTTCCATTATTTTTATTCCAGACCCGTCTCTTTTGCTCCAGACTTATGTTGCAACGGAGATAGTGAGTGATGACGTGAGCTGAAATGAAAGCTGAGATGTTTTTGGGTTCTTTTTAGAATACTTTTTTCTAAGCCGATGGTTGGATGGATGATTCTGACAGAAAATATAATGATAAATATCCATAGATAATATTGTATAGTACATAGTATACTGAGCATTGCTATTGCGTTTATATAATTATTATTTATTATTATTCCCATTATTTATTTCAATTCATAGCCTAGATGATTTTTTAACAATATTCTTTAAAAAAATCTTAGATATTATTACTACATTTACGCCATCATAAAATTTATTTTTGTATTTACGAGAAACAGAAAACTATTTCAGAGCCATTATCAGAGTTTCTTGTAGAAATTTTAGTTCCTCTTAAAACGCTAAATCTCATTTATATAATAATATACTACAATCTTCACCCTATCCCACAAGGGTCCCCATCGAGATAGGAGACAACACCGAGTTTTGACGAAAGATAATTTGGTGCCAACGTGACTGATGGTGAGTCCGTGGCCGTCGCTTAGGCAATACATATGTCCTTGATTTCTTCTCAAACGTATGCAGGTTTCCTCACGATTTTTTCTTTCACCATCACCTTTAATGTCATTTTCAAATCTATATATCCTTTTCTGTTTGACAAATAATATAGTCTGTAAGTTTAGTAAGTCGCATTAAAAAGCTTATTCGGAGGTTGGTGCTTTTAATTATCTGCGCTAATAATCTGGGGAGCATAACATCACTTGTATAAGAGAGAATTCTGGTTGTAAGAACTTATATACGTAGATTAATGCAGTGAGAGTTATTTATTTTGTAAATGAGCCAAGTAATTAAAAAGATTTGTTGGCAGTTGATACTTTTATTGGCAAAGATTGGACGTGTCTTATTAGAATAAAAATATTGGGTTTAAATCCGCACTCAAAAAATATGATCCTCTAAGAGCAGGTATATAGGGCTTAAAGTTCTAAATACCGATAAAAAGGAGTATCTCTGCTAGGCATTATGTCAGGTCGTAACATAACAGATTGTTACGTCGCCTTAGCCTCGTCCTCGCTGAACCCGTAAAAATGTAATAAAAACCAAATAAATCCACCCCTACTCCTATTATTATTATGAACATCAAAATATTATCACGATCCTTCCCTTTCGGGATAACATACGCCATATTTATTATGAATATTGCCCTTAATGCAAGTTTTACTTAATAAGCTTCCGCCGGCCTGATTGTACTTCTAACAATAAATTTAATAATAATGTATCCAACATACATGGTCAATACATATGGATGGAAACAACTGATATTGAATTGTTTGTGTGTACCAGCTTAGACGAAGTAAAATACTCCTTTTTTTGTTACACTATAAAATCTAATTAAAAGCTAAGTTTCAGCTCAAATGAACAATCGAGAGTTTTTCTGTTAAGATAAATTTGACTGCTGTTAAAGACACAAACTGCCAAATATTAATCCCCCAACATTATTAGCACACATCCTCATTTGAATTATAAATGAGCAGTTACCTACTAAACTAAACGAATCTCTGTAAATCCGGTCTATTTTAATTTGTTCATAAATAGATAATGTGGCGGGAGCGCGGCTTCCAAACTGTTTTATTCGATAAAGATTGCGGGGATGTTCCGCCGAAGTTCGCCGTCGACGATGGGGTTACACTTCGTATATTGATTGTCGAATAATGCACACGGTAAATAACACACGTAGTGCCATGAGGTTAGTTTGAAACTGCTGGTAGAGCGATGGAAATTCTGAGAGTTCTTTAACTTTTGAAATTCAATTAAATGCCATAGTCTCAGGTTAAAAGCAATGTTTTTATAATAGCGGTACACGCGTTACTGACTGTCAACAGTCACCGCAAACACCTTCGACACTTGAGGTAGGAATATAGAGGTTATCATAACACTTGTGGCTCGCTGCAAGTAAACAATAAAACTAAGATATATTTTCTCATAACTACGTATCATCTTACAGGCTTACGAGAACTTAAGTTTTCATTCGTTAAAGTGGTTCTAGCAAACTATTATTGAAGGGTAAGTTTAGTATGTTTTGTGATAAATTTGCGGGCTCACAGACCTTCGTATTGTGTTTCGGAGAAGCTTGGAGGTAGACAATTTTATTTTCCGCTTTTTGGGTAATCAATAGGGGAAACTCGACGCCCCTAAACAACCGAACGGGGGACTACGAGTGGTGTGGAGCCTCATTGCGATACTATTTAAATCCAAATAGATTTTATTACTGTTGTTCTTTTAAAATTAAATCTATCAAATCAAAATCTAATATGGCATGATAATGTGCATTCTCGACTATACAATATAGTCGGGCACCATATTTATTACACATTAAATTATACTCTATTTTACTACATATAATTAAAGAAAAATAATCTTCGTTTTTAATAAAACTAAGAGTTTTCAAAGCGCTTTGTGATGGGATAGTTTTAAATCGAAGTAATATCAGGATTATATTTAAAGAGTCTGCACGTATTTCTGTGTGAATATAGTGAAATCTAATATTCATTCCAATGATAGCTAGGTATTTATATTGAGTAAGTGCTCTCGTCCCGAGTTTCCCTACAAAATCGGGACTGCTTTAATCTTATTGGCATTTCTGCTTTTTATTATCATTTTTACATTTATTAGAACGTGTTTTCTCGTTATACTGAGAAATGTGATTTGTCGTGATAAACCCAGATTTTATTTTCTTCAAAACTAATTACTTTGTTTATAAAAATACGATAACTTATTTTTCTTAATTGGTTTTCTGTTAGACTGGAGGTGTTGCTACGAGTAAAATATTGTCACAGCACAGTTAGAAATTATGTGTGACTGGAAACATTACCTCAGAGAATATTTGATAAACTAGTCGAATCTTTCTGAACAAGACACTGATTTGATATCGATATAGTTACCTATCGTTATATGATTTTTCCCATGGAATACCTACAGAATGGGGTTCTTCAAGAAGAAGAAATTAGAGGTTCAGCAACGTAAGATATCTCTGGTGTTTTCATACGACCATAGGCTACGGAAATTATAAACTTGTTTTCCACCTGATTGCTAATTAAACTAGCTTTTTCCCCGCGAATTCCCCCGCGTAGCAATATCATCTATAGAATTCTGCTGGTGAAATATGTTTTTCAATCGATTTTTTAATTTATTAATTACAAACTAAAGTTCAAATCTCAAACGCTTATTTAGTCGTCATGGATACCAAAATTGATACCCATTGATAACATGATGATGTTAAGGTCGTATAAATAAGCTTCGCTACGTCCTTTTTAGAAAAATAGTGAGTACGTAATATATTATTTAGTCAAGCGGTTGTGGATTGCAATCGAGCGACGAAAGTAATCGGCGATCGGTCGGCAGACAACGGAACGTCTCGAGTGGATGATTGAGCCGGAAAATAGGTCCCTGCGGTACACACTCCGCGGCCTTTTTACATAGATATACTTGTATGTATTGGCTAAACGACTTGCAAGGATTGCACCATTCACAATCAGAACGTTTTTTTTTCTTTTTTAATAATGTATATCTCACTAAAGTAATAAATGCGGTACATATGTTCGCATTTTAATTAAATTTAGCCCACGGATATACCATAATCTGGCCATATAAAGGGTACTTTTTATGTGTTTTGGGTAAAAGCTGCTGCTACAATATTTTAATTTGTGTCACACGTTAAACAATGTTGCAACGAAGGCTGGTATTGGTGTCGATTCTGTTATTTAAAATGACTAAACGTAACTAATTTGACAGGTCTAAAAAGTCTTACTATCCTTTTCTCATGTGCGGGGTTAAATAAGGATGGCAATATTTTTAGACCTAAATGCTACACTATGCACTAGGTTTATTCACCAGCCTGATATAGCCTTCGACTAAACGACGATACCAATTATCTGTCGCCAAGACAAAACTTATCCGTGACTTCATTTCCCTACCTTATCTTATGTGAGTACCTGAGCCTCCAAATGTTTTTATCCCGTTCCCAGTAGATTTACAAAGTAAACTAAAGTAACAAGCCACGGCAGAAAACTCGGTAAACTTGCGACAAATTTTGTCACTTAACAGATTGTTGGCGGTCTGGAAAAGTTAGGCTGTAGACGGTCAATTTTCATTCGTTACACGTAAAAACAATCGGGATTAAAATTGAGTATAATATAATCTGGTTTATACATTCTAAAATATACTAACATATGAATAAAACACGGACTCTGTCAATAGTGGATAATTAATTTTATTATGCTCAGCCACCACAAAAGGAAGATCTTCCAGCCAGGCGGGTGTTGTGCCTGGGGCACCGCGGCTCCGACTGTTCTAGTCGGAAACTTGTATATGTGTTGAATTGCGTAGAAAACTTCGCTAGCGCGTGGCAGGATTGTGACGTTTTGTAGTTGCCATTCGTTGAATGTTGTCCTGTTAGTATATTTCTAGCGTTGGTATTTACGTAGCGTTGATGTCGCTACAAATTAATTCATACGTTTATCGCGTGCTTGGAAACTCGTTGATGAAGTGAAAACTACTACTTTAACTATATCGTAGATCTGAGGGACAGTAGGTACTATAAAGCTTTTATTAAGCATACAATGATATAAGGTGTGAATTGTATACTGTATTGGCGTTATCGATGTGATAAATGTACCTACGAGGGGGGTGAATGGAACTTTAGTACGATTAAGCAAATTAGTTACAAAACATATACCTACCCAAGCTACTTAAACTGACCTATTATTTATACTATTATTTATATTATAAGGGTCAGTGGATCCAGAACAGTCATACCAATAGGTAACGTATACGCGCTAACATAGAATGTCTGTATTAAAGTAACACTATTATCATAATTATTATATTTCTATATTGCAAAGTTTTCATGCCGTTTTAAAAGTACTAAGCATGCTCGTCTATTTAATAAAGTATTCCTTTAACCATTTAATATAGAGCAGGGCTATAAAAAACATTAGTTTAAGTCTGCATAGTGTTTCAAGACAAATAGTTTTTAATAAAAGTGTTCGCGTGGTCTGCGAAGCGCGGCGCGCCCGCGAGCACACGTTTAAGTGCTAATTTAATTAATTGTTCCATTTCCCCACATCGCACGCACGCCGCCCCCACCGGCTCCGAAACAACTACAATATTTTTCACTTATACACCAACCCCCAACAAATTGGCCCCGTTATTACGCGGCTTTACATGAAAAATGTACAGAAAAATACTAGGTACCTACTCTCGTAACGTAAAGTTAGAGCAAATCCGTCCGCAAAGTTACCAGCGTAACGATCGCGTAAAACTAATTTATACTCTACGAAATAAATTTGAAGAATTGTAATGGATGTCACCTATACCTATCCCTCTCTAGCAGAACTTTGCCAATTTAACTTTATTTGTATCGGCTCAATATTCGGGACTTAAATAACTTTTTACAAGATTCTTTATCGTCCTTAAATATTATGTAGGAAATGAAAAAACAAGATAACTGATTACATAAGAATGGTATCGGAATCGGTGGCAGTGGGGAGCGAGTGGCGAGGGGGTGCAGTGAAAGCGATCCGCCTCGGGCGGGATTATTGAATTATCAACAAAACATCGTACGCCTGAGAGCCCGCGCGCCTCTAATTACTTTCCACTCTCTTTACGGTATCATCTCAAATCTGATGAGATTTGACGAGCAATCGATCGGGCATTAATAGCGGAAGCCGCGATTTGTTTGCACGCCAAATAAAAAAGGACCTCCGGGGAAATTTACACACGCAATAAAAATAGGCGTTTTAAAAACAGACAAGATCCTTAAATAGAGCGGCAACAGACCCGTGGCCGATTTTCCGGGGAGTGTTTTTAAGCGATCCTGGCGGGCGGCTGGATCCGATATACGTTGGGCAAATTAAAAGCAGGCCATGCGTGCGCCCTTTGTGAAGGAGGGCCACGGTTCATTGTTACCGATTTGTCTGCCCCGGGAAACACAAATGGCGTGGAGCCAGACATTCGCTAATCGAACCCGGTGCGCGGTGCTAGCTACTCGCTACCACTAATAACATGTGCTTATAAAACATGCCTTCTTTGATGCTATCATTATAATATGATTCTCTATCGGCTGATAATACTTTCGGAATGACTATCATGTTACGGAAATTAACCACCAGAAATTATAAATAAATCCTCTTAGCTCAATAAAATACAATACTGAGGTCATTGTAATAATCCTTCACACAACCTATGTAGTCTAAGTAATGTACTGGTTACAGACAGAGCGCATGATGATAATATACATAAAATTAAGATATATATATTGAAAGGGCAAACGGGAGATATAACTGGGGCATGAGTATGGTACGGCATAAAAAAAAATTAAAATGCTATTGCTGAGTCACACGCACGTCACTTGCCACTTTGTGTTAGGAGTTAACTCATATATTTTAGAAACAAGAAGTGAGCGAACATTTGTTCACAGAGCATTCAGGTAACAAGCTTACACGACTACACTTTTTACGGGCTGAAATATTTAGAGGCATGCGGGGGTGAGTTTGCGAGGGGAGGGGCAGTCGTGTGAGAAATAGCTTCAAATATCTCGCGACTATCCGAGGGATTCTTGCCCCTATTTCCACGGGATCGCGTCGAAATGACAACAGATTTAGGGAAAGCGTCAAGCGAGGTGTGAAATGTATCCGAGCGCGTTACGCCTTATATGACATTCTTCACTCACACTCACTACTATAAATGTACGCGACGAGCCGATATCCTAATCTCCCTTTTATTAAAAAGTTGTCGAGTTGAGAATACGCCGGGATCCCAAACGTGAGGTATATCGTTTCCACTTTCGCTCGGTTCACAATCATATTCCCTTACCTATTTATGTCAATTTCGGAGAATACGAATATACCTCAAATATGTAGTCCAAAACCCGTTATATCTTTTTATTCGTATATTAAAAGCATATTAAATGTTATTGTACTGCTTCCGCATCGTATTATTCCGTGATATATTTTACCACCTTTTTTTATTAAGTTTATATTTTCGTTTTTCGGGGAATCCCAAATAAGAAGCTAAACGCCTGTATTCTATTTTCCTATTCTCATATTAAATATTGAAGGTGAGTCTATTGTGTATTGCTTCCACATCACTGCCATATTCTGTAATATACGAGTATAATTATATACAAGTATAGTTACTGCCAAAAAACATTATAATATACCTTTATAGTAAACGAGGATCTATATCTAGTATCATAATAGTAATAATTCAGTACATAATATAATATTTACCAAAGAAAACTTTCAACGACATTTCCCCTAAATAGCCGCGAAATTACCTCAATTCTATCTCCAATAGCCGATCTATTCCAAGTATTTAAACAACTTGTAAAGCTATAAAAGGGACCTTTGCATCCGAAAGTTGAATGTATTCGCCGTGAATCGTGAAGATTTGCATTCATTCCCCTCTGTTCGAGACTTGGCGTTTGTTTGAATATGTGATTTCTTTCCGACAAATAGAGATCTATGTTCCCGTGATGTCAACGCATACCTCTTGTTTCGCTATCAAATCTACTGCAAATACAGTTGGCAAACAGGAATTTTCTCATTTTTGTGATAACATCTTTTTGGTTCTGTATTTTTGTACCTGGTTACTAATTGAGTTAGGTCGAGTGCTGACACCAAGATACCTAGGGAACCGGCCAGAGCAAACTATATTTTTATCAAGTCTAGTCTAGTCCAATATACTAGCCTGACATACGTTATCCTGTCTTAGATATGAATTCAAACGTCAAATACACCATAGAAAAAAGGACCTTTAGTTTATCCCGAAATTGAAATATCCCGGGTTTTAATTTTTCTCTCCTGACTATAAATACACAAAAAAAAGAATTAGCTAAATCAATCTAGCCGTTCACGCGTGATGCCGTGACCAAGGGAAATAGGGATTAATTTATAGATATAAAATTATATACAAATATAGATTTAAAAAAATCACACAATTAGATAAACAATTTTCCCCTTCGCAATAGTATCGTTATCTGCGGAAAAAAGCTAAAGGCGTCGACAGCAGAGGGTTCCGTAACAAATGCGACACTTGTAATTAGCTTTGTAATACGAACCAGCTATTCCAAACTTGGCCCACGAACGGAAGCCTAATTAAAAATTACCAATTGTTACCTCGGTTACCCGCTAATAAAGTAGCCTATTCATTCAAGAGTAACAATTCTCAGATGATGATACTTTGTATTAATTATAGCTCAAATTATGGGATTCTAAGGGCATTTTGGCTTCGTTGGTACGAAGGTAACTTCGAACAAAGTTACACGGCGTTTTATGAAGATAATAAAATCGATTTCAATTTTATTCGTATCAGCTGTCTTCTAAATTCAGACAGTATTATTAGGTTAGTGAGGTAAATGATTTCATTTTATAGTTGGATGTATTTTGTTTACCATACAGTTTATTAAAAACTATATTACTTAGATACTTATTATAATCTGCCGCTTTCTCAAACTAAGAGTAAGCAAATTGGGTTACTCGCCATTTTTGGCCGTTAGGACATACTAAGCAAAGCTTGTACTTCGGTTGGGTTTCAGACTTCAGCATCCTTAAAAAAGGTAAGAGTGATATTAGAAAGGTGATTAAGCCGGAGCATCGCGTGAACAATCCCGGGTCATATTGCGGCCGGCCGTGTTCCCGCGGTCTCGGGACCTCTGGCCCGGTGCTCATCGACCCCCATTTAAATATCAAAACAGCCGACGCGCGGTTACACGCGTCTATCTCCAACATAGCACAAACAAATTAATTCCTATAATGAACCCCAATAAATAAGGATCTGTTTACCCCATAAAGAATAAATGTTATAATAATTCGACCTTACAGCCTACAAATTTACAGTCTTGAATTCAAATTTTCGTTGGGGTGAATTAATTTAACCATATTTCGTGAAGAGTTGTAATAATGTAATGAAACGTGCGGGCGCCTACTTTGTTTATTATGAATAAATTTTTAACTCTTTACTCATACCCTTACTAACAAAGGTAACTTCTTTATTCATGGACTCGCGTCATATAAAAGAGTATAGTTGATGGGAACAAAAAGGTGTCAAGATAAATTGAAGAAGCCGGAGGCTGAAGGAAAACACGGTGTAATATTGTTCACGGCCTATAAAACTGCACAAAGGCTTTTCAATTAAAACTTTCAATGGCGTTCTAGCGCTAATTATGGCGGGGCTTCGGAGGACATCTATTAGTATAAAATAAAGCGCAGGCCGCCGTGCGGGCCGTCGGTCGCACCGCCGCGCCGCCGCGCCGCCGACGCCGCAACCGTGTCGCGCCCCCGCCTAAGTGAATTCCGTTAATTAAACCATAAAAACTTCGATAAATTAAGATCCCAGCCAATTCCCCTCTCTAATATAGTCGTGCCTCGAAAGATTTCAGATGCAAACGACATCGATATAGCTGGCCGGTGGGGAATGGCGACATAAATTACTATGACTCTCCCTGGCCCCTTTACATTTGTTTGTGGGTTCATTTAATTTTAGTTATTGTGTGGCGGCTGTAGTAAAGCCGATCGCTTTGTTACTTCATAAAGATTCCGCGATAATATTGTTAATGAGAGCGTTTTATGTTTCATAAGTCTTCCTTCTGTTGGCGGATGTACTTTAAATAATAATAAATTTGTTTATGGTATTAGTGAATTTTCTAGTTAGGGTTGGCTTTCAAAATTGCCTGTACCTAATATTAGGTAAGTTAAAGATGCCATGTTATATAATAAAAGTAATATTAGTATATAAAACAAAGCCGGGCTAGACACACCATTTATAATACAAGATCGGCTAGACCGATTTTAATGGTCGCAGATTTTTGGATTCGTCTCTGCCCAAATAGCAGAATAGGTATAATTTTCACAGTAAATAAAATATTTTTTAAATCAATTTGGTTTAGAACTCCGCGAGCTGCCACTATTGACAGCTCATATTACGCACGCTTAGAGTTCCTTGTAAAATTTTTTTCGGAAGATGCACTTGCGCGAATCCGCGTTAGGACGCTAGCCTCAGATAGAGTACAGTCACACTCAAAATTGTATGAGCTGCACCCACACCACACTAACTGCCATTAATTGACACCCAGGTGTGCTTTAAATCGGCTGACCCATTTCTCGGTCAGGGAAACACCATACGTTAATTACTGGACAAAAGCAATCCACGGATAGGCGATAAGGCGTGCCTGACTCCGACTTGCATGGAAATTTTCATTAGTTAAATTTGTGGGCACGTGCTTGTGTGTTTTTCGTAATTGGTCCGTGTACACATGAACGTGGCTCGGCTTATTTTTATGTAAATTTTGCGTATCAATTTCATAAAGTTTATTGTTTTTTGGTACTTCTCAAACTCCGTTGGAAGTTGGCAGTTCTGTTGAAGGGTAAAGTTAATATTCAACACAATTTGAGTTTTATGAGCATCGTTTGGCTTGTTTTAAATTTTGTTTGCGGTAATTTCAAATGCTTTCGGTAAATATATCTTATACTTCTTGAACTATCAGGGTCGCCAACGCGCGAGTTACACCCCTGGTGTTGCAAGCGTGTCCACTTTAACATCAGGTGGGCCATATGCTCGTTTGCCATCTTAGTCGTACAAAAAAAATCTATGAAAAATTACGTCTAATCCCATTAATTAAATTGTCTGATATTTTTGTTTTTTTTTCTGTCTGTCACAAATTTTTCCTCTTTTTTCAGTTTATAGAAATCAGATTTGTTGTAACGTTTTTTTACATTCTTTAGTAATTTATTTTGCTCATTTTTTTAGAATCAGCCAAACCAACAATACTTTCCTAGATTTTAAGTCACGTACTCCATGTTACGGCTTTCACGAATAAACGATATTTTTTATAAACTCTAAACATTTTTTGGTATGACATATTTTAATTTAATATGGAATAGCTTTAATAGGAATGTTCTGGTAGTAATAGGCCTACTTTGTTATTTATTGATAGCTCAGCAAATTTAATCTCATTATTTTATGGTAATACAGACGACTTTTTAACGTTTGTGATCTGTCGTATGATACAACTAGTGCCCAGCAGATTCACCCGCGTATACAATATTATAACCCCTTTTCTAAATGATATTCAGAAGTTGAATTTCTAAACGGACTGGTGTCTACACGCTATGCCTATAAAATTTCAAGTACATTGTATTTTTACTTTCTGAGTTTTCGCGATGAGTCAGTCAGTAAGTGAGTGAGTGTTATTTCGCTTTTTTGTAGTATATAAAATATTGTGTGAGAGTTTTATTGTTTAATGGATTACGAATTCAGTTATTAAACATAATATAAAGTCTATATCCGTTCCCTTGTTAATAGCTCATGACCCGAATATAATTATAAATTCATGGACAAATGCTTCGCAATCTGCTGAACGCTTGACATAGCCGGTTGCACCCTAAACAGTTAAAATGCAAATAATTTAGGAACGCGGGTGACGAAAGCAAATTTTATAACCCTGACTGTACTTTCAACTGGTTATAATAATGACTGTATATTTTATCTTCTGCTATTTTTATTATTTACTATTAAATATTGCGAGCGCGATATTATTTATAAGAGACCTACAAAAAGATGTGCGGTTTTCAAATAAATAAATAATACATCATTCTCATTTTAGTAAAACAAAAACTAAAACTTTGAAATAACTTGTTTATTTTTTTATTAATTCATATTGACATTAAGAAGGGTTTGTGCGTCATATCACATATATGCTTAATTAATTATATATCTATGGTAAGCGGTTACCGTAGCTTAAGGACGCTTGCAGCTCCAAGGGCATAGGCCACACGTTTCCAACCCTATTTAAATCATTTTACAATCCATGAAAACTTCTGTAGAATAAAATATCAAAACAAAATGATGTAAAATGTAAATACTATTTCGTTACAGAGTTACTTCATGTTCTATGCCAAACACGATCATAAAATATTCTAAATCTCATCTCAAATATGTAAAAAAAATACAATTCATTAACATTGAATACAAAACTGTTAAGTTAACCTTGGATTAAACATGCAATTTAACAGTAAGACTGCAACTTGATCGCACATTTAATCTTTTTATTCCTGAATGCAAGTATTTGCCTTCAAACTCCAAGTTTGAAGCAAAAGTAAGCTGAAGAGCTAACAGTGTATGAAACGTTTTCAGTAGTTCGAAAAGCGCTCTCAAATAGAAGTTTTCGAGTTGAAAGCAAACCGCGGAACATCTGTCCGTGAATGGAATAAAATCTTTTGCGAACGTTTCTTCGCTCCGAGCGGAGCTGCGAGTACCAACAGGTGGCTCGTTTTATCAATTTCAATGTAATGTACTGCTTAAAGCTAATTCTGAGAGATTTTAACGTTACTTCTGTCTGCATTTCATTTGGAGTCGTGGCTTCTATTTGAATTTGGAAATCACTACATGTATAAAGCTATTGCATTAACCACATTATGAGTTATGCCTAAGTCCACCGCTTGCCATTAGGGAGTAGATAGTAAAAAGTACTATCTGCAATTTCGAATATGTTCTCATACCAAAACATTAATGCATCCAGAGAGCATAGCGCATAGCACTCCACTACAGCAAGTGAGGCCACGTTTTCAACTGAAAGCCGTTGTGAGCCAGTGTCAATCAAGTAGGAAAGCCACTCGCCTCTGTTATCTGTCGGGAGGCCACAGAGTAATCCCAAACACGTGCTTGCAATTCCAGACACTGTTACATGCTAGTAAAGATGATAGTTGTGTGAACTTGTGTGTAGACGTTTGATGGTGGCGGGCGGTAAGTTTCGCCTTTGGTGGCAAGAAGCGTCAAGATTTAAGTAGTTTACGGCAGGAAGTCCGCTTGAAACCGTCTTGTTTGGTCTGTGAAACTCGCTAACTCGATATTGCACGCTCACTTTATGCCCAAGTTTAATGTCACGCTAGCTTCGACTTACTCTTATATTCACTTTTATGGACAACATTTATTACTTTTCTCGCGCAACAAGTCAAGACTTTTTGGATCGCAACTCTCTTTTGTTTTCGAATTCTTCTCTGAATTTAAAATTTAAAGAAACTGGCTTTGAAGTCGGTACAAATTGGTTGATAAACTCCTATTAGCAGTCTTCGGGTTAGAAAATATGTAAGCATATGTTTTTGACTCAACCACCAGTACGTGCAAATACTATGAACACAATTATTTTAATTGAAAAATATTTTTTATACCCTTTGGTCAATTAATGATTTTTCATTATTATATATACATATATATACATACATAAAATATGAACCAGCTGTATAAAACGAAACCCTTGGATTGTAGTAATGATAAAAGTGTTATTATATAAGTAATGATTATTAAATATGGTAAAAAACAAAATATGGCCAACCGAAACGCTACCAAATATTAATTAGTTGAGTCTCAGAATAAACCTATGCGGTCATAAGGTTTAAAAGCAAAGGTCTATGAAAGAGGAAGTGACGAGTGTAAAGCGGTCCGGTTTCAATGGCGGTCCGCTCAATCCGGAACAAGGCGTAAAACCGGCATTAAACCCAACGTCGTCCACAGATGCCTGGATGCTGTTCCACGAGAGAGAAACAACGAGAAAGTATTGTCTGCCTTCCCAATGATCGGTTCTTTAAAAATACTTGGTTTGGATTTCATTGCACTAGCAGCTTTGCACTAGAAGCACTCAATGCAACATTTAAAATAATTTAATCCGGGACGGGACCCTTATTTAACATTGAACATCCAGATATCTCAAATCGTTTCCTTTCCTCTTTGATACTTGCAACCAACGCCATCTGTGGACGTCTAAAGTGAAGTAAAGAGTGACGTCATTCATGCGCGTCGTTCCCTACAAAACTATTAAGAATAAACCTTTTTCTACGGATATTGACGAGAAGTGTTCCCAAATTCCAATTCATTCTTATAAAATACAGTATTTAGATAAAAAACAATATAAGTGAAGATACAATATTTCATATGTGCGTGCATGTGAGAGATGATAGTGATCCTGGTGAAGGAGATACGCATATATCCCAGTTTCCTGTGAGTACCTATGTGCCTTATCCTGTAGTCGTTCTTGAATTTGGGGCATTAAATCCACATTATCTTGTCTCCACAACATATAACGGAGCCTCAATACCAATCAATGATAATACTTTTCGGACATTAGCCCTTCAGATAAAGTTACGACTGACAGTTTCATACAACTGTATAACTTAGTAAATCTTTATTAACACAAAGCAGATTAAACTATTTACAAAAATCAGAACTTAACTTACTTACTTAAACTAACTGACCCAAACCAGAATCATGCGCTGGCAGCATACTTAGTAATAAAATACTATTATAGGAAAAAATTAACTTAGCTCAATATCGGAACTACCAACTTGGCCACATTCTAACTAAACTACTCTAATTCCAGTGCATTGTACCACAGCCTACATTGAAGTTGCTACGGCCAATAATATTATGATCTGGCTCATTCTGCATAATGGTGTCATAACGCCAAGTGGGTATTTGGAAAGTTGTGAAGTTAACTTGCGTTTTGCATGAGCGGCGGTTGCATCCTTTACGTATGCAAATAATCTGTGCTTACAGTGTTCTATACCATTTTGATGATGATACTAATGTTTTTTTATTGTACCACGAAGGTAGCAAGCATATGGCACGCATGATCGTAAGCGGTGTGTGTCTGTAGGCTATAGAGAGGATTGCAATACCAACATGAATTGACAACCGGGACCGACACGGCTTAACGTGCTCGCGATATGGATTTGGGCTAAGCTAATGACCACGGTTAAGGTTCCTTAAATGAATAGATATTCGTATGCACCAAGAAATCGGGGCATTATTGACTATATAAAAACAAATAATGTTGAAAACAGTAAACGAAAATGTTTCGTAAAGCAGGTAAGTAATGCGGGCTAAACAAGACAAAAATATCGTTAACACGCTGTAAATCCACGTGAACCTACGTGCAGAGAGAAAATACCGTTCACGATGTTGACAGCCCGCAGTTGTCTTAACCGGTGTAAAATAAAATCGTACGTGATATCGGCTGTCGGTGCACTCGACAAGGATGCCAGACAAATATTTTTCCATTTCCACGCCGAGCCTCCCAAATCGAGGATTAAGAGCACAGAGCTCGTGCCCGGTGCTTTATTTTCATCCAATATTCACATAAACACGATAAAATATTTCCACAGGCATACCATTTAATGAATGAAATCCGTATTGTCGGTGAAATTTTAATAGTTATATAGAATTTCGAAATACACTGCTTTGGGTTATCGGACCCATTTTTGGAGAATCATTCGGGAAAGCTATCTGGAGGAGTGCATTAGGGTAGTGGGTACTATAAAGCAAGCACATATCGATCAGCAAACAGACCGCGAGTAGCCAGGTGGCCCCCGCGCAAACAGTCCCTCGCTCTGCCCGCCCCGAGGCCTACATCAAAATGACGACGGAAATCCCATATTGCCTACATCGGGGACGGAAGCACGATTTTATAAGTAAAGGGATTTGTGTCAATATTTTACTAGGATACCGGATGGCTACCCGAAGTTGTACGCTACATTATGTCGTGGGCAACATAATACTCCCGGATCTCGTCTCCACACTGCAATGGTAAACTTTATTAATCTAAGATATCCCCTCCCTCCTCCCTGCCGATACAGAGTCGAGCACATTTGTTAATCGAGCTCGAGTTTCAAAGAAATTGTTAAGTAAGTATTTTTGTTGAGCGTTCTTGTACGAAATTCATAAGTGTACCGAGATTTATGGAATACATTTGAACCGTTCACGCTTCAGGGCCCTTACAAGAAAAATACAAAAATATGATCGCAGAGTGTGATGTAAACTTCCTCGAATAACTTCGGATGTTTCTAATGTTTGGATAGCTTGCTGATATGAGCAAATTCATGCGAGATGGGGAAATAGGGGGCTGCGAATAAATTCGTAAGAACTTTAAAGTCTCAAAACTTATAATTGATTTGAGTAGGCATACGAAATAGTATTTTAAAAAGATAACCTTGGGATAAGTTTTAATAGGAACAAAATACCAATATATGACAATGACCAAGGTTAACTTTTTAACTCCAGATTTCGATAGCTGTCATCAAAACAAGATACCATACTAACTGTTGCTGTTGCCCGCGATCTGGTTCATTATTTCGTTTATCAAAAGACGGACAAGATTTATTCGTAAATATTTCTCCATGATACGCTTATTTACAATCCCTTTAAATCTGATAACTGTATAATATCATTTGACTTTAACTCTTTGACTCAAATGAGCATCAGCCGAGCTTTGATCGGGCGCAGCGCCCCGAGGTGCCTCAACAAAGTGAACTCCCACCGCACGGAGCGTGTTTCTTAAATTATTCTCCAAAAGATTTTATAATTTGTTCCTCTCAGACTCCTTTTACGACGAAACCCCGCCGCCGCAAGGAACACATCGGTTCCGGCGCCCTCATCGCTACCTCCATTACATTATAGGCCTAGCGTCAGCCCCCGAGAGTGCCTAATTCATCGTCTCACGCATTCGCCTTTCCCTGCCACCCAACGCATAGTAAAATGTACTTTAATACTCATTAATACGATTCAAAACCCATAAGCGCAGCGACACATGGTCTTGTATTCGACGCGCGTACGTCCTTTGGGGTAATGTTACGTAATAGGCACGAGAGGAGCCGTGATTTTGTCAAAGGTAAGAAAATTGGTTACGTTAGTGGGTAATTTCAGCTACCGGGATAAATGTGAATGATGTGTTTGCGAATTAAGCGGCGAGCGGTGTTTTATATTTTGATCTTGTTCCAAAGTAATTAGGAAACTTTGCGCAAAGAATTTTGCTGTGAGAAGCGGGTGCTCACATATATCGTATATCTGTGCGCTTATTATGTTCACCAGATTCTTCGTACAGTATTCACGTAACACGTAACAACATACTGAAACTTCACCCTCGTTGGAACAATGAATAAATTAGATGGTTTTGAAAACAGGTTGGTTCAGACATTCTGATTTTAAATTCTTGATTCGGTTCTAAAATTCTTGCTGTTGCTACGAAAATCATTTTATAAAACATGAAAGTTAAAATGAGTTTACAGCACTGAGTGGCGTATATACATAGATAGTTCAACGTGTAGTAGAAGGCTAGATAAACTATTAAATAGTAGAAATGTAATTATCGGTGTCGCATTGGAGTAAGGACTATCCCATGCAACTGTCAAAGAAAACTATAGGGAATTAGGGGACGAGAAAAATGCTTTTCTGAAACATTTTACTTCACTATAATATGTCAGGGGATTCGTTGGGAAAGTGTGAACTTGTATTTGTATACATTATCAAACGTGTGCGTGAAGTCTTGTATACTAATATATCAGAAATGTGAATTATATTTAGTGTATTGACATCGATGGCAAGAAATTTCTACACTGTTCTGTGCGCTTACGCAAATCAATGGTACTTTTCTGATCTTGAATAAAATTCGTACTCCAAGGATTCTAAATTTGTAGGCCCAATCAGAAGTAAATTTATTTTACTTCTGTGTGTACCTTTTTAAAAAAAGCCATAACATCCAAAGTGTTCTAAACGAATTACCGGCCGTTTCTTCAACAAGTCTCGAAATCAACCGCAAAATTGTGAAAAATTCACAATTTAATTACATTAGGCGGGGCTACGGCGCGCTCTAACGAGATGCAAGGGCTCTCGAGTCGCACTTTGCTCGCGTGACCTAATTTAAGAGCACCTTATTTTGCTCACTTAATTTGCCTTATTCGTGTTTGTTCTGCGAATGAGGAGCCCCGGTTACGACGGTGAATTTTTATTTTTCTTTCGTGGCAAGTTAATTGAGAGGGGAGAGGGACATTCCCGCGACATTGCAGGCCCGGGCGATGCCTTCCAGCCTCCATTCTCTATAAACATTTATTGTCGCTCTACATCTCACTAACTTCACTTTTACACAGTTTTATGTCCGAAAAATTTACGCGTGGTACGTCTCTGCGGCCTTTATTGCGAGACAGGAATGCCGCGGGCGCAGCGCCGTAATTGAATGTAATTTCGTTAGCTTCTTTCCTTTACCGCTGTAAAATAAAATTTTACGTCTTATTTATTGTCACGAGCAACAATATCTGTTGTGGGACTGCTGCTACGTACAAGAACTAAGTGCCGCAATAAAATGCTAATAATAGACTGCACAATCACTACATATTTTAATGCATGCATAAAATATTGAACGTTATTTTGGTATTTAGAAGATTTTATCACCTATTAAGGAAAACGAGGCAATATTGTTCCGTTGTACGAGTTTCATTAATTTGAACGAGACCTGTAAGTACTCCGCCCAATTCAATTAGTAGTTAAAAAGTAAATGGGATATTGATGCGGCCGCCGCAATGGAGTTATTATGCTCCCTGCTATGCGAGTAGCGATGTACTCGAAATTTTACAATTTTCGATTGGAATCAATTTGATTTAGTTTTGAGAAAGCATGTCTAAGATTACCAGTATTGCTAAATAGTAGGGTTGTAATCAATAAAAACATAAACATTTGTTACAATGCAGAATAAAAACATTGGGACTAATATTTTACCATTGGTTAGTTCTAAAAGGCAAAAGAGGTGTGAGTAAAGAGTGAAATGGCGCTATAATATAATCTCTGCCTACGCCGTGAGGGACTTGGCGTCTGCATGTATATTTAGTTTTATTAGCATATTTTTTTAGTTTAAGTTTGTAATGAAACATTACATTTGAATTCGGTACGTGTACTGACATGTAAACCTTGAAGATAACATTTGTACACAAAAAATATCGGTTAAGCTTCACGATGAAATTGTATAGATTAATTAAATTACCTTTATCTGTGCAAGCTATAGACTCAGCTCGTATGTCACAAGGCATGACAACCTGTAATAAGCCTTTTAAAATGCGCCATTCGTTATGGAAATGTAAACGAATGGTCGAAAAATATATTTTGCCTGTAAAAAAGTCGAGGCAATCCCATTTAAAGTCAGATTTAATAAGTATGCTGATAGTAGATTTTAATATTTCTTGTATATAATACATACACACAATATAATATTAGTGAACTGCTTTGATGATATATCACAAAATGGTTTCTGTTTATAAACCACATGCATCATAAAAAAATAGAAGTTAAGTACAAGTCAAGTCTTAGGGAAAAACTTAAGGAATGGCCAGTTTCTTAAAAAAAACTATTCGAAATTCATCGATTAAGTGTCTCTTGCTCGCTTATTTAAGCAGTTGCAGGGCTTGCAAATTGAATTTCAACCGGATTAATCTAAAATTCATATTGGCTACGTTTGGTCTTGTGGTTTTCCAGCACCATTCCAATTTCACAGTAGAATTTCCCTGTTCCGATCTGTAAACAGAAACACGTATATTTGTTTCGATTGTAGCCAATGCAAGCCAAAGCCACATTGTCATTTCCTTGAATACCACATATTCCAGTTACAGCAACATAACAGGCAATCCTTTAAACAATACATATATAGTGTATATGTCTTGTGACCACACCAATATCACCAATTCTATTTGGTTGAGTAATTTCCTAGCGCTTTCTACTGTACAATTGTCTTTACAAGCATAAATATATCTTACCTACTAGAGCTGTAAGTTTATTATGCATGTCTGCTTATTGTTATATGCATGCAATGTTACATAAAGTCTGTGTAGTAACAGATTGCAACACTAATGAAGGGCTTAATTTACGGTATTTCAGGATGTGAGCTGGAATGTAGCGACCGCATTGCTGGGACCACCATTTGCAACGTTCAATTATGCGTCTATATTATATATATGTCGAACTGTGACAAAGCTTCATGTACGAAACATGCATTCCATTACTACCATAAAGCTAGAATTGGTTTTATAAAAAAAGAACTTAGATATATTACAAGTACCGCGTTGGGCGCCCATATTTGGTCCCGTCATTATTTTGCCGCCTTGACTCCTCACTGTGGGGTTTTGAATCAAGGGTCCGTTGTCATAGCAACGCCAGCCTTGGATTTGCCGAAAATGCGACGCACAGCATACAGATTATCCCGAATTTTAATGTACGAATTATGAAACACGCTCGAAGCATCCGTCAGGCATTCGAAACTTGCTCACTAGGTAAATAGTTTGAGTTTGTGCTCCCGCTTTGGTGAAACATGTTATAAAGTCATTTCATATAATGTCAGCACACAAGTTAGCAACTTGTAGCGTATGCCTGGAGAGTTTGAATAACTTTAGTATTTAAAAGCTAGACGATTACATACTTTCTGTGTCCGGGAACGCAAAATGTTTATTTAGAGACAATTGCCCCGAAAGTTACATCGTATACTAACTCCTCGAGATCTAATAATGAAGACGTAGAACTAATTCCGTGCAAGTACTTGGGACTAAATAAACAAATACCGGAGTCACTAATAAAACATTTAACCTGGGGTACCTCGAGAAGAAGACGAAAAAGAAGCAATTAATTGTGTGCGGGCCGCAACAGTTGCAATATGTGAAGCCATTAATTTAATTCATTGTACGTGCGGGCTCCGAGACACGGTTTTAACCGTAATTGAGATTTAAGAAGCGCCTGAGGGCGGGTGTCTGTGTTCCGGCGCAGCCTGGAGCGTCACTAAGCCTCGCAGCCATCACGACTACCTACCTAACTGTCTTCTACTGATTTTTATTTGTTTTGTTTTACTTTCGTTGATGAATATTCTTATTATAGTTATAGAAATGGCAACAAAATAAAAAGGCAACCAGTGAATGCGTTCACAATTTTACATCTGCACTTCACTACCGTACCGGCGCGGCGGCGTAAAACAAAATCTGAACAATTCACTCATTAACCTCACAACAATGTAGCAAAAAGATTTTTTCCGCCGCCGGCAACTTCTGCAAAGTTTTGCAAAAGGAACAAGACGCGGTTACTTTTGTTTTTTTTACTTAACTTCTAAAATATTTTACAAGCTTTCTTGTCGAAGAACTGCTTCATAATTCATCCTTCTTCATTTAAATCTTGCTTTAAATTAATTTTATTATATGGCATATTGATACCGTATACTGGCTTAATATAAGATTTTGCAAAAAGCCTAATGTTTTATTCTCAAAGCAAAGATACGCACAGGCGCTTAATATCTTTACAACTTCATACAAAATTCGTTGTATCTAATTCGAGGCTTATCTTGCCATCTGTAATCTCGCCCTCGTTGCTTACTACCAAGGAGGTACCTCAAATACCCCTCTGGCCCCGCGCCGCTCCTCCTCGCTCCCCTTGGGCACCCCAGCCCTTGAGGTTCTTAGTCGAAGTTCATAATACCCTATTAGTGGAGCACAAGATCGCCGAGAACATGTTTCACCTTGTTGACTCGACGAAATGATAATAGTTTAAAACTGTGTAACCTAATTGTAAGTACCAACTATAACTGCTTTATTTGCATGTTTGAGGTTGATGACGCAACGTTTGAAGCAAGGTTACATTCGGATTCATTGTTTTTGTATTTGTTTGCTTTCCTACCCTACGAGTATTATATCTGGTAAAAATGAAACAAAAATACTGCGGCTAAAATACCGTAATATAAATACACAAGCACAACTCCCAGTGGGATTTGGTTCCGAGTTCACTGGAGCGAGTAATAAATCTGTTGACAATCTTTAATTCACTCGCTTCGTCAGATAGCGGCCGTCTCTTAATAAAAATGAAATCCCCTCCTCAAGGTGAAACATCCCTACTTTGTTGTGTATTGTTTGATGGCGACATTTTCTTAAAGTCCCTCTATGGTGATAATTCTCTCATAATTAAACTCAAGTGTTGATATTATTTGGTTGTTCGAGTGACAACGTCATTTTATCGCGATGATTATTTTTAGTGCTATAATACCGGTAATTCTCCTACTAAATTAAAAATCTAATCCTTAGTACAAAGTCTGGTACCCTCCGATTATACTAAAATAGTCTCATGCATGCAACAAACGGCAAGCTAATGTCGTCATATAAAACGCAGTATGCACTAAAACACACGTGCGGCTGTGAGGACGGCTCATTCACGACTGGCCGCGTCCGGCGTAAATTGTAGCCTGCGCCTGCGGGTAGTCACAAAACCCAAATTACGTAAATGGGGCACTGTAATTCGTACATTGCTCGTGATAGTGGGCTGAGAGAAATTACCCCATGCATTCATTCGCCGATGTAGGTCACATACGGACTCGTTGAATGGTCTTTCGTTGACAAATTATTTAGGTAATTGTGTTCTATTTTCTTCAGCTTTGATTCGGATTGAAATATAACTTGGTTCCTTTTTGTCTGTATGTAATTTTTCGCTTTGGATACGTGTGTTAGTGTCGGTATAAACTCTGAGATTAGATAATTATTCAATCTCAAACTTGTCAAATGATTCCCATTTATTGCCATGATAAGTAATATATGAGTCGTTTTTTTTTAATACTTTAATAAAACGTAGTTATACGTTGTTTAGTCACAGTATGAAAATGCGTGTATCGATTGTTTGCATATTTTGTGTTATTGTGTAACAATATGTAAAGGTGTAGGTACCTATCGAACTAGCACAGTGAATACAAATCACAAAGAGCTCCATTAGCCGGGATTCGCGCGACTTAGCGAGCTCCATTCAATGAAGCTTTGGGTGAATCACGGCCATTCACCTACATCCTGTAGTTACAATTCCATGTCGGCTTTGTTAGAGAAAGGGATATCAATATTTTATGAACTACCTGTTACACGCCACTCCGCCCGCGCTGAAAAATGACTTGAGACTTTAGATTAAATCCTGTGTTACTAAAGGATAGGTTACCACATTAGTAATGTTTTACCTAATTGGTTCCGTAGAACAGTGATTACACTGATTACCCAAACGAAACAGTAAACAACTTAAATGTTTAAAATTAATTTTGACTGATTCTTAAAACGTTATTTTTATTTAATAAGTTGCCCGATATTTCCATGCTGTTGCAAGCACCATGATCACGGAACGAACTACGTTAGGTGCGGTGTACGATTAAGTACAAACAAAACAAGCTACCCTCAATCGCTTTCTTTTAAATATTTTGATCATAACCTCGAAAGTTTAAAACAACAAACAACCTCTTTATAATATGTAAGTATAATAAAAGTATATAGTACTTTATAGATAACGTATGCATCATATGCATGGTGAACCTACCTACTAAACAGTAAGTAAATAATTTATTTAAGGTACACTGTTTTTCTATTTTAAATTTAATATATCGAAGAAGGTTGCAACAGGCTTCTGAATAGGCGCTCATCATTAAAACATCGATCTGTAATTAAAGGGAAACGGCCGGTAATTATTTGTATACCGTAGGGGAGTAATAAGAATTTGCTTGCCTCCGACATCTTTTGGATTCAACCATTCATTTATTCTTTGAAAATTAAGAAATACGTCAAAAAGCAATAACAGCTTGTAAGCTGCAGTTAGAGATAGTTTGGTAAATTAATCAATTTTCTAACATCTCTAAGGGAATCCTGAAGAAACAAAATAATGTCTTGAAATGTATAAGTTTTTGAAGGAAAAGTCGCAGTCCCAGTAGACCTAACGTACGAAACCAACGGCAGGGTTCGTTGAAACATATTTTACGATGCCTTTCCTCGAGCACCAATAAATTACTACTGTACAGAGTAAGTGACAGGACACAGACAAATAAATCGTAGGTGCGCTTCATTTGACGGAACGACAATAGAATAATGGCCGAAAACTGAAACCTAATGCCAGGTTACTTTTGAGTGGCCTCCGATTTTACATGTGATATTGTATCTATGTTGACGACGCATGTAATTGTGGCTTCAAATTTGAATGTTGTTTCAATATTTGGCCGTGAGTATAGTACCTATATGTTAGAATAAAGCACATGTGAATAGTAGCATATGTTAATTATAAGCATAACAAACAAACAACGGCTAAAAATGTACTCATAAATATTCTTAGTTGCTAAATCTAAATAATAAAATCCGCTCTGAAAAGTAAACTTGTGTGGCAAAAGCACTTTGGCCCGACTAAAACAAATAAAGTCATCCCGTTGCATATTAAATTTGTGAACAAATAATAACACAGTTTACAGTGCTCTGTGCCGCATGTCTGGCCGAGTGACGTATTTATTATTTATTTGGGAATTCTGGAGGCACGCCGCGCCCGCTCCAGTCAGAATTATGGAAAAATAACTCATCTCCGTCGACATATTGACTTCGCCTACAGACGGGGAAATAGAGGCACGCGTCCTGCTGGGAATTACATCGATACACGTAGTTTGTTTCTTCTCAGGTGGCCTTTTTTTCCGAACCGGTGGTAATTTAGACCTTTATAAGTGCCTTATTAGGGCTTAAACTGAATAATCTCTGAGTAACATATGCTATTTTATTTTTCTACGCGGCCAAAGTCGGGGCAAAAGGTAGTAGTAGGCAATAGCACGTTTTATTCGCCTCTTCTGGGAGGGAAAATTAAGTGACGAGTTATTCTTATGTATAAACTAGGGACCCGCCCCGACTTCGCACGGTTAGCTATTAGCATATACTTTTTTTCTGTCATAGTGTCGTATTAAGGCTATTGCATCAAGCATGTAGATTCGATTCAAATGAGAATAATGTTCATCCTTCATGGAGCCAATTTACACAAAACCTTAATGAATATATATACATACATAATTTTATTTGCTTCTTCTGGGACATTATAAACCTTCCTCATGAATGACTCTGACCGTTGGTGATAACCGTATGAAAATCCGTTAAACGTTTTGAGTGTTTCGCGTTCAGATAGTCGCGGCCGGACTTAATTTTATAATATTTAGGGAACTTCCAGGGCTTCGAGCCGGCAATTTATCACAATTTTATGCCATTATTATTGCGGCAATTGCCACGCTTTACTTACAACTTGCCTACCTTTACTTACAATTGCCACAATAATAGCATCATAATGGCACGAAATTGTGTTAAATTAAATAGCGGACTCAAGGCCCAGGCCAACAAAGTTTATTTCCATTTCATTACGGGGGCTTTGGCCTATATTGAATACTAGGCATTTAGTAGTAGGAACACAATCTCCGCCGCTATATTGTACGGCTTCAAAAAATATAAAAGCAATCAGTACGGCAACAAAGGATACGATACAGACAAAACCGCTGTTTATTATTCCCCGCTTCATAAGAAAGGCTACTTTAACCGAAATGCCGATTTCAATAACAGACGAGTTCATTGAATAGAGTTACCTCATAACATTTTTATTGTACAATAAGAGTTTTTCCGCCGACAGGGGAGCATAAACGATCTGATATTGCTTATATTTAACGTTTATTTGGCATCGTAGGTTCGACGCAGGTCTGCGTTGATTTTGCTGGTCTGCTACCTCGAGTACAGCTCGTTCACGTCAAGTGACTTAGGAACTCAGATTATTGACTTCCACCGGTTTTGCGGAGGGTATCAACTCGTACGGCTCCTGTTTTATATCGAGACAATGCGCTTCGTATCAATGTATCGATATTGCGTTTTATAAGCTCATATAAAAGTATATGCATGGATGTTACTATCATATATTTAACGTGGCTGTGAAGTTCACAATCACGGGTTTATTCAGCCAGATTTTATTATTTATATTTATTTTGTTGTTTGCTGAAGATATTTTTTCATCTTAAGTCAGGAATATGTATTAAGGGCCTGATATGCAGTGAAATAAGTAAAATGGCGGCCCGACATAACGTGATATTAAAATGTCAACATGGTAATCAAGATTACATCTACCCTTGTCAAGACGTCGACTGAGGTAGCCCTAGAGGGCCTAGAGAAACGTCTTGTGTTTCATCAAATTACATAGGTATGTACCTACATGTCATATGTTACTACTATGTACGCCTCATTTTGTATATTACTATAATATTAGCATATTATAGTATTATTAGCATATTATAGTAACTCTAAAATTACATGATTTTGTCCATAACGCAGCGATCGGCCGTAGGCTATTTATTACCTGAGCTTTTAGACTTTTGAAATGGTTTATGTGTTTATATTTTCTGTACGGACGAAGCCGGGACAGATCAGCTATTAACTAATAAAATAGTTTGCAAATAGTACTCAAAAACCTCTTAAAACTTTTAACGCTTCGTTCACAAACAACTCATTAACCAGTTAAAATTTAATTCGGTCTACAAAGTGTTTACCGTAAAAATGCTTCCTAAAAATGGTGAATAAACTTTTATCTTTAAGATTAGAGAAGTGGCAGTGCTATCGAGCAATAAAGGGGAGATAAACAGAGTCTGTAACGCGTGGAGACTGCCTGTAAACTATTTTCCATGTCAGCGAAAGTGCGCATTTATGAAGTCTCAGTTTATGTTACCACAGATCTGCAATAAACCAGCTGAGTTCAGGTGATAAAGCGCCCGCTTTGGTAAATTCTAGCTGCATTTTAACGAGTGCTCTTTTGAATTATTTCACGGCTTTTAAGCACCGGGTGAGAGCTGGCAGATTGCCGGTTCTGCTTTATTGCTTACACTCCGTTCTAGTTGGTCGTACTGGCTGTTGTTGTTCGGATTTCATGACTCATTCGCTTAGTTGTTACTTTTTTTAATCGTCATAATAGTAAGCGAGAATCTCTTAAGGATCGAATTAAATTGAATATATGTATGTGTAACGTTTTCTTATAAACTACCATTCTCTTATTACTTCCTTATTCATATTGGTATATATTTATTCATATTTGTTTATCGTCTGAGTTCTTGAGTTATATAAGATAGGTAAGGTAGGTACAAGAAAATCATATAGAGGTTTGACTATTGGCGTATAACTAATCTTTTAACTCACAACAACATAATAATAAAACTAAGATCTAAACTAACCAATTAGGTGCATAATACAACCAAATCATGCGTGACCATGACAACAAGGCTGGTAGTATAACCACGTTGTATGGTCAAGCTATTTTGATGATTATATTCGCAAGACCTGAAATAATTTGCGCGAGACTCCCTTAAAAGAAAAAAGCATCCGCCCCCCACGTCTCAAGAGTTGCGACCCTATACACTAAATTAAAATTTTAAAATATATTCTAAGAAATACGAACTGAACAAAATATTTTCAATATCTTTGAAATTCCTTTTTCGGAATGTTATTTGCGAGGCTAGTCAGAGATGCGCCGCCCGGGTTGCCACGGTTGCCGATATCCGGTCAGACTCCATTTCCGGCCACCTTCAATATGGCTGAGTGGGGCAGTTTGCCTCGCCCTCCCATACGGCTTTGACGTAAATTGTCGCTTGTTGTATCACATGACATATTATGATGCGTTTTGAAATGGCGGTGCTATTTCATGAAGATTGTGATGACTATGGACTCACTAATCCGGTGACCGCGTTACCTTAAAATCGAAATTCGGAAGATTTGCGGGCACACTATGTAAATTCTAACGTCTATAATATAATTAATTATGCTCGGACATTATCGCACAGCCCCACCTAGGCCCAAGTTAAGGAATATCCAACTGAGAAAAATATATAAATTTTTTTTCTGTAAATACTTAAAATGCACACCTAATACTCTGACGCAAGGCAAACCCAAAAAGGTTTGCCCCGGTTGGAATCGAACCTGTGACACATATCGTAGCAGTCAGGTATACTAACCATTAGACTAGCGAAAGCGTAGCTGTATAAGAGAAGTAGTTCAACTTGTGATATAACCCCATTACTTAATATAATTTTAAAAAAAACAGACTTCTATAATATGCCTGTACGTAAAAACATGAACTAAAAAAAGTAGTAACGCAATTTCGTTTACTTGGATGACATATTTTTTTTATTAAAAACTAAACTATCGAACCCATATTAATAAACAATATATGGGACTATGTCTGAAGTATGACCTACCAAACAAAATAATCATTAAAATCAATTAACAATTGGCGGAGTAATCAGGTAAGAAATAAACAAAAAAACATACAGTCGAATTGAGAACCTCCTCCTTTTTTGAAGTCGGTTGAAAATGTTGTGCAAGTAATAACGACAGCAGGATCTATGCTTGTTGACCCTTCAAGTACGACCTCCGCTGTAAGGGTCCTAATAGTGAGGTAAAATATAAATCATAGACATAAGGAGCAATCCTCGCATTGTAATTGGGTTCGCCATAAGTTTTATTTACAATGAGATAATTGGGTTTACCCTTTTTGTAATGTACTCAAAACGTATTTTTAAAATACCTCTGCATTAAAAAAGATTTTTTTGTAAGAAAGTATATGGGTTAGTAATATATTTTACTCTCAATGTAGTTTCGGTAAAATGTAAAGTAACTTGATCTTCTCGTAGGTAGGTAGTGCTAATTATGTAAGTATGAGATGTCAGATTGGATTGTTATATATTTCAGCAATTCGTATTAATGTTGTAAAATAAAAGAATGCTTTTTAAGAGAATCCCCGGCGTATTTTATTAGGAAGATAGTGCGTTGTATTTTTTATAAGAAAACAGACAAATGCACTCTACGATATTAGTTATTACCCTTGATCGTTAATAAAAAATATGAATAGTTTGACAAGTATCCAACATTCGACCAATGTGCGCGTGCGCAAGTCTATTGCGATAGGGATCAGCGTTCGGTAAAGGTTAGTCTACTAGGTAGGAGATTTATTTCGTTGTCAATTCAAAAATATTAAGACAATGTACAGTTAAACTGTAGTGCAGTAACGCATAAATTGATAACTACAGTAAACAAACAAACAGCTAAGGGTCGATATGTGAATATAAAATGATGTACCTACACAAACTTCCCCTGTTATTTCAGAGGGTCCCTTCATGAAATATCATCATATGAATGCATGTGTACCTGAAACGTGTTTATGTTGGTCTCTTTAGGGGGGTAAGTTGAGGTGAGTTGAATATTTCCAAAGCAAAGTAATAAGGAATCTGATTAATTAACTACCAGTTTATTTTTTGTATTCAAATTTATTTTAGTAATAATATTTTTTTCTTTCAAAATTTTTGGGATTGGCATATTAAATTCAAATTTGGTGATACGATATTTCCCGCAGTTAGTTTTTTTTAAATGTTTATACATGAAACAATATGCTTAGTTTCTCATGCGATCGTTACTTATAGCATGTTGGATGAGTTTTGATAAAAACATCGATCGATGATAAGAGCAGCTTTCTATCAAGCGACATCTATGTTATTATTTTTAAACTAGATCTTTGAACTATTTATTGAAAATATATAATTATTACATAACCTAAAACTAAAAACCTTAAAAAAATAATATAAATATTTTTAAATATAACTATTTACTTATACCAGATTTTAAAAAACGGCGTAACACTTAGTTAATCAGTCTTACATAGATTGCTTTTTGAAGGTATGGGGGCTTATTTTAGTTAAAAATTCATGATATCAATAGGACGACGCCGTTAGTTTAGTGGTTGGTAAACCTAAGTTTTAGCACGAAAATCTTTCGACTATGTAATAGTATTGCTTTGGACTATTTTATATGGGAACTAGAGAGCGCTGCGGCGACAAAAAGTGGAACTAAAAATACGTATGAACATTTTGATAGTTACGTTTTTTAAAACGTAGTCGAAAGTTCATGTTGAAGCCTCTGACTACTAAGCCAAGTGTCGCGGATTCGGACCCACTGCAGACCAAATGATTAAATTAATGAACATTGCATAAAAAAAGGTTTGTATGTATTCTATCAGCCGTATGTGTGTATGTTCTGGTTGTCGTAACTAAATGTATTTTCTTTCTCTACAAACTTTGCATACTTAATTTGATGGCGTTGTTTACTAGTCGGAACATTATTGGTAAATCGATAATTCCTTTTAATATCGAATCTATATAAAATTACATAATAAGCTGCAGAAAACAACCAAGTAACGACAGCCTTACGACACCCGAAACCCATACTCTCACACGACTCATTTATGGCGCTCGCTATCGAAGTGGAAGTCATATCGCGTCGCAACTCAAACACTCGATATAAGTGAATAAATGGGTAATAGGAAACGCGCCTCGCGATATTCCCTCCAAGGGTAACTTCAACGCGATCAATCATACTCCCCGCTTGTGAACTCTTTCATTGATCTAATGAGTTCCGCCGCCCTTCGAGTGTTTGCACGAGGCGACTGATTCGACATGTCTTGATGAATTAATCGCTCGGAACTAACAATTATATTGAAACGACACTGTTTTTATTGCGCAGGACTTTAAGTGAGACCATTGTATGTATGAACGGTGTATAAATATAATACTTTACGGATTTTCTTACTAAGCTGAGAATGAGTCCTCGAACTCTGCTTTATTTATTAAAAACTTCATGAACAATTTTAGTACAATGGTTGACTTAATGCTAGAGCATTTTGTACCAGTCGACAGAGACCGACGTGACAGTGGATACTTAGGAGCAGGTGTGCATACACAGAAACATAATATCTAAAGAAAAAAAAATGAACAAAATGCGTTGAAAATAAAAATTTAGGGATTGAGGATTTAAGTGAATTAGACGTAGAAAGTATTGCATTTGATTGCACCTTTACCAAGTACCTACGTCTTCAGATGTGTGGCTTCTAGTGCAAACATTACCGTTTTAACTACGCCGTTGTTAGCTCAAAGATTACAAGAAGTAAACGTTAAACATGTCTGGCGATTGAGGATAGAAAGTGCAACCGTAAGCTCCCCCGCAGAATTAATGCTGCCTTCAGGCTTAACCAGATCTGAAATGCGCTGCCCTTAATCCACTTAGAATAACAACTGGGCTAATGTCTGCCGCAAGACTGTTTCTTATTGTGTCGGGATTTGTACAGAATTACTCAGACCTGACTGCGCGGCGCAGTATGCACTTCTAATAAAGTTAAGGTTTAAGGAGTCATTTACGTCGTCCGTTTGTTTTAGCATAAGTAAATTACTTATTCTTATGGTTTTAGTTAGGTTCGGTAAATTAAACAACTTTTTACGGCTGTATATTTTAAACAAACAATACAAAATACGCAGCAGACAATCTGCAAACTGCATCGTTGCTTAACATAATGGGATTTCGCGAGAAATTAGTTTTGCGAGTTTTCCAAGTAGTCGGTGCCCCAAGGGTGCGCGTCGTTAAGTCGAACACACACGCCACTTGAAAGGAGCTATTTGAACTTCACCATAACCTTTACACGGAGTCTAATTGAATAAATTTAAATTGTCATACGACACCCGTGGCTGAAGTTCAATCAATAACCGGCGCATACTTTAATTACTTGGATGCTAAAATAAAGCGGCAACAGCGGCGTTCATCTCACAAAAAGGCGTGTGTGTGAACGATCGCCGAACAACTTCCTCGTCGGTGTTCATTAGAACTTAGACTTGTGTGAATTTTAGACAACTTTCCGACGTAATGAACAGTAAAAGGAGGCAAGTTTGAGCGCTTCAAATTTTAATACGCCGCGATGCGGTACGGACAAGCTTTAATACTAAATTGGCCGCGTGTAATTCAAGGAACCTGCTAGTTAGAAATCCAATATCCTCCCTAAGTTGGTTTTAAATGAACTTCGTCTGTTTGTCTGGCTTTTGCGCTGGGGTCATTATGTAATGCTCTTGCGTGGTTCGATGTAAGTTTTGCGGCACACGGGAGAAACAAAACATTATTTTCACGTAGGCTTCTGACTTTTTCTATATATCTATAATATATAATAAATATGTAAAAAAATAAACATACATATCATCACGCCTTGGGATAGGCAGAGAGTATAGAGCGCCATTCACTGTCAACTTACACACCTCTTTTGCTTCTTTTACATTCATCAATCTTTTCATGCATGCCCGCCGGTTCCGACTATTCTTTACCTTTCCATCATTTAGTACTTTGGTAGTTTGATCAAAACATTTTATCTGCTTTCACTCACATGCATTACACACACAAATAAAATATATTTGGGAATAAAACAATTGAACAATTATACAATTTCTTAGTGTTTCAAAGTAAACCCCGAAAAGCCATGTTCGCTTCTGTGTCAGCTTGTCTGTTTTCCTCTCTGTCTGTCTCTCTGTCTGTGAGAATAGTTTTTTTATCTCAAGAGCCCGTGGAGCTATCAAATTCAAATACCCGGATCTATATACGAATATCGGTCTCTTTCGGCTGTAAATTACACATTAATCAAACCTGTCAAGTCAATATGAAGAAAAGATGTGACCGTTTATGTGGCAAATTTTCGTATATTTTGCGATTGCACAAGGGAATCAGGACCTATAGGGTACTTCCCGTTGACCTAGAACCATGAAATTTGGCAGGAAGCAGTGTCTTACAGCACAAGTAAAGGAAAAATCTGAATACCGTAAATATGTAAGGCGGGGCGGTAGTGTTGAATATAAATAATGGCTAGTTTAACCCTTGTAACCGATTTTCCCTGTATAATGGATTGCGAAGTCAGATTGTAGTCGCTTTGGGAAAAATCCGGTATCCAACCTCATCGGGTTAGTACTGTGCCAACAATATTAGACATAAGGTCAAGGCGATAATGCTGATGATGTCGATAAATAATTAAATAAACTAAAATGCAAACTGAGCAATCTAGTTTTGGACTTGCTTGGGTATGGCAACAAATAAAACGATTAATCAACCCCAGTAGCTGTAAGCCCTCTAGAAACCCACTTTGTGACCGATCTACATAATAAACGTTTGTAATTTGGAAAAACCTTTAACTTTGCCTCATTTCCCAACCCAATAAATATTAAATATCAGAACGGGAGAACTCTTTGATGTATCTCTGCAAAAGGGTCCACAACTAACCCATTGTAACTTCTCGAATTAAATTCCACGTTGGACCCCGACTTATTTAGACTAAATTATTACATGTTAAAAACCGTTGCGCTACTACGTTCAAAATCAATATCAGTGAGGTTTCGATGAAAGTTTCAGAGGTTCATCTGATTTGTTCAGTTTAAGAGTAAATTATTGAGTAACTTTAAAATTTTGGCGCCCAACATGGAGCGAGGGTTTAATGTTACTAGTCTGGCTCTAGTATTCGACATATTTAATTTATTTGTCTCGTTAAGGAAATTACAATATACCTCATATTTACTCAAGAAATAGGAGAAGGAAAGGAGAGACCCGCAGAGTAGTAAGAAAAATATCTCTTTTTATTCGCGAATTCGTCTCTCTTTATGTTTTATTAGTATGTGAGTAAACCAAACACAATTTTGATGAAAATAAGATGAAATGATATATTATTCTTTTTTCATCAACTTGTATGAAAATTATTTTAGCACATATTGTTCTAGTACATGCTGTTTACCTGTATGAGGGCCATGTTTTGCGACGGCAAGTACCCGCATCGCGTTATCTATGATACGAGAGCCGACTCGCTAATGAGCCGGTCGATACTCTTATCAACATGCAAGTACTTAGGTTATGAACCCAGTCGCCCCCCCGTTCCTCGTGAAATGGACGGACATTATCTAGTATAGTTTTATCGTAATCAAACAGTGACCACAGACTTTTCCTTTCAAAGCCCCGAAGAACCGGAGGCGAAGCCCATTTCGTAGAACATGAAAAAATTTGTGAGCATCCGAAGTTCTTGCTCGCTTTTTTCGATCTTAACGATTCTTTATTTTATTTATTTATTGAGCTTAATTCAAAACTATTATCTCAAAGTTTTCTTATCGTCTGCTTAAAGTACGAAAAGATGGAAACCACTTGACATATTATAGAACAATTTTTCTTTCTTTTTTTTAATAAAAAATTCGTCGTCCTTTATGTTGGCTACGTAGCAGATATTAAAAATCACAACGCTAAGTTCACTTCGTCCTAAGAGTTCCCCCCCATCAAATATGACAAAATCTGTTAATAAAATATATAAATAATATTTGGTATGTGTATTTATCTTTCCACAGTTTTAGTTTCCCGTAAGTTATATGACGAATAAAATTGCCGATTTAACGAGAGCTAACTTCCGAACGGTCAATACTTTTATCGATAAAATTCGTATTCCAGTATCCTGTTTATGATAAAGTGGACAGTGGTTATCTGATAAAATTGAAATTATGTAACACAGGCGTAGATTATTATGACTTGAAACATTATTGAAAAGTTAGGTAAAACAAAATTACGCAGAGGAATCAAAATAACAATGAAATACAATTTTAGATCATCTCTCTCTTACTATATTAGAAACCCACTGCAGTTTATTTTTTTATTTGTGAGTTGTACAATAGTGGAATGCTTGTGAATTCATTTTAAGTTTTCTGAAAACTAAAACGAACATAATTTTATTGAGTAGAGAATTGTGTTTTTGAAAACAGATAAATACCGAGATCACGGCGTATCCGTTAAAATAATTATTAGATACATTATAAGGATTTTATGTAAGTTAAATAATTTTTTGGTGATGTGTACATTATAAAATTGTGTTTATAACTTTTTAATGTTTGGGACTAAGTACATTCGATGATTAAATAACCAAATTAACTTTTCAATTGATGATATTTATATTTAAAAACATATTTTATAAAGAGTATTAGGATAAAATTGAAAACATAGTCTTTGTTTGACGTTCCTTGTACTTATTTCCCGTAATATTATTTCGTTTTCATCATCCAAGCAATAAATTTAATGACGATAAAGATTTAAAGCGCGCGATTTGTATTTTCCCAGTTTCATTTTGCAGAAATGTAATATTATAGCGGAATTTTCGCGAAGATGAGAGAAATTTAATATCATAAGTCCCTTGTCGGTAATTAGCGCAAAAGGCTGGTGTTTATTAGCAGTTAATGGAATCGCGAGCTCGACGGGCGGAGAGGCTCCCGAGGCCCGCCGCCGCAACCTGTTGCCGACGGGCCCGCCTTCCGCCCATCGCACTGAAAATCTTCCGCTTTCACCTCTTCAGCATAGAAGCCTCTGAAAATATGTTTCATCTCTTACCTTTCGCTGCAGCGATACCGCGCCCCTTCAGCAATTAATAGTGTCTTATACACAAAATCAATTTACAAAAAACAATCGAATGGAATTTGTAGCAAATGTAAGTTTTTTTAAATATTTATCAAAATTAACTCAAAAACAAATAAAACACTATAAAATTTGAATAAATCGTAGATAAGAACTAAATTCGCGTTATAAATTTAAAAGAGAAAACGAAGGAGTAAAACTTTCGGTTTGGTACGCGAGCGGCGCGGCGTGGCGACAGTTGTCGAGTTGGAGTTGGAGATGTGTTGGGAAGGGAACAGGTGAGGAGAGGTCTGGGAGAAGACGCGGAGTCGCCGCCGCGGCCGACTACAGAATGATAGCGGGCCGACCAGCATCGGGCTCCACCCCTAGCGCATGCGCGGAACACCACTACCAGCGCGCATGACCGACATCCTACCGAAAAGTGGAAAAGTGACTCTTCCAACGTAGATACACCATTATGTACTAAATAAATATTGTATCGCAAGATGCCGATCCCAGTACATAATTTTGACCCAGTTAAAGAATTTTATGCTCGTTTTAAAAGCACAATAATTCGAGGTAGGTCTGAATAGTAAATACCTCGATTGTGATTTCAATTCCTCATTTATATATTTGTTTCCGAATATATATGTTATTCATGTGGCTAATGCAACGGAACGAATTTTTACTTATACATTTTATTAATATACTTTGCCATATTTCTTCTCATTAGTGATAACGTTGTACAGCTCACGTATTCCGCTGAAGTATCCGTTTCTGAGCGCGTTATCGTATCCCCGCGGCAATGCTTGGAACTTGGACATGATGCGGTTGTCAGAGCCTAGGAACACTCTCATTTCATAAGTCAAAGAAATGCCCAGATCAAAGGCGTAGTCCACGCTATGGCCGCAGTGTGCCTTGCCCTCGTATTCGAAGATACTTGTGTTCACCATGAGATGCATGCCGCCTGTTCTTTGGTTCACTCTCTGAGCCACTTCTCCGGCAATCCGCTCGAGTTGCGCGTGGTTCGGTGGTGCGTTCTTTGTATAACCGTAGTTGTACAATATAGCGTGCCCGTCCCGACGGAACGAGACATATATCTTCGTGTCTTTCTTATAATCATTCATTACTTTTTTTATAAATATAGTTTCACTTTCCGATCCGGCTGACGGGCCGGGGTATACAGGAGAAAATCCACTCTCTGTGCGAGGACATGAACCCCATTGATTGTCGAAATTTCGTGTGATGTCCACCCCGTAGCTGAGTGAATCTTCGGCAGGCCTTAAGTTCTTCTTCCATGCCATTCGATTCTATGAAATTTTAAAAAATACTAGTAGTACATTTGATTCTAGAGATACAGTTCTATGAATTTAATAAGTCGGGATGCCGTGCTTAAGAAAATGTGAGTCTATGAATACTTAACAAATATGATTGAGTTTCTTACATATCTAGCGTACTCCAGTCCGTCAGGGTTGGTGCACGGCAGGATCACCCATCGAACTTTCTCGATCATCTCGTTGAACTCCTCGCAAGCCACCAGCTGCTCAATCATGAAGAGCCCTAGCATCGTCACATCGGAGCCTCCCTGCTGGCCCGCTTCTAGCATAATTACTGGCTTGTCATTATCCTTCTCCTTATCGCCTGGCTTACTATTACTTATTAATACCTGAAATGTTTTAATTAGACATTTTAGTTCGTGGTATACCTGATTGATGAATGTAAAAGAAGAAAAAGAGGTGTGTCAAGAGTGAAATGGCGCTCTATACACTCCGCCTGCCCCGTGAGGAACTTGGTGAGATGATATTTGTGTACATATTTCATAAGTATATGGATTATAGTAAAGGTAAATGAACAGTTATCAAGTATTAGGTCCTTACATATGAAATTGGCGTTTTTCGTACTGGCCACTTTAATCACGAATTTCTCCTCTTTGGTAAGGAATTCCAAATTCAAATTTGTACAGCTATAGACTCATGTATTTGTGCTTCGATGATCGTCATTCATTTGTTTTTTTTCTTCTGTTTTTTTCTGTTTGCGTCACTCATTTTACAAAATGGAAAACCTTAAATATCGCATTATTTACGAGTACGAGTTCCGCCGTGGCACTAGTGCTGCGGAAACAACTCGAAGGGTGAATGATGTGTATGGCGGTCGTGTTGCAAAAGAAAACACAGTTCGTTTTTGGTTCCAACGTTTTCGTTCTGGAAATTTCGACCTGCAGAACAAGCCCCGTGGACGGCCTGAGACTCAAGTTGATAATGAACAGTTGAAGGCTATTGTGGAAGCGGATCCATCGCAAACCACGTCCGAGTTAGCTGCAGGCTGCAATGTTAGTGATAAAACTGTTTTAATTCACTTGAAGCAAATTGGGAAGATTAAAAAGCTTGAAAGGTGGGTACCTCACGAATTGACTGAAACAAACCGGCAAACGCGCGTCGACTGCTGCGTTACATTACTAAACCGGCACAATAATGAAGGTATTTTAAACCGAATCATTACCTGTGATGAAAAATGGGTTCTTTACGATAATCGGAAGCGCTCAGCGCAATGGTTAGATCCTGGCCAGCCAGCCAAATCCTGCCCCAAGCGAAAATTAACCCAAAAAAAGTTACTTGTAAGCGTTTGGTGGACTAGTGCCGGTATTGTTCATTACAGTTTTTTCAAATCTGGCCAGACTATTACGGCTGATGTCTATTGTCAGGAATTGCAAACCATGATGGAAAAGCTAGCGGCTAAACAACCTAGGCTGGTCAATCGCTCCACGCCACTGCTGCTTCACGACAACGCTAGACCACACACTGCGCTACAGACGGCTACTAAATTAGAAGAGCTTCAATTGGAAAGTCTAAGACATCCTCCGTACTCCCCGGACCTTGCTCCAACAGATTACCATTTTTTTCGAAATTTGGATAACTTCTTGCAAGGGAAAAAATTCAACTCCGATGGGGCAGTCCAAATCGCGTTCAAAGATTTTATTGATTCCCGTCCGACTGGTTTTTTTAGTAAAGGGATCAATGAACTACCTACGAGATGGCAAAAGTGCATAGAAAATAATGGTTCATACTTTGATTAATTAAATATATTATATTAAAAAATATTCGACTTTTTGTTCCTCCCATACAAAACGCCAATTTCATATGTAAGGACCTAATATTTTTGAGGTTGCAATTAACTAAATATGTCCGTAACTAAATAGCCCGAGTAAATTTTAATTGACATCAAAATTTTACTTTTTAAATTCTTTTCCTAAATTTAAGCTGATTTCGAGAATTTCTATATCAAATTCTGGAACACTATAGATAATCGTTTATAGCTGTGTGATTCATTAAAATACATTGAAATGCAATTGAAATACATAGCAAACAACTTTTAATACAATTTACCTCATAGAGATGTCTACCTTCATAAGTTAAATGCTGGTTTGACACAGTGACCACATTTCCACAGAACTTTTGTAACGCCTTTAGGTATATGGTTATCTGCAAGTATTAACAGCTATGGTAAATATTGAAATGGTGTAAGTTTACTGTTAGAAGAGTTGATTCTTACAGTACTGGCTCCGATAGCAGCATCTTCCACACAAGGCACTTCGTCACGATCTAGCAACGTTTCCAGCATTTCTTGGTAACATGGTCTTATGGACTTGCAGCTTAAAAAAAAAAAGTAAACCAAAGTCAATACACTTTGTCCCATATATATTACGTGTAATGAAATTAATAAAAATCGACTATAATATAAGATGTTATAAATTAATTGTGTGCCTCCTCATGAATAAAGTTGAGAAGAAAAATTTGCATTAAATTATTGGTTGATATACTAGTAACACTTGACATGTCAACAGTCCAAACAACTTACCCACATTCTGAAGATGAGTCTACATCCTGGAATACTAAAAATAAATTAGTTATAAATCACAATCGAAATTCTTTAAACGCATAAATAAGTACGACCGAGACCTACCTAATATCGCAGTGAACACTATGAAATAAATTTCCATTTTTTTATTTTATTACATAAGTATTTTTACTTGTGAATAAGTAAACGTAACATTACTTACAATATAAGCATAGGCATAAATAGTTATTGCTTTATGGAAGTTTACCATAAAAAGGCAGTATATAAATCAAACAAAGAAAATGTTTTGTAATGTATTTTATCTTAAAATTAACTCAGCCCTACGTTATATCATGAACTCAGTCTTCACGATCACACCCATAGTGTTTCAAGCCCTAATTTCTCAACGCTAATCTAGGCATGACGTGGTCATTCTGAACCATTTGATTGTTATTAAATTCTCGCTTTATCCGCACCGCAAACATTCTGAAACCTTCATAGAATTGTGGTAAGACTTTCTTCAGCAGATGTTCTGGGAAGACGAACTCATAGCCGTTCGTTAGTTCCATGGTATAGGAGTAAGGAACACCTGCAGCGCCAAATGCAAAGTCATCGCTACCTCCAGCAGCTGGATACCATTTGCCAGCGCTTAATACTTTAAAAGGCTGTCCACCAGCTCTATGTACAGCGTCAGACACTGCTCTGGCCATGTCGTCAAGTTTCCTCCATTCCTTAGGGAGGTAATCACCAGTGAATCCCCAAGGGTACACCAAGTACTGGCCGTACGCATGGAGAGAGACGTACAGCTTGATTCGTTTCGCATTCTCCATCATCACGTCTCTGACCATCTGCGTCTCGGGTTCCGAGAAGGGCTGCGGCCCGGCGTAGGTCTCTTTATTGCAGGGGTTTGAAGACACTCCACTGAGGGCCCACTTGAAGCCGTAGTTACGATTACCATCAACACCATAGCAGTTCCCGTTCTTCGATCTTGTTTTTCTCCACATGCGATTCTGTAAACAACTTATATTTCAGTCGGAATATCGCATGCCGTCCGACGGAATTTTCCGTCGGCAAATAGTCGGCGAAAATTAAGTAAGGTCGGCACAGTTTTTAATAAGTTTTGCATGTTTTGTATTAAATAAACTAGTCTGATTGTTTTTTTGTAGATAAAGTAGTGTGAAACTCAGTTTGTCTATATACTACGTACCAGTTTTGACATATTATGTATTTTTAAATAACTTTATATCAAAGGTGAAAAAGCATATGGTCTATTTGACGATTTTTTAACTTCGAATTTTAGTTTTATGATCCTACCTGCTCTAAAATGGTAAAGATATTTTTTATAAGCGATCTCTTTTCAAATTGAAATAGGAAGGCCTTATGCAAAGACATTAATCGAATATTTATAACGGGATAGTGATCCTGGCGTTACTTACCCCAGAGCTAGATCTAGTGAACTCATATCCGTCAGGGTTGACTACTGGAAGAATGTACCAGTCTACTCCGTTGAGTTCGTGTTGCTTCGCCGTTGGGTCGGAGGTCAGACGATGTATTATGTACAGAGCCATCGCTGGTGCTACCCATTCGCGTGCGTGGATACCTGGTGTTCGAAGTCAGGTACAGTTTTAGTTCTTATATCGAGTAACGTGTTGTTTATTGGTCGCTAGGACTCTTTACAACAGTTTGTTTTCTTTAAAAATACTTTAAAAACAGTATCCTATATCTTATGTTTTGGGTGTAAAGAAACCTTTGACTAATATCATGTAAATTGAAACGGCAGTATACAATTCTCGGTCTTGTGAAATTAATAAAAAAATAAACACAGTCAGCGACACTCGTCCTTATAGGATATTTTGTCTGGCATAATTCGCGTGGATTTAGAAAAAAAAACTAGTCTTTTTATCCTGTGAAAACTACATATTTTTTTCCCAGCCCAAAAGAAGAAAAGTACCTTAAGTCAGACTCCATGTCACGGTCTATGTATGTGTCAACTTTTATTTAAATCCATTTGTCCACGATGGTGCAATTGAGTAACAATTAAACACTTACTACGTATTTATCATCTAGTACAATAAAGTAGTTTAAGTAGTATACTACCTCCGTCAATGAAGATAATGGGATTGCCCGCGCTAGGGTTAGCCGATATCTTTACTAATTTCATTTTCCTGCCCTGATAGCTCTTTCCCAGGGACTCCAGGGTCACCAAGCCCGGGTGTCGTTGAGCGACCGACTCCATAAAATCTAGCATCTGTGGACACAAAAAAATATACCTGAGTTATAATATGAGTGTTAAGCGCTTAAATTATCATAGGGTTTCGTTTCAACCTTCAAAGTCACAGTCTTGTATATTGTATATCTATCTATATATATATAAATAGTATTCACTATTCCCCTTGGTCACGGCATGGCTAATTCTTTTTTTATGTTTTTATTGTCAGGAGAAGGTTTTTTGAAGGTAAATATTTTAAAAAATACGGGACAATTTAATTTTGGGATAAACTAAAGGTCTTTTAGTCTATGGTGTATTTGAGATATGAATTCTGTCTGTCGGGACAGCTAGTACATTATACCTATTTATGTGTAAGGTGATATCTTATGGTTGCCACAGGTTCATGTCATACAAACATCATGATCCCTTTTCTTTGTCCTTAAATGCCCTCTTCGAAATGGTTCTCCTTTTTAATCCATCGTGATAATATTAGTGTCGTCCACCTATGTATATATACCACCTATATAAATATTCTGATCATTAAACCGTATAGAAGGTTGTACAAGTGTTTGTAACGTGGTAATATTGTAATAATTCACTTACGGCATCATAGGAGTTGTACTCAAATACGTTGAAGCCTTGCATAGCTCGCCTTCTGGGCACCCGTTCAGGTTGTACCAGCATTCTAAAATAGTTTACTTTAGTAAGTTATCAAATAAAAATTAAGTTTTTTTTTTATTTGTTTAATTTCCCGCATATTCAATTCAAATACGCAAAAATCAAAGGCGGACTTATTGCCGAAGGTATTCTCTACCAGTCGACTTTGGGTGACGCTGAGATCTACCATTTTTTTTATACCACTAAGTTGGCACCAATATTTTCTTTATTTGTAGAACTCGGTAAATACAAGAGAATTCACGCAGCCGTTTTCATGGCTGGGTTATCAACATGCATGATAATATGAAGAACTCTAAGATAACATGGAGATCTAAAAGGTATCTTAACTATGATAACTATAACTAACTAATGCAATATATTTAAATCGTACCAATCAAAATCAAAAATCATAGAATCTTCATAGACCAATAATGATTGAACAAAATAACAATATATAATAAATTCCAATAACGATCTAAGTAACGAGAATAGCACGGAAATGTTGGTGATCCCGAAATGTATTGCGCTCTTCACTTCATGACACCATTTATTCAGACTCTGAGCCCTCAAATTTATGTTAAGCCACTTAAACCAACCTTCCATAGTTCGTTTTCTTGATCTTGTACTCTAAGTCCCCATCCTTAGCGAACTCCTGAACAAATTCTATCATACGAGGTGGCACGAGCAAGTCCAGGCTGTCATTGCTACCTC
Organism: Falcaria lacertinaria; assembly: GCA_951449985.1. NCBI lineage: Eukaryota > Metazoa > Arthropoda > Insecta > Lepidoptera > Drepanidae > Falcaria > Falcaria lacertinaria. Next base: position 4,000,750 of record OX602125.1, on the reverse strand, counting down.
TGCTCGTCTTTATGATTTCTACTTTATCCTCAGGGTCCCTGAACTGCGTAAAAATTTTCACCTGGTCTTCATTTCTGGGGAATAGCTGGATGAGGGTGTGGCTGTAATTAAAAATAACATGTATGAGTATCAAAATCGCAATTTGGAAATCGTCTCAAGCCTTTAAGTAACATAAGAAAGTGTGACAACTGGAATTTTCCCAGCAAGTTTTATTATCCGGTAAGCAATAGGTGTATAGACGTACTTATCATAATCTGTAAGATTGTCACAAGCGATATGACCCCACACTCCAAACAGACCTGAAAAGACACACATTATTTATTTCACTCTTTAATTGACTGTTCTTACAAGCATAAGGGACGGATAATTACTTATAAAGTCTATTGAGTCTCAGTGAAAGCATCAATTATTGTAATTTTGCTTTTAAAAATTGTTTCAATGATATTAATGTAAGTATTTCAATGAGCTCTGAAGGCAGATTAATTGATTGGAAGAGATTCTTTAATTTGTGGCGGCATTTATCGTGTTTGGTTGGCTTCATCTAATTGAGCTCTATACAGGGATCTAGTCTGGCTTCGTTCCTTTACCAATTTCATGTCAATTGAGACCATTAGAACCGCCCTTTGATCATCCCACCCGACGGTTTATTTTAATAAAATCTCAATATTCTCCAATAGAAATTAAAATCTATTTCCAAGCCAGTAGTGGGCTGCTTTCCGATAAATGTGTAATAATTTCAGCTTAAACGCTATTTCCAATTCATCTCATTTCGCTCGTCGAAAACTCTTATTTTACATTCAAAAGTGTAGATTAAATCTTGAAGTATCTATGTAACAGAAAACAAGGTAATTTGTGACACTGACTTGAACTTGGTTTGTAATGCCCGAATCTAAAAACAACCATTAAAATGTGCTAAAAGTAACTCCTCACTCCGAACGAAAATCATTTGATTGATAAACGAGTGTCCAGTACCCATTGGACTAGACTTTCCTAGACTTCATTTCATCATGGAATTTAGGCAAAATATTGTAATCCAGAGTTTAAGGAGATATTTTGTCCAGTCGTTTCTGACACAAGATGCCGAATAGTCTTAAGCAAACATCTCTATACTTTATAATTGATTAGCATTTTGAGGACTATGAGTGATATACTCGTAAAACGTAAATATTTCCGTTGCATAATTAACCGGAACAAATTTCAATTACTTAAGCAATCAAAGTAATTTCACGAGCAAATCCTAAGCACTCAACGCTTTAATGTTTTTATAATGCGTGTTTAAATAACGATTCAAAAGATAAGCGCAGTCAATATGTAGCGATAGTCAACCTTTTTAAACAGAACACAAGCGACTTGTTTCTCCTATATGCTGAGTCCACTCAACATTACGTTGGCAGAGACCAAAAAAAGCATTTACTTATTCAATCTAGTCTCTTATAAAGGTCTACTTTACCACCGGTTCGAACAAAAAGTCACCTGAGAAGAATCGGCAAGAAACTCAGTGCTCTGTATTTTTCAAATAACAATTATGATATAACAATATAAAATGTTTAACGATTGGTAACCCATGGTAAGCGTTCATGATTAGAAGAGCCGTACGCGTGTTTATAATACCAGTTGGTCAGGATGCATGTGGCTCGGGGTCCGCCCACTCGCATATTAGTTTTGCACTCCTTCAATCCCGATCTCAGTATCAGTAGCGCATATTTTTGAACGAAATTCAAATAATTGTATTTATTGCATAAGTTATCCGCAATGTGGGAACTAAGAAGGCAATTTGCCTGGCCATTAAAAGAAATGTTCACGATAATGTAACATAATCCGGCCCGTGCAGAAATGCATGGCAAACAAACGCGAACGGCTGGAACATGCAATGGAAATTATATGGAACTTGTTCAATATAATACCACTCCTTCCTTTCACAATAGAATACTTTTTCTAACTTATCGAATCGAATAGGAAGCATTTTAATGATATATTAATGGTTTGCCCATAACAAGCCATGGAATACAAAAGGATTCATTTCATTGTAGTGTTCTCTAATTGATAGACTACTGCGAATGGTTTCTAATAGAAAGTTATATACTTAATCGGAATAGATAATATTATACTACTGCTAAAATCTTCGTGTTTATTTTTCTACCACTAAGGTGGCAAAAAACATACGATTTTAATAAATTTATTTTATTTTTACCTTTGTTTTCATACCATAAGATAGTAAAATTCAACAAAATATCATATCATTTTTTGACAGAATTAATTGAAAATCAATACAATATGAATTACAGATTTTACTGGAAAATTTACATAATTTATTGCGGATTCGTCCTATCCGAAGTACAGTGACAAGTGATGGTTGACATTCCTTTAGAATGTTTTTTTTTTTATTATAAGGTACGTAGAAGACGCCCTAAAATGTCTAATATGTAGGAGGGTCAAATCAAATAATTCAAGCATCCGTTTCATTGTCGTTTATTTTCTTATCTACCTAATGCATTTATAATATACAATGTCTGAAGACTACATCATTATTTAGGTACTTTATGTATTTCGCCGCATACCTATACTATGAATTAAACTGATATTCATTTAATTTAACATTACTTATCTATTTGATGTCAAATCGGTTTTTGTTGAAGTTTTCTTGGAAAATTAATCGAAAAAGGCGGATATTTGGATTGTATTGCACCAGTGCGAAGACGGTAGGTTCGCTAGTCAAAGTCAAAGAATCAAACTTACAGAATACGGTAACAAATTCTAGAATGTCATTATCTTCACTTAAAAGATGAATCAAAATAGCGTTCTTATTAAAATACTGGTATATTTTTCTTCGGGTTATGCTTATAAATAAAATATAAGAATTATAATATTGCTCGGGCATCATCACACAGCGCCATCTGGTCCCAAGTCCCAAACAAAATAAAGCTTATGTGGGATCCAAAAAACTGACAGATTACTTATGTATTTATCGAATACCTACATATTTATTTATTTATATAATAATTGCACGTGTATCACATAGTATACATACATTATATTGTACTTATATCTAGAATACACACCCAGTAGAGCACAGCAATTACAGACATACAGACAGAGCATACAGACGCAGATGCAAGATAAATACAAATATTTGCCCCGGTGGTGGGAATCGAACTTGTGATCTCTAGCGGAGCCATCATATTACTAGCTGGTACCGGCGACTTCGTCTGCATTTGTTTAAAAACAAAAGTAGCCTTTATCCCGCCCAGGATATAATCTATTTCGTTGTTAAATTTTATTATGATCCGTTCAGCCATTTAGTCATGAAAGGGTAGCAAACAAACAGAAATACTTTCGGATTTAACATTGATTATTCGTATGGATTATTCGTCATGTAATTGTTTACTTGTTTTAATTAAATAAGATGAGTCTCAGATACACTTACCGAACAAAAACACGACCAAGCGCGCCATATCCTTATCTTTGAATAAGAACACCGGTGCCTAATTAAAACCACAACACTTAATCACGAGCAATTAAATCTACAGTTCCGCTTGCTTAGTACATTGGTGCAGGTACATGTGTGCGCGTGCTTTCAGCGCTTTGAGTCCCCGCGCACTGACCTGCGCGCGCGCACAGAACCACCGACAACTGTAACGGTACATCGGTACCCTAATTACGAGAAGGACTTGATACAGATTGAATATACGTGGAGCTTATTTATCGATATGAATTCAATGCTGATACTACATGAGCTTTTACTAAAACTAGCGGTCGTTTGTGAAAAAATTAGACCACGATTCGAAATATAAACAAACTATGACAGTCAGTACAAATTGTGTCAAAGGACAGTCTAGTCTTTTATTAATTTAATGTATTTCTTTATTGAATAACAAAATATACTCATTGTTAACTTTAGCTACACAAATATAATCAATCAATATATCATTTAAGGAAATAAATAATTACATTAACTTAAAAAAAAAAAAAAAAAAAAAAAAAATGTATTTCTTATGCATGTTATAAAAATAATATAAAAATATTAGCTTTCTGCTCTACTTCTTCATTTAAATTTTGACTGTGTCAAATTTCGTACTCCACCATCCGCACTATTTTCGTAAAAAAAGGTTATGTTTTTTAATTATGATGATACTCATGATAACTTTTGTTTTATGGAATACTTTTAAGAAAATACTCTTATAAATTGTAGTTAAATGATGTAGTGCATGCTATGGTAAGAAAGAGCGATCATTTATTTGAAATGTAGTTCTATAGGAATGAACAGTTAGTTATATCATACTACGTGTTGCACATAAAACACGTACATATACATAATAAAACTATGTTGATATTAATAACAAAAATTAAAATAACGTTTTCCATACTACATATGTAAAATTAGAATAAAAATACTGCACAACTCGGTCCAAGTTAATTCATGTCCGAAGGTGTCATAAACTATGAACCGTACGAGATATCCAAAATGGTAGGAGTTTAATGAACCGATGTGGGAGACTCCTATACCTCTAGAGCCTATTATGAACATGCCTCGACCCATATCACCGATAGTGCAAAACGACTTGTCTTAAAAAAATATTAATTAGTAAATACCAATTCAATTACAAGGCCATAAACCTTTTCCTACAATATTTAGTCTCAGAGTAAACTACTCTATATGGAAAAAAATCTTCCAGTAAACCAGTCGTACGTAACTTAGAAAGAAACGAAACATTGTTGCAGCTTGTATGCACATAAAAGAGCTACACGCAAAGGTACATACCTAATTATCATACTAATGAAACATTGCATAACTACAACGAGTGTAATAAAAAAATCCATTATCTATTTTATATGGGTTTTTTTAAAGGTTTAATGACACCACAGGACCCGCACAGTGGCCAACAACTTAATCAAATTTGTATTGCCACCTACAAAAACAAATACGATAACAATATAGTTACTAAAACAGTATTCTCAAAATGGTGCCAGTAAGACTTTTAACCGCTGCTTGGCGGTACCAAACGAATAAAAAAGTTTTGTAACGGGATGATTCGATTCATTGTGCTGTGATAGGTACATTAAATCTCTTTGTTGTCTTAAAAAATGGTGGAGGTAATTGAGCTCATTCTCATTGTAAACTAGTTCTTGTAGGTCTTTTTGTTAAATTGACGGTAGGTTTTGTCTTCTGATATTTTTTAGTTATCGCATCACAGCCTAGCATTGTGATGTGACTTACTCTACTAGGCGAAATCAAAACTTTTATTGTAGGGAAACTCCTTAATGCACGTTTGGGATGACAAATTAACTAACAATAGGTGGAACATCAGAACAAGACAATGAAAAAGTTCTCATTGGCCATATGAGTGAGTGAGAACTAATTATAACCTTTAAGATTGTCGCTCTCTTTAGCATTACATTTCGAAAACGGATAGTGATTTATTACTTATATTTCAATTTAAAAACAAAACAATTCGTACTCATTCACATGGGAAATAAGGTAGTAAATTCTTTTAAAATACAAATTACTTAGTTTCTATACCAATTAAAGTGTGGATTTCTCATTAATATAACGTAAGAGACTGGATCACGTCTGCTACACTATTTTAAAACAAGTAAAAAAAACTATAGGTGACAATATGACTAAAACCGACGAAAACATTACATTCACTTTCTTTATACTCTCTCGTGCGTAATTTCGTATGCACAGCCAGTTGCGACGAACATGTTTGACACACTTATCAAACGTCCACGTTACTGTTACATCGTCAGCCACAGTATCCATTGATAATCATGACAGTTATCGTGAGAACTTAATTGACAATAAACTGGCAATGTACGCGAAACGCGGCGTCATGTTCGTTTATAGGTTTCGTGAACCTACTGACACAGTAATCGATGACGCATACGTCATTCACTACAGAGAAAGTGGGATACACGTCTCATAATATTTGCCAAATATAAAAGGAAATAAATGGCATGATTATGATTTTAGAATTGGTACTCCCTCCACTAACCATTAAAGTAAACTCGAATATACTCCATGCACATAAAAAATACAGTATATTTTTGTTCCTCCATATAGATACTTTGCCGGAGTTGCAAGCACAAGCTTACCAAGTAGGAGACGAATAAATACAATATCCATGGTTTCAAATATATAATCTTATAAATAAAGAAACACATGAGATTACCTGTTATTATTATTATTATAATCGCCACGAGTGTTTCGCCAAATATTATTGAAGACGACGTCAATGATCCGGTTCCACAGCTCGGTGAGAGCGAGATAGTCGGTGAGCATCTCGCTCTTGCTTTCTAGCTCACTGTTCTGGTACAACTGCATCACTAGCTCCATGGCGTATGGTATACCATAAACCTTTGCAGGGAAGATATTAAGAATTATTCAAATTATGAAGACCCATTATCGAAACCTAAGAAATGGACAACTTGGAGTTTGAAGTACCCATTTTTTTTTTATACTACCTATTTGTTTTGGTATTTGTTTTCATAACCGGAACTTTTTAAATCAATGGACTAACATAATAACTCAATGGTATTTTTCATACTTTTTGTATTATTTAGAGACTGTATTCCGAACAGCTGTAGATCGTATTGTAAATCCAGACACATAAACCTTTCAGCAAAATCTTTCGAGAAAATTCCATTGTGCATTCCTTTGACATTTCCTAAGATATTCAGTGCATATTTTCATACGTGGATACAGGAAATCTGGTCTTACTCAACAGCTGCCATAAAATTCTAGTATCTTCGAAAACATAATAATAGGATTATTCTTACAACGAGGAGAATGGAACCAGATGTTTAGAGGCTTAGAGGAATTATAGCGAGGATTGAAAGAGTGGAATGATGAGAGTGGGACTATAACGTATCGAAGCGAAACAGGTAAACAGCTGAAGAATAATGACATACCGAAGATGCATAATCGACACTGGATCCTGATACTTTTCCATACCAGTTGTGGAGGGTGTCCACAGCAACTGAGATTACTTGAAAGCTAGCATTTTTCAAAGCCTCATCTATCTCGCCCTTCAAGTCGATGTATTTGTCGTCGTCCGACTGGATGTCTGTATATCCTTTTGGAAAGAGGACTGCATCTCCCTGGAAGACATATGCCACATTGTAATACCAAGAGGAGGGTATGTTTGTTTCCAACGTATTTATTAATTATGTTATAATGGCTGAAAATCTTGACAAAATCAATATTTGATTGTAAGTAATTTCAATACGGTAACTGATAGTTATCAATGCAGAATTTCTCATCCAATTCTTCTCTGGGTATTATTATATTTTGGTAGGATTGATATAGGTTAAAAGGCTCTAAATAGTACAGAGTAGATATCAATTACCTTAAATGTTGCCGTGCTAAACGTCCCAGCATGAACGTGTAAATACCCGACGATCTTATGACTGTAGTGGTGGAAAATATCTCTTACAGCTCTAGTTTCTGGTTCAGAGAAGGGAGTGGGTCCAGGGTACATCTGGCTGCAAGAGCTGATGTCCCGAGACATGTTCCACGCGATATCGAAGTTTCGGTCCAGCGCGACGCCAGGGCAGGCGCTTTGCGGAGACATGTTCTTATTCCATATTGAATTCTGAGAAATATTTAAGCGAACAAATCATATTGCTCGAGCAAAGCTTCGGCAGTTAGATTACTTTGCCGAAAGCATTGTTTCTAGGCGGGCATGCTGCCGTTGTTTGTTTTTATTTTTTTAAAGAGAAGTGTGCTTAGTATAATATTACGCTATTAATATTTATCAATTTAAAATCAGTCAAGATTAAAGATTGTTTAGCCAAACTCGTAAACGTATAAATCGCAAACGTGATAAAATATCAAGTTTTAGGTGGTACACTTCAGCTGCGATATTCAAATTCCTAATAAATGATATAAAAAGTGTGTAGTAGGCGTGTAAAATACGGCTGGAATACTTACACTTGCTGGAAATCCATCAGGATTAGCCATAGGTATCAGGAATATATCGAACTTATCTAAATGTGAGATGTAATAGGACAGCAGTTTTTCAAAGTACTTCTTTTCATGCATGCAGAGGAGGTAGTACATGCCCATAACACTCAGCCCATGTACTATAAAGATTATCTTTTTCTCTGGCACTTCGTCTATGTACTTGCTGTCGTCCGCTCGGAAAACTCTATCGCCTTTCAATTCAGTCATTTTTAACAGAAGTATATCATTATACTCCATCGTCCGTCCTATGACTTCCTTTGTGACGTTAACGTAGGGGAATTTAGATATGATATCTTGGATGTCGCGTGAGATCTGTGAAAAGTGTTAAGCTAACGAGTTTAATATCCATATAGCTTGGGATGGAGAATGTACTTTATAGACTATTGTGACACATCTTTGGTTATGTGAATGTAGTAAGACTTCTTGAAGAAGCTTTAGTAAGTCTCATACGGCATATTGTTCACTAATGAAGTCAGCTAAAAGGATGAGGCATCAAAACTATACTTACAGAGTATGGGCTAAGATAGGTGGACTGTTCGCCCTTGCTTGATGCGAATGGCGTTGGCTTAGGCGGGACGCTATGAAACAAAAATGATACTGGGTAAAATGTTACACTCCAAATATTTCCGAAATGTGTTTCACTTACGTTTCACTGTCTTTTTGCATCAAATATGCGGGAGTCAATCTTGTGGACCTGCAACCAAAGTTAATATTATTTCAACATTGCCTTTGGTTTAATCCCATACCTGCGAATTAAATAATATGTAATGTGTTGAGGATAAATTTTGGCATATGAAAACAAACAACAAATATTAATAAGTGGAATACCACTCACCTACTCACTGACTTTCTGACTCATCACAATCTCAGAAATGATAAAACCTACAATTTTTAAATTGGACAGCTAGATAATTTATAGCGTGCAAAGTTTCTCACTTGATAATTTTTTGCTTGTGCCGATGTACTCTCGGCCACCTGGCGTCATCTTGGAGATGTTCTTTATCTGGTTCTCTTCCGTGAGTATTGGGTTCAAATACATCTCTCTTGCTGGTGAGAGTTCGTAGTGCTTCCTTTTTCTTCTCGGTACTATTCAAGCTCCTGTAATGATTAGCTCGCAGGGCCTCTTTTATGGCCCCAGTAGTTCTATAGCGTACGTCTTTAGTAGTGTAATATCGAATATGCGATACGGGATCTGCAGATCTGTCGCAAAGTTTCATAACTTAATTAAATTACCTATTTTCAAGTACAAATAATTACATTTATTTTATCCTCCGACTTATTTTGAAAGTTACTGTGCATGGATGCATTTACATTGGGATAGGACCAGGAGCGTGATGGTGTGTTAAAATTACGTATAAAGTATTAAAATTATAAGAAACTATGTACTTATCGTCTTTTCCGTAGTGTCCTGTTTTGTCCTGGCCTTCTATTCGATTCCTGTATCTGTGACTTTCGGTTCTTCTAGCGATGATCTCATTCGTCGCTTCTGCATTTGGATCCCTACACAAAATATTTCCTATTACCATCTTACCATCATCTGCTTATGTCATCAACTTAGTAAAGTGATGCACAATAAGAGGCAGACTCTACTCCTTGGTAACCGTAGACTCTATCTCAATTTTTTCCGTTTTTATAAGAGTTAGTTTTAACGACGTACCAAAACTTCAATTCTTCATACTTAGCGCTGGCAACTGTAAAAGTATATGTGATCAGTTTTATGTGGTTTGGTCGTGGCTAGTCAAACAGTTTAAACCATATCCTATTTTGGGTGTATACAAAGACGCGACTTTTTGCCCGAAATTAATCAATTACATTTAGCTTTGAATTTGCAAGGCGTTTTATTAGACGTATAGGTGTTTAACACCACGCATATACATATATATCAAAGTTCCAACACAAATTGAATTACACATGAAATTCGGCATTTGCTGACATAGATGCTGACACGAATTGCATCAAACAAAGAAATCTCCATTATAAAGTAAGCCTACGGGAAATCGAATCGATTTTGATCTTACCAAAATTTATTTCACGCCAACACACAAGAAACAAGCAATAAAATATAGTGCAAATGAATCCGCATTTATTTGTTCTGTACATAGCACCCAATTGTATGAAAACACATCAACCGGAAAACACCGTTAAATCAATATCGTTTATTTTGAAATTTTATAGCTTTAGGTTTATTATAGAAAAATCTCGTCTAAAAGATTTGTGTTGGTGTGTGTAAATTTTAAACCAATACTTTTATGAAAGTACCTATTCTTTATTCCATTTGCTTTATGCTGCCAACAATGTGGTCCGCTTGCAAACCTCTTTCTACAGTTTCTACCCTCTAGGGTGCGCAGGATATAGATAATAGTGCCCTTTATCCCAACAAAGCTAGTGCTTTTTGGATAAAAAAAAAAGTGTGCCAAACTGCGTCAAAGCAGGACATTATGCGAACGAGACTTTATGAGAATGCAAGACATTCTTCAAAAGGAATATCAGCCAGTTAAATCTCAATTTAAAATTTCGGTTCCTAATTTAAATGTGTGTTAAGCCCTATAGTGCCTAGCCCCCTAAAACATACATATAATAATAGACTTAATAGTATGACCACATCTCTTAAATCTGGAGTCAGTGGACATTAAAAATTTCACGAGCACCTTAAAAGTGTTGTTTCCCTGTTCATGGCTGTTATGGCAAAGGTCTGGACTTAACACAACGGTCCAAGTGAAATAGGAGCTTTGCTTTATGACTTGGTAACCTATACAAGTTTTTATAATAATACCTATATCTGCTTTTAGAATTAAACTTACCTACCATGTTCTAACTACCTCGTATTTTTTATTAGTTTGATTATTTTTTTAATTATTAAATTAAAACATATATTAATTTTGATGGACACTCCGATATAATTTTTTAATAGTCTCAGCCGATGTCGATTCTATGACCAAGGTTTTCATTTGATTAAGTCGTCTGATGTTTTTTACCTATGGTTTAGTGACTACGTCTTTAGAATGTGACATTTTAAACCTAGTTTTCCTAGGATGTAAATTTCTCTCATCATCATCATTCTCCTGCCCTTATCCCATGTTATTTAGGGTCGGCGCAATATGTATTTCGCTTCCATTCCTCTCTCTATCAGCCGTCATCTTTTTTAGGTCTACCTTGACCCCTGTAGCCATCCACATTTACATCACAGGATGTTAATTACAGTATTATTTAAAAATGGCTTAGTAAAATCAATGCTTCGTAAATAGTAAGTGTAATCGCTAACTCTTGCGCCTTGGGGCAATATATACAGCATCGTAAACGGACGTTAAGATTTACACCTACACAAAAAAACTGTTAAGGCGTCGCCTCAATCTTCATCCAAAGAGTGGTTGTAAATCGGACCTAAGCCTTAAACGGTTGCCCCGGATTACTTAAGATTATATATTCCAGTAAAAGTCTTATCATTATATATGTACAAGTCAACTATAATTCTAAAAGTCCATGTTTTGGAAAGCGTTTAATATCGGTCTTACCAATTGGGATTTATCATAAAAGATGCCCTTTAGTGATAAGATTAAATCTTATTTCCAAAGGGCAATCAGTATTATAAGCCTGATAAATGGTTTTACCTGAATGTTTCCTTACCGATTTACGATAAAACACGTGTTGAGCGAATAAACTTATCTTATAAAACATATACTCAGATAACAGGCAAACACAACTGAAAATCATATAAATGTTTGCCGTACCGGGAATCGAACCCGCGATCGGATACCGTAGCGTAGCAAAAAGCTTTCTAACCACTAGACGAAAAGTGCATGCTGTCTTACGGTGGAATTTCTGAATATTTTTGCAATATTGCAGATAGTATGATTATGATCATAATAAATGTTGAAAAATATATAACATATATAAAATGCATACAGCTTACCATATTAAAGAATTATAATGCAAGGACCATCGGCTCTGAAAAAGTTCTAACAAATAATATAACTTTTTAAATTCATGCTAATACATTATCTGCTTCTTCACTCTTATTACAGCTAATAATTGTTAAATTTACCGAAACATACAATCGCAATTCCAATTCCAAAACCTGGATACGTTTCACACTACTAAAATTAGTCTTACAATATATTACTCTGGCGCCATAAACATAAGTAAGATTTGAACAAAACACGTGTTTGATAATTGAAATGAAAACAAAAAGCTAGAAGGTAGAGCCGAAACAACGTGGCAACATTGTATATTTTATGTGAAGATTTACAAGGTGCTAAACCCACCGAGAGGGCGCCGGTCACGGAACGCTACGAACCATGCGGCTTGCTTTGCTAATACCTATGACGTCTTTGATACAACATCAAGGATTAAAAATCCTACAGTTTTAAACAATTCAAACGGCTCTAATATATAAAGAATACGTTTCAGGGATGTCACTCGCGCGTTGACTATACATACAAACAAATGAAATTAAAGTGTCTGCTTGTGTTGTCGAAATAAATGCTCTTTATAAACGCATATGGTTATTTCAGTTATTTGCAAGTTATCCAGACACGAAGTCACGAACTCGTGTTTTTTATACATATGTTTGATGTTTTGCTATCTATTTGTAGACGCATGCAAAAGCTATTTAGTATTAAAAAAACATTTTATAGATACCTCTACTAAGACATAAAAAAACTTCACAATAATAATTTGGCAAGTAGTCTTATACACGGAATATAAATTTACATTTTACAAAAATACACCTACTATATCATAGCTTACAAAACGTATATTGTGTTGAGTCTTTATCAAACTAACGACTCACTAGTTTAATAGGAGCTGCGTAAAATCAATAAAAGGGTGCTTCAGTTATACAAGTACCGCTTAAAAGGCCCATGGAGGCAGTACATCAACATCAAACTCGTCATACAATAAAACAATCGTTAAACCGGAGTAACGCTGAGCAGGGCCAGCAGTACATAAAACACAGAACGCGGTCGTTGACACAATTATTAAATATTGTCGTTTTCTGGTGGCCAAATGGTTTGTTCACTGTCTTAGAGCAAAGTATCCTCTCTATCCTGACTTATTAATCAATATTAAAAATGCGAATTATACTTAAAAACCTTCTTTTAGAATCACTCCTCTATTAGTAAAAATCGCATGAAATCCTAAGAGACTTTGTTGTATACCATGTTAAGATTATTTCTCGATTTACCTATCCAACCGAACCTATTAAATAATTATATCATAATCATATATTATATTATATAATGATAAAGGTGCCAAAATTAATGAATTTTGGCACCTTTCATTCAGAAAATACGAATTTGTTTGAAAACTAGTCCTAAATATTACTCCGTTGTCCGGGGTCCGGTCGTAGGCTAGATTCTCGTATTATCAGTTGACTAGTCTGTAAAGCATACCACATATAAACATTAACAAATTTCACATCTAAGCAAACAAATCTATCTATATATAATATATAAAAATCAAATGCTGTTCGTTAGTCTCGCTAAAACTCGAGAACGACTGAACCGATTTGGCTAATTTTAGTCTTGAAATATTCGTGGAAGTCCAGGGAAGGTTTAAACGGTGAGAAAATATGGAAAAATTGCGAGTAAAACACTAAAAACGACAAATTTATTTTCCCATACAAACTGTTCTTACCTGTCAAACATTTGATGAATGGTGATAAGAAATTCACCGGGTCATCTATATTTGATAAATGTCTAACCGTGCGAAGCCGGGCGGGCCACTAGTTATATACATATTAGTGAAGGTAGTTTAATAGCTAGAAGCAGCCACCCTATCGTACCTAACTCTAGCACGCTTTGTTCGCGGCCGACCGAGTTTAATTCATTTTTTCCCTTTATTTCACGAGGAGAATTTATTCTCATAACTGATAATAAATGTCAAGTCATTGTTGTAATAAAGTAAGTGGGGAGTTAGTATTCACCCTTCCTCGCGTCCCGCTGACGCCTCCAAATTACTGCTTAACGTTCTATTGCGCATCATTACAGACTAGCTTTTTTTATACCACTAAGGTGGCATACAAGCATATGGTCTACCTGATGATAAGCAGTAACCGTAGCCTATAGCCGCTAGCAATACCAGGGATATCACTAACGAGGTGTTGTGGTTGATGAGGACACACTGTGCTAGCAGCATTACTACTAGCCCAGTGTATCCTCGTGGAGCACTGGCAACCTTACTTACCACAGAAACACAACACTACATGAAAGTAGGTGTTATTTCACTGCGGTCTTCTGTAAGGCGGAGGTACAGTCCCCAGTCGGGCGGCTCCAATATTAATGGGAAAACCCACGGGAGATCCCAATTCGCCCTACCTCTCTTTTTTAGCTCATGTTGTGATTAATCAGTGTACTTAAGCTTCGAAAACTCATTGGTACAGGCCGGGATTCGATCCTGGGCCCATCACACCACAGGCCGGTGCTTCAACCACAAGGCCACCACGGCTTTAAAGCTTCTCCTGTCTTCGCCTGCATAAAGTAATCGCCTACCATTTGAGGTGATACAAGTTCAATCCCCGATGGTTATTTTTTTCTTATGAGATTTTCTAAAATTAAAGTTCGCCTATCTACGGACAGCACCTCCGCCTTACAAAAGATTGCGGTTCAATAATAAAACACTGATCTCCCTTCAAGCGTAATTCAAAATAGCGCGTACATAAGCGTAGCCTGGGGCACGAATACCCTAGACCGTTATGATACGTTTCTGCGGCGTGTTATATTTCCAGATCATCCAAGAGACAATAGCTGCTAGCAGTCAGTCCTTTCAATAAAGTAGGGTTGACAACGTACTAGTAGTGATCTAACTGGTAATGCACGCGTCTATAGGGTATGGTAACCGCTTACCATCAGGCGGGCCGTAAGCTTATTTATGACTAAAACAGTGGTCGGAATAACGGTTATCTTGATTGTTATTTTCAATTTAATTAGGCAGTACCTATTTCTAATCAGCTAATCAATACCATATGTAAAAGTTTATTGCATAAATCGTTTTAATTCTTCAATCAAATTTCATTGCAGTACTTAGGTAATGCAATATAAAACTGTATTTATAATTTTTGTTTAAATAAATTTGCCAATAAGTCTTAAATAATTTTCAAATTAGGTGTCGGCTTGAATGTTTTTCTTCTTAGTGCATTGTCTAGGACTTAGGCCGGGTCTACGTTAATCATTAAATACATTTTACCCTGAAGTCCCATTTACTATCGGATATTTTTAATAATGGTTTTTCTTTTTAATTCTAACTTGATAAGATGGGTATGAGTATTTTACAACCCATAGGAGATATTATTATACCTTAACCTTGCTATAAGTAATGGATACCAATATTTGCAATAAAAAAGCTTGATTAAAAAAAAGTTAATTTTAATTGTAAGTTTAGGTCTATTAGATAACAATATACCTAATAAGGTACCTACTCGCTGTGATATTAATGTCAATAAAGATCCCCATAACAAATGTAAGTACCTACTTCCTCATATTACCATAAACCATTTGATGTAAAAGCTTGATCATCCAAATGTGTAAGTAATAATGGTCGGAACTTCATTGCACACCATTGTAGTCACCACAGAACACGGTGTTCGTATGTTTTGACAGCGAGCGATGTGACTGATAAGCGAGTGTCATTTGTTTTTATTATCTGACCCACCCCCCGCATTTATGGCAGACGTTGACATTTACTAGAATTAGTCATAATTGAGCACTTAGATTGCTTGGTACATTTCAACTGATGTGACTTATTGGTTACCTGGTGTTGTAACTTTTATAATATTGAAATTCAAATAACATTATTTCATCGGGAAAATTCTTAGTAGAATGCATTATTTTTAACGTATGATAGTTTACTTTAAAAAAAATACTTGTGTCTTAAAAATATAATATGCCGGTGATCTGGAAGTGAGCATTGAGAAAAGATGTAGGAAAATCCTCAAAGAGGCAAAAAGGAGGTTCGAGGCTTGTATTGTTCGCCCGTGCAGCAGTAGTTTCTATTTAAATATCTAACATCGACAAAATTATAGAAAGCTAATAAAAAATAACTTTCGTTATATTAATTTAATTGTTATCTTTTATTTATGAATCCCAGGAAAAGTTTTGATACAATTCTTTAGTAGGGCCAAGATAAAGTGACTTTTGAGAGGTCTGCAAATACATCTATTCATTAATATTTTTAATCGACGTGTAACTGTTCGTAACGTCCTTTTTTTAGATGGTAAAGTCACCATTTATCTTGAACTCTCACTATGTATTACAAAATCAACAATATAAAGTGCGAAAATGTTCAATGAAGCGCGCTCGGGCGTCGTTTTATAGACGGCTATCCAATCTACTAATACGAGGAGTGGAGCTTAACCTCACGAGGCCGTACCGTGCACCCAAACACCTAGGTGTTGGGGCTGTTGGACTGTTGCCTTTCACTAGAGCTCAGGTACTGCATAAAATAGCTTATCGACTCCATTAACCGATCAAATTCACTGAAGGCTGTTTTCAACGCGCGAGTGATATAGTGCAGAAGTCCGTAGGCGGGGGCAGGTTTGGTAGAATTAAAAAAGCGTATTCTAATAAAGCATATTAAGAGTTTTAATCTAGCACATCTTTACAGTACATATTTTAGTTCAGCACTAACAACAATACGGTTCGCAATATAATCAAAGGGTTCGCATACGAATTGCATTGAAAGTAAAACCTGGAGGTAATACTAAATTATTTGGTAGGAGTGATCTGAAAATATTGCAAGTGTCGAAACACTCTCATTTTCGCTGTCAATTACATTAGAAATCTCACTCCGTGGGGGCAGCGCATTTACATACACTAGTACACGTGCAATCGGGTTGATTGCGAGTGCACGGGATGAGATAGGGAGTAGGTAGGAGCTCACTTTGCTATAACATGTCTTGAAGTAGATATTTGAGGATGGACCGACAAGACTAAAAAAACAAATAAATATGGAAATATAACGTGGGCTACGTTGGAAAAGCCTCCACCTCTAATTTTATACCAGCCATTTGTAGCAAATAATTAGACTAGAATTTCCATCATTCAAGAAAACGAGCTTTTAATTTTTTTTTATATTTAGTAGATTTAAAAAGCATGGTAACAGACACGCAGATACGCCCTTCGTGGGGCGAATGCGCAACAAATCGCAAAATACTACACATTAATAGTATTGATATTTTTTATTAGAAAATAACAAGTAGGTATCATTAATCAATCATCCCCCTAGAACCTTTTTTATATTTTAGAGATTTAAGTTACTAAAGAAACATTTATTAAGTTCGAGTCCTTTAGGTTTCATTCTTAGAAAATCAGGTGTGATTTGATAAGACGGTCCTAGTAAACTGTCACTCACTGACAAATAGTTCTACGTGCTGATCAATCAAGGGCTGACCAAGCATAAAAGCCAAAAACTACATAAGATACAGAGGCAAGGATTCACCCCATCTGTGTCGAGTGTTGTATATTCTGATGGACTCTTACAACAATGCTACAGATTCACGGGCGAGTTACGAAATACGTCGTTTATTCAGAATAATTGATATTTCATAATATTCCAACATAAATGGAACTGTGTCTGTAGCGTGTAAAACAATATCATTTGCATCCCTGTGTTCTTCGTTGAGGATAGTGACGGACGGTCCCGGCCTCTTATAGACTTACACATCCTCCCAGCCATTCTAATACCAAATCTTTGTTGAACATGGAAGTCACATAATCGCGTACTCACCACGGGGTTGATAAGCTTATATAATGTTGTGCTGAAATAATAGCCATGTCAAAAGCACTGCGCGACTGACGCGAATACTTTCCGAGTGCTTGGCTCTATTTTATTGTGCATGTTTTAATATTAATTGTAAGTTTTCTGGCTCGATGAGCGGCCAACGACAAGGCAAATAGGTACACGTTTGTCAAAACGTTTAGTATTGTGATATAAATAGCCTGTTCGTGCGCAAAATCCACTCGTAATTAAAAAAGAAGTTGTACAAAGTATCCCCTTGTCTAGATTTAACAATACGTGAATAGAAATAAAACAGAAGCCCAATAAAGTAAGTTTATAAATTTGTTTTTTTAAGAAAGGGTAAAGAATTGAAATACATTGTGCAAACTTTTCTTTTCTCCTAAAGGGCACAATGTGACCGCAAGGCACGCGGCGAGCAACGTGAGTGTGACCGATGTTTTTATTTTGAAACAGTTCCTCCCACAGTTGTGAAATCCTACAAAAAATAACTTAAAGCATTTATAATTTTCAAAGGTGAATGTTTTTGCTACTTGAAACGTATGTTGGTAATACCTACAATGCAATCCAAAATGGAATAGTTCAAAAGAATTATTTTGCATCTTAAATATTTTATCAACACTGCCTAGACATTGCATGCAAGTCCTAAATGGTTTGCTAGGATATTATTGATTCCCCAGAATTTAAGAAGTTATTAGGTTTATAGAATTTAAAATAGAAGTAATTGAAGAAAAAATCGTTACAAACCGCCCTGGGATTACACGAGCGTACGACGCAAACCTACCTGAAGATGTTAAGTAGATTAATACACGCGTGAATGACGCACTTACACATAATTATTTCTTGACATTTCTATACCTTATCTTGTTTCACTATCGTCATTTTAATATTAAGACATCAATTGACATTGTTACTTAAAAATCAATTAAAATACCTACATATTCTGAATACCTTGACATGTTTCCTTTTGGGCATTCGTCCCCATATAACTAGTGTTATGAGAAAATAAAATTATGAACTTATTTCACATTATTTCAAAATATAGATTCCAATACTAATAGAGCAGGTTCATTCTAGCCGGGGTCGATCATAATGAATAGCTAAATAAAAATCTTTAAATGCGTCTCAAATGTGTTAAGTATATTTTGATTTATACGTTTTATAATGATAAAAAAATATTTTTGTTTAAAAAGATTGAAATCTCTAAACAAGTGAGGGGTGCGCGGACAGATCTGTGAAAAGATCATAAAGATAGATTTGTCGCCATCACGGGTGTCACAGCCGGGTGACAGCTCGTTAGAACCGCCACGCTTTGGGAATATCAGCATATGCGCTGGAGATTATTATTATATACTTTTATAAAATAATACGTATTTACTAATATTGGGTACGTATGTGCCTTCAAGCTTCAGTAGCCTTAGCAAGAACAACTTTCGACTACGTTTTCGTATCGCTTTGGACTATTTTTGTATGGGAATATAAAAAGCGCTGCGCCGGCAAAACGTGGTATGAACATTTTGTCATTTTGATCGTTACGTTTTCATATACGTAGTCGAAAGATTTTCTTGCTACCAATAGTACCAATACAGTTGTATTCTACAAAAATCGAGTTTCGCCTGGATTCGCTACTGAATAGGAATTAATGAAATTCAGTATGTAATTTAGAGGCTAGATAGAAAAACATTTCAGCTAGTGTCACATACGCTTAGATATTTCACATATGACTACCTATTCTCGTTATGTGTAGGTTTTGTAGTTGGACAACATAACCTAACGAACTTCTTAATGATTAAGATAGGTACCTAATTATTATCCTCGCTGTGCTGGTAATAAAAAGACCTTATGCTATGCTGCTAGCACAACCAACAATAAAGTTAGAAAGTGATATTGATATACGTACCCCGGTTATTTGCAAGTGTCTATAGGATACGGTGACCGTAATATATTTACAAAAAAAGCATGTAAGTATTCTACCAGCTGCTGGTTCCTATTTTCTATAGGACAAGCTTTGCTTAGTTTGTTACAAGCATAATTACTATTATATAACGTGTACAATACAATATTATCTACCTACACCATATCTACTCTGAGTCTACACTGAGATTATACTTTATACCTATTCATTCTTGCTGGTTGTACAAACAAAATTTGATATAATATTATATTTAGATCTTTTAATCATATGCTCTTAGTATCTGTATTATTATATTTCGAACTTTCTTTCTTTGTATCTGTATGTCGCCTTATAGTTTTATAGTAGCTAGTATTTATTATTTAATAAACAAATACTGAATTAAAGATAAAGTTCATTCAACATTAACACCTACCATATAAATAGCTTACCTAGTGTACCATCTATCGCCAGTTTATAAAACTACAAGACAAAACATAAAATGCACTGTTAAATAAATTTAGTTCCATTGCGCGGCAGATGTCGTATCAACTTTCCACAAATCTACTTGACCCTAGATGTCGCTAAACAACAATCTTGACAGCCACTTTGCTAAGTATTGACGGTGGATGTCGCTAGTCCCAATTTACAAAAAGCAATGGTTACCTTAATACAAAATAAAATAATTTTATGTGAGGTGCTTACTTATAAAAATAATAATAACATGTATATCTGCCACATTAATTGGTCACAGCTTCCCCAGGTGATTTTTAACAACACCATTGTACCATATGGTGACATAGTCAAGAACCTGGGGATCTACTTAGATAAAACTTTATCATGGGGTCCACAACTGAAGGAAACTAGTCGGAGACTATTCGCGACTGCAGGATCTCTGCGCAGACTGCGTAACTTTCTGCCTACTACCACTAAGATTGCGCTTGCTCAGTCCCTTCTTTTACCAGTCCTCGACTATGCGGATACCAGCTACCTTGATCTCACACAGGTCCAATTTGATAAACTTGAGCGACTTCAAAACTTCTGCATACGATTTATATTTGGACTTCGCAAATATGATCACGTATCCGAATTTCGCAAAAAAACTCAAGTGGCTTCCTATTAGACTTCGCCGTAATGCTCATATTCTTTCTTTACTGTACAATATTTTGTTCAATCCGTCTTCCCCTCAATACCTTAAGGAAAGGTTTGCATTTCTTCAGGATTCACATTCGAGGCCCCGGAGGACATCAGAGAAACTGAAACTATGTATGCCGGCGCATTCCACCGACTTCGTTGGCGAATCTTTTACGATCCAAGCAACTCGTTTGTGGAATGCTCTGCCTGTTCCTGTGAGATGTGCTCAGACCCTTACTTCCTTTCAAAACTTGGTCAAAAATCACTATCTTTCTCTATAACATCTTCTTCTTATACAAGCCCTGTTTTTGATATCACTCATGCTGTTCTTTTCTTACTTTACTGATAACATCATAATTTCTCACTCACTTACTCTTTACAACACTAATCCACTTACATTCTCTCATGTTTCTTACTGAACTATTTCTTCCACTACTTTATCTTTTATGTTCGCACCCTTAGTATAATTTATTTATTTCAATATTTTATTATTTTATATGTACTTAGGTATTTAGTAATCTACTCGAGTACTATTGTAATTGGTAACAATGACGACGGTACACTACCAGCCACTGTTCGAATCCAAATTTTCTCTAGTCCATTCATCGGTTGTCTGGAAGAGATCGCTATTATGCGATAAGACCGCCAATTGTACGATAAAATGTAAAATGTTTCCAATGTATGTATCCTCTTGTTGTGCAATAAAGTGTATCTATCTATCTATCTATCTAACATGACTTGAGCAAACCTTTATTTTTGTTTTGTTCTTTACGTTTATTAGGGCTTTAATCAAATTATCGTCAAAGGTTTTCCAATAATTGTTGGGTTGTTTTGTTCAATGATCCGGTACTGATTTTTAAGCACTGGTAATAATGAAGAAAGAGCTGTGTATTGTAATAAGTATGCGACTGAAGGACTGGTTTCCATGTCATGAATAAATAAATTAAAAAAAAAAAAAAAAATTGTGTATTTTTTTATTGGTGGTATTTTACTGCAAGGCAAGCTGTGGTCTGCCTTTATGAAAGGGATTTGGGAAGGGAAAGAGGGAGTGAGGAAGGAGAGTTGATTCGGATCGGATTGGATAGGTAGTGCATTTGGTTGTGTGATTCTGGATTATTTTGTGTAGTGTTTTGTTTTTATGAATTAAAATAGTCAATTTTGTTTATTTCCTTTGCGGCAACTAACGAAGTGCAAGGTAAGTTAGTTTTTCTCAATTTTAGTAGTATATTTTTACTTGATCGATCATGTGAGAAAATAAACTCACTCGATGGGCTGGTAGGGCTAGTTTCTTTATCACCTATTTGCTTGTTGTAAACTTAGTCACGGAATACAAATAATATGCGTGTAATACAGACAGAAGTAATAGTTAATTTGGTATCATCTAAGAGTACATATTTTATTTATTCAAAGATTTGATTTGGTTATGGTTATTGAACTCTTGCTGTCTTTTATGGGTCTTGATAATTAGAGACATTGCATTCGTCTACGAGAATAATATACTAAAAATACCGTTTGTCTTGTAAATGAGCATCCATATCCATTTAGGAGAATGAAACTACAAATTCCTACCTTCAACAGATATTTTACTTATATGATGTTGGTAAAATAAGCCAATTTCTTAACATATACTATGTTTTTATGCTTGTGTCTATAAAGGTGCTCCTTTAGGCAAGCAGGTAGGGACCTACCCCTACCTACTAAGGTGTTCTTTGAAATGTATATTAAGGAGTATTCCCTCTAAATCTGAAATAAATATACATAGTCACATGAGATACCTATCTTCAGTTACCTATATCCAACTAAGTGATTCAGAAAATGTAATATGTGTACCTATATAAAGGTTTCTACTGCATAAAATTTTTGCTCAATCATATAAAATAGCACAGATTACTAAGATATTTTAATAAATTTAGTATTTGCTTTAATTTCTAGCTATGGCTAGAAAGATTTCTAGATAGTTGACGTGATACACCATATCACTGGGTCCAATATGATCAACAGCCGTAGGAAAATAAAGAATGAATATTCTTAGAAATATTACATTACTCCTACATTGAAAAGGAACAATTGTAAAGTACCTAAATAGCTATGTAAAATTATACATATCAACTGACAATCTACACTTCAACATCTACATCTACACTTCTATACTTCTACACTAATATTATAAAGAAGAAAGATCGGTATTTTTGAATTTTTGTGGGTTTGTATTGAATAGGCTCCGAAACTACTGGACCGATTTCAAAAATTATTTCACTGTTAGATAGCTACATTATCACTGAATAACATCCTGGCTTTGCACAGGTGGAAAAAATATTTGATAAATGTCTATGCTCCTAAACTAATGTCTACCCGTGTGAAGCCGAGGCGGGCCACTAGTATACAATATTTACTATATTAGATAGTAGTAACTTAACTATATGGATAATAATAATAATGTTTTCCTTCAAACTCCAAAGATATAGGGACAACTTAAAATAAATTGAGAGGCTTGATTAAAATGATGCATCACAATGCTTCCTTCCTGTTAAATCAAATAGTCTTTGAAAACCTAAAACTCAATATGACTAATTTAAGGAAAAGTTTATCAGTAAACTTCTTTGTTGACAACATAGTTAGATTTTAGTTAATGTATGTATGTGTGTGAGTGGGTATGTGTTTGTTAATCAACCACATATAACATGTAATAGATCATGTTAATTTATTAATCAAATCATAAGGCTGCATGGACACGACATACATTTTAGTTGGGCCAAAAGGAAATTAGATAATATTAGGTCCTTACATATGAAATTGGCGTTTTGTATAGGAGGAACAAAAAGTCGAATATTTTTTAATATAATATATTTAATTAATCAAAGTATGAACCATTATTTTCTATGCACTTTTGCCATCTCATAGGTAGTTCATTGATCCCTTTACTAAAAAAACCAGTCGGACGGGAATCAATAAAATCTTTGAAGGCGATTTGGACTGCCCCATCGGAGTTGAATTTTTTCCCTTGCAAGAAGTTATCCAAATTTCGAAAAAAATGGTAATCTGTTGGAGCAAGGTCCGGGGAGTACGGAGGATGTCTTAGACTTTCCAATTGAAGCTCTTCTAATTTAGTAGCCGTCTGTAGCGCAGTGTGTGGTCTAGCGTTGTCGTGAAGCAGCAGTGGCGTGGAGCGATTGACCAGCCTAGGTTGTTTAGCCGCTAGCTTTTCCATCATGGTTTGCAATTCCTGACAATAGACATCAGCCGTAATAGTCTGGCCAGATTTGAAAAAACTGTATTGAACAATACCGGCACTAGTCCACCAAACGCTTACAAGTAACTTTTTTGGGGTTAATTTTCGCTTGGGGCAGGATTTGGCTGGCTGGCCAGGATCTAACCATTGCGCTGAGCGCTTCCGATTATCGTAAAGAACCCATTTTTCATCACAGGTAATGATTCGGTTTAAAATACCTTCATTATTGTGCCGGTTTAGTAATGTAACGCAGCAGTCGACGCGCGTTTGCCGGTTTGTTTCAGTCAATTCGTGAGGTACCCACCTTTCAAGCTTTTTAATCTTCCCAATTTGCTTCAAGTGAATTAAAACAGTTTTATCACTAACATTGCAGCCTGCAGCTAACTCGGACGTGGTTTGCGATGGATCCGCTTCCACAATAGCCTTCAACTCTTCATTATCAACTTGAGTCTCAGGCCGTCCACGGGGCTTGTTCTGCAGGTCGAAATTTCCAGAACGAAAACGTTGGAACCAAAAACGAACTGTGTTTTCTTTTGCAACACGACCGCCATACACATCATTCACCCTTCGAGTTGTTTCCGCAGCACTAGTGCCACGGCGGAACTCGTACTCGTAAATAATGCGATATTTAAGGTTTTCCATTTTGTAAAATGAGTGACGCAAACAGAAAAAAACAGAAGAAAAAAAACAAATGAATGACGATCATCGAAGCACAAATACATGAGTCTATAGCTGTACAAATTTGAATTTGGAATTCCTTACCAAAGAGGAGAAATTCGTGATTAAAGTGGCCAGTACGAAAAACGCCAATTTCATATGTAAGGACCTAATATTAGATATAATGATAATACAAAATAATTCATACCCATTTTACTAAATGGTCATAGGCTAAACATTTTTTTCTAGATGTGGATATCTAGTATTCCATTCTGAGTATTTAGGTCAAGATCTTTCTCACTTTCAGTCTGGTTGGAAAGTTGCCTAGAGATAGAGACATTACAAATGCTTACTGATACCTTTAGATATTTGTATATATGTTATATCTGTATGTATGTGTGTGAGTGGGTATGTGTTTGTTTGTGTGTGGGTGCGGATGACCCTCGGGGTTCCAGGCCCTCCGACCCTTTGCATATTTACGTTTGCAATGTTAGCGGGCTGTGTACTGAAGGTCATTGTGTACGGTCGTACTTCGTTACTCAAACTAGTTTGGTCGCGACCACCGTCCATTAACCTCACCTGAAATAACTGAATACATATTGCGCGCCACATGTACCTGCTTACCCCTATCGTTCAAATGTCAGCCCACACGTAAATGGGTCACGTAGTACCTACGTAGGTATATTTATTGAAAATGTCAATAGTAGTGAACTCGCGATAGGATTTTTAAAAGGAAAATATCCCGCGAGAATCAGAAGTCAAAACATGTGAACTATCTACCTAGGCACGTACCGATGAAAACTGCTTATGAAATGTAGGGAGATAACTTAGTGCCATACGTTTAGAATGACAAAAATACAAATTATAATGAACGTGTATAGTAGGTACAGGGTGTAACGACAGGAGACTCCAACCAGGAGAGATTGTTGATGTGACTTTGAGATAGAATTAGCTTTCATTAGTGTTAAGATTTTTTTAATCCGGTTTGGTAGCTCCAGAGATTATCTCTATGCATTAAATCTAGCATATTTTTTACATACATATCTTCACGCCAAGACCCTCATGGGGTTAGGCAGAGAGTATAGACTGCCATTTCACTATAAACACCTTAGCTGCTATCACATTCATAAATCTATTCATACATGCCCGCCGATTCCGAGTACTTTTTACCTTTCTATCTTTGATTAACTTCTTCGGTTATTGGATATGGAGACTTGGACCTTGACCTTCCACGGTTTCTTCTTTCACTCACATTCGCATTGTACTTATTTTTGTCAGACTTTCATCACTCATTCAATCTGTATGTCCAAACCAACGTAGAATATTTTACCTTTTCTCGTGTCCCAGACTGGCGACATGCAAGTGCGACACACATTAGTGGCGCTCGAAGGGTATATATAAGTATAGCTGAATTTGGTATACAGACATATATTGAAGAAATATTACATTTCTTGATATCACGAGTTTACGTTAATCATCATAAAGCATGTTTATAAATACAACAAACTCCTTTTGTTATTAGCAAGCAAGTTGCAAATTAATTCCATTTGCATTGCAGATTAGATTATGATGATTCATACGTGATGCATGTTGTATCTTCTCGGACGACCGGTGAAGGGACTTCTATTTAGCGACCCAGGGGAGACGACAATGAGATATTATGTTAATCAACCACGTATAACATGTAATAGATCATGTTAATTTATTAATCAAATCATAACGCTGAGTGGACACGACGTACATTTTAGTTGGGCCAAAAGGAAATTAGATAAACGAGGCACGTAATCAACGTAATGTAGCCTCGCAACGTTTTTCTGGAAATATTTCGTGCAAGACCCGTGCTGGCAACCCCGGGGCCGTTTTGGGTTTTATACGAAGTCAATGATTGTATTACTATCTATGTTTACTCGTGTTAATATCTCAAAATCGCGATTTATATTAGACCCTCACTTTTGCTCGCTACTTCTACTGCGAAGAAATAATACAATCGTAACGTTCGATAAAATTTGGTATATATTAGTCATTATGTAGCTTTTATTTTCTGGAGGAATTTGTCTGATCTAATGATAATACAAAATAATTCATACCCATTTTACTAAATGGTCATAGGCTAAACATTTTTTTTCTAGCTGTGGATATCTAGTATTCCATTCTGAGTATTTAGGTCAAGATCTTTCTCACGTTCACAGTCTGGTTGGAAAGTTGCCTAGAGATAGAGGCATTACAAATACTTACTGATACCTTTAGATATTTTTATATATGTTATATCTGTATGTATAAAAAAGAAGCTGATTGACTGACTGACGTATCAACGCACAGCCTAAACGTCTGGGGTTAGACTTGATTTCTTTACAGTACGTACCTTTTATGACGTAGGTATCCACTAAGGAAGGATTTTAGGAAATTCCACCCCGAAGGTGTAAAATAGGGGTTGAAAGTTTGTATGAAAATCTGTCATTTTTGAAGTTAAACGCATGAATTTTTATTAGAATATTTGGCGTTTCAGTTACAAATAGATAAATACGTATTTCAGGATTTTCGGAAATTCTACATCTAGGGTCGTAAAATAGGGCTTGAAATTTAATAATACATAAAAATAGGTAGGTACTTATATTATAAGCCGCGGGCCAAAGCTATCATTTATACATATTATATGTATATAGGTACATGTTGACTTATTCACTTAATCATGCGTGCAAAGCCGCGAGCAAAATCTAGTATTGACTATGAGCGTAACATTAGTGTAAAAGTTTAGTAACTTCCCTTATTTATACGTTTCATTAAATTAATTAACTCAATATTTTTTTCCAGACCTGAAGGTTTTCCATTCACTTAATAGACCTCATGTTTGTGTACTACTCGTAGCAGATATCCATTAATTCAACATCGTTTTATGCAATGTACCTACATTACAATAACATATTAAGAATAACTGCAACCGTTGCTATTTGTCCGATCAACGCACCACTCGAAAGCGGCTTGACCCAGTTCATCTCATTTGCGTTCTGTTACCTATTTAGGACTGCTTGCTTAACATGAAAGATTTGATTGAATCATGCCAGACCCGTATGGTGTTTTCACTTGGCCTTGATGGTGTGCTTTTGATACTCAAATTACAATAAATTTTCACTTTCCTAGTCTATCGGTCCATTAACGTAACACTATAGTGTAAGTACCTCGCTTGGTTGCTGCTGTTTGATTGCTCTATTCACTGGCTTCACCGCTAGTGCTATTGTATGGGAATTTGGTAATAGTATTTCTTTATGCCTATGTTACTGCACTTTTCATTTATGGTTTAATGCGATTTTCTATTAACAAAGCTTGCGGAACTACATCACAAATTAAATGAATTTACGCAAAATTTAAAGATGGACGTCAAGTAACGCTCTAATACTTCAAGAAACAGTTGACGCAGTACGTATAGTAGTCACGAAATGCGATATGAATAAATTTCTGCGGTGACTAATCAATTGTTGGGTATCATTGATATTCATATTTAGTTTTTGTGCTGTCATATAACTTAGTATATTGGCGGTACTAACTACTATATAAAGCTCATGGCATTGAAGTGACACGTACGGTGTCACTTCAAACGTATTTTACCTGTAGAGCACAGTAACAGTTCAGTAACCCCACGTCTGTGTTTTTTTAGCACCTTGGTATATAATGTTTTTAGTTTGACAGAAATTGTCTGTTTGACGCACTTTACCCTACAAAGATTGGTGTTAATGAAAGGCAGGCAGTGTAAATAGTGCATGACTACAAAAAAGTACCTCTCACCGCGGCTAAGTTCATACTTGGTTACCATTATTTTATCTACTCTGAGCTTATATACTAACTACATAAGGGTTAAATTGGCCTGTTGTGTCTAGATAAGATTCAGCTATACCTTATTACTGATATGATCGTGTCTATCCGTAAGTATTATTTTGGTACTTAAATATTTATAAATTAGCTGCGTTTTCATCGGAGGTTAATATTTCTGTTGCAGACAAGATAGTATTACAATTGTGACGAGATTTATGAAATTTCTCAACCCATTCTTCAAATGGCTTATATTCATGATGAGTAGGATGAAAATGCATTGCATGACATGTCCTATAAATATGTTCCGCACAAATTTCTAAGCTAGTATGTAGCTGCTACACCTATCATTAGTCTATAATGAGTCAGTCAGTCTCGTGTTAGGTAGTCTTCGAGGCTACGTAATAATAATGTAAGCAAAGTACACATCGTGTAAGCACATTTATGCAATAACATAATAAAAAATACGTCTTTTAATGTGTCTACGTGTTATCGTTGCAAGTAAATTAAGTACTTTAATTTTGGGCCAAGAATGCTTCCTTGGAGAACTCCTTATTAATTGTGCCATCTGAAGTATCAAGTAAAGTTTCGTTGCAAATAAG
The DNA here is from genome assembly GCA_951449985.1 of Falcaria lacertinaria. Classification (NCBI taxonomy): domain Eukaryota; kingdom Metazoa; phylum Arthropoda; class Insecta; order Lepidoptera; family Drepanidae; genus Falcaria; species Falcaria lacertinaria. The sequence continues at coordinate 3,971,741 of OX602125.1, read as the reverse complement.
TCAATAAATTTTCGGGCCAATAATGTTGCTTTGCATTTGCTTGCTTGCTTTGACCTGAAGAGTAGCCTTTAAAAAAAATGTGACACAGATGTTATACTTTAATTACAATAAGATAGTTGACAAGAAAAGTATAACAGACATCAGAAAGATATCAATATGCCTTACTTGTACAATAATTCCATATGCCTTTTTTTTCAAATGATGAGTATTTTACTGACCATCCCATAAAAATTAAGCGACATTGTTTGCTAAGGTAAATTTCCGGGTCGGCTAAAACCAATACTGACGTAATTACAAACGTTGACAAGCCCGTGACCCCCTCATTACCTATTGCAAACATCACATCTAACAAAAAAATACTGACGGAAATAAATTTACTACATTCTATATTCATATAGTTCACGTTTACAACTCCAAACTCTGACCTTTTAGAACTTGCTTAGCGAAAAATAAACATTTATCGCCACGATCACTATGAAAACACGAATCCCATGCGCCGATGATTCAGCAAGTGTCTTGCTGAGAAATATCTAAATCTAAATTTGCATTTATTTTTAGAGACACAATGAATAGGTCAACAAACGCTCTACTTTAACGTAATAGAGTGGATGCCAATCCCGCGGCCATCCCACTCGTATTGTCATTGTCCAATAAAGTGATTAATTCAGGCCATACATGTACCCCACGGATCCATTATGAATTAGGGTCAGTGTTGCCGCCCTAGACGATGGCAGTAGCATCTCGTTGCTTCAATTGGCATCTGGATTGGTTACTTTATGGCTGCAATAGCATCAATATGAGATGATGATTGATTGAGCACACGCAGTGTTGGAGATCTAATTTAGGTTCACACGTACATATATTGACGTTTATATTATGATCTGTTTATTTAATATGGCTTTTAAAATTATCATTTTTATATTCTTTCGGTTACACAACAACCTTTAACCTATAAGTTCGAATGAAATTAAAAAAATAGTCAATTAAATTAAAATCTTCCTTCAGATATATTGAGTTCATTATTTTAACTAATTAGTTCTGATAACTGTTATACTGCTTTACTAAGGAATTCCTTTTGTGAACATCCTTCCAAAGATCCAACACAAATTAAAAGTGCGCGATTAATTAGTTGGAAATAAAAACGCCAATAGTATTGAGTCATACCTGATGGTTGATAGTTATCAAGCGACTTATTTATAGCTCACAAATAACTCGTATCTTGAACCCACGCAAGTCAGTGAAAGCTAGATACATTATTATCGATCAGAATTCCTTGTTGTACGTACGCTCATTGTAGCGAATGTATATTAAACATACTTTAATTATGTCACATTATGTTTATGTGCGTGACAGTTTCAGAATCCAATATAAATCGCTTTTTATAGTAATTATTATTTAAGTGGCCACATATTATCAAGTGTCATAAGTTATATTGAAGGAATGTGTGGTTTCTCGCATTAGTTATCTATAATGAGTGACAAGACCAGGCGAGCGTTGAACTCGCCGGTTCTGGATAAATCTTACTTCTCGTGCTCCTACTACTATTACATACGAGTTATTTTAAGCGTAATTTTATTGTTTTGTATAAATTATTCTTAAGTAGCACGAACCATAGTTGATGTTCACTTCTTTTCTGATGGATTAATGTATTTATTTCTTTCGATAAAATCACGTCGAACATGTTGAAATTAACTCAAGATTCATTGTGGTTATCTAAGCCAAGCCCTTTTCAAAGCTCCTGATCCCTAGACACCGGTGCAGCGGAGTAGCAACGCCACCCACGCATACCAGATTTCTACCCAACAGGTTATAGGTACATGCAATATTAGTTTAATGCCACAAAATACTTTCTATTCACCACAGGGAGACGGTATCAAACAATAAAAATTATCACAACATAGACGGTCACCAGTAAGTGGCACCCCACTGGAATTGTGAAACCCTGTGCCTGGTCTGTAAGTATGGATCGAATCTTCTCAATTACACTATTAAAACACATCGGGAATTACTTTTTTTATATGATGTATTTGAAATAAGCTATCACTTCTTGAGACTTGACAAAAATCGATCTTCCTAAAATCGAATAACATTTTATTGTGAATATAGTCTTCTTCTTCTTCTTCCTAACTATAGCAATCAATCCATTTCAAGGACTATTTTCAATACTGTGATAGACCTACAAGAAAATTATTTTTATAATTCTATATGATAATAATTAAGTCAAGTCATACTGATTCTCCACACAGGGAAACTCCTTTAAAATAAATAAACTTTGAATTGGTCTCCTTGAAAAAATTACTCGAAGACCGAAAGTCACGTTCGTTCGTTTGTAAAATACATTTCATATGTTAAATTTAAAATATTTTCCTTTTAGTTTTAATGTAATCTCCAGTTCACGGTAATAAAACTGTCAGGGTGGAATAAAATCGTATATTTTTAGGAGCACGATAATTTGTCATAGCATTGTCGGCTTGAGGCATCTGGCAAGCCCGTTATCGGTGTGTTAACAATAATATACAGACATATCCATGCGTGAATCCAATACAATTATACATACTATACTACTTTACACATATATGATCTTGCCTATTGTCTTATAGGAATATGGAAAATAAATTGTAGGTTCGATGTTATATTAGAGCTCCATTAGTAACGAGTAATCGTCAACTTTCTAACTCTTAACGATATCAATGAAGGCGTAGATTTATTTTTATTTCAATTCATAATATTTCAAAGTAATTTCGCTTCATGTCCGCAGCTGGAACCTCTTGTTTCAGATAATTATAAAGAAACAACTCAATATGTCGTGTAAAATACATGAGTAGGTACCTACAAGCTGTTCAAAGTCAAACAGTAAGTTGATGCCTATGGAGAAGAAACTCGTAATAGTTAACGATGCTTTTTCAAGTTGTTTTAAAAGCTCTCTTAAAATAATTGAATACATGAGAGTGCACTGTAAAATTTCTCTAAGTGTTTGGATAAATATGATGCTTCTTCCAAATAACAGTTTTATGCACACAGTAAGCTCCATAACATGACACCGGTGCAAGCTTTTACAATATGTGTAGGTACCTACATCTCACATTTTCTCGTTGCAAAAATACATTTAAATTACGGAAGCATGCAATTAGAACATTATTCATAATTAACTAAATAAATTGTTCCCGCTGTGAGATATTATTTTTAAAATATTACGTCGTCCACAAGGCAAGCATTCGACGAGTGATGAAATGCGGCGGAAGGAATGAATAGGACGACGTGTTTCGGAAATGAACTGCGTGACATCATTGTTGATGCTTATTAACTTGATACCTTTAACTTCAGTATTTTGGAGTACATACATATTGGACTCGCCGACGACTTTACTCGAGAGTCCCGGGTGTTTTGTGAATTTAATATGGATAAGCAAACATATTTGCTATGTATATAAACAAATTAATAAAATGGCATGTAATGTAATATTGTTTTTTTCCTCTTTCCTATGAATTAATAGAAAGATTCCATTTTTTTACAGTTCTTGGTTACTGTAAATCTGTCTTATATTTATGTTAGGAATCACAATCAGAATCAGGAATCGTAAATCTTTCGAAAAAGTACAGAAAATAATAGTTTCAAGACTAAAGATTTCACTGGGTAAGTGAAACGTTTTGTTTAGAAGTGCATTAAAACTGTTAAGCTATTAAGAAGCTTGAAAGATCGTTACTTCTTACCGTTTATTTTATGACGCATCGTTTTTGAAAGAACCGTAAAAGAACTTTAATTGATACATTTGCATATACTTCATGCATCCTTTTATTTGAATGTAGGTAACGCTGACGACTGTTAAGTGCCGATCGAAAAATACACGTCTGAGCTTAATTGAATTGAACAATTAGCATCTCTATCAACTTATGTCTCCTTATTGCACGTTCCTTCTGTTACAGTAAACGTTTGTTGATTGTGACTGCTCCTGAATCAGGAGACCATGAGCCGGGTGAAGAATCATCGGTATCTCCAATTCGCCAGTTTCGTTTTCTATCGAAAATTCACTTATAGTTAGGCAAATTACATTCCATTCTGTAAACTTTAATTAGAGCCTTTACTTTAATAATTTTACAAGCACAGCTTAAACAAATTTCATTAGCACATTCAGCTTTGCATATCAACATAATCACTTCATTATAATACATCAAATGATTATATTTTTTTTATAATAATGATCGTATTAACAAAAATAGCATGCAATCTGCTAAAATATTCGATCATATTTCTATAAGAGTTTTCTTGAGATATTGGAAGAATATGTATGCATGCATGCTGCATGACAGTTCAGAAATACGTATCTCAAGAAGACAGTTAATTAATATGAGCTTAGTATGGTCCCCTTTTTTTACAATAAGTCTCCACCAGCACATGTGGTTAAATCTTGCCTACGCTACGTGTGCTCTATTTGTTTATGTCAGACGCTGTTTGACATAATACAATGATATTAAATCATTTACCACTGAAACGTGACAACGTGTTTATTATGATTGATGTTTAGTTTCATAAATATGAATAAATATAACAATATGATAATTCTCTGATCAATTGGATTTATAATCCAAATGTAAAATATATCTTGAGAAAAACCCTTAATAACTTTATGAAGTTATCTCATGCTGAAAACAGGTAAAGAGAGTTGGAGCGTAAGGTAAGACCGAATATTGATATTATTTTAGGAACTTTATTCTTAGTCTCGAAATTGCATGACAATCGGCTAAAAAATTTTATCTATTATGTCGCAATACTCTCAACAAATATTTATAAACGATCGCTTTGTCCTTATGCTACTCTGAAAGCGGCTTAAAGCTTAAGCAAACATTTGGTGGGACCACACGCAGGGAAGGACCATCACTGTTTATGTTATGAGTCATGATGGTCTGATATACCAATAAGGTGCGCTCCAATATCCATCATGAATAAGTATTTTAGGAAGTTTATGTACATTTATAATTTGATGGCTCCAATCCGATAGCCATTTATGATCGTATTGTGTGCTTTTGTAATAAGATAGGTGTTATCGTTACGATATTTTTGATCCGTGTTGCTGATAGTTGAATTTTATATCACGGGAATAGAGGATACCCAAAACGAAATAATAGTTTAATCTTACTAATATAAGAAATATCAATGTTTGGATATTTATTTGATACTAAATCACGCCAACAAGACCATGATCTAGACTAATCTAGAGTCGACGGAGGGTACTATACTAGGCACTTTTTATTTCGGAAAAGAAAGGTTTTTCATTTACTGTTTAAAAAAACTTTTATTGGTCTATTTCCACGCGGACGAAGTTGCGAGGAAAAGATAGTAAAAAGGCAATAAATTAAGTTGAACTTTTTACTAATGTTACTTTTTATAAAAGTTTTTCATTAGTTTGGACTCAGAGTAGATAATATACTACGTACAATTTGGATATGTAAATTTTATGTATTTCGTCACGTCATTCTTTATAGTGTCGTTAAATTATTGTCGTCGTTGAAAAAGCCTTAAAGTTAAGCTTCTAATTACAAGGAACACGACATGTTGCCAAGCAACAGTTTTTATTCCGAATACCTCGTGGAAATCGATTGAAATTTCGAGCTTTTAAATAAAAAAACATCAATGGTTCTTGGTATTGTATGTATTAATGTGCATACATTTGTCATGATCTACCTTGATTTTATTTGTCAGCTATTTTATTCATAACATAAAATGAAATAATAAAGTGTCCGTTACTTGATCAATCAAATGGCATTAAAAGTGTCATACCGGTGGACCATAACCTGGAATAACACAAAAAGTACTTTTTATCCTGGAATAACCAACGATTCCAACGGGATTAAAATATACACGGGATTTTTGGTCTAAATCAAATGGACGAAGTAGCGGAAAAAATCAAGTTCAGCATTTATAATTAAATTAAGACAATCCAGCTTTGATTTAGAATAACCTCTACAGAGCTATCTAAGGTTACACTATTCAAAGAATTTTCTTTATTAAATAGTTATTTAGAGAACTATTAGTATGAATTAATATTTTGTGGTTACAGTATGTTGTCAAGATTATCATCAAATTGTGTGCAGTGTTATATAAAGATTGTAGCCATGGCGTGTTCAAACAATGGCGTGTGCCCCACATCGAGCAAGATAGAAGCAAACATAGATAGTGGCATACAGCTAAAATCTCATCGAGCAACGAAGCCGCTTCCGTGAAAACAAACGAAAGACTTTCCATTTTAATAACGTCACACACAAAGTCATCTATCACATCTAACACGTCACATGTCCATGAAATTAATTTAAAAGAGCTACTAATAAAAACAGCACTTTGCGTCTCTCAAATAATTCAGGGCATATCCAAGCTGGAACTTCATATATAAAATCTAATTTCACAGAATCCGTCTTTTAATGAGGGACGCAATTATGAACCCCGGCCTCTTATCCTTAATGGGGATCAAAGTTATCTCGTAATTAGAACGATCAGAATTTACTTTGCAATTTGTTATAATCTGCGCAGTCGTTTATTTTTAAATATTTTCGGTTTTTATTGATGGATTCATGGGGAAGGGATATTATTTTGAATGGTTTGTTATTTTAGTCACGCGTCCAAGATCCAATATTCAGCGAATCGTAGAGATATATGTGAGATTACTCGGCCATGTTTCTAGTGCAGTGCGGGTAAACAAGTACTGGCATTCCTTACAACGACCCTCTGCATGATTTGTATATCATTACGTGTCTTCTGGCAAACATTTTCAACTTTGCACGCCAGACGCCAAGCACTCGACTCAATGCGAGAAAAGTGTTAACAAAATTCTTGTAAGAGCTTTATGCTATTCGATGCTTTAAATTTTAACTTTTTTAATGCTCAACCTGTATATGGATGTTACATAATTGCGCACGACATTTTGTTTGATCCTATTCTCAGTGTCGTTCCAATATGAGTTTTATTAACGAAACGATAAGCGTGCGTGTCAATCGTAAATTCCGAACGGAGACCTTTCGTTCCGTTTTCGATCCTGGATCGTCTAGAATAGGATGTTTCACATGTAAGTGTTGTATAGACTTTGCCTCCTAACTTTCTTGAATTGCATATGCAAATAGAACAGACAGTAGACACGAAACCAGAGAGTAGCGCAGCGATTCGTGTTTATAATATATTATTCTCTCTGCATGAAATCCAACATCAGCTCGCTGTTGCGAAAGTGAGAACAAATGTAGACAATTACTTACGGGCCCTGTAATTAAATTCTCAGGCTTCGTTTGATTAAAACAGTTTGAAACCCGCTGGTTCAAGTACTGACTGTGAACTTTATGTAATTGCGGTATTGTGTTACAGCTATCTCAGAATTAATTTAAAATGTTATAATTTAAAACTGATCTCAAATAAATCATAGCCTACGTTAAATTAAAAACATTACTCAAGCACTTGAATAACGGTCTTTCGTGGAACTTAATTAGAAGTTTACGTCTATCGTACTTTACTGCAATACAGAAATACGTTTCATGATCAAAGCGACATAAACCGAGCTGGTTTCGTTGTAAACCTTCCTCGTATATTGTTTAAATCGTAAATATCTCTTCCCATACTTTCGATTTAACAGTGTCCAATTGGCGCCACATGGTGCGAATATGCTATCAAAGGCAGTTGAATTGATAATGTTTATTTTCTGTACTTAGCAGGGATGGCATCATGAATAAATATATTTATTAGTCTAGACTCTAAATTATAATCTGTTCTAGATTCTGGACGCGTGCCGAGTGACGGCCCATCCGGTTTTCCAACTTCCGTAACGCAATAATTCTACCTTCTATCTACCTTCTCATCCTGGCAGACCTGTGTTGAGTCATCGACCACCAATCCTATCTCGAACGGTTATTCGCACCTTAAATTAACTTTCTTAATATTTAAATGAAGTCTTGCAATTATTTTATACAACTCTTTGGTAAGTCATTCTAGTGGTGGAAAACTTCCAAAAAGTATGTTAGCTTACATTTTGTGTATTTTTGTCTAGACTTCAGTATATGTATTCAATTTTTAAATGAATTGGGTTTGTCAAATGTTGTATCTTTATTTAAATAAAAATAATATTTTCATCTTAGATATACCTTGTCAATTAATAATACAAATTACGGTTTTTTGTTTTTTTTTTTTTTTTTTTTGGCGGGAATCAGGCGGAGCGGTTGTGATTTTTTTCCAGTGTGTCGTAAATTGTGTTATAGTGATCTTTAATGTGTATTTTTGGTGTCGATATGTGCAGTAAAGTTTCATTTAGTGACTGATTTATAGGAGCATTGGAAATAATGCCATAATACGACTTTTGGGTTAAGTGATTTATCATTTTGGTCAATAGGTTACCTCTAATCTAAAGGCGTGTTACGATCTGCTACTGCCGTGGGTTGTCTCCAGAAACTCCATTGGGCGTTAGAATGCATGACACTAGGCATTTTAATGCGGCAAACACGAGAAATTTTGCAACATGAAAATTCTCTAACACTCGACACTGGCAAAAATAGTCCCTGAAGGGATTGATTGCCATACTTAGGAAGAAGAAGAAGAATACAAATTACGAGGTCAGACTAATTACGAACTACATATAGGATTTGAAGTCGTACAACCAATTTTACCACATAGTTACATACCTGCTTGTTAGATATGCTTAGATGCATTACAGTATTTAGGTACCTACAGTTCATACTCCATGCTCACACACACAAACAATGAGAAAATGAAGTTGACTTTGCATAAAATGAACTAGTTAGAGCTTTATCACTGAATACGGAATATTCACGCCGCTAATGTCACATCGCCGTGATTTATGCGATATTTATTAATTCAACTATAGTTTCAATCGTCCTAAATCGACCATATAACACGTAGTGGAAAGAAAATGTATTTTTTTATTGTTCCAGGTCAATTACCTGTCAACTTAGTCTGATGATAGATGCTTCCATTCCAGCGGTAATTTAAGGTGAGTTGTATTCATTATTAATAGATTAATATTGTGTATTACTTTGCACAGTTATTGCTTTGTAATAAAACGGAGAGTTGTATTTCGGTTTTATTTCTTTGTAACTGAGATTTATTCGTCTAAAATTAAATATTATATTATTAAAGATTATATTTAGCAATTTTGGTACTTTAAACTATCAAAATGCAATAAAATATCTGACAAATAAATTAATTACTTACGAAGACATAGTTTATTAAATAAAGCTATAGTTTTAGTGACTGCCCAATACATGGTTGTCGTGTCTAATAGAAATTTCACGAAAATAATGCCCGACCCTGATTGTAAATTATAATTTTCTTAATCTAATTTTTTTTTATTTGCGCACAGTTGAATTTTGCTTGCAACTATTAACCGTTTTTCACACTCGACCAATCGGGGCTGTCGCTTTCGCATTTTATTTTAGCTGTTGACAGTTGAGCGTGGTCAGTGATTTTAGTTAAAAAAATAAATTGTTATCAAAGCTCAGAATTAAATCAACATTAAAACCTTGAAGTACGAAGGAAACAAGCTTTCGATTTTGTAAAAAAAAATAAGTCACGGAAGCTAAAAAAACAACAATATGTACGGCATTGTTACTATTGTAAAAAAATTAAAAGTTCTTACAATAGCCAAGGCAGGCTAGCGACCGACCCTATCCTGTGAGCCGTGTGGAAAAGACTACACTACCTTTGCTGTCGGAATCAAACAATTTGTAAAAAAATATTTTTAAGATTTCGGTCACCTGCATCAATGGTAGTCTTTTTATTATTGGATATCTATCTACTGTTCACATACTTGGTACGTAGTCTATACATATATCTGTGATACGAGCTAGCACTGAATCAGACTAAGTCCTAATAATGCAGCTTTGCATTACATTAAGTAGTGTTGGAACTCACTCGGATGTGATTAAAAGAGTTAACCGTAAATTTGGATTTTCAATATTGTAATTTAAGTGGCACATCATCAATTTTATGTATATATATATATGTATGTTCAAGTAGAGTTATTTTCTGATACATTCAGCACACAATTTTGCCGTTTCCTAGAAGAATTTAAGGGTTTCCTGGACTATTCGCTTCTCTATCTTTACGTTCATACGATAGCTTTGTTTGTGTTGTGGTGTATGGCATAACTCGAACGAAAATTAATCTAGACCGAAGGAAGAAGAAATTTGAACGCCAAGGAAAAACTAACAAAGTTATTCAAAATTAAACACTGCGTTATATAGCGAGCTAAATTAGCAGGTCTCCCTCTGTACCAGTTGAAAGGTATTTCCAAGGTATTTCAACTTAATTAACTGGTTATTAATTTCTGAAATAATATTACCAACATCATTTGTATTTCGTTGCTTATAATACGGTAAAATGTTTCTAACAAATTAAATTCGTTATTCTCCGCTGTAGGTAGGTACTCTCGCTATTATTAATTTTAATTTTCAGCATTATAAGCATTTTAAGCATTATAATATTTATGTTGGCATTACTCGTACTGAAAATGAAATTAGCTCTTAAGCTAATTTCATATGTTTATTAAATATTTTGTATAATTACGTAGGTTGAATGGTACTTGATATTAGGTGTAAGGCTATAGTCAACTCCATTAAAAGCACAATTTAATATTTACTTACCTGCTCTATCTGTTTTATCATCCTCAGGGACTCCATTACAGTGTTACGTAACTTGGCTACATTACTCGGAGATGGCGGCCTACTTTTTCTATCGTTGTTTGTTAGAAATGGGCTCGATGAATTATGTCGTCTTCGTTATCTTAGCTAACAAACAGCTCAGGTATTACAGCCGCAAAGGTAATGAGCAATTGTATCGTTCATAGAACATTCTACTAGCAAATCAAACATGTACTTATTACGAGCATGTCTTTGTCACACAGTTTATATTGAAACAATTTCTGTTACAAGCTCTGACTTGAAACACTTACAATTTTACTAAAATACAAAAACAGAGTTGCTTAAATTTCCGGTACTACCAAATTGCATTGTAACCGGAACTTTCTGCACGTTCCGGCTTTGCACTGGACGTTATCGGGCTCAAGTTGAAGATTACTGTTACGTGTTCTCATTGACCCGACTATCCCTTTGTTAACTTAAATATTCATACGCTCGCGGTCCGTTCAATTTATTTTCCACTGATAGCAAGGTAACCGCGATTGTTAGCGGTACCAAAGATCACCACATTCAGGTATCCCCTCTTCTATAGCACCAAGCCAACGAAATGCGAATTAGGATGATATCTTAACATGGTCGCGTAGTAGGCTGGTACCATTACAGTCAGCATTTGACTATGAGTGAAAGGAAAACGTGATGATTAAAAAATATTTCCACCGAAAAGCTTTCTATACATAACTCACATTTTAAATTATGCTAATTATACATTATTTTCTATTAAGTACATATAAAGTAACAGGAAATGTTTTTCCGTTGAACAAAATATTCGCCAGTTTTATGTTCAAGGAAGTCCTCTAATAATTTTCCCCTCCTTCAGTAAGAGATGAATGAGCCTCCAGCGCGCAATGAGTAATCATCATCCAGTAATGAGTTTTATAATAATACAAGCTGCGGGTCAAATTGCATTTCATCTATTTTTTTTACTTTTGAAAATTTAACTCCAAATTATGTAAAATTGTATCTAAATAGGCTTTATTGTTACTATATCGTTGTAAATTTTACTTATTATGAAACCAAGAAGTGCACTGCCGGCAGCGTACACTTCGTGAAATAAGCTCACGAAAACCCTGTTGAGTACATACAACACCGACCATTTTACTCATATATTAAACACCATCCACTCTACAATAGGTAGCAACGGTGGGTGGGGTTATAAATCTACGAGTTTCTGTACGTCACAGTCTTGAGCTAATTACTTAAATTAAAAACAACGATAATTTTAGCCCATTATTATCAAACGCACATACGGTGCCTGTAATCTTATGGTTATTCTTGAAAGCAAATATTTAACGAGTGTCGTCGGTATATTATTTTGCGGCATCCGGTCTCGCTAAACAGAGTTGCCGGATACAAGAGTCGCAAGCGCGTGCTTGCCCTGTGGCTGAGATCGATCCACAAACGTCCATCCATCAATGTCCATCCATGCGCCGGAAAATGATACTGCATTTGATTGGCAAATTGATACAGATGTTGAACAAGTTGGAACAACATTGCAATAATCAAAGTCTTCAAACAGTTGCCAAGTCCTTCGCTCTTTAGTAGATAAGTAACGATATCATATTTACAATAACATCGTTATCACCTCATTATGTTCAACTTATTAAACTTTGCGGTCCTTTGACTTACGAACTCGCTAAATAGTCGATGTTGGTGGCCAGAGGCCAGAACTGTGAATGACTTACGACGCTAATGACATCTTAAACATAACTATCAAAACTGTTTCCAGAATTTAAATATAACTATATAGTGTTTTTTATACCACTAAGGTGGCAAACAAGCATACGGCCCGCCTAATGGAGAGCAGTTACCGTAGCCTATGGACGCTTGCAACACCAGAGGTATCTATCACTCTCGCTTTGCCGACCGTTCAAATTAATTGTTTTTGATACATGCCTAAGGTTTTTATTTGAAAGCCGAAACAAATGTATCATGTAACGTATGTATTAAGTAAACAATCTTGTATGCGAGGATGAATAAGGAACAGACTTGTAGCTTGACATTGATACGCGATGAGTCAAATAGCTTTCGACCCGCACTCCTTTAGATAAGAAACAGTGCGGTGCGTGCCACTTTGCTATAAATAAGATGGATAAACTACTGGCCATTGCACCTAATTATCATTTTAAAATGGCCTTCCCGCTTAATTAGCGGAATGGACAACAAAAACGCTCAGATTTCTAGCGTACTTTACAATGTACCTACATAGAATACGATAAAGACTTCTATTTAGAAAGGATGAGTACACAATTGTAGTATTTATTATCTTTTTAACTAAAGTGAATTTTATCAATTTCAAGCAATGCGCTGATTCAGCTTTATTCTATTTTGTTACTTATTATATACCATTAAAACTAAATACAGTCTATCTAATACCAATTTATGTGGCGCTAGAAAAGGACAACAAGAATGCCATGAAGAGTTTTTAGTAGCAAAAGGCTAGACTCTGAAGCCGGTTACTTGCTCGTTAAAAGATCTTGCATCCATTTTAGGTTATGTCGGTATTTGTGGACTGTCGACCAGTTAAGGAATCAAGAACTACATGGGCGTACTTAGTACTGTGTGTCTACAAATATGGTATAATATTTTGTTGTACATGTTTGTTTAAAACTTGTATATAATATAAATGCCTTCCTGCACATAAATATTGATTAGGACGATTACGTCAAACAACAGTGACTCAGAGTCTAATTAAGTTTACAATGCAACTTTGATTTACATACTGAGAAAAACGAAGTCTATTTTCACGAGTGATCCTTAGGTTGCCGGTGAAGCCGTGACTCAGGAGTTATTTCTGTCTGATGCGCTGAGTGCTGGCGTTACAACACACGCAGTACGACCTGAAAGTTTATTCGAACTCGTGCAAGCACCGTCCCGCCCACATGCACACACAAATTAATTAGTGAGCGATCAACTTGAATACGCACAATTAATACGAGAATATAACGTTGTTATGCCCTCTGTTTGAACTCCAGAGATGCTTCTGTCGGTTAGCAATTAAGCCAATTAAAGAGCATCGACAGAGGCCGGCGCGTGAAGACGTATCATAATATCGTTTAATCAACTTGATCGCAAACGCGTAACTGAGCTCGGGTCAATGACACTGCCTAGTTACTGCTTACGTTAACTTATTAATTTATGCCTGTCCAGGAGTTATGTCGCCGTCGACGCTGACCTGATTGCAAATCGGCCCGACAAATTTAAGATACCCACGAAAACATTAATTTCGAAAATAAGTTTCATTTTCAGGTTGCGTTTTTAATGCTTATCCCCAAAAGTTAATACGAAAAAAATCCGTTAATTTTAAATGCAAATCAATCGTCAGTATGTAATTTGTTCAAATAAATAAATATTGAAAGTTACATTAACGTATACGCTACAGTTACATTTTTGGTGACACGACAGTATATTATATCAACATACATGCAAAGTAAAGTAGGTAAATTAAAATGCTTGGTATTTGGGTCGCAGTGATTGCTCGGGCGTCCTGATTCCTCATCAACCGCCTTTTGTTTGCAGTTTCAATCTATTCACGACTTGGCCCAACTTGGCACCCACTCTTGTCAGTAGTAAAACTAATCTACACTGGAATTTGGTTTAATGGCAGAATTACTGCTGGGATATTGTTATGTCCTACTTGTGTTCGAGCGTTGTAAGCACGCTTCTCAATATTGTCTTTGGTTCTATCTAATATATAAAATTCTCGTGTCACAGTTTTCGTTGCCATACTCCTCCGAAACGGCTTGACCGATTTTGATGAAATTTTTTGTGCTTATCCGGTATCTATGAAAATCGGCCAACATCTATTTTTCATCCCCATAAATGCAAAAAAAAAATTGTCCACACGAGCGAAGCCGGGGCGGGCAGCTAGTTTTATATAAATTCAATGGCACTACTGGAGGGAGACTTGCTCTTTCTGGTAATCTAATTATTACATGTTTCTAGTGGACTTTGAAGATAGCATGAAGTTTATGTTTTTCAATCTACAAATATTCAGTACTTTCGTCCTTCCATGATTAAATTCATGGGCGAAAGATTTTCATAAATTCATTCAATTTGTCATGTGTTTTCATAACTTGACAACGCGAAGATATGATATTTTATTTGACCTGACCTGTCTGCCTGATACGTATAAACTTTTGTAGTCGTTTGATGAAGCTTCGGTAATACGAGTAGTGGAATGCAACTGTAGGTAAATGTGACAGCACTTACACGTTCCAAATAATTGAATTTACTATGCTTCAATATATCCTACTAATATTATAAATGCGAATGTTTGTGAGTATGGATGGATGTTTGTTTGTTACTCTTTCACGCAAAAACTACTCAACGGATTTGCATGAAATTTGGAACACAGATTATTTATATCACATAAGATACTTTTTATCCCAGGAAAATTTCAGGTTCCTCTGAGATTCTAAGCTCATCGCGGACTTAGTCGTGGGCAGAAGCTAGTATAATATAAATTTGAATCCTGTTGTATACTCTTATTAAGTGGACTATTTATATTATATTAAACTGCTACTTTCTACGTGACCGGTTCTAGTCTTTATAAAACGTTCGCAAAAAGCTGAACCTTTTGCTTTATAAGCGAGAAATGTAAAGGGAACTCGTAACCAGCCGTATTCATCGTAGACTTGAAAAATGTCCTCCATAATTTGCATACAATAACCGGTTGTGAATGGTGTCTTGGTACGTGAGCTGTAAGCTCCTCACTCGTACGGAATTACGTATTTTACTTTAATGTCACGTGACTTTTTCCCTCATTGCTCGAAAATGCAAAGTCGCCGTGGTTCCGGAAGCGAAGAATTTAATTTGTGCGTCCGACCTCTCCCGAAATCACTTTTTGTTTCTCTTTCGTAATTTATTCTCAGCACATTCATTGTGCGAATGCTTGCAAATAAAAATGTTACAAAAAATTGTGTGTAACGTTATGTCCAGGATGAAAATATTAAACGCAAACATATTAAAACGGAAATAACGTGCACAGTAATTAACATCGTGTGAATGGGTGTCAACAACAACAGAATAGCATAATATGCTGGAATGAATTCAGCTGACACAATACAGCTATTTATTTGCCAGCTTGGACATATGGACCATCTCGTGTTACATTTAACTAGGCAACATAATTTCATTTCAAAACAAACCAAGCACGATTTTTGCCTTGTTTGATTTTTGATAAGTGTTTAAAACTTTAATACTCACTTGGCCATTTAAATAATTATTTTGGGACTATTATTACGTGATACCTATAGTGTTGGCAGAGTCGCTTTACAGTAAAACCTCAGCGGGAGCGTGCCAAGAATGCTGGCAGCATTGTCTCTTAACTTAAATTAATATTGTTTTGCCATATGATATCTGTGTAATCTCTTGTTTATTTCTTTCAGTTTGTTGAAGCAAATTTTCTTAACGGTGAAACAACTTCTACAGTAATATATAAATTTATCTAAAGTAAGTTACCACCACAGTCTCGGTTTATTCTAGTACTCTGGACAGTAGGTACTTCGCAATCGCAATGTGCCTTACAATTGCTTGCCGAGACAACGGCTTATCGAACAAATGTCAGACAGCGTATTGTTTGTCTGTTCAGTATGTTGGACAAGATGTAATAATTTATACAAAATGAGTTTCAAGAATCGAATCACTTTCGCAAATAGGTACACGCTACTAGCCCCGGTGTCGCCCGACAGTGATGAATTGTGCTTCTATAGACAAACTGTCTAGATAACGCTAATTTATAGCCCTGTATACTTACATCATGATAATGAGTTTGCTCCCTAAAATTACACATCTTGAAGGACAAATTGATATAATTTAACTAAGTAATAATATAGGGCAATGGGTCACCGTCCATTGTTCTCACGTTTGTCACAGACTTCCATTTTTTATTCCTTATTTCGTATATTAACCAAATGCTGCAAATAAGCATGAATGGCTTGGATTTAATGCCTAGTAAAGTAACTAATTTTAAAACGCATCAGATCTGAGATCAAAATATATCGACAAACACACGAAAGCTTCATAAAGGGAAAGTCAATAAGGAAAAATTGTAACGTAACATTCTCAGATAAAAAATGAGTACATTAGAGGAAGTTTGAAAGTAGCTCCAGTGATAGATAAGTTGAGGAGCAAGCGTTTGTCATGGTATGGGCATGTAATGCGGAGGAATGAAGATAACGTGGTAAGAAAGGTTTTATGTATGAATGTGGATGGGTACAGGGGTCGAGGTAGACCTAAAAAAAGATGGATGGACTGTGTGAAAGATGACATGGCCAGAAAGGAAGTGAATACAGAGATGACGGCTGATAGAGAAGTATGGAAGAGAAATACATATTGCGCCGACCCCAAATAATATGGGATAAGGGCAGGAGAAAGATGATGAATGATGATTCTCCTTAAAAGTAACTTGTCTCCGGAAAACAAGTGGGTGCTGAAATTCAATATACTAACATGACATCTCTCTCCCCTGCCTGCAGGATTCCAGGTTAGACTTTCTCGATTTAAACAGTGCGTGATCATTGCCTCTCATGCTCAATCCATTTGCTCTCCGGGGAAATCGAACAGGAATGAACTGTTTAATCTACTAATGTGTATATCCCCATATCTTAGGAAAACATGAAGAGGGGACTTTTCAGACGACCTAAATAAAGGGTATTTTGGTCGACTGAAAAATCCTACAAAAGGCCTACAAATTTGAGTGAATCGATCTTTTTGCGGTAGCGCCCGCTAAAAATATATTATTCAATTATTTATACATGGTTAGAGAAGTCATTTCCATTTATTGGACAGCGTGCGTACTCATTTACAAATTATAATAGCATAATGCTCTACATTCATTTTTGAGCATCTTTAGTTTTTGTTTACAATTCTAAATTTTACAATTAAACTAAAACTTGTTTTACACACCAAACCGCATTAGCTTCAACTGTTTGTATTGAGAATCGAAACTGATATGGATCTACATAAGTACATATATGACCGACAACATAATACATCTGTTTGATCCTCCACTGGTAGCGCAATAAATTTCTAGGCAGATTTTCCACTTTGTACGTTTGCCGCTCGATTCGATCGTATCGGTACCGCATCTCGACTGTGACGCCCTATCTTAGTAACAAGTCTATGATGTTTTAATACACGTCTATTAAAAATATATAAATTGTAAACAGACATTACAAACAAGAAGATAAGCGATTGCATAGTGATATTTATACATACATATTTATTTTTATCAGAGATTTTAGGTCTAAAGCCTGTCTTTTAAAAAATAGGTCTGTTGCGGTCGAAGAACTTTGCTACCCTAGAATCCTAGAATCACCATAAAGACATTCCATGAATGTTTCAAACATATAAAAAATTATAAAAACAGTAGTACAGCGGGAGACCGTGATATTGTATATTGATAACCTTATTGACATATAAACGAGACGTTGTTGAAACGAATTGCTAAGTAAAAGCGACGAAAGACACAGGCCAGGGACGGTTCGACCGCGTCGCGCTATTTCTGGGTAAAGACGTTGACCTGCCGCTATCTCCATCGGTGCGAGATGCACTCGCCACTTGTCCAATAAATACTCATACATCGGTAGTCTTCACTAAAATATATAGTGTTCACTTATTCCATAACATTAACATATTCTAACAAACATCTGTTATAACTTTAGCGGTATTCAAAGTGGTTTCTTTTGTCGTCTTGGTGCTGTTTATCTTTTGTTCACGGACAACGTGGTGGGACCACAAATCTTTAATTTTTTACGTTGTATTCTACTGACGCACCAGTACGAGAGGGGATATTTTAAAAGTTCTCTATTACGAGTGGACAAATTATCCAATCGAGTTAATTGTTTTTGTTTGATATCAAACGGTAATACCTAATTCTTTTAGAAAGTTTGGTTCCCGGAATTGTAAAAGTGGATTTGAATTTCTTAGGGAATGAGCTAACAATAATTTGGTAGGCCGTCGTTTATTCTTACTTTGTAAAGTAGCGGTCGTCAGCTCTGCTTGCCGCATGAGTATTGATCAACCATGGAACGAGAACTTTCTGTTATTACTAGAAAACCTTTCTATTTACATCATAAACATTATTATGCAGGTGTTCGAGACGAGTAGCTTCAGTTTGTTTTGGAATTTGATTTAATAACTTGTAAGGACATCCGTTCGTGCGTCTCCTCGACTACTCCACATTGAGTACATAAATTAGAGGTTTTGAAAATGCAAACTCCGAACATTATTCCTCATTTTGATTGTATATTTTAAAATTGGTAGTCTGTTATACCTGCATATTGTCACACTCTTTCATGCAATAGAATTATATCTACGGCGCCGGGACCGTCGCGTCGTACCGAATAAGAAATAGGCTTAGTGAAACATTGCGTCCAATTACATGAAGTCCACGTTTGAGTGTTACCCTTTGGCTCGTTTATAGTGTGATTTAATGTTGTCCAAAATAAACGAGCCAACCTAATAGAACTATATACCTACCTAATATCGACCGCGCAACCTCTTGCAAGAGATATCGCTTCTTGATTCGAAATGCCGGTGCCGCTTTTTTATAATTAAATTCATTCATTCTGTTTGTTCCGTGGCAGTACACATTTTAATTTTTTTCATGTGACACATTACTTATTCAAAGAAACAATTTTTCGTTTACGAATAGCAAATTAAAATAAAATTATATTTTCATTTACATTCTTTGATCTCAGAGTCAGAGCATAAAAACTCTTTGAAGTTATTCTTTATAGTGCCCGATCCGACGAGTTTAAAAAAATATTTTTTTAAAGGTTGTAATCTAAATTGCCATATTCGTTAATTGCGAAAGTCCTGGAATATGGTTAAGCTAATAGAATCACATGGTCGGAGCTCACGGTGCTTCGTCGGACTGTGGATTTTGCCGGCAGACCTTCCGTCAGAGAGGCGCTTATAAATTGAATTTCGACAGCAAACTCTGACTTCGTATGGCAATCTCTTTACATTACTCATTCACCAACTGAATCATCATTGTTGAGTTGGCTCTATTCACGACAATGCAACCTTTATTTTAACAGTCGAGCAAAATGTTGACCTAGTTTGCAGTTGAGATATGCATATTCATTCATTAAATTCAAATAATTTGTGATGTGTATTTCTTACAATTAGATTTAAAATTACTTTAAAGAATACGATTTCGTTTCTGTTGAATTGCGTCTTGGAACAACATTAATTCGATAGAATCTCTGACTAGAAATTACTTGATTACGTAAATACCTACAAGAACAAAAATCACCGAATTTAATTTGTTTCTGTAAATATTCGTATTAAATATTTAGTGTACACAACATTAAATGCCTTAAGGTTCCGAACGACGTCGATCGTTTGCTAATGTTGCTATTATCACCCCATTACTTGGTACAACTACGCCCATTAGAAGTCTAGAGAGGACAATGTTTGCAGAATTCGCAGGCTAATTGGGTAAAAAATAATCTTGTGTTTGCCTTACATATTTCTGTAATGGCAAGCTTCGGATGCTCAGGCCACACGGATGCACGTGCGCCTTCCAGTACCCGTTTACAAAAATCTAGATATTTTCTAACTCGACCTGCACTAACCAAACACTATTAGATTACGTATTAAGAAAACAAAGCGCTGTAATTTCAGCTGCAACCACAACATTTCCGACCAGTTCCGTTCTTCTAACAATGCTCCTTATGTTTAATAGTACTCGGCTACTCGCCTCCTAGTGATTATTTTTCGATTTATTTGCCTGTGGATATCTGTATTAAATTTATTAGAATTTTAGAATTACCATCTTGTCATGTCAATTGTTCGTCAAACATACATTTGTTGCAAGCCATAAACAGTGTTATCACTTATCTAATACTACAGCAATTCCATGTTGTTTACTCGGGCATGCCGTGTCTCGCCGTTTCCTAATTTCCAAGTCTATAATGAAAAAGCTCCGCTGCCTCTCCATGTAATTTCACATCAAAGCCGGCTCCAAGGCTCGTTTAATATTTTCTGCAATCACCCAACACTGTACGTCTCATTTTCTGATATGCATGTCTAATAAAGCTTTGATGCCTTGTCCCACGTTACCCACTTTATAACTTAGCTAATCATGAATCCTTGTTATTTGTTTCCCATGTTATTAGACCGTTGCGACAAGATTTCCTTCATTACTTCGAGCTCTGTTTCAAAGTGTACAACATTGGACTTACCTTTCAATTAACTCATACTCAACCTTTATTTGACTAGACTTTATAGACGAGCACTTTCAAATCGTCTGAATCTACCACCCGATTCGGAAGGTCGGTTTGCTGAGAAGAATCCGGCAAGAAACTCAGCAATTACTCTTTCAAAACCAAAAGAAATACATTATAATTACTGACATAAATGAATATTTCACAAGAGAATTAAAAAAAAAAAAACATTAACATAACATGTGTAACAACAAGCGATGAGTTTATTCAGTGTTTAATTATGTCCAATGCTTTATATCAGATTTATATGTATGTATAGAGCGTATATTATTGATATAATATTTTTTTATAATCAGAAATATTCATAGAGAGTAATTGTAATTCGGTGAACTTCAATAATAATGCTGGATCAATAATAGCTGAATGTAATCACAGGTAGATTTAGTTCTCGTGTAGTGGAGCTCATCCCAGCTGTATAATTATATCCATACTAATATTATAAATGCGAAAGTAGCTGTTGTTTTCGTTTTTTACCTTTTCACGACTATTCGGCTGAACGGATGTACATAAAAACGGATCGTGAATAAAATCGGCGATGAGATTAATAGATTTTAACCTCGGAAAGGACGTAGGCTATCTTTGGTCTCAAAAAATAATCTTAAAAGGGTGAAACTGGGGATGAAAGTTTGTATACCGTATTAAAAAGCTCAGTCAATGCTCTTCTTAAAAAATACGTTTTTATTCTCTAAAACCACGCGGGCGACGCCGCGGGTAACAGCTAGTGTTCTATAAAGATCATAATTATTGCGGTGCTGATCTAGCTTATCAAGTGAAGCGTCAAATACCCAGCTGCCCGACCGCGATAGCGTGACAACACTTTACTTCCTTTCCTTTAAAATTCCAATTTCTTTATGAATCAATTAATTTTATACACTCATTGTGTTTTATTCATGAAATTTGGAACTGAAACATTTAACGCGTTTAAAAACTATCTCAATTAATATCTCGGGCTACCCCTCAAAGTGCGAGCCAATAAAGTCGTAAGAGGTGATTCTGAAGTTACTTTTAATATTTTACAGCACTTGATTCCTTGAGGACCAAAACTGGGAAAGAAAGGGCATAATGTTTCTCGTATAAATTGTACGTCTGATTTCTTATTTAAATTCTTTGAACCTGTGAGTAGAGTATCACCGCATTGTTTCTTTGATAGAATGTTCGTAAAAACATAATTAGGGAGAATATATCAACAGGAAATTTCTTTTCGTGAAAGATCTTAACAATAAAAGAAAACCATAATTACTTTGAATAAGTTTATGCGAAAGTCCTAGTTCCTCGGCGTGTCAGTGATTAATGATATTTCAAAAGAAACCAGCCAAATACTTATACAGTGACGTGACGACGCTAGGTCGCCGGGCTCGCGGGGTATTAAAATAAATCTAACCACAACAAGGTATGTAACTATGCCTAGGCATTATGTACATACAAACGAATGTACCCAGCATGAACGCGTAATTTTTACGCGTAAATCATGCGCCGATAAAGTTCAACTTATTTAAACCTAATCTTACAAAATCCAAGGATTTTATAAACAAAGGTACTAGGTACTATAATATTTTGTATGACAATATTTTAAATACACAATACACCTAGTGGTGCAAGCGTCCATAAGCTACCGTAACCGTTTACCACCAGGCGGGCCGCTTGTTTGTCACGTATGGCTTTTAAAAAAAACGCAGCTACTTAAGCCTAAGTAGTCACCATGAAAGGTTAAAATAGATGATTTACTTCTAAGGCAAATACATATTACGAATTTGAACAGTCTCGAAAATTATTATTTTAATCGTTACCTAACACGGAACAATAAAAACCTTTTTTATTGTTACGTGATTACTAAGCCTTAATAATTTTATTGTAGACTACTACAACGTGCTTAAAATACATTAGTTAAGTCGGTACTTATTTCATAGCTTCATGCCCATTAATTATGTATTATATTGGAGTTTGAAATTTAAAAAGGAAAATTAAAGCTTCAAAAAGTATTCAATCTCATTGTAGTCAGTAGAGCAGTATTTTGTTGTGTAAGCTTTTCATTCATAAGTGTTTCATCAAGTAACTTTATGTTAGTTAATTAGAACTGGTAACAAGAACATGTTTCAACTACTGTATTGTTAAATTTTTAATACGAATTTTACATTTTCATTTGCCAAAGCAGCGCTGTTCATTTTCCGATACAAAAATAGTCGAACGCGATACCAATACGTAATCGAAAGTTGTTCTAAAGCTACAGAAGTCAGAATGTTTATTCTGTCCCATGGTTTGTAGGCACGGTTCGGTTTACAGTAAAATAAAATGTGAGCATGACTCGTCGTAGAGTGCACTGAACACTCGGCTGGCAGCCTGGCAAGCAGCACACAGTCACGAGTCTCGCGTTGGAGACGCCGGTCGTCCCTGTGTCGTTGCGTTTTTTTAAAAAACCACAAAAATCTAATAATTAACGAAAACCAATAGTGCTTGCATAGTGTAATAAATTAAAGTGTGACGCCCTACGCCCTGGATTTTACCCTGGATACTGTGATCTTTTTGAAGAAAGCCCCTTTTTACCACTGGAGTCGCAAGGTATTTATACTCAGTGATAATCTTGGTAAAGTTTTCTGCTCTGTTAAGTACGATAAGCTTTTAACTACGACGTGTTATGAAAGTAATCCGCTGACTTTGTGGAAGATGTGAATAGCCCATATTTTAAGATGGATTTATTTAAAGCAAATGTAGACATTTATTATTGTATATAAAGATAAAAAGTCGATACTCCAGTTACTTACCTTAAAACGAAGTCGAATGAAAGATGCACGATGACTTCAATTGGTTGTCAAAATATTTTACTGAAACTCTAAAAGCAAAATTCAACTAGAATTCTAACCACTTAGAAATATAAATAAATATTTTTAAAATAATAAGTACTGAATGTTTAGATACATTTGGGAACCCCTTAATACTTAAGGGGCTGCGGGATATTTAGGACGAGAAATAAATTTAAACGACTGGCCTAATGTCACACGAAAGAGTATTATCAATCACGCGGCACATTTACTATATTGGAAATATTGAAAAGGGGGTTGAAAGTATGTGAGGGCTATTGATTCGCAACCCTAATAAAACTCGCGCATTGAGAGGTGCCCTATTTCATAACGTCGAAAGCGAATCATACGCCTTGGGCTAGTGGTGTTACTCGAATTTCGAACACATGGAATACATTTTAAATATTACAATAGTGTTTATCCAAACCTAATTATAATGATTAATCACGCCAGAGATTATTACGAGTAAGTGATTACGGTTAAATTATTTGTTACGAAGTGGAAAATAGTAGTTATCATAACAACGCATTGTAGGCATGCGCTCTCGTCATGCATGGTCGCTTCAACAGCCTAACCAATTCCTGTTACGCATGTATGGTCTATCTTAATAACCGACCTATTTCCCACATTTAGTTGCCAATTTATAATTATTCGCAGATGAGAATGATTGTATAATCAATTTGAAGGAATCAATATATTTTAAAAGATGGTGCAAGAACTGAATTAAGTGCAGCATTCGTGTTCATGGATAACCGAATTAAAAACGGCACTCCGAATAAAATGTTATTACGTTTAATTATTCTGCCAATGCATCTCATGCAGTAGACATAGCAGAAAGTAATTTGTTACAGTAAGCTGATATTCACACTCGTTAATACTATGATTTTAAAATCATGATACGTGACAATAACTATTATCGTTAGATCGTTGCGGATGAAGAACTTTATAGTATTTTTCCACCTGTAGTGAAAACTACAAACTACGAGAATAGAATGATAAGTGAAAACTTATCATTCTATTCTCGTCTGCAAATATGGCGGTATTGTAAAAATGAGTTCAACGTGTCCCAAATCTTACTTTTATCGTCGGAATTCGCGCTCCTTTATTAGTAAAGGTTAACTTTGAAGGTCTCAATCCTATAATCCCCCTAATGTATACATATACGTATGCAAACACAGTAAAAATGATTTTGATTTCGCAAACCTTTGTCATAAAGCAACAAAGCGTGTTATCCAATTCCAACAAATCCTCCCCCGGAGCCAGAGGCGCCCTATTATAGAATATAGATACTCGTTCAAAGGAAATCTCCTTGATCGAATTTATATTTAGGCTGATTATTTTTATACATACGACTTTTCTGTACATACATGTTACTTTTATATCAATAGCACAGAAGTTTCGAGGTATATAAATATGCGTGTCGCAGGATTTTATTTGATACATAGCTGTGTTACATGATCAAAACTGGGTTGGGTATTTTACATATACTCGTATTTTTTCTTCAGTTGTCAGTTCGTCACGTCAATCGTCAGCATGAAATCAATCAGTAGTTTAGTAACCGCACAGTGGTAATTCAGCGTATATTACTGATGGCAAACCCGGTACGCATCTCGCAATATACTATCGATTGTTGTTACCCCACATTCTGGTTTATTTCGGAAAACGTGTGTCTTGTTTATTTATTCACAATCTTATGCCACTAGGATTCACCAATTCCTTGCCACTGTGGCATCTGTATACCGACAGTTACAATGCGGATTATCTAGTTACTAGCGCCTATTTCACAGCGGGATTTGTTTGTTTCTACATGCTGTTGCAAGTACTTCATTCTGTTTTAACGCGTAGGTACTTTGTTATGTTATACGCAGATACTGTGTTTATTGTTTTACTTGGCATGAAATCGACCGTATATTATTATAGAATGGTAAATTGCGTTACCGGGATCTTTAAGAGAGAACGGACATATCTAACGTGGCAACAACCCCTACAATACAATTGATTCAGTTTAGTTGCACGTAGTATATTATCTACTCTGAGGTTTAGGTATATGGTGCTTTATTGTAGAATCTATTTCATATTTTTCTAAATACAACCAAACACATTGAAGGTCACGCTAACGATGGCTATTATTCCATCAGTCACATTATGCCACGTTCGAGCATGATATTTATTTTGATGAGTGTCTACTGCCTACTCCACCGTAATTCACAAAATAAACAAATCATAACTCAATAAAATAACTCGAAAAAATACAAGTATAAATCAGATTGCGTGCTTTGGCTAGGTGTACAATAAGATGCATTTGACAAATCTGGCTCATTAAGTTATACTATGTATGTGCTCCAATGTCTCCAATTGAGATGATCAAGTTATCTTTCAAAAAAAAATAACAATTAGACTTTAGAAACGAGACCTATAAGCTATTTAAACTTTATACTGAATACTGATTTGCTGGTATATCCTGAACATATAGGTAGAGAGCAAAATCTGTGTAACGAAGCACATGACCACCAGACACGTACCTATCTTGTAATTATATATCAAACAATATTCTCTGGTCTGTTATCAAGGGAGTAGGTATCACGTAACCCACACAGAGATATGTAAACAGAATGGAATAGGTCACGCACTAATCCTATTAACCTCACTGACTCGAAGCACCATTATCTTATAAAGTTTAGCATTCGCTATGCACTTTAGTAATAGACTTAGTCACGACTTCCTAATGAATTTCATCGGTCGTTGTCGTGTCGTGTTGTGTTCATACATACTCGTACATATGTTTTGGTATATGCAACTGACATAAACCCTTATGTGCTTTTATATAATAGCCGCAGGCGTGGAATGGGAACTATTATTTTGGATACATGTGACTGCACGTTAAAGGCCTGGAATCTGGATATAACATATTCAAATCAACTAACTCATTTTAATCAGATATTGTCAGTTCGATCGATCTCGATTAAATTTTACAGTGTTGCATATTATGTTTGCTTTAGTTATCTGGTGTCCTACCAGCATATTGTATTGCAATTCAGGTCCTAATGTGCGACCGAGAAAGATTTTTATTATTCCGTTTCGATATCCCTTTCCAATTTACCTTTATATCTACGGAATCGAAATTTTAGTCAACCTCTAGAGACCCCAGTCACGTCTGAGGATTGAATATTGCGTTACACTACTTTAGCTTATCTTATCTGTTTTAACCCTCGTTTTCTCTATTTCAACTAAATCAGCATTCGAGAAATAGCTGACAGTTTATTTGTTAATTACGTTAATGTTATAAAGGGTATGTATGATGTAATAAATACCTACAAATTACTGGATTAATTTAAAAAATCAAAAATGTTTCTTATGAAATGCTACATCATTACTGCATCAGTTTTAGACGGGTAAACTTTTGTATACATGTAGTCCTTGCTCTATTCCTTTGTCAATAATGTGTTGTGGTCAAAACTATAATTATAATCGGATTTAACGCATCTTGCACCTTAGTGGACTGAGAAGCACGAGTGATGAGCGGTGTAATGCATTATATATGACGAATCGCAAGTAGAGGCGAGTGGACGCCAGTTCAGTCACACCGATCAATTTGCCGGAGACCACTGGCGCGTGAACCACCCTGCCTCATCACGTAAATATGTCTAAATAATTTCTCGATAACATTCCATCCAATCGAAACAATTAAATCCAAATCTTCTTGTGAATGTAAATACATAACATATCAACGTGCACATAATACACAAGGGCAATATAACAAAGGATCATGTAACAATCTTTATACCTAATAACTTCTTTCATCATCTAACGGTTTTTATAAGTAAAAAAAATAAAGGAGTATCTGTATACTTCTTTATTTTATTTTCTTTTATTCAATTTGGTTATTAATTTCAAGAGGACATTAAATACGTATATCGAAAAGAGGATTTCTGTGTGCGTAAACACTTTAGTTTTACAATGGATACCGTTATCGTTATTAATTAATCTCTTCATTTGACAACAAGAACCGATATTGATAAATTCTTCATCATCATAATCATTGAGCTAAGACATGAGACACGACATATATCTTGTTATATCGCTCTCGTTAATAGTGTCAGGTTCCAATCCATACAGTTTGGGAAACGCTAGTGCCAACCCTATAAAGGGATTGGCTCTGTACGCCTATTGGAGGCTGGAGCACATCAACACTGGAATCATATTTGGCAATTGGCAGACCCGGTGCCGGGCTTACGGGTAACCTCATTTCGACACTTCATTGGATATAGGTTTTAATAGGTCAACCGCGAGCTTTATATTCTAACTCAGAGTAGATAATATGCTACGTACAAATTCTACGTAATCATCAGAGATCATTTCAAAGTTAGAGAGAACATACCAACCGTACAGACAGTATCCTTGTAATACTAATTCTGCCGATCACTAAATTGAACTGTTTCTGTGTCCAGTAAGCTAAAATTTACGCAAATATCGCATTACTACAATGTTCGCAACTGTGACATTGGGAAAAATCTCAAATAGCAAAGGTAACAGCGATTATATATGCCTCCAATTACATTACACAATTACCTTCACAACGTAGGTACAGTGAACGACAGTAACTAACATAGACTATGCTTTGTGTAACCACGGCGCGCTCAGTCAGTGTGATTATATTCCGCTACATCATATAACAACAATATCGTGTTACTATAACAGAAGTGCTTGAAAACACACATTTATTATAATTGCTTGTAGATAAACAAGCTGAAAAGAAAATGTCAGTAACAATTCTATAAAAATATGCGTACAGATGTTGCGCAAGCCAAGCCCGCATCACACAGTGGCGTCAATTGACCGCTGTCCCAGATGACATCACTGACTGCTCTACCATAAAACATTTTCCATGAAGCCATACAAATCTAGTGTCGCAATGCAACGCATTGACAATGTATTAATTTAGGCCGCACCCAATCATAATTATCCATGCACCGCTTAACTTGTTCGTTCAATTATTAAGCTATGGAAGACCAACGTCAGAATTTTAAACGGTAAATATTATCCTTAGACAAATGAAATGATTATATTGTAGTGAGACGGTTATAAGTGTTTATTGAACAACAGCTGTGCGTATTAACTTACTCCAGTACAATCCATCATTTAATTAAACAATCGTTAACGCATAGGTATAGTTGGCTCCCTTAACGATGTCTTTTAAATTGGCCCTTATATTATTTTCAGAAACAGCTGCTATCGATTTACAAGCCAATTAGGTTGTAAGTAAAATTTATTGCTTCAATCGTAAATCGCAATTGTATCGAATACGTTTGTTTAAACGATTGCTCGCGGGGAACTCGATCTTGACATTGGAAATTATCTACACATATTATATGAGTTAACATCTAAATTATAGTTATTATTATAACCAACCATGTTCTTACTTACGTGAAAATATGGTATAGAAATTAATCGTGATGATTTAATGCAACTAATGTTTTTTTTGACAGTGTCTCGACATGACAGTTGATCGATTTTCTTCTTTCTGATAAATAAGTTTCATTTTTATCGCAGTAGGTAGCAGTCGGTACTTACGATAAGAGGCAAGCTTGTGAATAAAGTAAACAAAACAAAACATAAATAATGATTCACGCGTTAAGCTATATGAGCTCACGATGGAACATTAGCCTTGGATTCAAGTTGACTTTGTACCTTTTTAATGTTCTTTATGCCTTTTTCGTGAACGGTATTTTAATCGATTCATATGTAAAATATTGCTTATTTTCATTGTTATTAATAAGTTCGTACCATGCACATAAAAGAGGAAAACGTTTTACACTCATTAATCGCCGAGAAATTGCGAAAGTTTTGCAATGAATACGCGTCAAGCGGTTATAAGCGAGTTTTGGTGAGTATAGATTAGCTAATTTTAAGCAGACGAACCGTTTCGACCGTCGCATACGCTGTTTAGTGTATGCAACATTGCACTTTGGAAATTCTGAATTGCGACATATCTTCACTAACATATTTAATTTATAAAACCTCGAGATTGCTGGGAACAAGGCAACGTTGAATTTACATTAAAACAGCTTGTTTTATTGAGATACCTCAATAATACAAAACTTATAGGTATACACCTATCTAGCCTCCAATAGACAGAAAGATAACTTTCGGTACTCCACACGCGCCTGTGAATGTTCTCCATCGCACTGGCTGTGTCCAGGTATCGGTTTAAACCAGTCGCCATCAATTACAGTAGGATTGGTACTCTAATGTAAGATTATACTATGGCTTGTATTTATATAAATGAATCAGTTCTTAGCAAATCTTGCATCAAATTTTCAATACATATTTAAAACTTATACTAATAAATTATATAGTAATCCTATAATCAGAAAATGTTACAGATAATAAAACCAACGTCGTTTGATTACTTGATCTGTCTACTTTGATTGTATACATCTTCGCCGCGGTTGTACGTGGTATTGAATTGTAATAATAATTAAAGTATTTTTTATATAAACAATATTTTGCCTACGCGAGGTCTATTCGCAGTACCTAATCAAGCATGACTATTATTAAGACCTAGTCGAAATAACTACCATATTTCACTAATAAAACTATTATTATATTCCAACCAAACCTTCTATACGCTTTGCTCGCCTACCAGTTTACTAAATGCCACCGAAAAGCACTAAAGCGATACCACAGAAAAGACTACTAAAATTGCTTTCCTTTTTCGTGATAAACATTCAGCAATCGGCCAATTGTGTTATATACTTTTTATCCATAAATAAACGATGTTAGTGGATTGGATGTACCGGTAGTCGGAGTGGGTCAGGCAGGATTGAATCAAGCTTGGATAAAGTTGGAGGGAACGGATGTAGCGAGCGGCGACAGGCGAACGCCGACTGTCCAACAAAGTTGTAATAAACCTTCGCTTGGTGCTAAAAGTTATTTGCACTCAGACAGAGCTTTGTTTCTTTTATTTATGTTACATTTATGCTTACTATATGTAGGGAGAGACGCAAAAATGAAACGAACTTCACCTTCATGCATCTTATTATCTGTAGATATACTTTTTCTTGTGAAATTGTGGTTGGCCTTTCTTAAATGTTTTGCTTTCTTTCCAGGTCATAAGTTCCTGTAATCGCCGTCCTTCGCGGCTTTAATTTCAAAAGTAAGTATTGCTGTATTACTTTATCTGATCCATGTAAGGCCACTGCTACGTAACCCACATTATAATGTAAGAAATTTAATTTAAAAAAAATCTGATATGTAACTTCTTTTCTCCCGCTGTCCTGGGAGTTATTTCGTGATAACGGACGAAAAAGCCGGAGAATAGTGTTGCAAATTTAGTGACTGTCGCTAGAGCTGAACTTTCGTTTAATATTTTACAAATCTAATTGTACACATTACAGTGCTCATGTACACTAAACATTATTGAAATTTTGAATTGACACCAAGTTTTATATAAAAAACACGGGAAAACTATTTTAAACGCCAATTTCCCGTAACTTTAAGGCACTAAAGAGTATAAAATAGATGCTAAATGATACCTAAACGAGGACACGACACCAAAGGGCTTAGGAGCGTGAAACCCAAATAACTAATGCATCAAAATGTAATCCTGGCATGGGTGAATGTAACCCACCCGGGTTCACTGCTTCGTCTAGACAGGCATTGTACTGCTTTATGTAGAATATCAGTCGAAATTACCCCCCATGTCGCGTTCTGGATACTACTTAGTGGACGTTGAACGTGGTATCTCTATTTTAATGTCTATGTTGTTAAGGACACAACTGTAAAATGATAAAATTCGTCTAGCAAAAACGCATCATTGTTTGATGGCTTCAAATAAAATCTTATCTAAAGTAATTATCAAATATGCAGACGCGACGAATTCAAATAAAAACAGGCAGATAATAATATATCTACAGCCAGCCAGACAAATAAATTGCAGTTCCCTGAAATGTGTCTCGCCGTATCCCATAAAGGGAGAGGTGTTTGGGGGCCCGGTCGGCGCGCCGCTGTTTAAATCACATTTTGCAGCAGCGGTGACCGCGGACACACCGACACAATGCTGCATGCAACAAACCATCTGGCGGAAATGAAAAATATTTATAAATTTATTGTGGAATGTAGCTTTAGATGTCGTCGTGCCCTTACTCTATACTCACAAAGAACTACTTACCATGTTGCCCTCTACAACTTTTTTTTAACTTAAATATTAACATTTACGTTATGGTATGTGAAGATTTTTGCAGGATAGGCAACGCGCGATCAATTTCTCGGTGTTGCAATCATGGCTTCGTTAACCTCTTATTATCAGATCAGCCTTATATTTCTTTGACAGATTCTCAACATCATTGGTAATCTTTTGTGTTTTGTACAACTTTGTTTCCCATCAAATTTATTCACACAATCTGGTCTGAATCTTGTTACTTTATCCATTCGTACAAACTACAGTGCCGAAATAAACTACCTTTGTGCAGGTCGATTTGTTGTTGCATGACTACGTCGAAGTAGGACATCGTTTTGCTCCTTTACATTCAACACTTAACTTCGTACATGTTTTCCTAAATTGACGACACCGTTAGTCTAGTGGTTAGTTAACTTGACTGCAGCTACATTTCTTTGATGATCATTTTTGTATAATAATTAAGGGTGTTTACTACTTATTCACAGATAAACTTGTTCTGAAGTATGATATCAGTTGTGATGTGTCGGTACTCATAGTAAAAGCTTTTCTAAGTTTAGAACTAAATTCATTATAGCTTTCCCGTTTTTTCCAGACTCTATTATAGTGGCTGGGAAAATTGTGATTCAGAAAGACTCACAGACATAAAAGTCTTTAGAATATAAAGCTATAAAGAACAGGGCAGGGTTGTAAAATATTTGTAGTTTTATGACGCTTGGTCGTTATGAAATATGTTTTTTGTACATAAATATTTATCGGCTTTAAGTTCCTCCAGTAATTTTATGTATTTATACTAGGTAGTTAGTAATAATGCACGCATTATTACTAACTACGTCGAGTTTAAGAATCTTTCACACCTTGTAATTTTTATTGACTTACATACATTTAAATATTATTTATCCGTATTTTCTCATCGGATTTAACATCCGATTTTCTCGGCTTATTCAGCCCCAATTCGTTTAAACAAAGAGTGCCTTAATTAATTCCACGTTCTAGGCCGCAAATAAGACAACGCCTACATATGGTTACTCTTGTTCGCTGTTACCTACTGTAGGCTTATGGTTTGAGATTAAGTGGTTTGTCAGATGAACCCAGTCAAACCCTACCATCCTATCTTTTGCCGTAGTCTTTTTTTTTCTGAGATCATAATAT
Source organism: Falcaria lacertinaria (assembly GCA_951449985.1). Classification (NCBI taxonomy): domain Eukaryota; kingdom Metazoa; phylum Arthropoda; class Insecta; order Lepidoptera; family Drepanidae; genus Falcaria; species Falcaria lacertinaria. Next base: position 3,938,701 of record OX602125.1, on the reverse strand, counting down.
ATTCTTAGATTAAATAAATAGTTTACCTAATGTTTGCCAACAAGCATACGGGTGTCATAAACACGATCAGGGCCTAGTGGCGAAAATTTACGAGCTTACTATAAACTAACGTTGTGGACATAGAAGAGCTATTTTTAAAGTCCCATATTTTTTTTACATTGTATAGGATTAACAAAAGCTCAAGGTAATATTAGATAATACGTTGCGATGTGATTTGTGATCTTGGTAACTATAATTACTACTATGAACATTGTTTTGACTTTGCATTTTGTAATAATGTATTCGCAAGTGGTAGTGTTTTTCTATAAAAAAACAAACTTACGGACTCCGATACTGTATCGACCAATACGGCAATGAATATTGGCACGTTTGATGGAGATAGAACCATAAGTTGTAAATTATAACAATGTATCGTAAGTGAAGTGACGAAGTAATTGTGACATAATTGTCGTTTATAGAAATGTCATCGATTTCACAGCTAATTTATTCCAGTATTACACAATTCTTTAATGTGAACGTGATAGAAAATAGTATGCAGTTCTTAAATTGTATTATTCAATGCATTTCATGATCCTTAAGTTCCTACAAAACTTATTAACAAATTAATTTGCACAAAGCGTCTAACCACAACTCGCTTTGCCCTAGATGAGAGACTATCTCTTTCTGGAACTCAATTAACCCGGATCGTAAACTGCGATGACTTCACCCCAATGTTAAACCAAACCAACGGCCAATGTATTAGGCGAACCTCCGAGTTAAAATTACCAGGAACGTTTATGTTTTCCATACATATAATTTGTATGAGTGCTATTTATTTGATACGCCATTGAAGATTCATAAATTTTATCCCTGCAATGTATACGTCGAATGTACGTGAAGTCAATCTTCGGTCGTACTCATTTTTAACAACTTTTAGTTCGGACACGCTCACTGCTCACCCTTGTAATGAACGACCATATCGCATCACCTATTTTTTGTGACATTCGAACCTCGACATCATTTATCAGGGATGTCACCTGCCTCGCGCCGATTTTCGCTCCACTCGACTTGGAAACAATACCCTTTGAGATGACTCACAATAGCGGTCTGGGTGGGCTGGTATCGATGGCAGCACACGTTAAAGTTTAACGCATAGCACGCATGCATATTTATAGCACCTCAATACTAAGAACTATGACATTATGATGCACACAGACGCAAGTGAAGCGCGTGACTTCCGTTGTCGAAATAGATTGACGCCTGCATCTGCGCTCGAGGCGAGATACACATTTCTTCGAATACTACTCGGGTACAATGTTGCTATTTTGGCAATTAACAAGATTCCAAAGTATTTACCACCTAAGTGATATTGCTTTCTAAGCCGTCTGTTCGCAGTAGTCTGACGAGAGCTAACTCCTATTAGCTAAGTACATAATGTGGCTGACATTTTTGTCTAGAATCTCGAAATCTCAGTAGAGAAACGTCGTCAATAATGGTACCCCATTGTATATGAGATAACAACATCAAGTAATTAATAATGTATATCAGAATATTAATTTACTTGTTTTCCTTCTTAGTTTGCTTCTAACAAAGGATTACTCAAATAATAATATAAATCTATTAATGAAACACAATTTAATTAATCGTAGTTTAATTATTATTTTGCTTTTCATATGCGTAATTTTAATGTTATTCATAATGTCTGCATGTGGGATAAATTATTTAATGCATATACAATGTAAAGTCTTTATCTGAAGTAACAATTCGAATAACAGCGTAATGCGGATTCCTCATTTTGAAGAGGGCATATAACATCGCCGTTGTTTATCGCCGTCGATTTCTCCTCCATTTTCATCCACTTCGCTGAATCCGAAAAATATAGCTACATATATCGGCTTCGGAAACGGATTTCGTGAAGCCCCATCCTTTAGCGGCATGCAGGGTTTTTCTTGTGATTGTACCTTCTGGAATTCCAGCTAATTGAAGATAAAAATAAATCCATACCATAGTTAATCTTTTAAAATACTGAAGCCAATATTTGGATGGGACAAAGGTAGCAAACTTTTTCATTTAACCATTAGCTGAAAGGTATTATTTAAAACAAGCATACCGCCCACCTCATGGTAAGCAGTTCCCGTAGCCGGACGCGCGCAACACCAGGTGTATCACTTGCGCCTTACCGAACCTAATACATACTTTGGTACGTAGATCTTATCATACACGCAAAATCGTTTTTAAAAATATTAAACCAGTTATGGTGAATAATTCAGCTTGTGTCAGGCAGGGCTGATTTGATTACCAAGGATTGCCAGGTGCAGCTGACCTATATACGCGATGCGGAATGTAGTGCCCTCGTGCCCGGTAAATATGCTGCCAGCTATTCTACGCAACCCTTTCTGTAGAAGAAAGGGTTGCGTTGAATGCTTCGTATAACAGTCGCTAGTTATACTTTACTTCACTGTGGATTCAACGAAGATATTTTACACTTGTTCCCGTCTATCTTATACAAATTTAATTTTCATTTCCCCCATCAGACTTTTATCACTCAACAAAGTTTTGATAGATTTTGCACCCCTTACAGAAGGGGGCTACGTCGTCTTTGAAAAATTTCGATTACAAGTACCCTCGCCAGAAGTGTAGGGTTACTTCCATACAATTTTCCAACTCACAAATTTATTATTAACGAGCTTTATTCATGAACCTAATAACGTCGATGATGCAGTATAAATAGTGAATGCGCTATGTTTACTGGTGTGTTGATTAGTGTGCTCCATCATTTTTCGGTTTAGTCATAATTTATCCTCGTCAAACACAAAGTACAATGAATATTTAAGATCTAAACCGAGATGGTTGGATCTAAAGTTTGCATTTTAGGTTAGACCAATCTTCAAACTTTGCTTTACCTTACGAGTTCTGTATGACTGACCTCTGAGATTACCAAAGAAAAGTATTGATATGCAACAGTCAGCCTTCTATACTACTGACCACACATTTAGCTTCGCAGATCGATCTATATGTGTGAGTACCTATTGTGACAATTACTGGAACTTTGTTTTTTCAATTCGGTCCGAGATGTATTTACTACAATTAAATCTACATGCGAAACCTTCCTATTCAATTTGTCACGCTTAGTGCACTCACTATTATTTATACGCTATGGAGAATCTCCGCTATTTCCTAACTCGGCAATTTAAAAGAGAGTATCGCAGCAAAGTCTTCCCCTTTCTATATCTATGTTTCCGTTTTGTGTTTTAAGAAAGCAGTGAAATGTATTAATGAGTTGCGCCAAATATACACGTGTTGATTACCATACTAACCCTTTGTAGGTAAGTAGGTATATCGGAGCACATACGTTTATATACCTCCCACATGCTTTACAAAAACACATCTCTTCGCTCGAACCAATACCCGTAGTGCGGATGAAATGTTCAGTAGAAACCACTGTTAGGTTAGCGCTAATAGTAACTACCCCAAACGTTAAAGTTATCGCGAGTATATACGTAGGTATATCGAATGTAGACGAGATTTGGTAAGGGGAAAGATCCATTGTGCTAACCCTCTTTAGTCGTCCCTTTGCAAACCCAAGGGTAAGCCGCCAAGTGGATGGCTTGCTCTAACTCGCTAACAGACTCGCTTTTAGGAATTGCCTACGTATTGAACTAGACTTTGTAGAACATTTGCTTACACATATGCAATTTAGCTTCCATTTGCCAATTCCTCATTTGCTATCTAAGCTTAATGTTTAGGCAACGTCATATTTACACATATTTGCACGCAGCTATGTAGCTAGATTTGTGTGGTATTTTGGTTTTAAAATAGTTTCCTGTTTATGTGATTTGTCTTGTATGTTTTGCTGCATTCATGTGGATCTAAACGTAACAGCTGCATTTTTGGAACTAAGAAATTTACCCTCTGTTAAGTAAGCCTGGTCATTTATTTCGGATAAACATGTATAATATTTATTCCACAAATTGTTTGCGAAAACAATAACAGTTTGTTTATTCGTCAGGGCGTTGTCACTATTGTTCTTTAGCGTCCAGCTATACAAAGTTACAGTTGGAGTTTGCTCTAATGGATGCTAGCTGTGTTGGCAAACTAAAATACTGAACTGGACTTGGAGACACTGCGATAAACTTGGCTTTGTTGTTGAGCAACAAAAGTTTGAACTAAACTCTCTGCGAGTACACAATTACCTGTAACTTATTACTTTTCTACTTCTAAAATTTTAGGTACTTGAGAGTGTTTGCGCACTCACCGATACAAGTTACCATACGCCATTAGTTCCATGTGACACCACCTTTATGATGGTACTTCGCGTAAATGGGCTTGCAGGAAATTTGCCGTCTCCCTGCGCTTTAGTACTATCTCCACTGAGCCCGTTTTATAAGCTGAAAGCACTAAATTTACATTCCAAGGCTATTATTCAGGGCGAGATTAACTAGGCAATACATTTATAAGAGGCGGCGGTGTTCACAGTATTACTATTAAGGTATTTTTTATGTTACAAAATTGCTTCATGGAAGTAGGTCAGGAATCACAATATTATGATTAAGAAGGCACTGTCTAGATTCCACACAGAGGCTGACATTTTTTATTTGTTTGTATTTTGGTGCATATAATATGAAACTCGATGAACTCGATGACGGATTTTTCTACCTCCGACGAAATCGGCGAAAAAAAATTGTCGCTTTATAAGTACTTCTTTGTAAAGACATCAGATAGAGAATATTTTTAGTTGAACATTATATTTGAGATAATGTTCATAAGTTTTGCTCGCGGACGGTACCTTCTATTCGTGGCCATATATATAAGTCTTAGTTGTACTGCCTACTTTCAAGATTCATACGAAATACAAAATGTTTTCCAGCGCCAAGTTTTCTTGCAGAAAATTATTTCGGATGCCCAGATATTAAATATTTCCGCGAAAGAAGCGCGGCCACGTACAGTACAACCCGAGGCTTGGAAGAAGTGCGTGAAGTAACATAGCTTAACATATACAATTCAGTAGAATTATATTTTCATGAAGCAACGATGTCTTCATAATACTCAGAATTCCCGCTTGCGTGTTGCTAATAATGTAAAATTTTACTAAGACTAATGGTCTCTACAGTCGTTGCTGCTTTTAAATATTTATAAAATTGTGAAACTGTTCTTTGACTGGGAAATAAATAGAGACCACTGTAGCAATATTAGGTACATTCAGATGTACCTATGCGTTTTAAAATTGATAAACGTCTGTAGTCGTTACTTACTCTAGCGAGATGGTTTTTTATTTTGCTAATACAAATCAATCATTTTTTACAACTCAAAGGTGTAGACGTCCATGTTACACTGGAAGTTGACTGTCAACTTCGCAAACTCTGTCGTTTTCCAGACGGAATTAAAACATCAAAGATCAAAACAACATCAAACATCAAAACAAGGGAGTAAATCGATATTTCCACATGCACATGTGGAAATATCGATTTACTCCCTCCCTGATGATCCGAAGCCGCGACATTTCTAACTTCCAGTGCGTATTTTGACCTCTATTTTATCCGTAATCGTAATTATCAATATGTGCAATTAGTTTTTCAACAATTCTTAGAATGTCGTTTAGATTCGATACGCAACATTTCCCGCAAAAAGCTCTTATAAAAAAAAGTTCTGTGTAATTTCTTCTGGGACGAATGATGAATTATAAGGTTAATGGGAAAGTTTATAGCTCAATATATTTAATTGGACTGGTGAATATTCGTATTTATTTGTTTGTCGCTACTCAATTAGTGGCCAAATTACTCACAATTTGGAGGAGATCTTTTAAAGATAAGCACATTTCATTCGGTAATACTGTCGCGTTACAGTGCTCCTTGAAAATAATTGGACTGGCCGAGATTAAATTCTCCGTAATGTACAATTCATTCGCTTATCCTTCACGAGATGTTTTATTGACGTATTCATAGAAAATAGACATCTGCTATTCATCTTAAAGATATAGTAGAATCTCAGACTAGATAATATACCTACTGCGTGTAGAATTAAGGCACACCACGGGTTGATTAAATAAATATCCTTCACATCTTCTTGCAGACAACGATCGAGGATAAATCAATAACTACCTGCTGAAATAACATTACTGAATGTCCTATGACTATAGTTCCTTTCTCTAACTTAAGTTAGGTTACTGTTACTGGTACATCCCACTGTAGACTGGGCTAGCCTTTCATGATTTCCAAGAATGTCTGTACAGTTAGGTGTCCATAAGTTAGGTACCTAACTTTACAATCAACAATATAAATATACGTAAAACACAAACAAAGTGGATATCATCGAACTTTGGAACATACATTCATACCCTTTATGGCATAGTGAATCACCCGCCAAAAGAGTATCTGTTTGATGTTTGTGTATTACTTAAAAAGCATATCTTCATTCGTTGTATGTTACACCTCATATTATGTTATAACTAAATTAAAGTTACCTAAAGCTTACCGACTAACATAGAGTAAACTCAAATGAGAGAGTGAGACCAAATATTTTCTTACTGAGTTTAAATCTCAAGTGGCCTTATATGTATTTTCTTACTTAAGTTTAAATCTCTAATGACTCTATATGTACCTAGTGAGTACACACGCTGTGTCATTCTAAAAGAAACATAATGGCATTCCCTGAAGTGGTTTCGCGACAGCATGCTAAGCAAGGCGAGGAGCGTTCAAAAGCTCATTCTATTTGTGTCCAATCATTATGCGCTTGCACGCGCCTTTAGTTGTGTAACTGTACCCGCGCCGTTTCCGTTTGCCCTCCCCACTCTTTCCACTTTATTACCATTTAATTCTAATACACACATCCCTAAATTATGAGTAGGTATACGTAATGGGAACAACTGCTTACCAATGTATTTTCATCAGAATTAGAGTTTCATCATTATTGTACCTACATGATGTCTTGTTTCCTTTGTGAAATAAATGTAAATATGTTTGGTAAACAACGTTGCCTATTGTCCGAACTAATACTTTGTTTCATTGTCAACAGATGAAAATGACGAGTTTATGAGAACGTCGCTCGGTGAGGACCCAGTCGGGCCAGGGAGCCGGCGAGATGGGGCGCGCGCGGTACATTGCGTGCGCGCTGCTCATGTTGTGCCCGCTCGCACTCAGTCGCCATGACGACGACTTCGCCTTTGACAATAGTGACGAGTTTCAGGTCAGTCAACTCCCCAGTACTTCCTAGGCAATTTCAATGATGATCCTACACTCGTTGGATATTTTGCCAGCTATTTTCAGTTCAAGTAACATGGACGTGGATATAACATGGATGGATGCACATTGGAAAATGGAATAGATCGTGGTTAATGAAACGAACTCTAAGTGGGTGTTGAAATGGAACTATGTATTCAAATTATGCCAATTACGTTTCCAGGTTGAATTAACTGCGAATCACTCAGAAATATCAAAAAATGGCTTAAGAAGGTTATGGGGGGTCGCTGACACGTCAGCCTATGTAGGCCACTTGTTCCGAATGGAAATCCCAAAAGAAGCATTTTCCGGTCAAGTCGTAGCATATAAGGTCAGTATTTTTTTACATGAAAGTAATATTAGGTATCATACTAGTTGTTATCCCCCATAGTTAGGTAAAGGATAAAAAAAAAAAAATGAGAAGGACTGATAAAGCACACCCTTTTCAAGTTCCATAATATTTTGTCTGTCATTTAAGCGTGAATAGGTCGCAGATAGACAAAAATACGTCTGGGTATACAAATTGCACGTCACCACTAACATACATTCCTGGAATAAACCTTACGATTGAGGTACATAGTGAGCTTTTTATCGTATGGTATACTGTCTTGTAACGTGTGACTGTTTAAAATAAATTTTGGCAGTTCTTACCACAGTATTTCGATTTCATTGGTTGCCAGATATTTGTACGTAGTAAATTATCTACTCTGAGTCGATATTTAAATAAAAATACCGCGGTAAGGACCCGTTAAAATGTATTTTCAACATTTAGATCACAGCCGCAAAAGTTTTAAACAATATATTGTATCGTTTGGTTGGCAGGTCCAAAGAGAAGACGGTAGAAGCATGCCGAGCTGGCTGGCCGTGGACTCGAGGCACGGTCTGATCAGCGGAGTGCCGCAGAAGCAGGACCTCGGCGCTCACACGTTCACGGTGACCGCACACGGGAACACACAGGGTCTCACCGCAACCGACACTTTCACTATAGAGGTACAGCCTTAATACTATTATTCCTAGCTTTAACCATCCCTCAACAATAGGGTTGGCAACTCGTTAGTAGTGATATCCCTGGTATTGCTAGCGGCTATAGGCTACGGTGACTACTTACCATCAGGTGGCCCGTATGCTTGTGTCTTGTGTGACACCTTAGTGGTATAAAAAAACCCTCTGTCTCCGAAAGGTCAGATGGCTTATTATTGTTGTCCTCAAACGTAATAAAAAAAGAGCTGAAACCATACTTATGTAATGTCGGTAGAAAACTCCTTCATAATTAGGATGTCCTTCCACCAGTGCGTTGAAGAAACATAATGACACAAATCGGTGATAAAAAATGTATTGATGTTCATTATTTGCTAGATCATTTATTTTGATAAATAGTTTTGAATAATCACAAGATCCAGTTAAAAACTATTTACATATAAAAGTTGACCTAAATCGGTAAATACACAGGAGCATGCCAAGAAAGCATTGCTACGCTGAATTCTTACTGTACTTTTGAATGATTCCGAAGTTACATTTTGGCTGCGATTTTCTGTAAGCACCTCCACCACCAAACGGGAGATACGGCTATGCCCTTGATCTCTTTTTGAATAGCTCCATTAAAGTAGGTATCGGCCCATGTCTAGGGTTAACCTTGAAAAGGTTGGCGCTATTCGCACTGCTGAACGTATTTGATATTTTATGATAGACTTTAATAACTTCCTTATGTTCAAGACGTGTCTCGGAGTTTATCGTAACGCCACGTTCAAAAGCTTTCCGGGGAGGCAGGAGGTTGTTATTCGTTTGCTTTGCTCAACATTATGTGCTAGACGAAATACGATTTCTTTTTCAGGTAAAAAAAGCTCTAGACAAGCCGCACTCGAAGTACGGGTCTTGTGTGGGTAACGAAAACCGACTTGTGCTCGCAGTGCTGATCGACGGCGCTTTTAACAAGATCACGCCTCGGCAGCGGATACGCGCACTCATGCAACTCGCTCACTTCATGGCCTTGGATGGGGTGAGTCAAAGATAAATTAATACAATATTATTGCCATTATGAATATCCAAAATCAAGTTTTTTTTTCAAGTTGCCCAAAGCTATCGCTGTTATTTGACTATTTGGATGGATATATGTGTATGATATATATACCACTGTCTTATTCCGAGTTAATTTGAACTCTTTAATGTACTTTATTGTCCTTTACAATAAACATGACAGAACTGTTAATGTGTTTCAGGAGGAATTCTGGATAGAACCGTATAAGACTGAGCACTCACACGGGGACATCATAATGAGTGGCCCCGGGTCTTCGCAAACAAGACGAGGAGATGGCGTCACTGCCATCTATTTGAATGTAAGTTATAATTTTATAATTGAAAAAGCAGTCTGCTTATATTTTCTTTGTTTTCAGTTGATGGAACGGAACATCAATACATTCAGAGTTTTTCCGACGGCTGCATATTATAGATGGTGATTTGATAGATATTTGCACATCGAAAACATCAAGTCGAGATAACCGAGACGTGCGCCAGATGCACCACGCCTTTACCGGTCTCGCCTCTAGACCACATCACTTAGACCATATTCATAAACAAAATTCTTCTAGACATTACAAGGAAATGGCAAATATCAAAATGAAAGCTACCAGTAAGTGTAAGTACTAATTCCATGAGCCAGGTAAATGATGTAATATTGTGTTGTCAGGTGGGGTGCGGCACTGCGGTGTGGGCGCGGCACCGGGCGGTGGTGGCGGGGCTGCGCGAGCAGGCGCGGGACGGCACCGTGGCCAGCGTGGCGCGGCTGCCCGTGCTGGGCTGGCGACTGCTCGCCGCGCCCCAGCCGCGCGCCAAGCGACAGGTCACTCCTCATATTGATAGGGACGAGGCACCGTGGCGAGGCCCAGGGAGACACTTAAACATTTTAACTTCACCTCCATACTCCATACATTTACATTTTTATACCATTAATGTTACAAACAAGCATTCGGCCCGCCTGATGGTAAACGGCTACAGTCTTAGCCTACGGACGCTTGCAACACCAGGGCTATCACATGCGCTTTGCCGAACCTACACAGTTTGCCAAAACTAAAACTAACCTAAATGCTCGCCGATTACGAGACGAGTACTCTTCAGCTCACTGTCAATGAGCACTCGGACTTAATTTTGTCAAAATTACATGTACACTTTTTAGTCATAATTTTACTTTATTTATTTTTTATGTTACTAGTCCACACAAGGTCTCATAAATATTTACAAATATAACTACATTTATTTTTATTGTAATATAAAATTGTGTACAGGCGCTGCAAGACTACGGCTCCGGGGACGACGAAGAGTACGGCGAAGATGACGTGCCCGACTACAGCGGCTACGACGACGACGACGAGGATGATTATAACAGGAACGATATCGGACTCGCACCAGACCCAGTGAGTATCTCACCTTTACATACCTCACTCACTCATCGTACCACTTGTGAAATGTCACTATTTACTTTGCATTGTCAACTATTTTTATAATGAAGTTATGATAAACAGGAGAATCGTAATGATTAATTGACGCAAAGGCGACGCACGCTCTCTATATGTTACGCTCGGCTCTATGTGTAATCAAAATCGTCACATCATCTAATCAGTCGTAATTTGAATTGGCTTTTCCTAGAGTCAGATAATTTCACTAGCGAGTAGTAACAATATCGCTGTTTGGAGACTTTAATATTTTTTTAACATCAAAAGAATTAACTCTTGTTGACCACAGGTGGTTATGTTAAATTATGACATTAACAAATTGATATCTAAATATGTCAAGTGGCAATATTTTTTTTATATTTATTCATAATTATAATCATTCAATTCCTAGTAGGAAAATCCATCTCTTACTTTAATGTATCCTTATCTAGTCGAATATGCATCACTTATTTATTCATTGGAACTTCGAGCTTCGTCACCACAATACTCAATACTCATGATTAATAAATACACTAAGCTGTTAGTTGTTGTGTAAAAATTATATGAATAATAACATACGGTCTCAGAGAATAGCATTAATTGAAACCAACAAAGATTTTTTTTGCATTGTTTTGGTCTCGAGAGTAGATGATATTCTGAGTATGTGGTCTAAAATACATTTGAAACCAAATTCGTATTAAAAGAGGATTAGGATTTATAAATGAAAATTGAAACATTCCAATGAATAAATATATTTTTCTATTGTTTAGTCATTAGCCATCCCACATAATAAGGAATGCATATCTTGCACTTATCTGTCACCTCAGATCCATAGCAGCATTGGGAATCACAACAGCATGGAATGTCGAATTAATATGTCACTTGTATTATCCACTGGGTTGTCTCTTCTCATACCTTCATACACTACTTGCATAAGGAGAACTTAAAATACATAATGTGCCATAATTACGAACACAACATTTCATTCGGTTGGGTAATACTCATTCACTATTCAAAATTCAACTCTCAGTCATTCATAACAAGATCATTTTGTGTTAAATCAACCTGCTTCCATACATTCCATTCCATCTCGTTTCCTAATAATATAATATTTAAAATATGAACCTAAGCTTTGTGTGTGGTTATATAGCTTTGTGCTTCGCTGAATATGTTTAAAAACTAACAGGAGCAGTTTAATTATTATATCAAATTATAAAAAAAAATGAACGCGCCTTTCACTTACATACTTTACATAATTGAATTGTGTAAATCTGGTTTAAGGTAATTTTTTTCTATTTTGGTTGATAAAAGTCAATCAAAATATAATAAAGTAAATCTCTTTATTCTCATAAACTTGTTTAAAACTTGAATTTATGTAACAAAATAAGTATGTGCAGTACATAATAGGACACTATGAGTAATTTGGTCTAAATATCTAGCGATGCAACGGTGCAGAGCGGGTCCATATTGCATATGTGTACGGAATCAGGTACAAATAATAACCAAAAAGTTATTTAATTTCAGTTTCGTTCAAAAACTATTGATTACCTTTTGTTGTGTCGAAATAAAATTTCGAAAGGCGTGTCCATAAATTGAATTAAGAGCAAATAACCACAGACACGGCTGCGAGTGAGGCTAGCTATAGATAAGGGTGGCAGTACTAACCTAGTGTATGTCGCGGCGCCACGCTGCAGGTGGACCCCCCCACCCCCGCCCCGCACCCCCACCGCCACCACCACGGCGAGCCACACACCACCACCGACACGTTTCAGACCGAGACACCGGCTACTACCACTGCGCCTACCATTCTCACCTCCATTACCACACCCGTCCCCACCTCTGACCTTTCCACCAATTCTGAACTTGGGAATTCTGACCTTGGGAATTCTGACCCTGGAAATTCCGACCTTGGAAATTCCGACCTTGGGAATTCCGGTATAACTTACCTTTCGCGTAATGCCGACTCCCCTTACCCGTCCTCTTCCGCCCTCCCCGTGCCCGAGGACCTGCCAACGCGCGAGGACACAACCCCAGAGCCCGCGTCTACTAATACATATACGACGGAGGTTTGTCGTAACCCGTTTCGCTTTACGTCGTGTTTGCATGTCTGTTTGCATGTCTCGTTAACTGTTGCAAGTTGTACATACTAATGTAGTTTGTGAGTTGAGCGGGTAATGAAATTGTGTTTAATATAAGGGGCTAGCCAAAGATTTGAATAACATGTCTCAATTTCGGCTAAGGGATATTGAACGAGTTTTAGATAAGAGTATCAGCTATATTAGTGTTTGTTTGTTTATTATTTTTTATGCGCTCCTATACCACTCATCCGATCCGCGACGGAGGCCAACAATAAAAATATAAAAAGGCTTTGCAGCCACTAATTAGTTATAGTAAGAAAAAGAGGCGTTTCATCGCTTGCCGAGACACAGCTTGTTATAGATTTATAAAACGATACAATTTCTGTTACAATAAAATTTAAAGCACCAGAAGAATTCACAGTTCCTCAGACATTTTAGTATCCATTGTATGGAATGTATTTGTATTTTTTGATATTATTACACTTAACTGTGAATATTTTACTATCTATGATTCAGCATTAAAATATTTTCCTAAATTATCTGTGATTCATCATTAAAAAAGGTTTGAACAGAGTATTGCTAATACTTTGCCAAAGCTGTACCCTTCAGGCGGTAGATGCGCACGCGCTGATTAAAAATGGTAGCCGACGACGGCTCATCGCTACGTCATAGGTTGTCTGTGTTTAGTAAAACAGTAGTTAGTAGTAGAAACTGTATTAGATTTTTTTTTGTTTTGTTGGTATTAATACGTAAGTAGAACTTAGATTAAGTACGCAACTTAATATGTAATTAAACACCTAATCATTCATTTACATGAATGAGTCATAATATTTTTAAACTTTATACATAAATTTATTATATCATGTTTTCTTATAAACCCACCCGTGTTATGCTCCAATCATATTTCCACAAGATTTTGAAGCATATCTTCATACACTCATTCTATCTCACAAATTGACTAATGAGACTTCGTAAACAACATTATTGTTCACATTACTTTATACGTGTGTCTTCTAACCAGGAACACAAAGTGAAGATCTCGCCTTATTCGGTATCGGCTTCAGAGTCGAGCTCTATCAATTTCACAATGCCAGTATCTGTCAATCCCAGACGGCTGGATGAAGATATAATCATCAGTCCCGGAGATGTATCCACTACAACGGAGCCAGAAATGGTACGTAATCATTATCGCACCTACATAACATACGTGTATAGTACTAATTGGAGTGGATTTATTTTTTAACATGGGTTAGATTAGTAAGGATAAAAGCTCTAATATTTCACCACATTTCTGACCGTTTTCTTTGTACATCGTACTAATCGATAGACGTAATGACAACGGTGACTTGGAAAAACAAAATCCTGTTTTTATACAGGTTTTTTAACGGTTAAGCAAAAATATTTAAAATGAAGTGAAATTATTGGTATATTAGTGTGTATTAACACGTACACTATTATTCTCTATCTATGGCATTTTCCAAGCTGAATACTTATGTAAATATAAACAACTCCGTTGTCTTTTCGTCTACCTATCACGAAACATTGTGTGAGCGTCAGCATGGCACTTTCAGCAAACCGTAGAGATTCGCGCGTCGAACGAACTACCCCCGATGTCGACGTCGGAGCGGCCGACGTCGACGTCTCAGGCGCCGGCGCCGCTGCCGCCTCTTACCACCGAGGTAGAGTTGCCGACGACGCAGCAATCGACGCCGACGACGCCACCACCCACGACGCCACCGACGTCAACGTCGACGGAAAAGTCGACGCAAGCTACGACACCCACCCCCATATTAACGACGCCAATCACTTTGCCCACAACCACACCCCTCCCTGAGACCACTTTACAGGAAGTCACTAAACAGGTCCGTTGCATTTCAGTATTGTACCTTACACAGTAAGTATAGGCTTCATTGATAATACTTTCGTAACAAAGTAGTGTCACCGAAGCCGCCATGATTGATGTTCATCATAATCTCTAATTGGCATTGTTTTATTTAAACTAATAAATTTAACTCGAAATTCAAACGTATTCATTTTATCTGTAACATCATGTACATATAAATATTAATAATAATATGTACATTATTGTTCACATAAATCCAACGGGTGTCCTATATTTTATAAAATGGTCATCGATCTTTCATATTTGGGTGTGGAATACTATTCTGGGTATCTATTCTATTCCTATCAGAGACTTCAACTGATTACACCACTCTTGGGTTGTTGCACAATTATACATATTGTTACACCCTATAATTAGGGGAAATGTTAATTTAAACATCTTATAAACCTGTACAAAACTTTCCTCCAAGATATGTTCAGGATTATTACAATAAAGTTACCACATCAAAATTAAATCGTGCTTTAGAAATAGTTAGTGCAGCTTTGAAGTGTTTTCTCTGTTGCGTGAATCTTCATTTACAAAACTTCGCTAGAGCGAGAGAGTGCTATACAATAACAAATGTAGCAGATCCAGATTGGTTATATCTTTGTAAACTTTTACGGCGGTTTTCCCTAAGGAGTACAGCATGGGGTTCTTCAAGAAGGGTGTAAGGAGATGCTAAAGGGTCGGCAACAGTAATAGCCCTGGTGTTGCAAGCGTCCATAGGCTACGGTAACCGTTTACCGTATTATTTACGACGTAGTACTGTTTTCTTACATTTGTTTGTAATAATTTAATTGTACTTAATGATAATGCTTTTGGTGTAACTTTAAAGGAGACGGTAATGCCTACTGAAGGGAAGAGCACTATCATTGGTCAGACAACAGAAACCGTCACATTCGCCATACCGGTCAACCAGCCGCCGACGTTGAAACATCACATGAAGAAACTTGCCATCATTGCGGGCAAGGCTTTCAGGTACGAACCAAAAATAACAAGTTTTTTCTACTGATCGTGGTCAGGATATATAATAAATATTATTGCATGTAAAGTTTATTTCTATCTAGCTGTAAATTTTACGAATGTTTTTATACTATTCCCAAATTATTGTGCCTTGTTAGAAATAAAGTTATGAAATTATTGTATTGTCATCGGTCCGTGTGCAAATTTTCAAAATAATCACGTCTTGAAGTTAGTAAAGATTACGTTAAAAGATTCCGTTACATTGATAGATACACACATACATACAGTGCCGGTAGCAAGAGCATTTTTCGACGATGTATTCGAAAATGTTACTCGCGAAATCTCAAAATTATTATACTACTTTCTAGTTCCATTTTTCACCGGCGCAGCACTGTTTATTTTCCGATACGAAAATATTCGAAGCCGATACGGATACATAGGAATAAAATATTCTTAGTCGGGCTACAGGTGTGGCTAATAAAAGTCTTTTAAAAAATGAAGTGAACAATTTTAAACATTACATTTATATGCAGGTACATAATCCCAGCGGATCTGTTCACGGACCCCGAGGAGGGCAGCAATCTGACCTTCACAATGTACCAGGCGGAGAACGTTCCACTCAGCAAGGACTTCTGGATACAGTTCATACCTTCTAGTCGCGAGGTTTACGGCTTGTGAGTGACACCTGTTATATATTTTTTTTATATTTGTTCCCATGTGTCAAGTCTTCTTATAGGTCTGCCCAATATATAATGTCACACTTTACAAATTATCAGATAAACTTGTTATAATACTAAAGTGACACTCATTAGTCAATAAATGGCTATGCGTTTTTCTATCTTAAATGTAAGTGTCGGTATTTGAATTTAATCTTGATTTAAAACACGTGGAATAGCATCGGGTGTTGGTTTTGCCTGACAAGAAAGAACCAGTTTAAAGGAGTACATTGTGACAGCGCTTTTTTACGCAGTCTGATATATCTTGCAATTAGCTTGGAATATTTCAATAGGATGTCTGTACTGTTTTAATAAGATTTTTTTATTAAAATGTACATGTTCTTTACTTCGTTCTTCCATCATCATTTGCTTTTTCGGCTTTGCATAAAATCAATGTATTTGTCAGGCCGTTGGAAGCGCACGTGTCCCGCTGGAACTTCATAGTGGAAGCCCGCGACAGCGAAGGCCTGGAAGCCAGCGGGCCTCTCGACATCACCGTGCAGCAACACAAGAGCGGCCGCACCATCAACCACCAGTTCGTCATGCAGTTCCAACTGAAACACGAGTACCCGAACGCGATAGACTGGCAAATACGCGCCCTCGAGGGCATCGTCAACCTCTTCAGGGACACCGATATGGACCATCTCACCGTACTGAACGCGACGCAGTCCGGCGATACGTACGAGTTCGTCTGGACCAACGACACTCTGCCCAAAGACCCAGCTTGCCCCATGGATGATATTAACAGGCTTATGAAGGTCAGTCTGGTATAATTTTTTAGGTCACGTTTTGTTTGCCAAGGGTTTTAAATTATCAAAAAAAAACAAAAATCCTGAAAACTTGTTTCGGAATCATTTTATCCAACTTGTTGAACTATGCGTACATGTGTGGATGGTGGGAGCTATGGCCTCCGAACTGAATATGTCGGGGTTAGGCTTCGGAATGATATTTTCTGATTAGTTGAACGAATAGTTGTACTGGTTAAACTAATCGTTGAACTGGTTGAACTAGTAATTGTACTGACAATGGAAAAAAACTAATTGGTTACGTAGCGTGTATGTATCGTGGATATTGGAGTCTCAATCGGAAGCGCTGTACACCTTCCAAGCGTCTGGTAAGCACCATGGCGTCCGATCTAAAAGATTCAGGGGGTGGGCTGTAATATATCTTGTTCAATATGTTAAGTGGGTTGAACTAACACCCTAATGTAGAACAGATAAAGTTGGTAACGCTACTTGTAAGAAACATGTGTTTTTTGTCGAGGATAGATAATGGAGTCGCAATCGGAGCGCGGTAGACAGTCGGAGCGTCTGGTGAGCGCCGTCAAATCTAATGTGTCCTCGGTGGGCTTTGTCATAATATTGGCCTATTATTTAGTAAAGAATAAAGAATAGAAATAACTGCAATATATAAAAGAAGAAACTGACTGACTGACATATCAATGCAAATACTAAACGGCTGGGTTAAGAGATTTGAAGTTTTGACAGTAGGTACCTTTAATGACGTAGGCATCCACTAAGGAAGGATTTGTGGAAATTTTACCCCAAAGGCATAGAATAGGGGATGAAGGTTTGTATGAAAATCCGTCATTTTTGAAGTGAAATCCATAAGAATACAAAGCAGTGGCCAAAAGTAATCATTTAAAATTTTAGATATTGACTTATTCACTTTACCACGCGTGCGAAGCCGCTGGCAAAAGCTAGTAAGTATTATGAAGTGTATGAAGCATGAGTACGTGTGTGTGGGGATAGATAATGGAGTCGCAGTCGGAGCGCGGGCGGCCGTCGGCGCGGCTGGCGAGCGCCATGGCGCCCGAGCTGGCGGTGTCGGGCGTGCGCTGGCGCGGCCTGGCGCGCTGCGCGCCCGCGCCGCCCGCCGCGCCCGACACCTACCCGCCCGTCACCCGCAACCAGGTCGACCACCTCACCGCCACCGTGGGACACCTGCTCCTCTACAAAGTGCCCGACGTTAGTACCAACAAACTATTACTACATACACTCATAGTTAGTATCATATTCTAATTGGGGTCTGCCTTGGGCGGTTCCATCAAAATTGAAGCCGCCCGACTAAGGACTGTACCTTATAGAAGACCGCAGTCAAATAACACAAATTTGATGTAGTGTTGTGTTACTTGCAACCTTACGTACAGGTTGCCAGTGTTCCACAAGGATACGCTGAGCTAGTAGTAATGCCCAGTGAGTCCACATCAACAAGGTTAGCAATTCGTAAGTGATACACCTGGTATTGCTAGCGGCTATAGGCTACGGTGACTAACATCAGATGGGCCGTATCGTATGCTTGAGTGCCACCTTAGTGGTATAAAATTTTTACTCCAGTTTCGCGGACCAAAGAGTGAAATTTGGGCACAGCTAAAGTTATATGGAGAAGGACAGTTTTTAAAATTTTATATGCGTTAGAATATTGTATATTAGATTTATAAAAAACAAATCACACTACTACGCGTATGACACAATATAGTTTATCATAGTTTGTTTATATTTCGAATTTCGATCACTAGACGACCTCTAGTATAGTTAATGCGACAGTCTTTTCAGTGAAAGACGTGTCAAAAACCTATTTTTTTCTTTGTCTAAGTATAGTGGAACAGCTAGCCCTCACATAGAACACATAATAAGAGCAGTAGCGCGAGCATGAATAATTTGCGACAATGTTTTCGTATCGCCTTCGACTATTTTCGTATTGTAAAATGTACAGCGCTGCGGCAGCGAAAAGTGGAACTAAAAATTAGTATGACAATTTTGACATTTCGCGAGTTTCGTTTTCGAATAATTGTTCTAGCTACCGGCATTGTACGTAGTATATTATCTACTCTGAGATAAGAGTGATTATGTTTCCCCAGGACACGTTCTTCGACCCCGAGGATGGCGGCACGCGCAACCTATTGTTGTCGCTGCGCTACAGCGACCGCTCCGAGTTGCCGGCCGGCCACTGGCTGCAGTTCGACGCGCGCAATCAGGAGTTCTACGGCCTGCCCGCGCCCGGAGATGTCGGCTCCGTCTCCTACCAACTGGTCAATACCATTATACAAAAAATTATACACACAATCCTTAAGTATCTTTTGAGGGGGCGTGCCGAACCAGTCTCACGTGGGGTATTTGGGTGGGGGGCTAAGTGAAATCGGCGGTCTGCGCGTGTGATACCCCTGATGTTGCAAGCGTCGAAACAAACAACCTCTTCGGCTTTATAATATTAGTTTATATTCTGTTTATATTATGTTTGTTCTCCTGGCCGATTTCGGCCACGGCGACCGCTTTATCTCCTAAGCTGGTGGCGTTCATGAGCTTGCATATGGCAAGGAAAGGCTATTATTTAGTAAGTGTCATTATAGTACGGTGTAAAAACTAGTGACGTGTGCGTCTTAAAAACTTAAAAAAAAAACTTCAGATCGCGGAAGACTCTAGCAAGAAGAGTGCCTACGATAGCTTGATAGTGGAAGTAGTGAAAGCGCCCACCATCCGGCCGACGGTGGAGTTCCAGATGACTATGGAGTACCCCTTCCCGATGCTGGCGTATGATGCGAACAATAAGCGGAAGGTCGTCGAGAAGCTGGCCGCGCTCTTCGGACAGAAGGAGACGGACAACATCAGGATACAGAGCATCACTAACAACCCTACTACTATTATTTGGTAACTGGTTTATATTCTTCATTGATAATGTACAGTGCCGGCTTGCGTGGCCAAATTTGAGGGTACCCCATAAATAATTAAGATGAGCTCCAACACTTTCTTGTCGTTGGCGCCGGGTAACGCTAAAGAAAGAAATATTAAATTCTTAATACATGTTCCACGTCGCCACAACATTCTCGCCCGGGGTGTCACTGGCCGTATCGCCGGTACCTCAGTGTAGATAATATACTACGTCCGGTACTGACAATGTATAGTAATGTAAAGTATATTTATAGCGAAATATCAGTCATCGCGTAATTTCAAACTCAAGCCTATATAGTGATAAGAAATTTGAATTTGGAATCTCTGTTATACTATCTGTCTTATATATATTATCTGGCAGGTGCGTGCGTGTTGGGAACAAAGTAAATTGCGCACTCTTAAACATGTTACACTCCCGATTATGACTACAATATTGTGAGTTTCATAATCAGTTATAAATATTTACCCATTCACAGGTATAACACGAGCTTACCGATGGATAGATGTCCGAAAGCCGAGATAGAAGAACTGCGCAAGATGATAATCCAAGACGAGCGGGGCTCGATAGGTGGCGCGCTCAAGGAAAACGTTGACCATATATTTGACAAAGACTTAAAAGTGATGTCCATTAGGCTTATTCCCCTCGGCCTTTGCGCCGAGCAGAATACCAAGACGCCGAAGACAACGATACAAGTGCACTCAGGGTCATCAAACCAGCAGAACAGTAAGGCTGGCAACGCCGCAGATCAGGATTACTTGGTGACCTTCATCATCCCTGCCGTGGTTATCGTGTGCATGATCCTGCTGGCTGGAGTCATCGCCTGCGTACTGTATAGGAGGCGGAGGACTGGTAAGTTTTGTTTTTTTGCATATTTAAATAGATATCTGTGTTGCAAGCCTCAAAAAGTCTGTCAGCTAGCCTTATAGATGGTGATATATCAGGCAGGGTTTTGCAGACCAGATTCCTGTCTATCAGTATTTGGACACTTATAATTAGATTTATCGAGTGAATTGACCACACAATGTATGAGAGCTTTGACAAAAGTTCAGGATGTACGTGTCATTGCAATTCCTCTGTCCTTTTGCTTTGTATAAGCGAATTTCTTTGTGTAAAAAAATGCCTTATAAATAACGAAATTAATTGGACAAATATCTATCTAATACTAAATCCACTTAATCTAACCATCTTCTAAAATGATTTAAAAATGACATAATTGATGTACAGTGTGTAAAAATATTGTTAAACTAACGTTAGTTTTAATTCTGTAGGAGGCGAAAATGCTTGAATAAGGTGAATTCATGAAATACAACTCATTTTAGTGTTGTTCACCGATCGTGGTTTACGTCGATACATTAGCGCTTTCCACGTGACATTCCTAATGAACGCTAAATATAGTTGGAATCACAATATATCACTCCAACGTTAATTAATCACAATAAGTAGTGCTTCATTGGTGCTAATGCTGTTGTACGAAATCATTAGACTAAACTAATTTGACAGGATTAAAGTCTTGCTATCCCTTTCTCACGTGAGGTTAAATAAGGATGGCAATAATTTACGTCCTGTGTCGTGTCGTGAGCAGTTAAGTGATTTTGTACAACAAAATCGACACCGTTGTCATTAATGCTATTTTAAAATTGTAAATACACTCCAGTATCACGGCCAGCTATCACGAGTTGATTATGACTACACTCAGTTTTGATTACACAGATTCACAGGAAATAATTTGATGTTATTAATATGACTATTATTCTTATTATTTATTTACGATTATTATTAATATTTGATAATATCTTAATTTAGTTTAATTTAAAATTAAAATTTACTAATAAGATTTGATTGCCGAAAACGTTGTGTATTTTTTTTAAACTTATATAATATTTTTTATAAAATTTGCAATCAAAATTATTCTACACTGTCTCTAAAAGTACTAAAACGTCCCCTTTGACAGGGAAGGACAGCACCACAATTTAACAACTTGAACATAAACATCAAGTGTTATTTTGTGCAATTCAAATTGATACAATTTAATTCTCTTATTGAATGTCTCGTCAATGTGTGAAATTAAACTAAATTTCAAACTAAATTTTTTTTGCTGTCAAAAAATTTTTTGCTGTCAAAATTGTCAATTAAATTAAGTCCTGTCAAATCGATGAATATTTTTGTTTAATAAAATGAACAACAGAACTTAAATTTAGTTTTAGTTTAGTCAGATGAACAAGAGAATTCGCACCAATGTCTAGAAAAAGTTTAATCATGGGTGCATTATATGTTGCAGGTAAGATGAGTGTGGGTGACGAGGAGGAGCGTCAGGCGTTCCGGTCGAAGGCGCCGGTGATCTTCCAAGACGAGCTAGAGGAGCGCGGTGCGGGTTCAGGTTCCGCCCGCCACAAGAGCCCGGTCATCATGCGCGAGGAGAAGCCGCCGCTGCTGCCCGCGCCGCTGTACCGCGACGACGCGCCCTACCGCCCGCCGCCGCCCTTCGCCAACACCACCACGCCCCCGCGCCCGAAGCCCACGCCCACTTACCGCAAACCCCCGCCCTACGTGCCGCCCTAAACATACCACATCCACACTTTACATTGTCCGCTCTTGATGCTTTATACCACATTCACGACACCACCATTCAAATTACAAACAACGTACGGTTTTCATTGCCTCATTGACGGTTCTGCCGCGTTAAGTCTATTGAATTACGCCTAGTGTACTTGCATCAGATTATTTTATAGGGTTTTAAATTTTCATTCTGTTTTCTATACATGTAGTAACTTATAAGCCTTACGAATAAAAAGTCTAACGAATTTGCTAGTGTTCATGTAATGTTATGTAGTGTTTGTGCAGTTTGTTTTTGTCTAGTTGTCTCGTGAATGGTGCGATGGTGAACAGAAGAGCCTTCGAGATTTTCTCGTGATAACAGAATCGGTTCAAAAACGTTAGTTCAACACAAATTTATTTCATTTACTTACTAGTCGGCGACAAAACTGTTAACAATAACTATGTCTATCTGCGCTATAGAAGTCAACTTGAAATTTTCAAATTCTTTTTCGTCGTGTTATAGTTGCAGAGTTTAATTTTAGCTAAAATGCATTTAATAAATTATTTAAGTGAAATTGTAACCTCATGTCGTCAATACAAGGAATTGTACACAATTTAATATGGCTAAGACTTTCATATACAATATTATTAAGTGTCACGAACTAAGTCGAGTGAAATAGTTGTAACGTAGTTGTATTTATGATGTTTCAATTATGTAAAAAGCTGGGACTTCACAATAATGTGACGTAGATATTGTTGAAGTAGAGGATGTTACATTAGCTCCTAGGCTGGTGTTCGTAAAAATCGCGCAAATCTATTTAAACCACACCTGAAAAGTATTTGCACGAGTGATAAGTATGTCTAAGGTTCGCGACTCATTTGAAATCCCGTCGATATTTTTAATGAGTTAATAATCGTGCAGCTTATATATTATTCCTGCCTGTCTACGCCAAACAAAGTGTTTTGTAGTGTGACATAAAATAATGTCCATTACTTATGTACACATAAAACTACTATTTATTTGCTAACAGACCAAAACAGCGAATATGGAAAAGGTGTATGGCTAAGTGTGTGCCATTGTTTTGAAGAGTTGTTATTTAATGTAATTTAAACATATCGAAAATGTAACGTTTTAGCCTTTAGCGTAGATCTTCCATACTCTATATATCTTTGTATGAGTAGTGTGTGTGTATGCGGTACATTTGGGGATTATTTAGCTTAAGTCAAGGCCACTGCCGCCCGGACATCGACGAGCTACTATCGCTGTTTACAATGCATGGGCTGTTCATGATTAGCTGGGATGTACACTATTTAATTACAATTAACATTATATTGTAATTAACTATACAACTGACTTTAGTATATAGGATACGAATAAATTATATTTAAGAACGGAATATCATTTTATACTTGTCTAATTATTACCATAGACGTAAGGTTAACAAATTGTGTAAACTATAGGGACTTGAACGAAACGAGCTGTAATAACTTTCCTTTGGATGTATTTTTTTTCGACTGTATACTCATTTAGAGGTTTGCATTTATAGATCTTTTAGTATTATTAATATACTATTGTGTAGGGCAGTTACAGTAAAGCTATTATCAATTTATTTAACATCGATACCTTATTGTTTTGAAACAGACGTACTTAATAAAAATGTCCAATTAAACCGTTCCATGTTATGTTGTTTCATATTATAGTCTTATCTTCGCAGCATTTTATTTTAAAATTAAAACGCACACAATTCATGTAATTAATGAGCTTTTTATTTTAAATAAATAAAACGGTCTAGTGAATATTTGGCTTTTATTTGTAAATAGATGTCCTAGGTATATTATGTACGTATATCGTGCCAGGGTGAGTTAGCACACGATGCACGGTGGAGATTTTTTCCAGTGTCTCGTAAATTGGGTTTTAGTGATTATTAGTGTTTCGATGTCATTATGTGCAGTTCTGCATCGTCATGTTGCCTTGGGAGAAGTTACAAATGCCAAGAGCCCTAAAGATCGCAACAAGATGCAGTTATAAGGATAGTGAAAAACGGGACATGTTCGCCTTCAACATCGATTGGTTAATCAGGGAGTTAGTTGAGAACCGTGATCTATGGCGGAATTAGCGGAAGGCTATTAATTAAGGCTAAATGTCTGAAAGAGATCGCTCCAGCGATAAGACCGGCTGTTGTCCTCACTATTGTGTATCTGCCTATTTCTGTTAAGCATGTTATTTTACTTTGTAGTGTGCAATAAAGTGTATTTGTATTGTAAGGCATTACTGTGCATTAGGAAGCCTGGCTGGCAGCACTGGCAATAAGATGCGCGCATAGAAATTTAGTGACGTATGGGAAGTGATCTGTCATTTTGGTTAGAAGTAACCGTAGAGGGAGGAAGGCAACCGACCAGATGGCATGTTGCGATCTGGATTGTCTCCAGAAACTCCAATAAGCGTTAGGATGCATGACACTAGGCAATTTCATGCAATACAAGTTATTATTGAGAGACTTGATAATTATCTTTCACTTGACTCGGGCAAAAAAGAAACTCGAAAAGGATTGCCATAGTTACGAAGAAGAAGAGGTCAGAGCTTTTAACTTTTTCTAATACTAAAAAGTCAATCAATCAATTATGTATTTAATGGCAACACAAAAAATTACAATTCGTATTTTGCCAATGTCATGTAGATAATAGAGAAGATCCTCTTGGCAACGTTAACAATATTGTACGATTTACTTTTGTTGAACATGTTGTGGAATTTTGATCACATTATACGTTGCCTATATAATAAAATTAAAACTACTGTATATCTCACATAATAAATTAAACAATATCAAGACAAGGTCAAGACAACATTTTCCTTTGATTGTCAAAATTTAAGTCTACTAAAAAGTCAAAGTAGTGGCTATGTTCTCTGTGTACTCTGTGTTAAATACCAAGCAAGTGTCAAATCGCTTCGTATATATTTTTATTTATCGTTATTTCTGTTGAAATAAAAGTACTTATTATAATATAATACAATATTTCAATGTCGTTATTGTGTACATTTATGTAAAGCACTGAATAAAGACAAAATGGCTGAATGTAATAAAACAGAATCTCCAAAGAAAATGTCTTCTAAGATTTTCAACCTGAGAAAACTTCGAATATCTCTAAAATATAGACCAGACATCCTGAAACTTATTATGAAAATGAGACACTGTATCAAGAAGAGAAGTGCAGTTATTATAACATTGAAGCACGCATTAAAGAAAATGGTAAAGTATTCTATACATAACATAACCTATAAAACTAACTTCATGCGCATTCTTCCTATTAATAATACTGTTGATTTTCCTAAATATGTCTTCAAGAGGTCTTCTTTGTATAGTCTTGAATTAAACCAGGTCTATGGCTTAGTAAAATAGAACATTATAATCAGTACCTCTTACCTATTAGGTACTTAATTTATTTAGGACATTACAATAACATGAAATGAAAATGTAGGTTGAATATTAATTGCATGTGAAAAAATATGATAAATAAGCAAACTCATTGGTTTCATGTACTTTATTTGTTAGAGGATGAAATTATTGATGTATAAAGATGATCATACAATAGTTTATATTACTTACAGGAATATGAAAAAAATGTTTGTGAAACATTTACACAGACTCATTTAAAAACCATACATTCATCAACCAATACAACAGATGTATACCAAGAAAAAGTTTTAGAAGATAATTCCCAATCACGCCTTATCACTGTGATGGTTCAAACACAGCCTGCAAGTATAAAAGACATGTCTACTCAAACTGAAGATGTGAGTTTCAAAAACATAGAGGAACCAAATGTGGTTATGTGGAACACTGGGAAAGAAAATTGGGAAGAAGAGAAGAGCATCGCGGAACAGGTTAAAGAAGCAGCCCAGAGTGCAATACATCAATCCGGTATGGTCTACGTAGAGTCTGCTGGCATGTACTACGACTACAAAAGTGGTTACTATTATAATTCTGTGAGTGTATAACCATTTTTACACACACAAACTTTTTATAGGAAAAGCATGAGAATTCACAGAAATATACACTGAGCCACAAGACAAATAATTTAAGCACTAAGATAGCTCTGTATTTTATGCTTTGTTTTTAAACATATATTTTTAATTCACAGGAGCTAGGGCTGTATTATCACACGGACACGGGATGCTATTATACTTACTCTGATGACAAGAAGGCCTTTCAGTTCCACTCGTATCCTGACAGGAATGCTGCTGCTGCTAATGCTTTACTTGTCGCTCATGAAAAAAGGAAAGCAAAAAAACACAAATCTGTGAGTATTATGCACATGTAATGTCAGTCTTTATAAACATTAATATATTTGGTAAAATTATTCAATTCATCTACTGCCTTTGTATCACTCTAGTATTAATAATTCATATAATAAACTATGAATTAACAACAATAACACATGGATCACAGATATCCACGCTATATTTATGACTTCTCACACAATATCAAATTACCCAAAATAGGCAGTGAGTATACTCAAACTCAAACTCAAAATCATCTTTATTTGACT
The DNA here is from genome assembly GCA_951449985.1 of Falcaria lacertinaria. Classification (NCBI taxonomy): domain Eukaryota; kingdom Metazoa; phylum Arthropoda; class Insecta; order Lepidoptera; family Drepanidae; genus Falcaria; species Falcaria lacertinaria. The sequence continues at coordinate 3,911,692 of OX602125.1, read as the reverse complement.
AGACTTTATACGCACTTTCAAATCATCAGAATCTACAATATCTATTGATATACTTACATACTGATGAGTAAAAAGACCCAGACACAGAACAATAAAATATATATTTTAATTTACTCAAATGTTTGTCCAAGTTGAGAATGTGTTGTCCATAACCAATCAAACTAGAAAAATTAAGCAAAGTTCACCGCTAATTGACAAGTTCAAATATGTATATATACATAAAATATATATATCCAGTTATTTAATCATAATTGCCCCTTTTGTTTTCAGGAACAGAAAAAAGAAGATGACATTGAAAACCTGACGAAAAATTTATCTCAGGTTTCACTCCGAGGCAAAACTGCCTTAGGTAAATAAAATGATCCCAGTTGCTTCATAGTACCAACATCCAAATATTATTACAGGATAATGAAGATGGAAGACAGCAAGCTACCAAGAGAAAACGCAGAAAGACCTCTAAGAAGGTTACAGTCAAAAGCCAAACTTCAGTTAAGGGTAATGAAGATGAAAATGCAAAAGTACAAGTGGAAAATAAAGATGAAGAAGTAGTTCTAGAGGCAAAAAAAGAAAATTTAGAGAAAGATATGGATGTGAAAAGTCCTCAAGAGGAGTTGGAGGATGGAGAATGCAGCAGCACAGAGAGTGAACTGTCAGATGAAGAAGTGTTGGGTGACAGCACACCAAGTGCTAGTGATGATGGTAAATTATATAATAGGGCTGGATTATACAAAATATCTATATTCCCATGTAACATGTACATACCAATAAAAGTTTTCTTATGATTTTTTTTTAAGTTCACTATGATTATTGATTTTCAATAAGAATAAAATTAACACCGATTTGATGATCATAATAAAATTCAAAAAGTATTATCTTCATATTACGATTTCGTATTGTATTCTAACAACAATATATATGTATTAATTTTTAAGGACTGAACTAAATCCACAACTTCCTAACAGTGTACACATGTTGTAACCAATGATAAAATTTAATATGACCTTTTATCCCGTGTGAAGTGGCACTCTAAACTTATATACATTGTTTCAGAGTCCATTGCAAAACAACACCCACCGTGCATGCGCGTTATTGTACGTGAGACGATGATACCGAAGTTGAAAGTGGGGACACTCTTCCTTATCACCAAAGATGGCGGCACTCTTGGCAGGGAGGGGGATCAGCACACCATAGTGATCAAAGACCATAATGTTTCTAGAGTAAGGAAGTCTGTATTTTCAAATATGTAACTGTATTGAATAGTTACATTGGAAGATAATTGTTGTGTAGTTACTATGTTGATATTTTGCTAGCTTTTTTACACGACTTTGCCTACGGAATAATAGGTTTTAGTCAGGTATATCGGTATATTAACTGACAAAAATCAAGTTAGTAAATAGGAAGTAAAAATAATATAGATAAAGTAGGTGCAATTAATTATTGCAAGTTTTTCAAAGAGCCCACAGTTTATTATGTAATATTCTTGTGCAAACATGTATACAAAAAGCGAGCGAAGTGCCTAATTATATTATGTACTGACTGACGATTAATTTTATTGCAGAATCATCTTGATATTCGATTCGACGCGCATATGTCTATCTACGTGGTGACAGACCTAGGCTCGAAGAACGGCACCATCCTCAATGGCACCCGCATGTCGGAGAGTCAGGTCATTAGTGCACCTCTACATGTGAGTTTATATATTTTTTATAACACCTCATAATATTTTTTAATATGTAAGAATCCTTCTTCTTCTGAGATATGGCAATCCTCTTCAAGGACTATTTTTGCCAGTGTCGAATCGAAAACTCAAATCTCAATGTATTTTTTGTTGAATTAAAATGCCTAATGTGCATTCAATGCTTAATGGAGTTTCTGGAGACACTCCACGGCAGTATCAGATCATAATATGCCATTGGTCTTTTTTGCCTTCAAAAAGTATGCCTGTTCTAGATTGACCAGCCAGTTACGTAAGTAGTTACTCACTAAAATAATAATAAAAAATAATTATTTATTGCAGGTAATGCACGGCAGTGTTATTCAGTTAGGAGAAACAAAACTACTGTGCCACATACATCCCGGAAATGACACGTGTGGGCACTGTGAACCGGGACTTCTGATGGCGAGTAAGTCTTAATTTAGTCAGCTTAGTCTAATATAATAATTAATTGCTGAATGTGTTGTAAATCACGAGAGAAGCTGAACCGCTTTCGCAAATTCTTTTTTTAAGATTATTCCTTGAAGTACGAGGATGGTTCTTACGGAGAATAAAAAATAAAAATTGCCTGAAAAAGTCTAACAATACTTTACTATACTCCCATACAAACGATTCGTAATAATACTTAAAAGTCAATTTGTACTTTGATACCATACCATGATAGGCGGTACGAAGTTCGCCGGGTCAGCTAGTTTTATATATCGATAAAACATCACCAATTTTAGAAAAAATATATGGTACTGCACTTTAATGCTATGCTCTCCATAGACAACAAAGTTAGTATGTTTACTAATTCGCCTCCAAGTCTTAACACAATAATACTAAACAGAATAAAGGCTAGTACTAGTCTAGACTAAGTACGGGACTAGATGCCGCTGTGATAATGTCCGAACATTATTATTGTTATAGCACAAGAGAAAGAAAAGGTGGCGTACACGCGGACATGCAGCGTCCAGAAGCAGCACCAACTGGAGCTGGCTCGGCTGAAGAACAAATACGCTCCCAAGGTGCTGGCTATCGAGGAGACGGCTTACAACGACAGGGCGCAGGCGCGGCGCGAGACGGTCGGCTCATCGCACCACTCCGAGAAAACACAATCAAACGATTTGGACACGTTCGTATTCAGTTTTCAAAGTTATCCAATTACTATCCTTCCTTCCAGCAATACCAACATGCTTCGGCACTTTCCCAAACGATTACCAATTACTTTGTTTGCAGCCCTTTTAGACGTTACCCATAGATTGTAAAACGTGAAGGCAACAAATGTAGATACGATGGGTTACTGAAGCGCGAATAAATTATTTACGTTTATTTGAAAGAGACCGTACGCTGCCTGTTCTATCGTTAGTTAAAGAAGATCTATTTCTTAAATCGTAATAGTTTATAATTCTCACAGAATGTGTGCAATTAACTATGACGGCAAACATATTTTTTACATGCAACACTTATTAATATATTGAGTGATAGTATTGAAGCCTAGGCACACGAATCCAACTCGCATTTTATCATCTTAGTTTATTTCAGTTATACCTAGGCATTACCTACCTTTAGTCTCCGTGTAAACATAAATTTCAGTTAACTTTGTTATCCTTAATTATGGATGAATTATGGAGTTCATAAAACTCATACGAATTTGCCTTACTTGTTGAAAATTAAACCTCTTCTGTCCTAAAAAGTTGCATCACACACCTTCTTCGATTTCTCAAAATTGATTAATATTTATTACTGCTATACATAAAAAGACGCGACGCGACCTACAATAAAATAGTCGTAAAATGTATGTTTATGCGACGAGTCAAAAGCTGAATTCTGCCAGATATCTTATATTCACAAAATTCTGCTCAGATAAAGTTTAATATAGCTATAAGATGGTGCAGATACGTCTTCAAGTATTTTTATACGAATTATAATTTCAATGTATTATGCTTTCAACGGAACTTGATCATGTTAAACCAAAAGAAGAACATAAAATTAGATTAAGAGATTTGAAGTGTTCTTTAACTTGATGTAGTAATAAAATCTATAAATATTTTTTGAAGTTCTGCCATTTCCCTTGCGGTTATTAAACTTTATTGTCTCACAATTAGTACGAACATTTGGAAATATACATACACATCATCACGCCAAGTACCTCACGGGGCGGGATAGGCGCTCTGCCTAGATATAGAGCGCCATTTCACTGTTGACTTGTACACCTCTTTTGCTTCTTTTACATTCATCAATCTCTTCATACCTGGCCGCCGGTTCCGATTACTCTTACCTTTCCGTCATTGAGTGCGTAGGTAATTTGGAAATGTATTAAATATTATTGTTTTAACACTTCTTAAATATATATTTACATTTGGCAGGTGTATAGCTGCGGAGAACAAAGGTTTCAAATTGCTGGAGAAGATGGGCTGGTCCAAGGGTGAAGGGCTTGGAAAAGACAACCAAGGAGACACAGAGCCGGTGAGTGTATTTTATACATGCTTGCCATTTAAATACACTCAATTAGGTACTATAGGCGTAAAGTTATGGGAGGTGCAGAAAAATCATTGTGGGGATCGCTTTACTACGTATACTCACGAATTAATTAAAATACAGCACTTACAATATGTTTCTTCCGAAGAGAGTCTAATGTCAATTTCTAAACATTCAACTGTTCTACACTTTGATTGTGGTTTTCCATTGAAATTATTACAAACCAGTTATATGTAAGCCCACCAAGGCGTTTACAGTATCAAGGCAAGGTATTCTAAGCGAGTACCTTCGACTCTTTGATTTTAACTTTTTTCATAAGCTTCCGTGGCCGGGTTCAAAGTTTACCTTATCAGGTATAACTCTATGCCGAGATTAGATTTAGGCCAGCTGGTAAGCGTCCCTTCTGGCCAAACCTGTTGCATTGCCACTCGACACCATCCTTAGTTCTTAGTCATACGTGGCTCTGAAGACTCTCTAGTTACGTCCGCAGAAATATCCGATGAACATAACCGGATTGCCTGATTTTTTTTCAGCACAATATGGCTTGTAATATAACAAATATTTGCCGTCCAAAACAAGTGTACCTATATTCTTACTAATGTTTTTTTTACTATGGTTGAAGTAAAAATATTTTGATTTTATGATGATAACACGTCTTATAAGGTGATCCCTTAGAACGGTTCTCATAATAAGGTTTTATTTACTTTAAAAGAATAATGAATCATACTTGCCTAATGATTACAATGGCCACGGTTTTTTATATTTCATCAGGCATGTATTAGTTACCATTTCGTCCCAAAAACCAAAACTGATCCTAACCTAATGTAACGTCGTAAAAACTGCGAGATGAATATCTCCATTTCGGTTCGACGTGACTAATTAGTTGGTATAATATCTCTAACCTTGCTTGAGTCGTAAAACAGTTTCGGTCAAGTGTGTGTCGGTATACAAATTGAGTAAAAAACGCACCGAAGCCATATTTAAATATTTCCCTAAAGACTTTAATGACACCACCTCATATGCCATTTTAACGGCGTGTTCGTTAGAACACGGCGTGCCAAAGATAAAAATGCACTCGAAAAACATAACCCTATTTCTGGGGCAGTCGGGTAGAAAGGAGTATAAAGGAGTATTTATGGTTGTATAATAGACTTACTACATAATGATATGTACTTAATATGTTTCCAAAGGGTTCTTCCTACAAGGGTGACATGGAGTATGATCTTTGATTAAGGAATGGTACGATAGATTTATTTATCAATGAAATCAATCAAGTGAAACACCAAGTATAGAGTATAGCCTATCCTTGGTGTTCTTGCATGTTTCAGAAGTCCTTAAATAAATACAGATAAAATGCAAGATACGGATATCATTTGGGGCAAAAAAACAGTTTGTTTTGTATATAAAATCGTTAATAATTTAGATGTTTTTATGTCTTAAAGTTAAGTATGTAAGTTTTTGATAAAGTTCAGTCTCTCCTAAATCATACCAAGCCACTATCCTTATACTGTTCATTTTCATTAAAGACGGATCCCTAAAAGGCATTTATTACTTTTCTTGTTTTTGGTCGATATCAGACTGTCTGTAGGTCAGCCGGGGCGTGGGCCTACCTGGTCATTTAAAACAATTTGAGCACTTGTTTTTTTCTGTCGCGTTTCGCATTAGACCCGCGCGGGATGATGGTCTGCTATTAACTTGGACCCAGACGTATGCCCGGTGACGTTTAGGGCGTGCGCGTCCTACTGGCCCGCACCTGCGTAGGGATGTACCTGATGAAATTATAAACGCATTTACTATAATTTATTTAATCATTATGTATGTGCGCTTACCATCAAAACACAATAAGTATGATTCGGATAGCCGTTTAATTAAAACATTTTTTATAAGCGCAGTAAGATTTTATTCTCACTCAATATTAACTGCTATTTGTAGATTTTCTAAACAGTTTCCTATTAAATCATGAACACATTAAAGTCACAACAGTATAGTAAAACTGTCAACGTCGACATTTCATATCGTTTTGATCCGAAAGATTGCTTTGTCGATTACTCGATTTCTATTTTAGGTTCCTAGGCAACCCTAGTTGGTGTAACTCTAGTGTATGTAATTATTGGGCTTTTAGACGACCGCAACGCTGGGAGCCTTCGACAAAAATAAACAACGTTAAAATAAATACAACATGTCAAGATATCGCGAGCCAGTGACGGCTGCGACCGTCTGCTGGCACTGCCTTGATATTCAAGATAACATTGACTGACACTTCAATTTGTACTTACATTGTTGCGCTTCTCTTCTGAGCTATTTTAACTTGGATACAATCAGTTTTAACGTTTGTATATTAAGATGAAAGTTGTTTATATAGATTGAACTAGCTTTTGCCCGCGGCTTGGTTCTAGATAAAGATAGTCTGTCTTTCCCTAGGCTATAATCTATCTCATTGCCAAATTTAATTACGATCCGTTTAGCTATTTAGTCGTGAAAAGGCAGCAAACAAACTAACAAAAACAGTTACTTTTGCATTAGTATTAACTGAATTAACTGAACTACAGCCTATGTAATTGCACAGGCCTGTCTTTAGTGGATAACATTTATATTTCTATATATTCATTTCGCGTTCTGAATGTACTCTTCCAATTATTGTATCTCGGTGAAAATTAGAATTTTACAAGTTTTAGTGGTTGGCGAAAGAATTTACTTGCTCCATCTACGAATGTATTTTTTCACTAGCAATTGCCCGCGACTTCGTCGGTGTGGATTTAGGATCTTTTTATCCATTAGTAGCTTTTTTCCGGGATGTAAGAATATCAGTGTATAAAGTTCTATTAACCTCCGTTTAGTTTATACAGAGTTGTTATTTGATGGTAAGCGTCACGCTAGTCAATAATAGTTGCATTGCCTATATTTTTGCTACTTGATTTGCATAGGTTATTATTTTGATCCTTCCTCGTACACGCGAGATTCATCACATCTTGTGTTTTGTTTATTATTAGACGTATCTTCGGTTTTTAATTGGACTCAACCTTTGAGAGATAAATAATTAAATACTGCAAAACTGCGGCTAATCATGCATGATGTCCATGTAGACTTAGTTCATTTATCACCAATCCCCAAAAGAAACAAAATCGTACTAACAGAATTAAGCACCATCATTTGTCATACTGCATTAACTGTGTGAGTGTGAGTCATTTATTTTTCGCGAAAGGCCCGAGTCTCCACGTGCAGAGCAATCCATCAATCAAACTTACAAGGCCATAGGCAATAAGGATTTTTGCATGCACAGCAGACATCGACAGAAACGATGAATATCACTAACATGGTATAATTTTAAGTCGCTTCCCGCTGTCTGTCCCTCCCTATCTTTAAAACTACGCAACAGATTTTGATGTGGTATTTTTTAATAGATAGAGTGATTCAAGAGAAAGTTTTTTATGTATACCTAGCTGTCCCGACTGAATTCATATGACAAATAAACCAGAAAACAAAGGACGTTTAGTTTATCCCGATATTAAAAATATGTATACCGATTCTTTTTACAAATTTAATTTTCATAAGAACCTTCTACTGACGGTAATAAATACAAAAAAAAATAGCGCAATCGGCCAAGCCATTTACGTGTGATGCCGTGAACAAGAGATAAAGGGATTCATTTTTATATATAGAAGATAGAAGACGATTAATTTGAGCGAAGCCGGGGCGGGTCTCTAGTTAAAATAATATTATGTCGCAGTAGGCTCACGTGGAAAGCAAACAACACACGCCTATTCCAAGAATTCAGCAGCAAACAATATTCTTGTATTATTTCACACTGAAGACATCGAGTGAATATTAAAGTATTCACCGTGTACACCAAATAAATGATACGGTCCCAAGATTTATACAACGCGCATGCCAATACATTCTGTGATTTATTTAGAACTAGCTGTGACCGCGACTTCGTACGCGCGAAATTTATTTTGTTCACAATTTTATTGCTTTAATTATATTTTCGCAGTAACTTTTTTTTTTTTCTAAAATTAAAGCACCCTAAGTTACGCTTTATAATATCTGCAGCAGTAGCTATCTGCCAGTGAAACTCCCGTTGAATCGGTGTAGCCGTTTCGTAGATTAGCCGGAACAAACAGAAAGGCAGAAATAATAATAGAATATTTTTGGTATTGATTATATTATATAGTATATACTTTTATATGCATTTAGTAAAAATTTGATATTTTGACATTACAATACAAAAGACATTTTTATTTATTTGTACCTATATATTTTGAGGGATTATTTAGGAATACACCAATCAGGAAATCTGGTAATCAGCCATCGGGTTAGATGTAGCTAGATCTAATTTGGCATTTAGAATAGATTTAATGCCGCCCCAAACCCAAACATTTTTTGAGATAAGGTCAGGGCGATGATAATTATTTAGGAACATATACGTGACATTATTGACGGGTACTTTGTGTTCCATCTTATGTATGGACTTAAACCAAATTATTTTTAGTTAAAATATTATATAGGATATCAGCTGTTTATTAGTAATTTCTATATAAAAAGTCTTAATAGTAATCATTTCCAGCGTAAAAGTAAGTTCTGAGAAATATTACAACATCTCAGTCCACGCAAATCTTTACTCGAATGAAAAAACGTATGCAATACAATGAAAATACCTAAAACCTTATATAGCGATGAAATCGCTTTCTCCACTTAAAGGGTAACCATCCGTCAATATGGGCAGTTTATTGCTTGGGTACTTACAGCTTTTCTAGGTTTTTCAATGAAGAAATAAATTTGGTAAGAAAAAACTTCAAGAATGACGGTTTTTCCTTCAAAATGTGTACTAATTACATACCTTTTACAACTTAAATAGGCTCTATTCTTATATACATATTATACTTACATGTAAAATGGGCGTCGTGTAACATGAACTAAAAAAAAGCCGCAATAAGTGGATAAAACAGTTGTTTAGAGTTAAATAGAAATAGCTAATTTCTCACCGACAATAATTTATTTATTTGATATTAAGCTTACAGCAACTTATTTTAATCCACGAAGAAAAAAACAGACCAATATTCTCGTAATTTTGATATTAGAATCCAGCCTGATGGGCTAATTTATTTTGGCACAGACCACAATTTTATATAATTATCATCTCAAAGTAAAAGGAACAGTTGAAATCGCGACCATTTCGTCCCGTCACCAGCTGTTTGCCATGTCCACGTCACAAGCTGGTCACCCTACACGACATATTCTCTCACATAAAGCATTGTACCGTTCGTTATTGGTTTCGCAGCAATTTAGTCATTTGTAGAGTGTCAGCCATTGGCTGAGTATCCATGACACAGCTTAATGTTCAGCCCTTTCACAAGTCGTCCTCGAAAATAATAGTAGATATCGAATTACAAAAATTACGGGCTCCTAAGCTACCATAACAATCCCGAATAGTAAAGAATTCAGATCATTTTATCGCCATCAAGTTTTATCGCAATTTTATATTTCTCAAAAACTATTGCTTGATTCAAAATGCGTGTAGTGGAAAAATAATCACTATCTTAATCTTTATAACTACCCAGTTACTATCCACTTCATATTAAAAATCTTGCATGAAAATAATTTGTTCAATACTACACCTTATCTTTTTGTTTCATTCTTGCTATCTGATAATAAAATAGAACGCTTATTACATTATTAGATGTGAGTACAATATTCAAGATGCAGAACAAAATTATTTCCTTCAGCCAAACATAAATGTTGCTAAATATGAATGAATGTATTGGAGCTGAGTTTGTGCTGTGGCAAAGCTGCGGCTGCAACATTGTTGCAAAGACCATGTTTTGCACGTCGTATTTTATCGCTCAATGAGCTACGCGGTCAGTCTGACAGACGCGGACGCAGACATACTGTAATATGTCATTAAAATGTGACACAAAGATCTTTAAATTGATCGAAATATACGCCTGATGTATGTGTGGCTTACTCTTTTTATTTAAATTACATGTCTCTGATGCGATCGGAGGCGCTCTTCGTAATTTTATACATAATCTCAGCAGAGGTGTTCAAAGTACCTCGATTACGGTTACGTGTTCAGTTTGAGTTCTGTCAAATCTGTATATTCCAAATGAGGTAGCTTACTGGATTATTATGGTAATCAGTAATCATTTGTGGTAGATTATGGAATACTAAGTTTCTTGTCTGTTCTTTCCAGGTGGGTTTTTTTTCGAACCGTTTGTATAGTAGATCTTCATTATTGCCTTATTAGGACCTGAACTGAATTAAATATTGGACCTGGACCCAACCCAAACCAAGCAAATCTTGTATTATAATAATATGTACCAGACAACTGATAAAATAGTTAATTTTCCACCCAGACACAAGGCAAACACGAATGTCTGCCTTGTCGGAAATCGAGCCCATGACACAGTCACCGTAATGTTTACTAACAGTTTAGTACCAGTAGTAGCTTAATGGTGTTGACACTAGGCTATCTTATTGTTCACATATAGGCGAATACGCATATAGAACACGTATATGTATATAGAAGGGCAGTCATTACAATCAATACTTTATTTTAGTTCTAGCTTTAATATCTTTTTCTTTTCGTTGTGCCTGGGGAATCGCGGCTCCGATTGATCTAGTCGGAAACTTGTATATAGGTATACTGAGTTGCGTACAAAACTTCGCTTGCGCGTTGTAGGATTGTGGCGTATGTATGGAGTTGTCATCCGTTTAGCGCTTACATAAGCGGTTAGTCATTTCTAATGAAAACAATGTTAGCGAAGATGATTCGCAAAATGAGGGACACGGTTCTCTTTACAATGGAACTTAATATTATTCGTATGAGTATTTTGTAAATAAGTACCATCTCCAGTTCGTATGTAATCTCGGGTGTTGGTTGTCATGCATATTGTCACGTGATGAGTTTGCACGTTCGTCCGCTTGAATCGTCTGGCTCCGTCCAATCAGGCGTACAGCGTGTGAGTGTTTTGTCAATATGTGGACCATTGTAGAAGGGTGTAGGGTTAAAAAGCTGTTTCCACAACAGTTGACTGAAGACTTGGTTTTAAATGATTTTGCCGACGGTCTTGCCAACCAATTCCACAATTTCGGATAAGAAAAATATCCTAATAAAATTGCAAGCTTCAATCCCCTATGTGCGTATATTCAATGAATCGTTGTACCTAGTAGTAATAGTACCGTAATGGTTGAGAGGTATAAGCTTTACAATATTAAAAACGGAAAGTCATTTGGTCTAGAAATCAGACAGTCCACTCCAGACGAGACTGAGAATCCAGTAGTACGAAATAATAATAAGAGCAAACTAAAAGGCAAAAATCGGTGTTAAAATTAAATTAAAAATATTTAAAACCCTAATTGCATTGAGCGAGGTTCAGTCAACTCGTGTCCAAACACAAATTTTACGAGTAACTGGAGGAATGAAAAGATATTTCAATCAAAAATGGGCATGTACGTTAATATCGTTGCGTTTTATTTTATGTTTGAAAGCAATTTTTTTTTTTATTTTGGTTGCCTAAATGGCTACATATTAATTGCAACATTAATAAAAACGACTCGCAGCTGAATTTATAGAGCGTATAAAATTTAATTAATACATTGTTGCCAAAAATAATTATGTTTATTTGCAATATTCGGCGTCGGGTGTTATGAAAAGTGGACGCTCATTTTATTTTGCATACCTTTTTTTAAGTTTACGCCGGCCGTCCCGCGCGAGCCGATAATAAACTTTATTTCGGGGCTCCGCGAACGCTGAGACTTGAAAAATAAAATCTTCTCTTTTTGAGGTTTTATTATAAGTATACCGCCTTTTTACTGAAAAATGTTTTAATGTAAAACTAAACATGAGGCCATTAAACGAGAACCGGACTGGCTGGAAACAATACATTATTATGGATCTTAATTCACAAACAAAAACTATGTACTATCTTAAAAAAAAACCATAGCCACGTTATCATCATATGATTCCTGTGGTGCATTGTATCTAGCTGGATGACATGAGTGCTCCTGCAGATATAAAACATCAATGATGATCTCTTCGCGTTTCCCTCTCCGCCTTTAACTTTTATTATTATGACCAGGGAATTAGTATCCCCGGCCGGATATTGGGTATCACGAAAGAGGAATATGAATAATGTATCTGTCAGTTAGCGCTTTACAGCACTTAGTTATTAGTGTCTACGCGTCACGACCGCTCCATATCACAACTAAAGCAGCAAAATTGTTGCACTCTCTCGGGCAGACTCTTTACTTTACTAGTTGGAACTTGGAACACCAAATTAGGACTAATTATATATGCTTAACATCTCAAAAGGTAAGTATTTAAATACACAAGTTTCACCTGTTCACGATTTCGAGGCTGAGGCGTGCCTGGCGGGCACTTGTGCCACGTATTAAACTCTAGCTTGTAAATACATAGGTACATATCATCATGCCAAATCTCACACAGTGTAGGCAGGGAATTAAGAGTGCCATTACATCTCTTGACTTGCTTCTTTTACATTCATCAATCTCTACATATATTATTATCAATAGTAGTTATCTCTAAAAGAATCTCCACACTGCAAACAAAACGTTCTCAATATGAGCCGTAACTAACTCCCTTTGTTCGAACAAACAAAGTACGGTGGATGCAAATGTCGTACCTTGTGCGAGTATAATGTGATTGTTGTATAAAGGCCTGCCCTATATCTGCATCACAATGATTTGTTTGCTGCATCTGTCTCAATGCTCGTAAAGCCGGATTTCCACCAGTACTAAGCGAGGAAGAATAGGTGCGGACTAGGAAAATCTAAACCTTTGTAAAACTACAATATGGAGGAGAGATCTCTCTCTCTCTCTCTTTTTTGAGAGATTCAGATGCTTACAGCTGCCCTGGTTACTGGTTTTCTACTAGCGCAGCGTATCCTCGTGGAGCACTGGCAACCATACCGCAGAGACACAACACTTCATCAAAATAGTATTATTTGACTGCGTTCTTGTGTAAGGTGGATGTACGGTCCCTAGTCGGGCAGCTCCGATATTAATGGGAACACACACCCACGGGAGATCCCAATTCGCCCTACCTCTCTTATAAGTTTTCAGCTTACAGACGCTTACAATACCAGGAGTATCACCGCGTTGCCAACCTTATTGTTGAGAGGACTAGCTGTTCTAGCTGCTAGAACAGTGAGTGAGAGTCATATGCAAATGATCTTATTGCCAGCCGTGCAGCGACGAGGAGCTCAGTGTCAGGTTTCTATTTCCATATCTAGCCGCTCATCTTCCTCGCACTGTACTATGGAAAGCAAACCTTATGTTATGTGCTGCGTCGCCGGACGTTTGCATTGAGCATAATTTTAGACCGAGATCATTTGCAAGTCTTATCGCCTTGTTCGAAATGTTTTGATATTCCTAAGGACGGTGGGTGATGATATCCAGAAGTCGATCGAGTTAACATTCGTTTAGTTATTCGTGGAAATTCACTTCACATCCTGGTCAATCCAATCTTGGACGAGACTTCCTCAGTAACAGTATGTTGTACAAACATTTTGATGTTAACGGAGAATTGCATTTACGGATATTTACTTGGAAATGTGAATATCTGCTGTATTCGTAGAAAGTTCCTGATTGGCATACTTTACTTTTGTATTCAAAGAATATGCATGGCATTGGCCATTCTTAGCATTTAGGTATGCTGAAGATGCCGCATAATTTTTGCAGCTTATGCTTTGCAATTCAATATGGACGAAAATAATTATTGATAACGACATCACCACATTTATTATCATAATAAACATAATCAAAGAAATAGAAAATGCTGCAACATTGGCTCTGTTTGCTTTGCTACTTTAGCTAACGAGAAACTAAGCACCACTCGACGGTTACCTGTGACTTAGCACTCTGTCGCAAGTTCCGCGGCGACATTGTTGCAGGCTGTGACTTATTGTAAACTGCACGCTCGTCCTCAAATCCTTTGCATCGTTCTGTGCGGTACATTATTGAAAGCTCCTTTTCATAAACATTCTAAGGTTGGTTGACCAACGTTATCTATACCTACTTAAGAATGTTGTTGTCTTGATACTCGTCCTTTTACTTTCATCAAAATAATCACTTACTTTTTTATAGATCGATTACGATAAAACGGTAGATTTTTTTATATGGCGGTTTCTGTCTTGTAGATTTTTATTTAGTTAGTTGTTGATTCGAGACCCAAACAGACAATGAAAATCTTTATGTTCGTAAAATACCTACTCTGTGCAACTCAATCCTCCACTTTAAACATTATTTATTTTACATTTAACAAACCCATTTTATTTCACTTTACAACAGGTCGATGTACTTGACGAAAGCCCAACGTTTCAACAAATAATGCATCATATTTGATACGAGGCCAACAAAATATGCCGCTCGTGATAATCCTCAGTCTAGACAGGCTTTCAAACATGTATTAAATTTTATTACTAGCATTGCATAATTAACAAGCACATTAATGTTATCCAGCAGTTACTTACAAAGGTACATTATAATCTAGCGTAAATGTATGATGATTCCAACTGCAAGTCTCTTGTAAATAATTTGCATGTAAATGAGATGACACAAATCCAAGGATTATGTTTAGTATGCGGCGTATACTACCTTAGGCGCCTGAAAGATATCATATAAAATTAAATAATTACATCAAATCATATTCTATTATTTTTTTTTTATTTTTTTTATACCACTAAGGTGGCAAACAAGCATACGGCCCGCCTGATGGTAAGCGGATACCGCAGCCTATGGACGCCTGCAACACCAGGGGTATCACTCGCGCGTTGCCGACCCTTCAAAAATCTCTTCACACCCTTCTTGAAGAACCCCATGCTGTACTCCTTTGGGAAAACCACGGCGGGGAGTTCATTCCAGTTTAATTGTGCGCGGGAGGAAGCTCTTTTGGAACCGCGAAGTTCGGGACCATTTTGGTTCCAACGTGTGGGGATGAATTCCCCGCCGGTGGCGAGAAGTGCGATGGTAAAATGTTGCCGTGGGCATCATGTCAAACAATTCCTCGGAACACTGTCCGTTATACAAGCGGTAGAACACACAGGGAGGCAAAATCTCTCCTAAGACTTAGTGGTTCTAAGCCGCTTGAGAGCTTGGGATCGTCGACAATTCTTACAGCGCGCCTTTGAACCGAGTCAAAAGGCGCAAGCTGGCATCCAGGTGCCCCCGCCCACAGATGACAGCAGTACTCCATATGGGGTCGGACTTGCGACTTGTAAAGTTGCAGTCTTTGCCCCGATGTGAAGTACTGCTTCGCCCTATTGAGCACACCGAGCTTTTTGGATGCCAGCTTGGCCTTGTCTTCCAAATGACTACGGAACTGAACGTCACTAGAAATGACGACGCCAAGGATCCCAATGCTCTTCGAGATGTTGACGGACGTGTTCAGGAATTGTGGAGTTACAGCAAATGGTACTGTCATCAGCATAGCAATGAATACCGTCAATAGACAGCATATCATTGATATGCATCAGGAACAGTGTCGGGGATAGCACGGAGCCTTGCGGGACGCCGGCATTTATGCCCATGCTATCGGAGCAACTACCGTCGATGACAGCTCTTATGCATCTGCTGGACAGAAAGCTGGCGACCCATTTGCATAATCCCTCGGGAAGCCCGTATGATGGTAGCTTCGCGAGAAGACCACGGTGCCAGACCCGATCGAACGCCTTCGCTACAACTAGGCCTCACCTTGACTCTCGATGGCGAGTGACCAACGGTGTGTGAGATACACTAAGAGGTCACCAGTCGAGCGACTGTGGCGGAAGCCATATTGTCGGTCGCTCAACAAGTCGTGAACCTCTAGGTACCTCAAAAGTTATGTATTGATCACTCGCTCCATCAGTTTGGAGAGAAGGGTGGTAATAGCGATCGGCCTGTAATTCGTCGGGTCTGACCCGTCACCCTTTTTGGGCACTGGGTGCACATGGGCAGTCTTCCACGAAGACGGGACTACACTTTTGGAGTAGGAAAGCGTTAAAAGGCGCGTCAGCACAGGACACAATTCGGGAGCACACTGCTTCAGCACCACTGCCGGTATGCCGTCTGGCCCACTCGACTTATGGATGTCAAGAGAAAGTAGCTCCTGCCGGACCTCCCGTTGGGTTATACGAATCTCCGGCATGGAGCTGTCACACCGCGGGATGGTAGGTGGTATGGCTCCCCTGGCATCCAAAATCGAGTTCGAGGCAAAGAGAGACCCAAGTAGATCAGCCTTCTCTTTAGCACTGTGGGCCAAGTTGCCGTCCGGCTTCCGCAGTGGTGGCAGGAACGACTGGCAGAAGTTTCCTTCGGCAGCTTTAGCGAGAGACCAGAAAGCGCGGCTCCCAGAAGGGAGGCTCGCCAGCCTCTCGCCAATTCTGCCGACGAAATTGAATTTAGCCCTGGCAATCATTCCTTTACTGGACCTCGAGGCAGCATTCAGTTGACGTTTCGCAGCAGAGATGTTAGGATCCCGATTAGCGCGGGCCGTGGTCCAAGCCTCGTACAAAGTCTGCTTTTTTCGTCGAGCTTCTTTGCAGGGCCGATTAAACCACGGCCGTCTCTTCACCCCTGCAGCCACCAGCGGGTTGGGAATGTAACATTCCATACCCGCCAGTATCGCCTCAGCGACGGCGGCCGCACAGGTGTCGGGTCATCTGTTGCGAAACAGAGCTGCCTCCACGGGTACGATGCGTAGAACTCACGCAATCCATCCCAATCTGCTGACTTGTAGTGCCACACGCGGCGTCACCCGGGTGGCTGAGCCGTCACGGGCTGCGCGCAGGGCGCTAGCGACCGGACGAGGCAGTGGTCTGAGGAGCCGAGTGGCGCCTCCACTGTGACTGTATAGCCGTCCGGTCGCGTAGTCAGCAGAAGGTCCAATAAGGAGCTCGTATGACTCTCGATGTCTGGTATTCTCGTGGGAGAAAGAACCAGTTGCGAGAAGCCATAGGCCAGGGCAAAGTCATGAGCAGCCCTACCCGCGGAATCAGTGGACCGAGAACTAAGCCATTCAACGTGGTGAGCGTTGAAGTCTCCAAGAATCACTAACTCCGCGGAGGGGTACTGCGCAAGTACTGTCACAGTCGTCGATTGCAGGTGCTCGAACGATCGATTTGTGTCCAAGTCACCGCTGTGGGACCTGTAAAGGCACGCGTAAATTCGGGTGTGGCCAACGTAATCTACGCGCGCCCACAAAATCGACAGGTCCCTGTCTTCAAGGCCGTGGAGACGGCGACAGCAGACATCCTCCCGGACATACATACACACCCCGGCACGGCGCACAAAGCTGTGCTCCAACTTGTACCCGGGGTAGTGCAAATACGATGTGTCGTCGGGGGAGGATATCTGCGTCTCCGTGAGAAAAAGAAGAGTCGACTGTGCAGTCTCAAGATGTTGGTGGACTGCATTGATGTTAGCGTGGATTCCCCTGATGTTGCAAAAGTCCACAGAAATTGTGGATGAGGAGGCCGCTGGAGAAAACTTCTTTTTTTTCTTGTGTCTGGCCATATTAGGAAGGGGGTGGGAGAGGGTTGAGCGGAGTCGTTGTGTCAGCAGCAGAAGGGACAAAGCGTAATGCAGATCCGCCAGAGAAACGCGATGGTGATGTGGCTTGCTGGCACGGCAGTCGGAAGGGCCCCCGGTCCCCCCCTGCCGCAGCCGGCCGGGTCCACCCCGGTCTCCTCCTCCGGCACGACCGTCTGCGACAGGGATTATGCGCGGGCGGCGGGTCAGCCTCCCAGGGCGGAGATTAAGTAATCCCTGGGTTCGGGACTCCTACAACCCGCGGGCGGCCAGCGGACAACCGTTTCACCGGGTCTCCCTAACCGCCGCGCCAACATGCCACGCCCACGCAACTCTGTGGCGGTAATACATCACTGGTCCCCCTACTGCCGACACAACGCCTCCTCACGGAGCACTGGCGACCTTACTCACCGCTGGGAACACAACACTACCTTGACGGTAGCGTTATTTGGCCGCGATCTTCTGTAAGGCGGAGGTACGATCCCCAGACGGGCAGCTCCAATTTTGAACGGGTAAACCCGTTGTGCCCTACCTCTCTTAAAAAGGGTTGAACATTATATTATTAATACATACATACATAAAATATTTATCAATTTAACAAAAATCCTGCCACACAGATCCTCTTTTATGCGATCTATTATGACGCCTCCGCGTTTCTTATGCACTCCGTAAAATGGCAATATTATCAGATCCAGATTTCATTATTGTTTTATGTATTATTGTAATTCACATTTTTAAATGTGAACTACACTGCAGGGACGCATTTTGCAAGTTAACTCGTAGTTATTAGCACGCTCGCAGCTCGCTGTTCGCAACTGAAATGTATTGGCAAAAGGTTCGGCCCACTTAAATAGTTAGTTTACGATTGTCTTTATCGCTACAGTTCCACCTTTAAATGTGTAAACACGACGATACCTGCTACAAATGGACGAACACCGCCCGATTCAGCATTATCTAGCAAGATTTTTTATATGTTATAAACATTTTCTGTCCAACCCATTCACGTTTATGCCTCCGATTATTTACATTAAAGCAAGGTTTTATGATGTCAAACTGGAGTCGATGGCTGATTTACATAAACATAATTGTTTTAATAAAACGTGGACACTAGCAGCGAAGCGCAATTTATAAGGTATCACAGCGCTCGTGGGAGTCGTGGGCGAGTTTATTAAATGCAATCAAATTTCATGTACACGTCTGGTGGAAAGCGTTCGTTTGTTGTGCATCGCGTTGGTGTAATCAGTGGGTGCAGGGTTTGCATGTCCGTCACCTAGTGCATGCAGGGCGCAATTGTGTACGATACACCGCGAGGCGGTCAATTCGTATGCAGATGTGATGTGGAGAGCCACGCGAGCGGTCGCTGCGTCTCCGGCGCGCCGTCCATTGCCTTGCAAACTTTCAACTCTTTACTTACATCAAAGTCCCAGTACTTCTAGATTTCTTTTCAGACTCGTACATAGCTATACAAGTATATATAATGTATGATTTAATATGCTTTTTTAAACTGACTTGCTTACGATTACCTGGTATATTTGTGTCACTTGCTACAAAAGCGACTAATATTTATTCGAACAATGAAATTATTTTTATTTTATTTTTTGACTTTGGAGACGGAAGGAAAATTGATTCACTACAACTACTACTACAAAAAAAAACAGAAATGGTGAATGTAATTGCACTTGTTTACATCTGTCGATAATTAAATAATTCGACCCACAAACTACCATAACCTATGCCGTGCGCGTCCCAGCCAAGTATATTTATTTATGCAAGTTGACCTGACGACGGGCCGCATATCTTAACACAATCAACGCGATGTATGGATTCACCGCCGCACATTTTATGCAGCAGATTAACGAAACTACAAAAAAACATTTCAAGATATGCTTTTTAATTTCACTTGGAACAACTCGTTGATGATAAATGATCTATATTAATACGATGTGGACAATGCAATGGCACAAAAGACCCTTTCGTTCCCACTGAAAGGAAGACTTTTCATCATCACGGCAGACCAAAACGCAGATATGACGTCACACACGGGACGACCTGGACGCATTCAATACGGATTAACCAAGATAAGCATTTATCTTTTTAACTGTGCTCAGTTCACTGGGTCTCCTGGAGAAAGGGGGAGAGGCGCATTAGTAACAGCGCCATCTTAGACCTCATTTGAAATTTGACAGGTGTGCTTTTCATTACTAGGTCAGTGATTTCAAGTTTAAGTATGCGTTTTGCGGCTTTCTTATACATTAAAGCATTCGAACCTGCTTCAAATATTTTAAACGCATTTTTGAAATATTATAAACACGAAGTCTGATAGAGGTGAAACTGGGAATGAGATATTGCGTTGATCTCAAGACATGGGATTAAAGATGGAAAATTATGATGATGATAATATTTTTAATGTGTGATGTATTTAACCAAATCAATAATAAGTATTACTCCATTGAGATATATACGTCGAAAGCGTGGTAAAGGGAGGTTAAGTTTAAGTTACTTTCAGCAGTTAAAGAAAAAGGATAACGTTATATCCCACAAGGAGGTCAAAGAGATGGCGAATTATAGAAAGGCTTGCCAACTGTGCATCAACAAGAGCCTAGCTCTTAAATGTATGATCATGAGTCATAACCAATTCATATCATTTCCAGCTGCACCCATGCACGACTTGTCATGTTTAAAGACCTTGGCATACCATATAAACAAACTATAAAGATAAGAAGTAAATCCTGGATTGCTATCATAGGGCACTAACTAGATGATAACATCGAGTTTTCCTGTGACATATTATATATTGTGAGTCGATATTATACACAGCTTTATTTAGACTGCTTCATGCACATCCAACATTTTGCATTTAAATGATATATCTGTTTAGGTATCGTAGATTTATCCATGCTGGAATAGCACTCGACTCGCCATCTTTGTACTGCCTTGAGTTTGTAAAACCGTTCCGTTACCCAATGTCTGGACTCGATACTTTCTTTACCTAGTCTGACGTCTATCTTTACAATTTGCAATAGGTTTAAAGTAGCATAGATTTGTGCAATTTTGTCAACCTATCTTAATAATAAGTTCCGGTAATCTATGCGGGGGTTGTAACGGGTAAGACAAACAGACGGTGCAAGTTGCCGGCGGTCGACCGTGCGTCAGCTTCGGCCGCGGCTATCTTAACTGCATCGCGAGATCCCTCACATGCAGCGAGACGCATTCAACCGACGTAATTGTCTCCAATGCCCATATTAAGGTAAACAACGACACTAAAATGAGAATATTTTAAATTATTACGGTGTTGGTGAACATCACGGGCGGCGGATCAAAATCACGCGACATGTCCGGACAATATATCATTTTAATTTTCTAGAATTATTTGCGTAAGAACTACAATTTATATAGAATTCTAGATCTTTTTTTATGGTGATTACTTGTATATTTATAAGCTACAAACCTAGGTACATATACACATTTTGTTGTACATAATAACAATTTGATTAAGTAGAGATAGATGTATGTAGAAGAAGCAAAAGTGTCTAGTGTGTAGTTGCGTTCTATACTTTCTGCTTACCCCTAAGGAAATTGGCGTGATGATAACTATGTATGTATGTAACTACTAGCGGCCCGCCCAGGCTTCGCACGGGTAGACATTAGATTCGGAGCATAGACATTTATCAAATATTTTGTCCACCCGTGCGGAGCCGGGGTGGGCAGCTAGTATACTATATGTTAGCCTATGTTACTCAGTGATAAATTAGCTTTCTAACGGTGAAAGAATATTTGAAATCCGTCCAGTAGTTTCGGAGCCTATTTAATACAAACCCACAAAAATACAAACATTCAAATCTTTCCTCTTTATAATATTAGTGTAGATGTAGATTAATTGGTCTATGCTGTCGCGTAAAGACACAATATTTCTCAGCGATATTGTGCCACAAAACGACTCTGGTTAGCACGTCAGTTTCTCCAAAAATGTTTCTGTTCTTGCTTTGCATCTTGTATAACATGTGTCATAGAAAAATAATTGTGTAGTATATAGTTTATTTCGTGTGTAGTATATAGTTGCTAATCCTTTTTTACGCAGTTTGTTTGTATTTAAATCACTTTTTCTCGTCATGCTTAATAGCAAAGCTGCCATGTTTGCTCAACGCCCACCGTTTCAAATAGAATCTGATTGCAACGAAAGTTACGTAATCCTCTGTGCGAGTTAACTAGCAACATTGTTGAGGGATCACAACGCTTGAATAACCACCACGCCACAGAATGTATCGGAGAGCCTTGCGATTGAATTACTAACGACTAGTCTGTCATCTCGTATAACACCCATAAAGACTACAATATTCATAAAAGTTCTTTGGACCTGAAAAAAAAAATTAAAACTTTTTTTTTCTATACGGTTAATAAGGTTTCCAGGACTTCCAACTAACTTTTGTCCGCGTCATGGCTTGGACTTGGAACAAAAAGCCCGTTTGTTGTTCTTTTATTTGCTCTAAAGAGCAACCTAGTCTATTTTGTGAGTAGTCATTGAAAGTTCTCATGAGCTTAAAATACTTTATTTAGAATTCTCAGACAGACACCACTATTTGATTGATTGGTATAGACATATACTGACTCAGGGGAATAAGTCGTGATCAAAAATGGTGCAATGATCATCACAGGCGACATTGAAGCCGCCTTGTATGGCGTTGTTTTGCTCCATGCCGTTGCCCTCGCGCATCGCCATAGAGCGACACTGGCATGTCACAGGAAATCTGGACTTCCGTCCGTCTAGGATGTTAACCCGGCTAGACAATGAACACCACATGTCTGTCCGTACACGTCTATCGTTAACGTAATTCATAATTACTACACATTAGTGCCGACCAAAAGCGGGTCAACCACGGCGCGGCTCGACCGCGGCGAGATCGCGCGTGTTTGTTTACACGGAACAAATAAGATCGATTGATAAACTCGCTGAAATTGCAGTTGCAGGAGCCCGAAAGCTACGACGTATGATGGAAGAACTAATAGTCGGAAGTAAGAATAGGTGTTTATACTTTAATAATACATTAAATATTGCGTTTGTTTGCCATATTTTTAGTATGAGAAAGAGAAATAAAATGTTTTGTGATTTTCACTATTGATGATGATTATGTGCCGTGCCACATTGTATAATATTGTCCATGTTGAGTAATATAGATCTTAGCGCGGGCCCGCCGCCGTTGAACCGCACTGCGCACGACCCGCCTTGAGCCTGGCGATTCTGGCGAACCCTTTATGATCCACTGGCTAGACGATTTTTTTCGTTTTCAATATAACAATATGGGAAAGCCAATAAGGTTATGTCAGCAGCAATTAATGTTTCACTCACAGAACCTGCAAGGCGACATAATGGCGTCCTCGCCCTAATTTACAACAAGTTATGGGCGGAATCACTTAAGTTATTGGAAGCTTAGCAGTTGGCAGCTTGCTTACTGTAAACTGGTATTTACGATTGTGATTGGATTAAGCTTGATATTTATGCTAAGTATAAGCATATCATTTCAAAAACTGGGAATCTTCTATATTTATGTTATTAATATTAGTGTTTTCAAAATCTGCATTCTGCATATACCCTTTTATATAAAACTACTTATATCAAATCTCTGTATTTCTCTTATTTTATTTTATTTCGTATTTGACACAAACTAGCAAACTGTAATGTTGGGTTAAGGTGTTAGTGAAACAAGATGCAGTGTAGCCGGTTACTGACTTGGTAACATCTGTATGCATTTACATACATAAGTACTTTGCCCGAATTAGATTATTTAATATCAGTTAATTTTTTATTATAATATATTTTGAAGGTCAGTTTAATATCAGTTTAATTTAAACGATTTTATCACATACAGTAAATTCGTTTCAAATGTATTAATGTTGAGGTACCTAAATCAATATTAAATATACTGAACAAATATTTTGAACTTAGTCACTTGTCACACCTATATGACACGATTGACACGATTATGAACAGCCCTAAAATATGTGTGTATTTGTATAACAATCAAAAATCATTTACTTAGTTTAGGCCCTTATGAAGGTCTAAATTACCACCGGTTCGGAAAAAAACGCCACCTGAGAATAACCGGCAAGAAACTCAGTGCTCTGACTTTTTTTCATGTAACAATCATGATATAACAATTTCTAACAAAATTCTTCTAGACATTAGTAAGAAATTACAATATTGTAATGTGTATGTAAGCTATTTAAGGGTAACTTTGTTATTTGCAGATACCGTTAGTCAGCAATGATGGTAAAGCGGGACTTGGGACCCCGAGCACCGGGGTCCCATCCTTTACACCCAGGCCAGCTAAGAATAGCCTAGGTCCTGCCACACTACGCCTCGCCGCTAAAACCAAAATGCTTCAACCACCTGCAAAAGCTTTCCAAGCTGCTTCCGATGAGGATTCTGAATAATCATGGTCTCGCCATGTGGCCACTGCAATATTGATTGCGAACGATTAGTACTACTTGAGAATGAGGGACTTAGTTGGACTGTAGCAATGTACAAGTAACAAAGTACTTAATTTAATTATATTGGTGATAAATCGTTGATAATTTTCGGTTTGAAGTTTTATGATACATTTTCCTCGTTCTCTACCAAGTATTGTATATGTAAAATGGAGATTAAGGTAATTAAGTTCGCACAGATTTGTACATATGTATATGTATACCTCACGGGGTAGGCGGAGAGTTTAGAGCTCCATTTCACACTGAATTTACACATCTCTTGCTTCTTTTACATTCATCAATCTTTTCATACGTACCTGAGTACTCTTCGCCTTTCCATTATTGAGTACTTTGGTAATTTGATCTAGAAAGTTGGACCTTGGCCTTCTACGGCTTCTTCCACTAACATTTGCATTGTATATATGTTTTCAGTCAGCATTTCATCACTCATCTATATTCCAATGTATATTAAAACAAACTTATAAGTCTGACCGACTTATACCGGTAGATATATTTATGTACTTTCATACAACCTAAAATATCCTATGGTGGTGATTCGCGCCAAATGTATTCCAATATAATTATTGCTTTAAATGTAATTTATGTCGTGCATATAACATTATAGTACAATCAATTATATACTGCTTAGCGTATTATGTTTGTTTGTTTTCAGTACATTAAAATGAAAATATTGTAAATATATTGCCTTATAAACCTACCTTTAAAAAACTTATTCGGCGTTTTAATTATTGCTCCTTAGTTTAGTAAGAACCTACATATTTGATTATATTGCTGTATTCTATATTCTGTCTATTCTGATAATAATTATAAGATTTTGTAATAAGATTTGCGCGGTTCCAAAGGAGCTTCCTCCCGCGTACAATTCAACTGTGGAATGTACTCCCCGCCTTTTCCCAAAGGAGTACAGCATGGGGTTCTTCAAGAAGGGTGTGAAGAGATTTTTGAAGGGTCGGCAACGCGCGAGTGATCCCCCCGGTGTTGAAAGCGTCCATTGTCTATGGTAACCGCTTACCATCAGATGGGCCGTATGCTTAATTGCCGTCTTAGTGGTATAAAAAAAAAATCAGGTGGACTCACAAAATTTTAAATAGCGCGTATTTGCGTTTTAACAACATGCAAATAGTTATTCATATAACTAACTAAGCTCATGCTTAAACGACTTAAAAAGGAGAGACAGTTCCATTTTGTTTGTTTATTTATAAAGAGCCTGAAAGTAATATTTTATGCGACCACATCTTGCACTTACAACTTCATAAACGTAGGTACCTAAGTATTTAAAGTAACTCTCCTCCAACCGTCACTCTATTTAATAGGTAGTTGTGTTAGTTAATAGCAGCTCGACCATAGTATTTGCTCAGGAGATTACACATGAAATAGGTGGATGGTCAATTGAGGAAACTGCGCATTAAAGTCGCCGTAATGGGCGCGAAGGGTATCTAAGTTGCGGAGTGCGCAAATGACATACAACCCGCCGGTTTCCTAGAAACTACAGATGCAGCTGGGTTGTTGGCGTTCGCATTACAGCTGGTACGTACGTACAGTCCGCCCGTTTAGCTCGGTTTATAAGACACTAGCTTTTACCCGCGGTGTCGCCCGTATGGTTCTACTATCCCTCGGGAACCAAACAATTTTACGATTGGCGAATTAACATATATAATACTATTTGGATTAAAAGTATCCTATATGTTAATCCAGCTTTTAAGCTACCTATTTTCCAAATATCATACAAATTCATTCAGCTAATGAGGATTGACGAGGGTACAAACACACACACAAACATTGTGATTGCCACACTGATCTTTTACTTTTGCGTTATTTCAATAGCGCCTTTTAGCTAATTATCTGGTTTCCGGTTTTAAAAGAATTTATATTCATAATTCAATTTGACAATGGTGCCAATCCTGTTGTACAAATATCACTAAACTCAACCAATTTGACAGTTCTTAACTAACTTGCTATCCCTTTCTCATGTGCGGGGTTAAATAAGGATAGCAATACCTTTAGAACTGTCAAATTAGTGATTTTGTACAAAAGAATTTATCTACATTTGTTCAGCCTTAACAACATACCTACGGAAAGAATGTAATTTAGATTGCTATTTTTTAGAAGCGTCGCTTTCAATCTTAGCTGCAGAACGGCGGCAGATTACATTCGAGAAACAGGAGGTATTTTCAAATGTAATAGCTTTAGGTAAGTACCACTTTCATTTAACAAACAAACTTGTTACCTCTTTCAATTTCAGTGTATTGCTTCGCTGTTTGATCTAACTAAAATATTAGCATACTGTATTGAACGGCACATATTATTATAGGTATCTAAATAATATGCAGTGTGTGTGTCGCAAATGTCCGAGCAAATAATTACTCTGTCGACAGCGATGACTGCGGGAAATGCAAATTGTGCAACTTGCAGCACAAATAAATAAATGCATGTGGACGTATAGAGGTCGCCGGTTTATGCAGTTCTCTAATTATAACATGTAGAAACTCAACTCAATTTCATTACTGGTAGGGCTTTTAGATCTTTCTATATATACCCGTAGCTAGCGTATAGGTTAGTCACGAAACAAAAACCCTGAGTACCTACATAGCATGCACCATGTAAAGTAAACTATGTCGATGAGATTTGAATTTTGAAATATTGGTTTCATACAGTAACTTGTGCACATTGAACGACGACTTTTAAGAAGTGTATAAAATTATATTCATACTTATGGCATCATGTTCATCACTCTACCTTCGCAGGTGAATTCTTACTGACGAAATACAACACAAACCAGAATTAATAGATTTATCTGAAAGGCCGGACTACAATTATAGTACACTAGCTGACCCGACAGGCGATGTCCTGTCTTAGCTATGAATTCATATGACATATACACCGTAGCAAAAAGAGCCTTTAGTTTATCGCGAAATTAAAAAGGTTCCGGTTAAAAAAACAAACAGATAAAAAAGAATTTGCGAAATCAGTCCAGCCGTTCACGCGTGATGCCGTGACCAGGGGAAATAGGGATTCATTTTTATATATACAGATTTATGGAAAGCGATAATAACACAAAGAATTCCAAAGGCCGATCTCTAACGCGCTTTCTAATGTAATAGCCACCGACAATTCTTTAGTGGAATAGCAGTACCTAGGTAATAGATGGTAATAGTCTGAAATAGGCAAGACTAGGTGGGAACGCTCCGGCGGGATGTGATGCAGACTAGCGTGCGCCCGCGCTTCCAGTGCCATTAGGCACTTTCGATGGTTTGAAATCACGCGACATAGTTGCTATTAAAAGCTACAACCGCTTCGAAATTGACACCGATGGATTAGCGATGTCCGATGGAATCAGAGAATCATAAATTGTTAATCGTACATCCGAACTATTAATATAAATGCTAAAGTGTTTGTTTGTTGTTTATTTGTGACACTCCCATGCCCAACCGATCATCATCATATCATCTGTACCCCAGATATTTGTCTGGGGTACAGAAATCACGCGGCCGAAGATGCCGGTAAAAGTGAGATTAATAATAATTTATGTCACAAGTTTTATATTCAGTGACTTCTCGAGTCGTATCTAGACTTATTAATAACCACCATATGTAATTATTTTTTTGCAGTGGACTGCACTAACCTCATTCATAGTTCTTAAGATTTATCTACATAATTATTATTATCTATCTCAGGAAGAAGGTAGTTATGACGACATGTTACTAGTTCGCCTACATCAGTTTTTTGGTCTAGCTCGAGGGATGTAAGTAAATGCTTTTGCATAGATACAAATTTATTCGCGTCCGTAGATAAGTAAACAAATACCTTCCTATTTATCGCTGGTAGTTGCCACTTATTATCGAGCTTACTTAAACTTTAATAATTAATTTAATTTATTAACTTACTTTTACCAAAAAATATGTATTACAACTGCAAAGGATCTAGAATTGTTACCAAATAAGCTATTTATCTTTTTGTCTCGACGCTTAGTCAAAAACAAGTGCAGTGCAGTTATGTTAACTAAATTAACTACTTAAGATGTTAACGAGACACGTGGTTAGTCTTGATCAGACTGTTCCATTCACAAAGACCGTCAACACGATTAGGACTCGCGTCCTGGGGGTTTCGTACGGAGAAAGGGAACTTTTAACAGGTATTATATCCATTAATCTAAAAATAAAATAAAACTAAATTCCAAGAGACGAACGTGACATAATTATATTTTGTAAATTTAGTATCACTTTACTAGTAGGTCTTCCGAAGCTTCTTGAAGTGCCAGTATCCAGTGTTTCATAATGCTGCTAGTCTGGCTAACTGCTATATAGAACACGGGTTTGCAAAGGTAACAGCACGGACATTTTATTGGAGGCGAGACCTCTGCTAGACCGAGTTGTCTTCATTGCTCCCCAGTTAAATTGGTTTCATGTAAAATTTTGTAACTATCCGTATCAGGTAGCCACGGGTTTGAAACTAACAGTTTGAAGATCACGCTCATACGATTTAAAGATAACTAGAGGGAATTGGGATATTCCGTGGGTATTCATTCCCATTGGAGCCGACCGGCTAGCGGCTGGGGACTGTACCTCCACCTTGTCCACAGATGACCGCACTCAAATAGCACTACTTTGATGCAGTGTTGTGTTTCAGCGGTAAGTAAGGTTGCCAGTGCTCCACGCTGGGTTCGTAGTAATGCTCCTAGCACAGTGAGTCCTCATTAACAACATGATTGGGATTGGCTTGTTAGTGATAATCCTGGTATTGCTAGCAGCTACAGGAACTTACGATAAGGTGGGCCGTATGCTGGTCTGCCAGCTTAGTGGTATAAAAAAATATACGTCAGAGTTTGAAGCGAAATAAAATACAAAGAGAAAGATGGACAACAAAGTGTTAAAAAAAACGGTTCAATTATTTTCAGTACGAGGTACCTGAAACCCTAAAACGTTCAATTAAGCAGGTGAGTGGGTCATGTACCCATTAACTCTGTCTGGACCAATATCCCTTATCTAAACCGAAAGCGGGGGGAAACGGCCATAAACATGGCGTTTTATTATCGTTTTATTATCGTTTCGGTCTGCAATGGACAGCCGAAACATTTATTTAATTATCGTCGGAACGACTGATTGCAAGTGGCGAGAGGTTCCAAATAACTCGTTGCAAGGATTTGTTTAGGTACATATTTGGGACTGCTGATGAATAAATATATATTTAGCATCAAGCCACTGAGAAGAGAGTGCTATACAGAGAGACCGGCTCAGTTGTACCTTTTTTACAGTATTTAATATCGTTCTACAATAGAACATACGGATATATGTATATCTTCTGTGAAGATCCTTTCAGGTAGGAGCTTACGTCGATTTACATAGAAAAATAAGACTAGACCTGCCAAAAAAAAGCAGCCGTAATGTAAAGTTTACGGCTTTTCCTTGGAGAAACGTATGTAACAATAGCTAATGCGTAATGCAGTTGCTTTGATTGTATTTATAATCAAAGTGCAGTTGTAACATTTAAGGGATAATTAAATTAATATATATTAAAATTCATTATCAAAGCCGAAATGGTGTTTGGAAAAAATCATAATTACCCTGCAACCTCCATTATGATAGCTAAACCAACTCCCTATATGAAGGCGAAAGTTACATAGTCGTACATTACTTTAATTTTCATACGAGGCATAGCTAACAGCTACAGATTGATAGACAAAAACACAGCGAAAAGTCCAGACAAAGAAATCAGTATAATAAGACACGATAGTAGACAAAGAAGTAGACACTATTTAGATTTGTGTAAGGCCAAATAATTTTAGCTTGAACATGGCTAAGTTACACAACGTTACATCGAGCCAAATTGACAGTTATTAGTGAAAGGATGAGCTTAACTAAAGGGTAAATAAAGTATTACTGGAGTATGACTTAACTTTTTAGCACAAAGGCTCAAGTGAAAGGTCAGCGTGACCTGCCGCAGCTGGCACCACCCATTAGCTATGCGCCGCCGCAGACCGTCTGCCGCGCTTCCTGTGCGCACCCCGCCACCACCCTCGGGTAGCCACAATTGATACAGCCTACATAAATATACTCACTCAAAAATGTAACAATTATATATATGTATGAAACCAATTTCAGGGCCATAATTTACAAGGTACGTGCGATTTTCATGTTTCTTAAAATTAATAGATATTACTTCCATACTTAAATGACGTATATGCTCTGCGAACATATTTTTTACGTCGCGTACGTATTTCGAGTTCCTAGTAGGATCTCTCCACATGACTATGTGATAATTCTCATTGTGATAATTCAAATTCCGGTCAGTCATATTTGTTCCTTGTCTACTCTCTGCTAGTTAAGTAGGTACTTATTATAAAACTCAATAAATATTGAAGATTTATTGGATTTATGTGAATGTTGTAATATATCGTCATTTTCTAAATATATTATTATAAAAGACAGAGTAATTTGTTCCCACCGACACCAATACCTACCTCCTTCACTTACATATCCATTAATATAATGTTAAAAATATCAGTAGTCAATAACACACTTGTACGGACCTTGTTACCTACATTGAGACACGACAAGATGTGTGATCAGACTAGTGAAAAAACATTGCCGATATTTTATGATCGTTACAAAAAGTTTATAGCATTGAAAATAACTTGAGCCGACTAAACATTTGTCTAAATTTAGACGATAACATTAAACAGTTCTCCTCGGCTTATTTACTTGCTTCTTGAGTATGTTTCCCGCACAGACAGACGAGTAAACATATAGAGAATGGCCAGTGTTATGTGTAGCGTTGCCATCCGTCCGGATAAAGCCGGACAGACTAGGCTTTTTGACCTCTTGTCCGGCCAAGTTTTACTGCGTCCGGACCGTCCGACTTTTGTTAGGCTTTTTATACTATAGTTCAATTCAATCACTTTTTTTTGTACTTAGTTGAAATCGTGTTTCTTCAAAAGAAAAGTATGTAAATGAAGACAAAGAAGATTTTTTTTTTATAAAGTTAAGGGTATGTGTTTTATTCAGTTTTTTTTTATCAAAAATGACTTCTTTTGCGTCCGGCTTTGGAATTCACAATCAAGTACGGCTTATAAATATGTATTTTATTGACTTCGATAGTTTTGTCAAAAATCCTTAATTTATCTTGATGTTCGGCTTTAGGACCCAAAAGTCCGGCTTTTTTGACGGGTAAGTCCGGCTTTTTTATTTTTGGAGATGGCAACGTTAGTTATGTATACGTTTGTCTTTCTATACGTTTATTGGGTTCACCTGCCGACAAATATTTAAACGCTGTTCGCTTCAGAGCATTTCATTTTTAAGCTTTTTGAAGAAACTAAGTTTATTCTACACCACTAAGGTCACACACAAGCATATGGCCCATCTGATGGTAAGCAGTCACCATAGCCTATAGCCGCTAGTAATTCCAGGGGTATCACTAACAGGTTCCCAACCATGTTGTTGATGAGGACTCACTGTGCTAGCAGCATAACTACTAGCCCAGCGTATCCTCGTGGAGCACTGGCAACCTTACTTACAGCAGAAACACAACACGACATCAAGTAGTGCTATTTCACTGCGGTCTTCTGCAAGGCGAAGGTACAGTCCCCAGTTGGGCGGCTCCAATTTAAATGGGAAAACCCACGAGAGATCCCAAATCGCCCTACCTCTCTTTTTAAAAGCTCATAGTGTGATAAATCACTGTACTTAAGCTTAAAAAAACTCATTGGTACAGGCCGGGGTTTGAACCTGGGCCCATCAGATGACAGGCCGTAGCTTCATCCACAAGGCCACCACGGCTTAGTCTGCACGAAGAACAATATACGACTAATGCACTCGACATAAATCAATCTTACGTTTTTGATCTTTATAAGCCATTCTGATTTAAAATGTTTCAAAGTTTTTCGCGATATATTATCTACTCAGAGGCGATACCCACATTTGTTAATCGTCGATTTGGTATTCCATTGGATCGTCCCATTCATATACGATAACATAGTGTTCTGTGCAACATGATACATTACTGTTTTGTTAGTTTATACCTTTTTTAATTTAAATAATGCAATATTCAATCAAACCCTTTCATGATCTGCATGCAACTGAGATTGCAAAGGATGAAAATGTTCTGATATGGCATTATTGCGGGTTGAAATAGTCCCAAAAGCACTTTGAGTCTTGGGATCTTTTGTATTGCCCTTTTCCATATACATTCTACGTATCTGATTACTCAAATACTTATTGTATCTGTTGACAGAACATACTATGCCTACTAAAATCATATAGTCCTATGAAGTTGGATGCGCATCGAAAGCGCGTTACGGTCTGCTACAGATAGAAGACATAATTCATGGTTACAGTGCCGCCGGTTATATAGTTCACCACGTAGCCGGATAGAATACTGGGTACATTGTAAAGATAATCATTTACAATGTACCCGTCGCATTCGCAGTCTATTTCGTATCAAAAACAGAAGCGATGTACGTTCGCTTTAATCGAATTACATTGTTGTAGTAATAAACAGCTTGGACTGTCTGCGGGACTATAGTCTATGCGCGAGGATGGGTGCAACAGGTGCGGGCGAAGGACACGCCGCCGCCGCCAGGATAACGCATCCCACGGGAATGCGTCTGCCACGTGACCTTCGTTCGGTATTGTTGCCATGAACGTCGTCGTGTGGTTACATTTCACGCACACTCGCAAGTCTTGCAACCAATGTTTGTGGCTTTGAAAGTACTTTGGGTGAGACTGTGTGCTGTTTAAAAACATTATTTGCGGGGGTTGAAATATTGTATGAAAAGCTACGGTTACCGCTTACCATCAGGCGGGCCGTATGCTTGTTTGCCACCTCAGTGGTATAAAAAAAAGCGAAAATTCGTCATTTTGAACGTTAGAATGTAAAAAAAATGTGTTCATGGATAAAACTATTATATATAACTATTACTACTAATTTACTATATATAATTATATAAAAAATGACATATTCGTTTATTTGCGCAAATCGTAGCTTTACGGCACGGTATTGTTATAGATAACATTGCCGTAGTATTATCTACTCTGAGACATTACCGTGCTTATGGGACTAATGTATAAAGAAAACCTTATTCGCTGCACGAAATAAAAGACTAACCGATATTTCGCCGCGATTTTCTGTGAAGGCAATGTGCCTTCACAGAAGGCTAAAATTATATCGGGAGATCGAAAATTATTTAAGAAAATACAGTTTTCATGTACCTGCATATATTATTTACGGCCCAATTCTCTTCTGCCTTCCATTTCATTACATACCTACTATATTTGAATTTTTAATACATACGCGAATGCATTTATTCGATTCGAAAATTGTGCGCCAATGTGCATTAAAACCTAGTATTTTGATCCGAGTGAATGGAGAGAGGTTGTCCCAACAGGTGCGTGTCAAGGTCGCGATGTAGACGACGTAATGGGTCCCCGAAGCCGCCTGACCTTCGAGCTTTACCCTGCATTTTTTATAACTGGCACCTTTGAGTGCCAATTAAAAGATATGTAATGGAATGAAACTGACTGTTCAACAATGCATAAAACTTTCCTATCCTCCATGTCATGTTGGCACATAATTCTGCCCTATTGGTCGTATACTATAACGCCAGTCTAATCTGATGCCGCATTATTTTTGAGTGGCTTCCGAATTTACATGCGAAATATTTTGTAGCTATACATAAGTATTTGACGAAGTTTCAAACAGTTACGTGGCCCTTCAAACTCGGAAAGTTTCAGTATTCCGCCCTTTATTTTGCAATGCAGGCGTGATATAATGACATACTTTAAATAAAATCTAATAGAAAAGCTGTTGGTGCATATTTCAAATTCCTGATTCCTTGGTTGCAAAAATGCTTTAGTAGATAGGTACCTACCTATTTATTGCATACATTTCTAATATGAGTATGTTACTTCTTGTATATATTCGTAGTGCGCTACGCGACGAAAAACTACTACATTAACTTTTCTAAAATATCAGTTACAAGCATCGCACAACTATTATTTTATCTAAGCATGGTACCTTAAATAGTACCACAAAGTTTTATACCAAAACAGAAAGATCACTTTATAACTACAACCTATTAAATATTATATTTCAAAATATTTTTTCAGTAAAAATACATACAGCATTTTCGAATTCGCTATATTTCGAACTGACTTTTATAGTATATGATTTTATAGAACATGCCGTTTTTTCTTCTTAGTTAATTTAGTATACATGAATATAAATTTAGAGGAATGAAGAAATGTCCGAGACGCTTGCCCATTGACAGGAAATAGCAATTTTTATTTATTTAGATTAGATCTAAAGACACGAACCATCCGGACTTTAGACCAGTGATGGATTAAAATCAGCTTTAAAAATAATTGCTTTTAAAGAGTACGCCTATCTTGAATCTTGATTGAATATAATTAAATTAATTAAACAAATAAATATACTTTTATTTGATTACATTACCATTAAGAATATTTTTTAGGTTTGATAAAAAGTAAAGCTTTTCCCTCATGGTGTGCCTTCGAATAGAATAGCGAGTTGCTCTCAAAAAAAAATTATTTTGTGCTTTTAAGATCGAACGACGACGACTTTGAACGAAAAAGATACTTGATATGTGGTCATATTGAGATAAATTTAAGGCTTCGGGTCTGAGAGCTGGCTCACATTCCTAAAGATCACAGTTATGCATACATATAAAGTACATAGGTACATATAAAATATATACTAAACAATTCCTTGTCTCCATTCATTATTTAATTTTAAAATAAAAAAATAAGAAAACAAACCGACTTTAACAAGGAACGATGAGTACCAAAAAGTGAAAATAACTAAATGATAGTGAATTGTAATGAGACAAGTAAGCATTAGAATGACACTAGGCATTTAAATGGAACACTACAAGTATTGAGATTACACTCGACACTGGCAAAAATAATCCTGTATGAGGATTCATTGCCATAATTTGAAAGAAGAAGAAGAAGAAGTAGTAGAAGAAGAAAAAGATGCAAAAATAGTCAAAATTAAAAATATATTTATTCAGTTTAGGCCGTAATAAGGCACTTATGAAGGTCTAAATTACCACATCCGCCTCAGAAGCCATAGAGTAGCGTTTTTATTCTCTAGTTCAGAAACATTATCACCACAAGTTTACACGTGTCGAGGCCATAATGTAAGTATACAAGTTATTCCCCTTTGTAGCTCATTACAAAAACTGCCCCCATTGTTAGGATAATTCCCTGTAATTGTAACGTTCCTAACGTTGATTCTGTAAGTAATAGGTACGGTACAAGACGTCAAAGCAGTAGCGTGCTATTACGATCATTTGTCGCAGATATGTATGTACGCTATATGGTCACCTGAGCACAGAGCAATCGCGCTCTTTGTGCCGTCTAGGCCTATCCTATGTACACTGAGGACAACTTTGGATGTTCGAACAGTTCACACGGCGGAAATGGAGAAGGCATACGATTTTTAAAGACAGTTTATTTAGTATCATGATTCGTTTATTAGGACAGGTACTCGACCTGCTCACGCTTCGCTGCTGCGAAGAAAAATAAATCTATTTAAATATACAACTGGCCAAGTGCGAGTCGGACTCGCGCACCGAGGGTTCCGTAGGTAGACACAAGTGTTACAACACCCACTTTCCACCTAAGATAATTTGGTGCAAACCAACGTGACAGATTGAACAGACAGGTAAGCCCATTGCCTCTTAGGCTCTACATACGTCATTGATTCTTCTCAGACGTATGCAGGTTTCCTCACGATGTTTTCCTTCACCGTTAAGCTCATGGTGTGACTAATCACTGCACTTATGTTAGAAAAACTCATTGGTAGACTGGTGGGATTCCGTAGTCGGTGAAATAGCAGGCAACGCTACCACACGGCCACGGCTTTAACGCGGTCTTTATACTTCAGGAAATCTATTGTAGCTCATGGAATATATCGATCCGTACTTCTTTGTTGATGGTGAAGCTGGTCGTAGAACTGTAAGGTGACACTTAGAAAATACATGGCTCATCTATCATAAATTCAGCTCGATGTACACTCATGTACACAGCCAGACGTGCACTTAGCATGTTCGGCCGGCCGAAACGTGATCTCGCAAATCGCAATGGCCTGTCTAGACACCGGAGGCCGTCTGTCTGGCCTAGCCATACTCTGGTGCCCAACAAAGCCACCGATTACCAGAAGCTTTCATACACGCATACACATGTGTTGTGTACTCATGATTCATGATTTTCACCTTTTTATGTCTGGCTTGGTTGGATCCAACATTTGTCGATGATTGATCAAAGAGTTGGGTATGATTACATCGTGGTTAAGTGAAAGTTCTTAAATGAGATCATTTTCATCTGTAAATATAAATATGTTCTTAAATACGATATTTTATTTTTTCATCTGCAAATATAAATATGTAATATTTATTTCTCTAACGTTGCGTAACAACATGACAAACATACCACCTGATAATATATAAAAATCGTTTATTAAGTTTAGGCGCACTAACTTTTCGGAAAAAAGCTTAGAAGAACCGGCAAGAGTCTCAGCAAGGCAATGTCTTTTTTCTTAATAGGTTCAGTTTATAAATAAATACTTCATGTATAAATTGAAATCCAATAATAATGTATACAATGTAATTGTTGAGTTCTTAATATGCAGCTACCTACTAAATAAAATTATGATAAAATATGTGTAGCGCTAAGTTAAGTTAAGATACACAAAGAAATATATTTTTTTTGTACGGCCCTTTGGCATTTACTTCTTATATAATAAGTATTTTAATTTTATTGTTATATTATTGGAGTCTACAACAAATTCTTTACATGAGTATCATTTACGTAGGTAACTCATGTCAGCGTGGTCCATAAGCTGGCACAACTCTTTCATTATCAAAATTCTAAACCGTAATTCTTAGCAAACTAAATTTGCTATATTAATGAAGTGTGAGTCGACTCGCATGCATACATTTATTCATATAGGTACCTAAACGTAATAAATTACTTTATATTACCACGAGGTGCGTTCCGAGCCATAAATTACATGTTCGGAGATAAAAAAATATGATAGTGTGATTAAAAAAACGTGTTGCTCTGCGTTAGCTAATAAAAGCGATCGGATCGCGGCTACCGCGTTACGCACCGACCGATGCATATGATGTGTATACAGACAGACGCGCGGCTAGACGGTGATCCATCTAGATATTCGGAAGAAAAACCAGTAGGTATAAAAAGTTGCGCAGACACGGATGTGCGCGCGGCGATGTACGCCGCAAAAACCTGTTGCATTGCATCCAATCACTGGCGAGCTGAGTGCACTGTCTGCTGTCTGAATACTTTTTCGCAAATCACACTACCCTGGAAGCACCTATGATATGCGAAAAAATATTCGTAACGTATATATTTTGATCAGCGCCCCTATCGTGCGTAAAAGGAGCAACTACCTAAGAACTTAATCAAAGCATCAGAACTTTGATTATAAAAGCATAAGAATAAATAATAAAGGAGTACTATTATTTATACTTATGCTACTACATTTCGTAATGTATAATCTTGTTGCGAATCGCAAATGTTACGTGTGTAGGTAGTTAATATTTGTTTGTATCAAAATCGAAGACAGTCACCTATCGTAGACACGATACGATTGCGATACGAATGCTCAAATCCTGTGTGATTGACATACAGTACAACAGATGCAATATTATAACACATCCCATCCAAATAAACATAACCACCGGCTTAACTGTTCGCGACGATAAAAATGTTAAGCCACCACGTTAAATTTTAAGAAACAGAACCTCATAATTTACTTTACAATATTATTATATTAATACATAACAATATAATTATATTATTATCATGTATATTGTATTTGTGTATACAAAATTTTCAGAATCCGTTTATAGATAATCCTATCGCTTATATCATACAGAATGATTTTTAAATTGAAAACAATCTATCCAGTTTATATTTTTATACGCATTTCAGCACCTTACCTTAGGCTTCAGTGGCGGTAGGTATATGAGTGATTATATATACATATATATGTACTAACTACGAGTGACAAAATAAAGAGCTGTATCATTTATCATCCGATACCTATCATTAGTAATATCATGAAGGGTTAAAATTTGTTTATTTTTGTGTATGTATACCTATGTATGCCGTAGGTACTCAGAGACACGGGTAATAAGTGACTATTGAGCCGATTAAACAAACAAATAAAAAGGTCAAATTTCCCAAAGTGTCATCTAAGCGGGCGCAGCAGCGCGAAATACCTTGTTACTTATAATTATTTACTTAAAATATCTAACAATAATCGGCCGTAGCATACTTTCAACGTCTACTATGTTGTGCGAGTGACCAGACTCGAAGGGAATTGCCGAGTTTTATCTTGTTAATTAGTATTGTAGTTTATAATAACTTTATATCAAAGTTTATGAGGGTTTTATCGTTGCCCTGTATTAATAAGGCTGGTTTCATAATAGCAAGGACCGGGCACTGTGCAGATAACGTTGCCTGCAAGTCAGGCTCGCTATCTATATTGTAAAGTACACTGGAACTGGTAAAATAAATTTGTTCCCCTTTTGGATTATTTACCAGCCAGCTTCTACTTCTTAGCTGTTTTGGTCTCCTTTTCTCCATCGTGTTTTAAAGAGACGAGAGATACCTTAGACAGGGCACTGAGTATGCTATTTTAATTGACTTAAGATTGTCTGCCAACGGTTACATTAGCCCCTTTAGAGCTTTGTAAGTTATGCTAGTCTGCTGATACGGTCGTCATAATATATGAGAAACTAAAATAATTGTATCACCAATTATAAAATTTGGGTCATGTCTCTTTTTGAAAGCGCTTTTGTGGAGTCTGGTCGGGTCATCAGTCCCTTTATTTTACCTTTTTAGAAAATATTTTAACAAAATATTTTTTTGCATCTATCAATATTTTATAATATATTTTCATGCCTTCCCATAACAGTACCCGAATAGGTAGACAAAGGTGTTAAAACTACCACTTTTCACCAAAGATAATTTGGTGCCAACGTTACAGATGGCCTGTCTATCGCCGTTATAAGTAACGGCGATAGACAGGCCTACAGGTACTACATACGTCCTTGAATTTCTTCTCAGCCGTATGCAAGTTTCCTCATGATGTTTTCCCTCACCTTAAAGCTCGTGGTGTGACTATTCACACAAAAACTTATGTTAGAAAAACTCATTGGTACAGACCGGTGGGATTCTAACTGGCGATGCTAGAATAGCAAGCAACGCTTCGTACTACAAGGCCACCCGGCTCTTACAATATTTTAATTTTATGTATTTCAATTGGAAACCTGTGAAATGTTCCATGTCCATACATGATCGTACTTTGTACTTAGCTGGATCATTTATATCATGTAAAAACTACGATAGTTTTTAGTCATTCGTTGACTAGATCGATAATGACTTTTTAATCGTTTTTTTACTCGCATCGCGTCACCGTCTGCTGCTCTATAGGATACAATTTTTCCTTAGCTTACATTTTAAGTATACGTACTACACGTTTATCCTGTAATACAAGTGTACCGTGTTGCATTATTATGTCTGGCTTAATCTTACTCAAAGTACCTATATACTTACTCGACTTCGGCATTTAAATGAGCGACTAACGATACATTCTTGTTAAATGCAAGTCATTATTTTTACCGACATTGAATTTCGTGCTGTCGTGTCTGTCAATTGTCAAATTTGATTGCTCGCTTGAGGCAAAGAACACTTATTTAGAATACTTCTTGAACTTAAGGCGTGCGCGCAATTTGGACGCATTTGATGGGAACTAAATTGCCATATAGCTAAGTTATAGTTTGTCTAATTCTAAACTGAGATGTGATATGGCAGATGCAACGGGATCTTTCAACGTTAATTATGCAACAGGCAAAGATGATAGGTTTGTTAATAGAAACTGGGTAAAGGGGCCGTCTAGTCACCCGACATCTTGGCATCACACTTCCAAAGAATACCAACTCGGCAAGGTCAGTACAGACTAATTAGATCGTATAATTAGTATGTCATGTAGGTCAACATTACATTGGTTGACTATGTAATCTTTGGTCATTTAAGGTGATATCTCAGGTTGATAAAAAATATCTATATATATAGCGTAGCGCATATATAGCGTTCCCTACTAAAAACAAACTAGGTAAAATTACAAACTTAACTGTGCCGTTCGATTCCCTAGGCACGGCTATTTAATTGCATTCACCGGAAATAATAAGTTTCTAATTGTAAAATCGCCAGAAAATATAACTAAATACACTATGAGCATTTTAAGCGTCTACTTGTTGTCATTATTAAGAGAGAGAAAAAACCCCAAAAAAACACGTTCATAGTAGGGGAGCCCCTTTAATTGTTTATTTATTTTCATTTTTATTACCTATTTGTTGTTATAGTGGCAACAGAAATACACATTCTGTGAAAATTTCAACTATCTACCTATAACGGATCATGAGATACAGCCTGCAACAGACGGACGGACGGACAGCGAAGTCTTAGTATAGGGATCCATTGATTGCCCATCGGGTTCGGAATCTTTAAAAATCACGAAAGTAAATGTTCACATTCAAAATTATTCTCGATGGCAACAAAAACATGTTCTCAAATTAGGTAGTTATTGTAGTACTCAAGCAAATGATTCAGTTAGTATTTACCGAATTATGATATTTAAATAATATAATGAGCCTAAGGGTAGAAAACACAAGATAAATCGTATTGGTTCGCCGTCGGTCGGGGCTGGCTGTGATATTGGCCAACACATTTTAAGGTTTTTTTTATATTATTGCATGGGAGCTAAACCTTATGTAATAATTGAAGTCTAATCTAACCAAGCACTAGAAGTCTATGTACTTAGATACATATTATGTACGTGCGTCATGCGGTGCTGTAGCAGACTGTTGTATAAAACTAAACATCGCATGTATATACATACAATTGTACATGCATAATATATATAATAATTGACCTGCCCAAATGTCACAAATA
This sequence comes from Falcaria lacertinaria, assembly GCA_951449985.1. NCBI lineage: Eukaryota > Metazoa > Arthropoda > Insecta > Lepidoptera > Drepanidae > Falcaria > Falcaria lacertinaria. The sequence continues at coordinate 3,870,514 of OX602125.1, read as the reverse complement.
TATTCATATTCTTTATATGTATTAGGGTAGGTTTTTTCCTTGTGTATTTTGCAATAAGTTACGTGGAAAAATAAGGAAGTACCGTTTAGAAAATCAATTAATACGCACAATAAAAAAAAACATTTTTGTATGGCAGTGGTGTCGATTCTGTTGTTCAAAATTTCTAAACTTAACTAATTTGACAGGTCTAAAAAGTCTTGCTATCCCTTTCTCATGTGCGAGGTTAAATAAGGATGGCAATATTTTTAGACCTGTCAAATTATTTAAGTTTAGTAATTTTGAACAACAGAATTGGCACCATTGTGTGTGGATCTCAATGATAGATTTCAATGGTCAGGCTTCTTTCATTTTGCTGAGTATAAATCCTGCACACAAGCATGCCAGGGCGGTGGTGATGACGCGATGTTATTAATTGGTACTCATTAAATTTTATAGACATTTCGTCCGATATCTCCTCCACAACCTCGACCAGACACAATAAGAAGTTCCATTCATATTAAATTACCTTTATTTATTACAAATATAAAATGGATTCCTGTCATCGTTAAATATTATGTATTTTGTGGCGTCTGCGTTTTATTAAATAAAATAACAAAGGTTTCAATGGTTCCCATACCCATGCTATCATCACACTCAATCACAGTCACAACTCACGGTAATCACTCAACATAGCATTGCGTTTAATTGACTCCACAGCGAATGCAATAGTTTGAATTTATATTTGATGCTGTCCAGTTTTCCTTTTTCACTTCTGACGGCAGGCCCCATGAGTCTTTATTAGTTCGTTTACGCTTCAAATAAATAAAGTTATATTAGTATTTGAAATGGATGGAAATGGTAATGAATAACGAGGACTACGGTGTGTGTTGAAGGAAAGCGGATATTTTACAGGCGCACAATTTATTACCCTCACTTCGACTAGTTTTCGACGACAGCAAAAATAATCAGTAAAAAACAAAAAGTGTGTAAAAAACAAAATATAAAACTGTCACGAATAATTTTGAATTTGAATAATATTAAACGAAAGAATTCCATAAAGTATTTGCTGGTCGCCAACTTATTGGTGCAGCGATTTTAACGGCAGCACAAGGTGGTCACTCTCGAGGTTGCTAGGCAGCTGTAGCCTGCGCGTGAGCCGTACCACTGGCGACCTGGTTCTCCAAAAACAGCGATGGGATTGGGCCGCACCCTGGGCAACGACTGACAACTTTTTAAGAGGGAAATTGTTCGCCTTTGCCCTTCAGTTCTCATGACCTGTATGCTACTAGTATATTTTTTTACCACTAAGGTGGCACACAAGCATACGGCCCACCTGATGGTAAGCAGTCACCGTAGCCTATAGCCGCTAGCAATACCAAGGATATCACAGACGAGTTGCCATCCCTGTTGTTGATGAGGACTCACTGTGCTAGCAGCATTACTAGCCCAGCGCATCGCCGTGGAACACTGGCCACCAAACTTACCGAGAAACACAACACTTCATCAAACTAGTGTTGTTGAATAACACTAGTTTGATGAATAAATATGAGAAGGAATTTGGGGACGGGATGTTAACAATTCAATCCCTATGCGAACACCGTGTTCCCAATTTCCCCGGAAATTGACCCTTTGGGGCTCATGAGTGTTCAGTGAAAGCTCATAAAATCAACCAAATGGCTCATAGAAAGACGGCGGAATATTGCAGCTCATGCTGGCCCAGCACCGTAAGGTTTTAGAGGATCCCTGTTTGCCAAAAAAATATGGTTCTAAATTCAGTCCCTCTTAGTCTAAAATTCAAATGCAGAAACGTGTTCTCGAGTTTTTGTGCTACTTTTTGCGGTCTAAATAACTAATAGGTATTTCAAAGCTCATAAACAAAATATGTTAACATTATTTCGTACATTCCATAAAAAGTGAATTTTTTAATTATTTTCATGTTCAACTAAATCTGCACGTGTCTATGGTTTTTTCACCACCTCGTCTGTGTGAACAATTTTTTTGCACTGTCGGCAATTATTCGGGTATTACGTATTCGGAATATGAATAACTTGCGCCTCTCCGCAGTTTTGTAAAATATTTATATTTTATGTTAACTTGGTTTATCAAGTTAAGCCTACTATTGTTTCTTTTTAAATTGTATTTGTTACAGTAGTCATTACTATAGTAATAGCGCCATCCGTAAAATAAATGAAGTGCATATTACTTTCTGCCTCTCCTATTGAATTAATTATATTAATAGGGTTCATTTAAGCCACAAATTTATAGTATGCGGATATATCTATGTTTCCGAGTAAATTACGAGTAACAGCAAAAAACCATTAAACGACTTTTTCAAGAAGGTATTTAACAGAACAGCAGGAAAGTGCAGAAGCAATATAAGGGTAAATAAATTATCTGAATAATTTCTCAAAAATAAAAGTAAATGGCATACGAGCAAAGGTTGTAGCTAGGCCAGACAGGCGGTTTCCACGACTCTCCTGTTCGCAGAAGCCGGTAACAAAACAGATCGAGTGGCCGTCTCGATCGGTCCATTGGTCACACGTGTAAGTTTGTGATAGAGGCTACGTCATTCAGCCCGACGTCTTGCATGAACCAGTAACTGGAGCCACTCGTGAGCCAAACATTTTATGGCCCCTAAATTGTGTTTGAGCTTTAGCGCCTAAACTTTGTCAGTAGCATCCATTTTTGTTCTAATTTCAAATGTTTAAAAATTTTACCACTATGGTTGCAAACTGTGACAATCTTTGTTATTCCACTCTGGATATTAGTCCATCTTGAGTGCTGAAACTGATGATTTGCAGCTGCAACTGTGGCAGCAACGATCAGCAACGAAGTCTTTAACCAGCCAACTGCGATATAAAATATCGTCATGCAAATTGAGATTGATTGAACTCACATCTATTTCTGCTATTTATTTACTTTACTTATCGGATGTAAAGTATCGTAGACTGAGTAACTAATGTGTGCGTAAAGTGATGCCACACAAGTGACTTCTCCCACTTAGCTGAATCAAACGATAGCAACAACCTCATGACCGTCTCTATTGCTACTGTAATTGGTAAACCTTAATTTAGAATAGAAAAATACAACAGACTTAATCCTCAAAATACATATATCCTCAGTAATTACCACTCTAGTCACCACTAAAGTATAAAGCTTACATACAAAGGATATTATCCATTTTGTTCCAAATCGGAAAGGGCGGCCAACGCAATTTTTTTCTATATTCAGTTAGAGCTTGCCCGTCTCAACATATATTGCTGAGGCACCAAAGCTGTAGGACCTTTGTCCTCGATTTTATTTGAGTTCGAAAATCAGAATTTTCATACATTTTTGTAAAAAATTGTAATTCAAAATAATCAAAACCAATGAAATGCCTTGTAATGTCCAACTTTGGTGCCATAGTAATAAATGCTCAGACGTACAAGCCACTTTCAGATCTGGACCAAATCTATGAAACATGGATGATGTCCTTTGGAAGGTAGAAGCATGTAGAAGAAACCGCTTGGTAATGATATTTTGCAATTCAATCCTAAAAGCGTTATGTATGAATGTGGACGGGTACAGGGGTCGAGGTAGACTTAAGAAAAGATGGATGGATTGTGTGAAAGATGACATGGCCGGAAAGGAAGTGAATACAGAGATGACGGCTGATAGAGAAGGATGGAAGAGAAATACATATTGCGCCGACCCCAAATAATATGGGATAAGGGCAGGAGAATGATGATGAATCCTTAAAGGGTTCCGCCTTCCGAAGTAGTGTGCGCGGGTGATAACTAATGCGCGGCTAGTATAGCAAGCAATATACTTGAAGGTTAAATAACAGTGTAGCAGTTACATAACCACCTACATGAATACCTGCATAATTACAACGCCAGAACTTGTAAATCATTGGCTCGTTTCCTATGTCTGACCTTTGCTATAAGACGTCGAAGCGCCTACTTGAAAACCAGCAAAATATGGGCCGCGACGCTTTATCATCTCGGTGATCGCAATAACTCAGCCCACCGCAACGTTTTCAGTACCACATTAACCGTGTGATTATTCGCCTCATAAATTACTTTAACCATCGTTGTTTTGATCTAACAAGTCTATTTCTTTATATTTGTAATTTATTGACTTCCTAATGGTTGGCCGGATGGAGGTTTAATTTTAATATATAAAAGAGTTCCTTACTTTATTTTTAATGGTTTAAAAACAATCGTTTTAAGTATTAACATATTAATCGGTGATTAGCATATTAATCGTCGATTTATTGTATACTAGCGGCCTCGCACGGGTAAACATTTATCAAATATTTTGTCAACCTGTTTTTAGACTCTTTCAGGCTATTTTTTATTTTTTCTCTATTTAAGAACAATCCTCGTACTTCAAGGAATATTCTAAAAAAATAATTAGCGAAATCGGTTCAGCTGCTCTCGAGATTTGCGCTTAGCAACACATTCAGCGATTCATTTTTATATTATAGATTAACAGATAGCTAAGAGAAGTTATAAAAACGCAGTACCTACCAACTAATAAAAAATGCATAATGACTGTTGATTTGAGACAATTTTGGGTTTCATTTGGGTATCACTCGCGCGTACAATGTCTGGCGTCACAGACAGATGTGTGATTATGTAATAAATTAATAATACATTTTAGCAATGATGATCTGTTATCAATCAGCCTTATAAGCCCGTAGTTCACATGAACATTGTGGATTACAATAGAATTATCATAATCTCTTGAAGTCCTTTGACCCTCTGACAGGATAGGTCTTTGTAGATCAACCTTGTGTATTAGAATTAATAATGCATGTAATTTTAGCTCATAAACTGAGGGACTTAGATGATTACTTACGCAGAGGAATGCGCTAAACTTGTATAATAAAATAAATATAAAATAAACAGTGGTGGCATGATGCACGTTGCCTAGACTAGACAATCATTATGTCACTACGTCTAGACTCTAGACTAGGTTTTCAAACACGTCGTCGGTGTTTGCGCATCTCGTGAGCCAACCACGTCAAATGCTGCAATTTGATCGTTCATATTGTTTCTACAACGTGTGATATGGGAATTTTCAGTAGGTACTAGCGGATCTACTGAACGTACTGAAACTTACGACATTTGTCGCCATGTGACGTTATTCGAAATACAAACCATTAAAACATTTTCTCTCACACAAGTAACATTGGCGTTAATCATTTTGCCGTTGTTTATGTTATAGCAAAATATAAAATATAAAATATTTTTGTTTAAACCCTTATAAGGCACTTTACCACCGATTCGGACAAAGTCCTTGAAGCTAACCTGAGAAGCGTTAATTTTATACGTCCAAATTTAAACTACTAAATAGCTACTTACTCAATTGAGCCGGTCTAATTTTTAATCGGCATCTGTATATTATAGTGGACCGCGCTCGTCTCTTCTATAGTCTCATAGACCTTTACAATCTATTTTATGGGGGAAATCGGTTGGTTGGTTAACAAGGTGTCAGACTTACTGCTTCTGACATACATTTCCGAAGATAGTTTTACTTCGCAACCGATACTATTAACGTGCTCTTCGAAGCACAGAGGTAAGCGGTCACCCATCTAAGACCATAGTTGTCTTTGCAGTTCGATCGGTATGACCAATGTAACAATAATACGAAGCCCGGCGATGTACACCTATTACTATAGATCACGATCAGGGGTGGCTTATAAAGTACAAATAAGCGTATTTTTTAACACAAACAATTTATCTCAACGCAACCAGCGCTGGTGTCTTTTGTGATAAATGTGATATAAATTGGAAAATACCGAATGAAATAATTGTCTCTTGTGCCCAACTAGACACTATTTTGATAATTTTATATTTAAAATTAAAATTTAAATCAAAAGTTATACGTCCAAGAAGCGTAAAGACGTATTCAATTAAATACGTCAGTCAAACAAAATGTTAAAGAAAATTTACTGATATGTGTGCTCATGATGTGACGTGAAAGAACCACAGCTACCAATTATGGACATATTTACAGACTATTATGTATGTTGTGCGAAGTAATTAATAAATTAATCCAATATTGCGCATATGAAGTGACACATGAAAGAACCCACAATTACCAAATATTTTAGTTAAATTTAATAAGGATACAAAAATATGAATAAATAGTAATATATGGGACAATAATAATACAATCTAAAACTAAAGAAAAAAAACATATTATTATGCATGTTGTGTGAAACAAAAAATAATCCAATATTGCAAAGGCTTGATTCTCTCCTACTAAAGGAAAGGTATCGTAATGACAAAAAAAACTTTTCTTTATCTATATTTTCATTCATTATACATACATATCGGGTCAAGTCCCTCACGGGCTAGGCAGAGAGTAGGTATAGACATAGAGCGCCATTTCACTCTTGACTTGCACACATTTTTGCTAATTTTCCATTCATCAAACTCGTTCCTTCGTCTATCTTCTAATTTACAGAAATTGGTGTGTGTCGCCGGAAAGCGCAGCCAGACTGATTTATTGATATTGGTGTCTGGGGCAAGCTTGTAAATCAATTCAGTGATATCAATCGCCTTTCCCACTCATTTTTGTTACTGACAGTGGACATCGGTGTCCGCTGCACCGGTTACCGGTAATTAATAACGTTATTTTTATTTTATATTTAAAAGTAGTGAAATAGATAAGTAAACATATTTATTCACCAAACTGCATCTCTACACAGAAAAAAAACTAAGTAACCTAAACTATTATAATTAAATAACGATGATAATGCATAACGGAATTAGAATAAAGACACCAAATAACCCGTAAAAACATTATATACCTAAATTTTATAGACTTACTGGTGTAAAACGCACCGGTAAAATGTTATTGTTTGTATTTATGTAAGTACAATCCATTTAAAAATAACTATTGCTGAAATCATTATGAAATGAAATGACGATGAAAAAATAAAAACAATATTTGAAAATAATTCTATTTATCACTACATGGACGGTGACTATGAGCTCATCATACCTGGAGTCGTTGACTGTTAGCGTCACTATGATTAATTGAGGATCAAATATACTGCCTGACCTTCAAAACTTAGTACAACACTCTTCAAATTTCAGCAATTTCTCCTCAACTATAGAAGTCAGAGTTTTGAATGATCAAACGAACTTACTTGAAGTGAAGTGAGATTATAATTATCCTGCTTTCGTCGAAGAGATAAAATAAAAACTTTAACTTTAATATTACAGTTTATTATACCTGAGAATATATTAGTAATAAGCGATCCGCCCCGGTTCGACAATTAATCCAAATTTCCTATGGATTTTACGGAGTTTTAAAGGCCAGTGTATTTTTGTGGTGGAGATAAAATGTCTGGGTTAGTACATTAAGTAATAAATAAGAGTAATCTCTAACAACAGTAATGCAAGAACATCTTTCACAAATAAAAAGCTATGTTATCACTGAGTAACATAGACGTAATATATAAAGGTAAATCTATTTAGGTATACGCGAGTAAAGCTAGTATGAAATGAAAGTGCAAATTAACGGTACCCGAAGTCGGTATTGTTCGGTGTAAATATAAAGTACTTACATCCAGAAATAGCCCGTGCCACCACGAGGTAAACAAGCTATGTAAAGTTGTAGATTCGACCAAATTCTTGGCATCACGCGTCTGCCCGCTTATTTGCGGCTTATAGTCATACTAGCTTTCACCCGTGGTTTTGCCCGTATGGATCTACTATCCCTCGGAAACCGCACAATTTTCCGGGATAAAGATATCCTACATGTTAATCCAGCTTATTAGCTACCTTCCTTCCAGACAAACTTACGCATTTATAATATTAGTGTGATTATAATCACACACAACAAAACGATCATACACCAGATTAGATTATACTAGCATCTGCCCGCGACTACGTCCGCGTTGAGCTTAGAATCTCAGAGGAACCTAAATATTTCCCGGGATAAAATATTTTTTATGGGATAAATGTATCATTTGTGCTAATCCAGGATGTAAAGTATCTGTGTTCCAAATTTTATCCGAATCCGTCGAGTAGTTATTGCGTGAAAGAGTAACAAACATCCATCCATCCATCTATACTCACAAACTTTCGCATTTATAATATTAGTAGGATAAGAGAGTAATCAAAGTCGGCCGGCATGCACATAAATACTAAACTATTATATTAAAGACATGCAGTATAGAGATATTGATGATGCAGAAGTGGTAGTCAAGAATTAAATGAGAGAATACAATTCGCTACGCAATGAATTGGCGTTCTATACTCTCTGCCTATTCCGAAATCCGAAAGGGTCATGGCGTGATGACATATAATGTACACCATAGACAACACAAATGATTAGACATCACACAACACAACCTATTTCTTATACGATAAGAGTCGATGGTTACGAATACGTAGCACAAGTTTGTAATCAAAGGTGACATCCCTGTGTGACATCCCAAGAGAATACAACCGCTACGCTAGAGTGACTTCTTCGGGTGCATCCTGCATGAAAGAAACTAAATGAAATGTAATTATGTAGGTAATGTTGAAATGCAGTATTAAAGTTCATATGGAAAACAAGATAGTCGGTAATTAACCTGCAGGGCCAAAGTAGTAAACAAAGTCATAACCTTGTAAGTCGTAGCCCTTTGGGTCTGGTTTATGTTCATCAATACTTACATGATTACTTAGATAATACTGTTTATACTTAACTAGGAAGTAGGAACTGTTTTTACCTATTACCGGTTTCATGCCTCAGAATTAAGAAAAAACCGGCGCGAAGTGTAGGCATGCCTAGATCCTTAAATTGAATAACGATTACCAACTGTATTTGCGGTCCAAAAACACGGCATCCGTTGACTGCGAAAGCAACGCGACAGCAAAAACGGCTTGGTAATACAAAGTTGTTTTTACAGCCGCTTTACCACGTACGAACAATGTGACCAAAGTAATTTAGGATCAGTTTAAAGCAAGACAATACTTAATCAACTGTGGATTTTCCCTTAGCTTCAATAGATACATTATGTTTTCTTATGAAAAAAATAAAATTTAAAACATATTTTTTAAGGAACCATTTCCGCGAAGTTGTAAAGTTGCAGACTAAATCGCCAGTTATAAATAAATTTTGAATATTAAAGCAGACTAAATAATCTTACACCTGTTTTATAATGTGGCCTATGATGTTGAAAGTATATTAGTTTAGAAGTATAGAAGTTTTTAGCATTATAGTGTTCATTCTAATCTTTCCACAAATACATTTGCAGATTCCGGCCACATAGTGCAGCTGGTAAACGATAAAATATTTCTCACTACATTTTGCCCGCTTGAAAATATGACCAATCCATCTCTTCAAAAAGGGTGTAAATGTAAAGGTAAAAAACTGTTCCGTACTATCATAACGGTAACAATTCAATCCCTTTTTTTTCTTAAATATAACAATACACATTCTGTGAAAATTTTAACTATTATCATTAAAAAACAAAAAAGAAACCGTTTCTAGTATGGGAGTCCCCAAATTTTTTTTTTATGTTTTAGTATTTGTTGTTATAGCGGCAACAGAAATACACATTATGTGAAAATGTCAACTGTCTACCTATTACGTTATCATGAGATACATTCCGCTGACAGACAGACGGACGGACGGACTGAAGCGAAGACTTTAGGGACGTCGGGTACGGAACCCAAAAAAAGGAAATGCTTCTTCGGCTTGGACATATAGCACGAATGAGTGATGTAAGTCTGAAAGAAGAGATATAAGTACAGTGCGAATGTGAGTTGAAGAAGAATCCACGGAAAGAGAAGGTCTAATTTTCTAGATCAATTTGCCAAAGGTACTCAATGATAGAAAGGTAAAGAGTACTCCGAACCGGCGAGCATGTATGGAGATATTGATGAATATAAAAGCCGTGTGCAAGTCACGAGTGAAATGGCGCTCTATACTCGCCTGCCTCGTGAGGGACTTGGCGTGATGGTATGTATTTATGTATGTATGTTCTAATTGTTTTGATCTGAGGTTAAAACGCACGTTTGTAACGCAAACTTTTTATATATACTTGCACTCATCGCGTTTATCTTTTATTATACTGCTCAGTGCTCTTGTCATGATTATGTCATCAGTTTAGGTAAGTATTTAATTACAAATGTATGTAATTAATGGTCGTCATAGTTGTTAATGTATGTTAATTAACGGCCATCACGCCAACTCCTCTTGCACTCCTCTTGGTAACCCCTATAATTTTTATATTTGAAACGGATGTATTGATCAATAAATGACTCGTTTTATAGCTTTAGCTCGTCTATAATTGCAAGTGAGTCGCCGGTCACGTCATACAGTACTAGTGCCAAAATAATTCCAATAATATTCCTCGTAAAAATTTCGTAAACATAAAAAACAAATGAACAAGGCAAGTGTAAAATCCACGTACATTGTATTATTGTTCTCATCGTGTATTCAAAGGAGAGGGGACATGTCACTTTATTTCGGTGATGTTGGTGACAGCAAATAGTATTTTAAATTATTTTGACTTTAAAATTAATTCAAAATTATTTGTCGGGGTCGCGTAGGACATATTTAATGAAACTACAAGTATGTAGGTTTAGTGGTATAAAATCCAAAACCGTTTATTCACTAAAAAAGCCCTAATAAGGCACTTATGAAGGTCTAATTTACAACTGTTCGGAAAAAACATCTAACTGATAAGATCCGGCAAGAAACTCGGTGCTCTGTGCTCTGTAAGTAGATATACAATATTACAGGGGTCACCAATTTTTTTCAGGGGTCACCATCAGGGGCTCTTTTTTTATTATAGCAATAACATTACAATCTCGCACTTCGCGAACAGCGTTTACTTAAGGTCCGCAGAAAATATGCGCACGGTGGTTCGATTTCATTCATACGAACCTCGGACATAGGGATTTTGAAACTTCGAATTTCAAAAAACAAAGTCAGGATCCGATCCTCGGTCAGTCTTTTAAAAATACCTGCAATATAACATGGACACTAGAGCTAAATCTGTTGTACGGAATTATTAATCTAAACTAATTTGACAGTCTTTAGACGATTGCCATCCTTATTTAACCCCGGAGATTTTAAGGGTTAGCCACACTTCAAAATCAAAAATCATTTATTCAGTTTAGGCCCTAATAATGCACTTATGAAGGTCCAAATTACCACCGGTTCGGAAAAAAAGCCACCTGAGAAGAACCGGCAAGAAACTCAGTGCTCTGTCTTTTTTTTTCATATAACAATCATTATATAACAATTTGAAACAAAATTCTTCTAGACATTGGTATGAAATTACAAATATCAAAATGAAAGCTACCAAGTTGGTTTTGTCACTGCTTTCATGAAATACATATTTTAAACTATGAGCGGGGAGCCACTTGTGCAGAGTGAGTCTATATATTCCAAGCATTTTTATCATTTACATAATCATTAATTTTATAATAGGCTTTATTTATCAAAACTCTTTTGACATGAGTCTTAAACTTATCATAATTTAATTCGGTAATAGATTGTGGGATTTTATTGTAAAAACGGACGCAGTTTCCCATAAATGATTTATTTACTTTTGTTAGTTTAAACCTAGGAGCCACAATTTTGTTTCTATTTCTTGTATAAATATTAGGTCCTTACATATGAAATTGGCGTTTTTCGTACTGGCCACTTTAATCACGAATTTCTCAACTTTCACCTTCAACTTCACTTTCAAATTTGTACAGCTATAGACTCATGTATTTGTGCTTCGATGATCGTCATTCATTTGTTTTTTTTCTTCTGTTTTTTTCTGTTTGCGTCACTCATTTTACAAAATGGAAAACCTTAAATATCGCATTATTTACGAGTACGAGTTCCGCCGTGGCACTAGTGCTGCGGAAACAACTCGAAGGGTGAATGATGTGTATGGCGGTCGTGTTGCAAAAGAAAACACAGTTCGTTTTTGGTTCCAACGTTTTCGTTCTGGAAATTTCGACCTGCAGAACAAGCCCCGTGGACGGCCTGAGACTCAAGTTGATAATGAAGAGTTGAAGGAATTGTGGAAGCGGATCCATCGCAAACCACGTCCGAGTTAGCTGCAGGCTGCAATGTTAGTGATAAAACTGTTTTAATTCACTTGAAGCAAATTGGGAAGATTAAAAAGCTTGAAAGGTGGGTACCTCACGAATTGACTGAAACAAACCGGCAAACGCGCGTCGACTGCTGCGTTACATTACTAAACCGGCACAATAATGAAGGTATTTTAAACCGAATCATTACCTGTGATGAAAAATGGGTTCTTTACGATAATCGGAAGCGCTCAGCGCAATGGTTAGATCCTGGCCAGCCAGCCAAATCCTGCCCCAAGCGAAAATTAACCCCAAAAAAGTTACTTGTAAGCGTTTGGTGGACTAGTGCCGGTATTGTTCATTACAGTTTTTTCAAATCTGGCCAGACTATTACGGCTGATGTCTATTGTCAGGAATTGCAAACCATGATGGAAAAGCTAGCGGCTAAACAACCTAGGCTGGTCAATCGCTCCACGCCACTGCTGCTTCACGACAACGCTAGACCACACACTGCGCTACAGACGGCTACTAAATTAGAAGAGCTTCAATTGGAAAGTCTAAGACATCCTCCGTACTCCCCGGACCTTGCTCCAACAGATTACCATTTTTTTCGAAATTTGGATAACTTCTTGCAAGGGAAAAAATTCAACTCCGATGGGGCAGTCCAAATCGCCTTCAAAGATTTTATTGATTCCCGTCCGACTGGTTTTTTTAGTAAAGGGATCAATGAACTACCTATGAGATGGCAAAAGTGCATAGAAAATAATGGTTCATACTTTGATTAATTAAATATATTATATTAAAAAATATTCGACTTTTTGTTCCTCCCATACAAAACGCCAATTTCATATGTAAGGACCTAATATTATGGTTGTCTGAATTTAACTGAAAACTTCTAATGTTCTTTTTTATAAACAATAAGTTCTCAAAGATGTAAAGAGCCGGTAACGTGAGAATATTAATTTTCTTAAACAATTCTCTTAACGATTCTTGGGGACCCATTGCAAAAATTGCCCTGATTGCCCTTTTTTGTAGAATGAATATTGTATCCAGATCCGCCGCAGATCCCCATAATAACACGCCATAAGACATGAGGCTGTGGAAATATCCGTAATAAACTAATTTTGCAGTATCAATATCTGTCAATTGTCTGACTTTCCTAATGGCAAACGCAGCTGAACTAAGTTTCTTTGACAAGGTCTCAATGTGAGAGCCCCACTGCAATTTTGCATCTAGTGTTAGACCTAGAAAAACGTGTTATCAACTAAATCAAGTTTTCTGCCATCCAATTGTACATTCGTGTCTACCTGCGATGAGTTTGGAGGAGAAAACCGTATACATTTTGTCTTTTTTGAATTTAAAACTAGGTTATTGGCATCAAACCATCTAGAAACGGATGCTAGCGTTTCATTTAGACTTATCATTTCTTTGTCTTTTCTGCTCACTCTAAATACCAGAGATGTGTCATCCGCAAATAAGACAATGTCACAGATATTATCCACTACAAGTGGGAGATCATTTATGTATGCCAAAAATAAGAACGGACCTAATATTGAACCCTGCGGAACTCCCATTTTCATTAATGTGCCTTTGGAAGTTATGCCTCCGACACCGACTTTTTGCTGACGACCGGACAAATATGAGGCTACAAGATCAAGGGCATTTCCGCGGATACCATAATATTTTAGTTTGAGCAGTAGCGTACTATGTTCAACGCAATCAAATGCTTTAGATAGATCGCAAAATACACCTAGGGCATCATGTGAACTTTCCCATGCTCCAAATATATGTTTCAGTAATTTTGCCGTCGCGTCACTTGTTGATCTACCTTTAGTAAAACCGAATTGGTCTCCATGTAATATATTATGCGCATTAAAGTGACCTAACATTTGATTTAACATAATTTTCTCAAATATTGTACTCAAAGCCGGCAGTATTGATACTGGTCTATAATCAGAAGGATTTTCTCTAGATCCCGCCTTAAAAATCGGTATTATTTTACTATATTTCATTAAATCAGGAAATATTCCTTGATCAATGCAAGTATTAAAAATGGTTGCCAGTATAGGAGCAATCGTTGGTAGAATTGCTTGAATAACTTTAATCGAAAGTCCCCATAAATCTTCCGTGTTTTTAATTTTGAGTGTTTTAAATGTTTTAATAATATCATTTGCATTTACATGTCGAAAGTAAAACTCTGGAATAACTTTATTAAACGATTTCTTAAGTAAACCTTCGGCTGTATTTGCACACGAGCTAAGGTTTTTTGTAATTTCGGAAAAAGCTCTCAAAAGCTGCTGCGACGTCTAACTTATCCGACACAAGATTCTCGTTAATTTTAAGTGTACTTACTTTTTCTTTAATTCCATTCTTTCCCGTTTCCCTATTAATAACTTTCCAAACCGTTTTTATTTTATCATCGGAATTACTTATTTCATTACTTATATATTTTGATTTTGCTATTTGACAAACAGTTTTAAATATTTTAGAATATTTTCTCACGTAACTGTAAAACTCTTCATTAGTTGTATGAGACTTCTTATAATACAACTCATACAAAGTGTCTCTACTTTTCCTTATACCTTTAGTTGCCCAGTTACTAAATTGCAATTTGTTATTTAGCTTCATCTTTCGTTTAGGACAGGCCTTATTAAATTCACTGCATATAACGTTATGTAATTTTTGAAAACATTCATTGGGCTCACCAGACTTAGAATTATAAATTTTTGATTCTAAATTCTTCCTAAACCTTTCCATTCTATTCTTAGACAGGGGTCTACACTCTTTCATAGAGGTGCTAGGTTGTGCACTATTATGCAACTCAACTAATTGAGCCATATGATCTGATCTAATGCCACTTATTAGCGACTTATTTTTTATATTTCCATTTGATATTATATTATCAATGCAGGTAGACGAAGTGGCTGTTATTCTTGTGGGCTCATTAAATATAATGTCTAAATTAAATGATTTGAAAAGATTTTTAAATAAGCGTGCCTCAGTTGACATTTTAAAAGTATCTACATTAAAATCACCACATATAACTAGTTTTATATTTGTATAAAATAATTTTCTAAGCATTGCCTCCATTGTTGAACAAAATAAACGAATATCCGAATTTGGAGGTCTATTTACACATAAGATTATGTATTTATCGACTTTTAGTCCTGACAACAGATTCGACACCAAGAAGGTAACTAAGATTCAGATGTCAAGGGAAACATTCGCAGCCTCCTAATATGCGGCTGATAAGGAGTATTAACCGAACAAATTCACCAAAATTGTATTCGAAGAAATATAACATCATTAAAGACTGACATCAAATAAATCGTAGCTACAATGTTTTTATGGGAATTACTGCGAAGGCGGCTGCATAAGCGCATTTAAATCAATTATATCTAAATTAGGCACATGATGTGCAAAAACTGAAGTAATGAGTCAATTTTCGAAGACAAATCACTGCTTAGTCCTTAGTCTGTCATAATGGACACACAGCTGGTGATGTTGCAATTACGAAACACGCCACTTGACGTGCAAAGGCATGGCTTTCTCGCAATTTTATCTTTTTAGTAAGGCGACCAATGCCCAATAAAAACAAAAAAAATAGTTTTATGGATCAATCATTAGAATATAAAAAAAAATCAGAAATACACACAAAATAAAAAGATTAAAATATTGCCAGAGCTACCATTACATACCGATAGAAAAGATATTTTCTAGTAGGTACCCGTGACTTCGCCCGCGTAGCAATCCTACTATGGATGGATGGATGGATGTTTGTTACTCTCACGCAAAAACTACTCAACGGATTTGGGTGAAACACAGATAATTTATAACCTGGATTAACGCATAGGATACTTTTTATCCCGGGAAAATTCTGGTTCCTCTGAAATTCTATGCTCAACGCAGACGTAGTCGCGGGCAGAAGCTAGTATAATATAATCCTATGTTAGTCAGTGATAATGTAGCCATCTACTACTACCGTGTAAAGAATCATATAACTATGCGGGCGGTGCTTGTATCATGAGCACTAATCACAATTACTCACAAACGATCGCTTTCATCCGACAGACATTTATTATCGATTGTGATTTAAAACATGACGCCGCCAAGGAGTCGTGGTAACAGGGTTGACAAACCAATAAAAATACGTATTATTTTTCTTTTCTCTTTTAAGTACTAATTAATAACAACATTAAGGCAAAACAAGAATATGGTGCCGTATTTAAGCTGTGGTGGCCTTGTTGAAGCAACGGCCTGTCATCTTATGGGTACAGGTTCGAATCCCAGCTTGGACCAATGAGTTTTTCTAAGCTAAAGTACACCGTGATTAATCACACCGTGAGCTTTTAAAAAGAGATGTAGGGCGATTTGGGATTTCCCGTGGGTTATCCCATTTAAATTGGAGCTGCCCGATTGGGAACTGTACCTCCGCCGTACAGAAGACCGCAGTGAATTCCCGTGGCAAAGTAAACTATTCAACACAAATAAAAAAAAAAACTTTAATATAAATAAGGTTAAATGAGAAACTTAGCAATAGCCGAAATGTGGTGTTGTGCCGAAGTGTGGAGACGAATGCTGACAATACCTTGGACTGCCAAACGCACAAATGCATCTGTTCTAACGCTCCATCCACACATCTCCAAATTACAAAGCTACTATCATCCGTATGCCTACAGCGCATACGAATATATTTTGGCCATTTAATGCGGAAAGGACATAAGACACAGTCCCGAAAAGCTGGTCATTGTTGGGCAGACAGAAGGCAAAAGAGCGCGAGGCCGATCCTCAACACGCTGGTCTGACCAAGTGAAACAAGCTACGTCCTCTATCAATTTCCAGCAAGCCGTGATGAAGTCAATGCACTGGACCGATGGAGGCATATCGTAGAACTGTTAACTGAAACTAAGTGACCACGATCCTCGGTAATGAGAGAGAGCAATAGCCGTGTCTAATAGACACTATTGCTATTGCAACTACCGCAAATAATAAGTTTGTAAATACGCTTTTTTTTTTGGAAATATAACAATGCGTCTACTTGTTGCCATAATTAAGATAGAGAAAAATACACGTGTCTAGTGGGAGAGACCCCAATCATTTTAAATTTATTATTATTTCTTGTAAAAGAGGTAATAGGAATATATATTCTTTGAAAATTACAACTGTCTACCTATTACGGATCAAAAGATACAGCCCGTATCGATAAATTGACAGACATACGGACGGGCGGACAGGGAAGTCTTAGTAATATGGTTCCTTTGGTTATTCTTCGGGTACATCACCGTTAAAATGTCCTATCCTATCTCTCAAGTTGGACCGAATGAATACAAATCAAAAAAAGATCGGTTAAAGTAATTTGGAAGTTTAGCGCGGACAAACATCGTGACACGGGTTTTTTTTAAATACTTAACAGAATTTTCCATACATTGTTGTCAAAGATAAATGTTATTATTCTATTATAAAGTAAAGTTTTTTCTTTTTTACGAGCCATAATAATGTTATTAATAATTGGTTGAAGTAGGCAATTGCGTAACACAACATTGTAATACGACCTTTTGACGAGAAGAGGTTAAGGAAACACCTGGTATCCGTAGGTGTTTAAAAATATCTTAATTGCAAACAGTGCTTGCTAATGTTCTTTTATTGCTTGTCCTTTTGTTATTGAAACCGCTGAATAATGAACACGTTATACTAAATTCAAATACGTATTGTGCTGCGTGCCAATTCACAGCTTTATTTTGTGGCTAATGTCGTAATTATTTGTTATTTGTCGGACAAAACAAGCAGTTAGGATTAAGATAGGCGACAAGCAATTTCTTTATTTATTCGTATTTATCGTTTTTTTTTCAAATTGGCAACCCTAGACTGGAGTTATTGAATCACCTACGCACTCAATCTAACGCTCACGTGATCAAATCAAATCACTACCAGATCAGCCTAAGATAGATCCGCGTGATCTCCAACCATATTTGAACACTACAATTTTTTTTTAGGACTAGCTGGTCAGCCAGCAGCTGACTGCAAACCAATCTTAGTAGAAATTTGTTTGCAGAAGATCTACGGTGGTATGTACCTACTCTGCTGCGAGGGTTGAGGAGGGCTCGATAGTCGGGCATCTTTAGTGAAGTGAAATCTTCCTTCGCAGCTTCGTCTGTTTGCAGTTTGCATTTCATGTGAGCCAGTACTTTTCCAATCACACTAGGTTGTCAATTGTGTCGATTCTGTTGTACAAAATCACTAACTTTACTAATTTGACACGACTTAAAGTATTGCTATCCTTATTTAACCACACACATGAGAAAGGGATACCAAGACTTTTGGACCTGTCTAATTAGTTTGGTTTAATGATTTCGTACTGCAGAATTGGCACCAGTCTCGTAAAACTAACTAATAACATTAGCACTAATATTACACATGCGAAAGTAATTGTTTCTAGGTATTTTTGTTAACCGATCATGATTAATTTCGACAAGGAGTCTTTGTTATGATGAAAGATATAGATTTATTATTCAGCGGAAAATTCGCGTTATTTAAGTTATTTCCTAAAATCGTTAGTTTGTCGTATCTAATGCACCCCCTCCAGTAAATAGCATAGTATATATAGCAAAGTGATAAAGGATAAACTATTTATGTGTTCGGTGAGCTCATAATGCTCAAGGGTCGGCAACGCGCGAGTGATACCTCTGGTGTTGCAAGTGTCCATAGGCTACGGTAACCGCTTACCATCAGGCGGGCTGTATGTTTGTTTGCCACCTTAGTGGTATAAAAAAAAGGATAGTGGGTTTTAATCTCGTTGGCAACAGCTTTGAAACACATATGATACTTTGAATTACATATACACACCTACAATGGAAGGAGTTCCGTTGTGGGGCTCCGAGAAATTAATGTTTTTTATGACTACAACAATATTTATATTCTCTATATTCCCCATCATAACATCAATAAATTGGGTTGACATTTTAAGTTTATCGTTTTATCATCTGTTTCTATGTACATGAGCTGCTTTTTTTGCACGTCAATGTTTTTGTGTTGATTCATTCATGTTTTATCACCCACCTTTAATATTGGGACATCCGTCAGTAATATTGACATCATGCAATCGGCGGTTTCTTATTATAATTTATGCACAAAAAATGACATTTATGTGAATGAGGACACAGCAATCACGATATTGTGCTGGTGACCATTTAATTTGACAGAAACTAATGATAACTACCTTCTACGGATGAACCTGTTCACTGATTTTTTACATAATTTATATGGGAATGACACCGTAGTATTATTAGCTCGGCCAAATAAAGAAGGTCAGGTTGTGACGTTATTGAACCGAATCGAGTGTCGATTATGTGCGAAGCGTTCCGGTTGGCAACACTACGATGCTCCTGCCTGACGCGGGACCAGTTCGGCCCGAATGGATTTCCTGAACTATTAACGCCGGCCATGCTCGCCTCTCAGGCTACTGTACATTTTCTAATGTTATAGGTACTTGAAAGTTTCTTGCTATAAAAGAGAGGTAGGGCGATATGCGATATTCCGTGGGTTTTGCCAATAACATGGAGCCGCGATGTTAGGGACTGTAACTCCACGTTACAGAACACCGCAGTCGAATAACACTACTTAGATGTGTCTGTTGCATTTCTGCGGTACGAAAGAACGAATACGATGCGCTTGTAGTAACGCTGCTAGCACAGTGAGTCTTCATCAACAACAGGGCTGAAAACGCGTTAGTGATACCTCTGGTATTGATAGCGGCTATAGGCTACGGGGATTAACCATCAGGTGGACCCTACCCTAATTTTATATATTGTTTTGGGCAATACAATTAAACAATCAATTCTCTAACTTCGTGCTCTGTGACAAATACTATGAACAATATTATGATTTTAAAAATGTCTTCACCAGTGGAAAGCTACATTATCAGTAGCATAGGTCGTTACTCAGTGGTTATATATTATATTGCGACCCGGGCGAAGTCGTGGGGAAAGAGTTAGAAACACAATATTTCCAATTTGTAAGCTGGCCGTCGTTGATAAAAGGCAGTTTTGACATACTTTCCCTCCAAAACAATATACTTAAGTTGATAAGAGTAATAGAACAAACACACTTTTTAGAAATGTGACGCGATTGCGCCCTTGAAAAGACTTCAACGCTTAACCGACATGAGGTTCATTGATCCAGCGCTGCTGTTATTGAGCACGCTTTAATCTGATTACCTCCATTGTAACTATGTGAATGGTTACATAACCAATGAGTAAGCTTTGGTAATAAAACATTCAATGTCATCCACTGTAGATGAGAGATCGTAATACCATTTGTACCGCTGTTGCTGACCGCTAATGTTCAACCTGTATTTAACAACTGAAGTTAATGAAGTGTTCGTATCAGTGTTGAAGTTGGTTGTTAGATGACAGTTTGGGTGCGTGGTGCGAGAGGAGAGGCATGGTGCGTGTGGTCGGACGGCATGAAGGCGGAAGGCCGCGGGACGCGTGGCGGCGTGGCGCGCCGCGGCGGGTCGTCGACTCGGCTCGCCGCTGCACTTGCACCGCTGGCCGCGCCGGCGAGTGCGGCGGCGAGTCTCGCTCAGTCAGTCCGCGTCGACTCTCCGGTAGGGCAACAGCGCGGTGGATGTGTCGATGCGGCACGTGTCGGGGGTGGAGCAGCGCGCACGTGCCGTGGCTGTCGTGTAGTGCCGCGCCGTCGCCCGAGGAGCGCAGAGCGCCGCACGCGCCGGCATGCGACGCTAGCGGGAGCATGCGGCTGCCCTTGCTGCCGCTGCTCGTGCTGCCGCTCGTGCTAGCGCGCCCGGCAGCAGGTGAGACTCACACTATTTCATACACCGCACACTATTCCTGCCACAACTTTTAAGCATCCATGCATGTTCAAATTTACAATTTGCAGGTTTTATAACTGGAGAAAGTTTTTTTTAATGAAATTCTATATTCTGACCTCAAACATAATTATACAGTGGCATGGCAAATAAAAAAAAGTATTAAAAACGCCGTGTGCGCGATGCAAAAGTAAAGTTTTGGCGAAAGTCGTAACATAAAAATAAGAATTTCTCGAGTGTAAAATATTTTATCGTTGCAAGTGGGCACACGGGTTGTTACCTATATAGTGTACGAACACGAGTCGGTATTGTTAAAACTTCTTTTGGTTTTAAAAAGAGCTATCAGTTTTTTTAATTGGTGTGTTCCTAAGTAGTAAGTAATAGGGGAGTGTTTATGAGTTCAGTACTTATTAGCGGTAAAGTAAATGTGGGAACGTTATCATTAAGTGGAGGGTATAAATTGATAGTAAGTGTAATTATTGAGCATGTGATATGATACGGCGAGCCGTTCGACCGGTGTGGCAGCTTCCGTCTCGCGTAACGCGCGCCCGACACAGCAGGCACCAACGGTCCTATATTTTATAATATCCCAAAACTAAAATGCGAATTCGGTAAGACAACAAATAGATATTACTATAGACTAAAGTTGTTATTATTAATCAAGACATAATTTACCTACTACTATTAGTACTAAAGTACCTAAATTTAATAACATATGTAAAATACATAGATTTTTTCTTTACGTTTTAATTAATATATTAACTTTACCCAAAAATATCTGAACTATCAAATAAACATAATTCTTTTTAGTTTTAATTTTACATTCTAGGTATTCTTTATTTAAAACTATTTACCTAAGTATTGTTTTTAGTATTTAATAAGTAGTAAAGTTATCGAATATTATCAAATTCAAGTAGTAGCTATTAAGCTATGAATAAAATATGAAATATTAAACTATATATGAAATATTAAACTAATATTAATTAATTTAATATTTCATGAATTAGAAGGGCAATGACAATTACACCAATTAGAATTAATTTTAAGTTTTAAAACTTATATTTCTGTAAAGATCTCATCTGTTGAGGTTTTCAACAAATGTTTAGTCCCGTCTTTCATTACACGCGTTGTATAAAAACAGCAGTTTTCAACGACCAATCACAATACGCAATATAAATTCTACAACGCTCACACATTCAATTAACATTTTTCTCACTTCCGCTGAAAATATAAGAAACTTTTAAAACAGCGAATCAAAAATATAAGCGATTTGGCTTTTTACCAAATCACCAACTGAATGGTTTTGTAATTTAAAAAAAACTTGTAGTAGTAAACTGAATCTGTTCTGTTTTGATTCCATTGAATATTTGAAGTCGATGTTTTGTTTAGAAGCGAAATCAAAAACATTTTTTTACCCATGGTGGATTTATTTATTTATTACGCACATAAAAGATTTTATAAAAACCAGTACAAAGTAAAATGGTAAAAATCTAATTCTTTGGCTAAATAATCTGGATAATTACAGAATAAAATTATTTTATTAAAACTATACTTTTTATTAATTCAGCTGTTGAAAACTTCTATGGGCCGAGGTAACCTCTTACCATTAGGAATACCGTATTTTTGTCGCGTGGCATAAAACATGTCTGGGGAAACTATTTTATATTTACATAATTTTCAAATATTTTGGAATTTTAATATCAAGAGGGAGAGAAAAAAGTATCTTAAATTTTGTATCGTTCTGGCTTAAATTTTAAATCAAAGTTAAGGAAAATTATACAAACCTAAATAATGTAATGAATGCAAAAGTTTGAAAAGCTGTGTGCTCACGCAAACACGCCAAAGCTGTGTGCTCACGCAAACACGCCAAAGCTGTGTGCTCACGCAAACACGCCAAAGCTGTGTGCTCACGCAAACACGCCAAAGCTGTGTGCTCACGCAAACACGCCAAAGCTGTGTGCTCACGCAAACACGCCAAAGAAAGGATTTTAAAAAGTACCTATGTTTAGAGTTATAGTCTTTTTTGATGAAATGTCAATGGTAATTATTTTATTATACTGCAACTGACTTATTGAAAAAACAAAAAAAACCTGTAAATATTTCAGGAAGACAGGAATTTAGCGTTGTTGTGTAAATTTTAAATTTTAAGAGCGATTGTTTTTTTTTTATTAAAGAAATGTAAATAAAAAAATATAATATTGTTTTTAACATGTAAT
The DNA here is from genome assembly GCA_951449985.1 of Falcaria lacertinaria. Lineage (NCBI taxonomy): Eukaryota > Metazoa > Arthropoda > Insecta > Lepidoptera > Drepanidae > Falcaria > Falcaria lacertinaria. Next base: position 3,847,466 of record OX602125.1, on the reverse strand, counting down.
TAAAAAATACAATGAGCTGTAAAGTCGGTAAAGACACCTTGTGTACCTATCCATGATACGTGTAACTTCAAACTTGTTATTATATTATTCGCATAAAAACATTATTTGTGCAATACAATATGATTTAAGTTGTGATGTGATGTGATCCGGCTTATTACAGTTGTTTGAACAAGTCAAGTGATGGGTGGCTATTCCGCACTTCTCTTTAACATTAATAGATTACGCTTTTGGATCGTCTACGACTGCATATAGTCATGAAAAAACTAGAATATTTATTGAATGTTTGGTTCATAAAATTTCTTTCGCACAGTAGTTTGTAACTACAGATTTTGGTTTGCAGTACCAAACAGCTTGACTTTATGATTCTCTAATTTTGAAATGTCTGTGTCTCGCTAGCTACAAATGGTCATATGAAATAGATTAAACTACTTATACACAATAAACACTTAACCTACCTACTTATAGATGTTCTTGACATCACACAACGAAAATCAAATAGTCAGTTATCAAATCAGAAACTGATTCAGTCGTTGCCTTCTGTAGAATAAATATCACTGCGGAGGTACCTATCACTCGTTCGTTGCTAATTGGTTGTTGTGAAATGTCGCAGAGTAGATTTCAGGGCTTACGAAGGCTTCTTAGGCTACCACGAAATCACGGAAGATAGCAAATGCCCGTAAGATCGGTTAACACTTCATACTTAAGGAAAATATCCAAAAGGGACATACTGAAAGTCTAGTAATTTAGTGTTGTGTTTCTGCGGTAAGTAAGGTTGCCAGTGCTCCACGAGGATACACTAGGCGAATAGTTATGCTGCTGGCACAGTGAGTCCTCATCATCAACATGGTTGGCAACCCTGGTATTGCTAGCGGCTATAAGCTACGGTAACTGCTTACCATCAGGTGGGCCATATGCTTGTGTGTCACCGTAGTGGTATAAAAAAACTGAGATTAATTTTATTTGTGAATATAATTAGGGTTCTGCGTAAGAAAACCCATGAATTTGTAAAAAAATACGCGCGTAAGTAGTCGTGGCCACGGCTTGTTTGTACATGCAATATATCTTCTTTTACTTAGAAACTATTTGAATTCGATAGACATTTGACGCATTTGTGACGTCATTAGGTTGTTGGTGGTAATTGGAAAATGAGAATAATTATGGTCAATGTCGTTTTTTCCTATCAATTTGGCTCATGGCATATTTGCACTGGAGCGAAACACTAGAAGTCGCTGTATAATCGTAATATATCCGACCGGACGCAGCATTTTCATTTAGCCAACATTCTAGTACGAACTCTGAAATGATTTAGCGCGTCCAAGCTATGTATGACGCAACTGACTGAAAGGTAAAGTATTGAGAGTAGTAGAGAACAATTGTTCAATGGACCACTGAATCTTAAACATGACTTGGTAGTCATGTTGTGTCACGGCCAACTATGTAAGACTTCATGGGTAAGCGACAAAAACGAAGATAATTAATATTTTTATTTTTTGTATATTTTATTTTAATTTCAAAATACAAACTCTAAATTCTAACGAAATGCGTTTGCCTTTGACAAGCCAATGGCAAAGATAACGAATTTCCCGGGTTCCATACTTACATCTACATAGTATAAAGCAATGTCGTTTCCCGCTGTCTGTCTGTACTGTATGCTTAGATCTTTAAAACTACGCAACGGATTTTGATGTGGTTTTTATAAATAGATAGGTTCAAGGTTTTTATATGTAATTAATTTATTTTTTGTAGGTATTTACCCTATATGGCTAACGCTGGGTCGCTATTCAATTATAACGGCGAAAGCAAGTATTTGTATTATGACTTTTTCACGGATAAGCCACTGCACCGATGTTGATAATTTTTTGACGTATGAAAATTAACACGTGTAAATGACAAGGTAAGAAGCTAGAAAGTGATCTATAAAACTTAAAAATACAGTCATTGCAACAGGGAACATTGCACACTAACCAAAACACTTGCTAGTGTTGTATCACGTCGAAAATATAGCGCGTTCCAATTTTTGAGGTGGGTTTGAATAATTTGCCCATAAACTCGGCTAGTTACCTGAGCACCGGCGTTTAAAGTGAAATTAACGGCAATTAACGCGTACTTGTACGTATTTAATATCCACTCGCCTGCATAACATATTATTTCTCTGTCTGCGATACATCCGCTGTGCTAGACCGCCGACCTATATCACCTATATGTAGGTACATACGCGTATCCCGGGTTATTATGAATAATGAATATAAATAAGAACCGCACTATCATTAAAGTCCTTTGGGTGACTTCATTAAAAACTTGATAAGTGCCCGTAAACTGATATCAGTTGTGTTGCAGCAATCAGTTTTTACACCTTCATTACGAACACGCTTAGATAAATTACGTTACTATGTATCGTATTCAATAATAGTACTTTAAAGTCGAAAATTTAAATAACTCATAAATGTTAGGTTTGTGATTTTGTGCAAATTTCATAAAGCTTACCATCTATTCCTCTATTCTCACGTTTCGCCAAATTTCATAAAGCTTACCATCTATTCCTCTATGCTCTCGTTTCGCCAAATTTCATAAAGCTTACCATCTATTCCTCTATGCTCTCGTTTCGCCAAATTTCATAAAGCTTACCATCTATTCCTCTATTCTCTCGTTTCGCCAAATTTCATAAAGCTCATCTATTCCTCTCTATTATCTCTTTTCCCCAAATTGTATAAAACCGCCATTTGGTGGTAAAGTAAATTTCGATATCAAAAGTGCTATAACGGGGCCCTAACTGAATAAAAAAAAAAAAACTGTGAATATAACCCTCTGAGTCGTTTAACTTTCGCATATCTGTATATGTGTATACACATATGCGAAAGTAGGGAGTAGATGTGATTAAGATTTTCATTTAAAATAAAAATTCAGTATATAAACTAGTGAAATGCATAAGCTTGCTAATTATTCGAGTGCATTGTACGGATATGTTCGGGAGCGAGCGCATCTTTTTATTTGCATTTGTAAATAAATATTATTATCGAAGGGTCGTCTGGCCGGGGCCGTGCGATTATTCGAGAGGAACCGCAACGGATCGGCTAGCGGCTGCGGGTTGGTGATGCGCGGTGGCTTATTAGCGACTGTTATCATCGATATCGATAATCGAATAAATTATCCTCGAAAAAAATAGTATTGTGATCATCCTCTTATTTTCGTAGAACAATGCACGTAGGCAATGTCCCAATATGTCGTTTATTGTTCTCCAATATGCACATTACGTCGCTGCTAACGGGTTTATTGCTTTGGAATGAACGCGACCGTCTGCATGCCAAGCGGCGATTCCTGGTGATCGCCCCTTTGAATTATGCGCATGGGCACGCTTACGCGTCTGCATTCAATCGCCTCGTGAGATTTATGTGAGTCCCGCCTGTTTGTTGGCCACATACAAATTTTTCCATGAAATTTGACGCGTGTGTGAGCTTCGGGTTTTCCTCTTAATCGTAGAGTCACGTCACGTCACGCAGAAGCGTGACGAACATCGTTCAGATACCTTTTTATCGTCTCATCAGTGCAATCGAGGTAGCATGCAGCAAATGATCTAAGTAATGAGTATAATTCATTGTAGGGTCCAGCATTGAAGGTCACCAGTATCCTGCATTGAGAGTTGAATTTTGTAAATGTGAACATGTGTTTCTTGTAACTACGTAATTGTAATATCCTGTTAACGATTTCCAAGAATATCGTAGCACTTACGTGACTCATCAATCCAATATCCGCGTGCTTGGCGGTAGAAACAGTGACCCGATCTCCATACACCACAGCAAATGCTAATCTAGTTTATTTCGAAACTAGCACACATCGGTCCAGCCTATTCAAATCCACGTTACCATCTGTGACTATAATCCGTCATAGATTTAGGAAAACAATTATTAATAATTCGTTTATGCTTACTACCAGCGAATCCCAATTTGAAATGATTAAATTTATCGATAAAATTGTTGCAACAGTGGTCTTGTCTGCGACATCACTAGGGCGAATGCATCATCGCGGTGCACCGCGGATTCACCGGCAAAGTATTGTTAGTTCCTAAGAATTGAAAAAATGGAGCGCAGTCAGGCGGCGACTAAACCAACCGCAATTCCGGCTCTACGATGATTGATCTGACAATAATTGCTGATATTTTATAATTCTTATAGAGACTTGCAATTCATCTTTTTATGTCATAGTTATTTCTCTTAATTGGACACAGCGCAATATGTTACGTGTAACAAATACATACATAGAGTAGATGTATTTCTGAGAGTAAAATCATTTCTAATAAAAATTGTTGATATGTATCTTCACGCCTTCCCACAAGGGTCCTCGAAGAGGTAGTCAGAGGTGTTACAACACCCCCTTCCACCGAGGATAATGTGGTGTGGAATTGTATGGACACTTAGAGATTAATATTATGTTTTTAACAGTTTAAAATGAATATTAAATTACGCATATAACGAACACTTAAAATGGTACGCGTCTAGTTAAGCCAACTAAGCTATTTGAATAAAGAATAATCAGACATCACTTCGTTAATTGAAACCCGTTCTAGTAACCAGTTGATTTATGCGAAATTAAAACCTTTAATTAAACGGCTAGACGGGGAGTTATCATATAATGTGATTCCAACCCAGACACCTCCTTGAATATGTCCTTCATTGCCCCAGAAACTAAAACTAGGTCGGCTGGAGGCTGCCAGACAATCACAATTTTAAATTAGAACCCCAACTTCAGTCCAGACTCCAGACTGAATAAAATTTGGAGTAACTAGAACTATTAGGTAAGGCATGCATTTAATTTGAAAGAGTTCATTTATATGGAACGGCGAGGGGACCCTAATTTCATAATTTTATAGCTATTTGTATTTATAATAAGGACCACCAGATACATGCATATTAAAATTACTTAATGTTAATTATGAAATAAGATAATATATAAGCGTTCATATACTTATACGCGACCACTCCTTCTATTCTATAGATAACTAACTAACGCAAGCAAATATTAAAAACTCTAAGGGCCGCATACTGAAACGCGACTCTAATTTGATGCCACATCAATTTTGAGTGGCCTCCGATTTTACATGGGAATTATATGTTGACGACGCTTCAAATAGTTACGTGGGCCCTCAAACTTCAATGTGGTTTACTGAAATCTCTATATATAAAAATGAATCCCTATTTCCCTTGGTCACGGCATCACGCGTGAACGGCTGGACCGATTTGCTAATTCTTTTTTATTTGTGTTTGTTATTGTTAGGAGAAGGTTCATATGAAAATAAAAGTTTTTTAAATAAATCCTTTTAATTTGGCGATATTATTTTTAATAATTCTTTTGTTAAATATTTATTTCACTTACTAACATAAGTAATTGAAATGTGAATAAAGAATACACTGTAAACAAAACAAAAACACTACGGATATATATTCCGAGATCGTTATGTACTCTTCCACTGATGAGTCAGTAAAGACGAGTGATAATTAGCAGATGCTTAAACATAAATAGACTAACTATTTACGAAACAAAAATAAACAATAAGTATAGTATACGTTTTACGAAAAATATTTTTTCAAAAGTTTCGCGTAAACAAACCTACTACAACTAGCTACGTAGGCCTAGAACAAAACATGTTAATAAATCTTATCAAAAATAACATAGAATAATGTAGATTTCTCAAAGGGTTTCCGGTAAATGTTTTTATTATTGGGCTCAGAATTCGTCACTACGAAGATCCCTTGAAATATCATATTATAATGTTTTGAGCGCGTCGTTGCCAAAATAAATAGATGGCTGTATACAATAAATCTTCCTTATTTTGAATTGTACATATTGGTAGGAGGATGTTTGTGAGATAATTTTAAATTAAAACGCTATTTTAGCTCTATCGTTCGACATATTCTATTCTTGCGCCATTCATGTGTTCGGTCGCCACGAGAATAAATTTGTCACGAAACGGTGGGCTATTATAAGAGTTCGTCCGCTCTTGACTCCCAGAGCCACTTGTTGTCGCATTCGTTTAGAATTTGCTCGCTAATTGACGCTACCAATGTTAGAACATGCATGCCATAAAATCGTTCGATACCTATTGCTTTTTATTTGCGATAGCGTGGTATGCTGAGACTTTGTATGTAGCATGATAAGATGTAAAGCGCAATGGGATTGGATTCCCATTAACAATTTTACTAGGGCTATCTGACTGGAGCTATACTTCCCCTCCGCCTTACATTTGTGTAATAAAGTGAAGGTCCTGCCATAACCTAAAGTAACCTAATCCTCTGTCATAAGGTATCTTTCTAGATATTCCGGTAGCTTAAACAATTGTGTATGGGAAAATTAACAGCGCGGCCCCGGCGAAAAGTGGAAAAAAAAACTTATAAAAAAATTGACATTTTGAGAGTAACGTTTTGCAGTAAGTACGTAGTCTAAAGATTGCCAAGGCTACATAGCTTCTAGATCTAGAGGGTATGATGTGCTGGCACTAAGAACAATAGCTGTTAATTTTATATGCTCTACTTCTACCATAATGGTTCCTCTCAACATAAGGTTGGAAACTAACGGAATACTACACCCCGGTATTGCGATCGTCCATTCCATAGGCAATTAATCGCATATCATAACCACCTGTGCAGTATAAATGCATTACGTCACTTACGACAAATAACTACACTAAATTACATGAGGTTTGTCGAAGAGCTACCCTACTTAAAAGCGCTATAATATCCACTGACAACAAAATACCAATCAAACAATAGATTTTTTGTGTTGACAGTTAACTATTTATAGTTGGTACTTGGTACGCCACGCCACTGACCGGTATCTGCATTCTTGTGCAAAAAGTGGCGCCAAATCTGACGGAATCGTGCCACAGATAATATGCTAACAAAGTTTTAAGGAACATACTCTATGGTCGCGGGTCAACGGCCTCGTGTCGCCGCCCGGCACTAAAATCATATTCAACAGTATTTGCATTTTCTGCCTCTGCACTACTGACTTAATGTAACCGTTTGCAAATCCTCACCCACTTATGTTGTAAAATGTCCATAATCAACTAAGCAAGGAGTAGTATTCAAAAATGTATAATCCAAGTTTTGTTAAAGCCACCTTATTTATTTATCTATTTGGTTCTTCGGCTTCAGATAAATCATATATTATAAGCTTTAGCCTTTAAAAAATCCATTGGACTTTGGAGCTAGGTACACATTTAAAAAAAAACAACGTAATTGTATATAACTAGACTGGTATCAGTTCCGATATCTAAGTTGACCTAAAGCACGTAGAGTAGGTGAATTTTCACATGCATAGCTTTCACTTTCATTTCTCAATATTCATAGATACTTACTACTTAGGTACATTATACATTAAACTTCCAATGCTTCGTCTGCATGAATTCCTCCAAGCAACGTAGCAATTATGATGTAATTTCAGAACATCCCTGTCTAATTGGGTATAACAATTTCTTCGGATTCTGATCAAAATATTTTGGGATTATGTACCACAATGATCTCAGTTAATATTTGAATAGATACCTAAATGACACCTACTCGGCCTAGCCAACTTTTCATTGCGAGGACTAGATTTATATTTAAGAGGTATAGTGAAATTTTGGCGGGCGTTTTAGGTTTCGTAGGCGCTACACCTAGACAAAACCGGACGACCTACATACATCGCAAAATGAAATTAAAAGGCTCGTCCACCTTTCGTCCACATGCCGATCGATAACGGTAAAGATCAGCAAATTCTAGTTCTACAATAATTCCCATAAGAGCTATTATTCCAGTATTGAATGTAAAAATAACTTGGGTTTTAAATAAGTTATATGTCTTGACGGGCGCTAATATCTGTATTCTTTACTTTTTCCATTCATCCTTTACTGCCTCTACGTCAGCATTATCTCCTTTCTTATTTATATCGTCCAGCGTCCTGCCCACAATCCAATTTTTTTATTTTAATTTATTCCGATTTTTATAGACATAGGCTTTTGCTAAAGCAAATAAAAATCTATTGAAGTCAGTCAGCTGCAGTTGCGTTAATCAGCGATGCGCAAACAGGCGTTATGTAATGTAGACACAAATGTGCACAAGTCATTTAAACTTAGTCTTAAAGGTGCCTTATGTTAACATTCTAGTTGTAAACAGTGTGTGCGATCGCGATGAGCTTAGGTAATGTCCATATTAGGACGCCACATCGTGTCGTCATCGGGCGCGCATTGAAAAATAGTGTCTGGCGATCGTCTAGCCCACATCGCAACCAATGGCGCAGCCGCCGCGATTTGTGACTCACGCGCAGGAATCCAACCGAATACGGCCGGCTCTGCCCTCACGCATCTGTTTCAATTTATGTTTAGTCTGCTTTACTGCTTGGCGGTTACTCTAACATTTGTAACGAATCTAGTAAACATATTGGGAGTTATTGCCAATGGAAACGTAAATATATTTGATTAATAGGCTACAGGCTTAAATTTCAAAGAACCTGCCGAGTACACGCATCATTTTCTCGATGAAATTGGGGAAAATGCTACTAGAATGAGAGATCCTTAATTTGGATTAAACTAGCAATTATTTCCCTATACATATCATACCTTACTCACCGCAGAAACACAACAATACAATAGAGTAGTAACTGTATTTTTTGGTAAAGTGGGAGGTACTGTCACCAAATCCCTACCTCTCTTTTAAGCTCGTACCTATGATAAATCACTGTTAATTTCTAGAATTGGAACATGGAGCAACTAAAATGGCAGGTGCCTACGGCAGGTTATTTATTTATTATACCACTTAGGTGGCAAGCATACGGCCCACCTGATGGTAAGTGGTCACCGTAGCCTATGGACTCTTGCAACTCCGGGGGTATCACTTGACCCTTATGGTTACTACCTAAAGGTTACTTTGACCACACATCTATAACGTCTATCTATAGCTTTTAAACTTTAAGCTCAAGAATAACCTTTTTTTTATTTTTTTATGCAGCCGGTATTTGTTGGACTGGGATGGACAGGGGCGGGCGGTGCAGCTCGGTGGCCGCGCTACGCGTGGGGCGGGCGGAGTGTTGCGCTGGCGCCGCGCGCTCGCCCGCCGCCTGGAGCCCTCGCGACCTCGACTCCGGCGAGATATTCTTCTACAAGGCCCTTTCTAGCGGAGTGCCGTGTACTGCTTGTGCAGGTATTTTATTTATATGCCACTAGTAATTGAATATACAAGTACTTGGAACCGGAGAGCATGTATGAAGGGATCACAGTCGAATCGCTTATATTTCTTATGAAAGATTTATTTTTTTAATTATTCAATACATTGCACATGTGTGACTGTATAATACAATACAATTAAAAGTGTATAGATGAATGTAAAAGAAGTTAAAGCGGTGTGCACGCGCGCTGTACTTCTTCCCACCGCGACCGTGGCAAAGAAACATACAAGCCGGTGACAGAAACAATGTCGCTAAAGATCAAATTACGGAGTCAAAGATGATCTAAATAGTAATAAAATTGCGTATATCATGTGAACTGCGTCTAATTTTTATCTTCTTAATCTCGTAAAAAAGAACACCCGTAGTCCGTACTAACAAATATTACCAGAGCCAATGTTAATCACACAGACACAATAGTCTGAAGCGAATTGAAAGGCTTTGTAGCTTATATTTGAAATCTGCAACTTTTCCAAAAGTTGCGAAGCACCAATTAAGATATATGCCTTGCGATAAAAATCTAGAGAAATGAAGTAAAAAAAATGGTTTTATGTTATAGATAGGCGCAGCGAATGCCATTCTGTAAACATTATGATGGATAACAACAACTTTTCAAACATAATAAGACGAGTTTTGCACTAGGAATAGGTATTAGGCCACTTTAGGATGCGTGAAACTCAGACTGACTAATAAATTATATTGTAAATCTGACTAAGGCGTGAGGAAGAAAGTTTAAAAGTTATCATTCGAAGTAATATGTCGTTTAGCTAAAGTGTTTTGTATTTGGTCAATGGTCACAAATCGACGACATTATTTAATTTAGTTGTATTCGACTTTAGTTAACGGTCCTTACGATAATTGCTAATAGTTGTTTGATACCAGTACCAATATAACTATGTGAATGACAACATACTGGATCGTGGGAGTGGCGGTCTCCTGCAGATCTTAGTTTTGGTGGTAAAAGGAAGCTTGAGTGTAGTCCTTGTTAATTGTTGGTATTGCTATACTTCGGTAGTATACAGCTATAGTATCTAGTATCATATCAGTCAAACACGGTAAGTACATGTGAGCTTCAGTTATAGCAATTATCGAGATTGTTGCAATGTAAATAGGTACATAGTCATTGTTTGATGAAGTAATTAGGGTGAGACGGGTGCATCGTCCGATTACCCACAATACGTACCGCTGTTCAGCGCGCACTGATGTGCTCCAAATGTTAATTATATTTGGCACAATGACAACTATCACAGAGAGTAACGTTGAATAATTTTACTTGCAAATGAACAACGTTTCGACCATGTAAACTGTGCTAACATTATGTAAGTCATGTGCATTTCCATTCACTTGCATGTCGATTATACTTACTTAGAAAACGAGCAGATTTCGTGTGCGGCTCACACCAATGGCGTGGGTAATGGAAATGGTTTTCACTATACGCGCCTTTTTACACATATAATATCATTGACTATCACTATTCGTGTGTACATGCACGTATACTTTACTAGCCGATCTTCCCCGCATTCTCGTATGCAGAAAAAATCGACCTTGATTTATATTCTATCGTATACGCATAGGCATATGTACATTTATCTCGATTTCTTCGAAAAAGTCACACCGTCAAAAATGCAGTTATAAATATAATGTTGTTTTGTAGAGTCGTGCGCGGGCGTGCAGTGCGGCGGCGGGCGGCGGTGCGTGGTGCGAGGTGGGCGCGCGCGGTGCGTGTGCGCCGCCGCGTGCCGCCGCGTCGGCGCCGTCTGCGGCAGCGACGGCCGGACCTACTCCTCGCTGTGCCGGCTGCGACGCCGCGCCTGCCGCCGCCCTGCCAAGCACCTCGTGCTCGACTACCCGGGGCCTTGCCAAGGTTATTAAAACACACAGATTTTCCACACATACACTCTATATACGACAGCTATATCATTCATTCAAACAACAAATATAAGGCAACATTCTCCCTCCTTAAAACAGGTAGATTAAATTAGAGGGTTGCTCTATCACATCTTGTGATAAGGCCGCCAATTGTACCGATTTATAATGTATTTTATGTTCCTCAGTTATTAATTTTGGTGTACAATAAAGAGTCATCTATCTATCTATCAATAATGTTATGATGTATATCTAGTAACTAGATAGACATCGTTCGTTTCTAAATGTAAATTCCTGTTCTTCGTATTGTTCTTAGTAGCTATATTGATATAGCTACTAAGATCGTGTCGTGTTAACTTCTATTTGCTAACAGAAAAACAGAATTCCTATGAGATCTTTAAATAAAAGAGTCAGTGATCTTACAAATATATTTGGATGCAGAATTGTTCCCGTTCAAAGATCTGGATCCACTCTAGTAGGTATTCTATTGGCACCGATTCATACGCATGTATGAAATGAAAATGTTTGCCGCACATCTAATAATATTTCGGCCATCTAATACTAATTCTTTTAAATAAGCCTTAAAACTAAAATACACTAATCCAGTAATTTTAGATTTTTTACAATCCAACCAGAAATATCCATGCTAGAATCTTACCGTCGTCAAAGTACTCGGAAATTTAATTTACTAAGACTTAAGTCTAAGAAAATTATAACTTCAACGGTTTAGTAGTATAGTTTCATGTATACATGACATTGACATGTATGTCAAGAGTGGAATGGCGCTCTATACTTTGTACATCCATATACATCAATCTATTTTGTTAGATGATCATGCGCAGCGTAGTTGGCAAGAGTGCAATTCATCATTCACGAACACCTAGTAAGTCTATCTAGCCACCTAGTCGGACTATAAAGTATAACGTGTGTCTAGTATTTAAAGCCTCATCAAAGTGGCTCATTATAGGTGCGCTGGAGCTTGACGGCATCGCCTCGAGCAACACAAACAAGCTTCGTATCAAATGTATGCGCGCAGTGCACTCTCGACTAAACTACTAAAGAATATCTGCACGTAAACGCTAGATAGTAACGTTGCTCTTAAAAGCTGTTATTAATGTATAAGTAAGTAAATTTCGAGCTATCGAGCAAGGGGATCGTGCTGAAGGATACATGTAGTGAAATGAATTAAGTAGGCTTTATTTGTAGGATTAAAATTAAAAAAAAATAATTGATTGAACCGAATGAACGCGCAGTAATTTAATATTTGCTCTTTTTTATTATGAATCCCATAACTATTATTGCTAGACCTAGTTTGCAATAAGACAAGTCATCATTTTGTCAATTATTTCATCTCGGGGTACTTCATTAATCATAAAGATTCTATGTAAGTACCTGCCACTTCGCCCGCATAATGTCGGAGATTTTGATAAAATGTCGCAGTAAACTCCAATCATATCTTTTTCTAGATGTGTGGAATTTGTCAATCGTATTGTTATATGTTTATGGTTATAAGAAATTTTAAAATTCCATAGATGTTACCTAATCAATTTCGATATACATATGTGTTAGTTTAATTATTCGCAAAAACTATTCATCTGAACCTTATTTACGGGGGTACCTACTCGTGCATATTGCTACTGCATATTAATATTACATAACACTTCAATGCCTTGACATCGCATTTTATGCCTTCTGACCTCTCGAATATCGAATCTAAAACCGTTTTTGTTAGCCGATTCGAAACGTGATTTTAAATATATTTTGCTCACAATCGCATGTTGAATTGTTATCATCAGTATAGGCAAAGTATAAAGATCGAGCCCATTCGAACATCGACCCTTAGGAACTTCAGTTGTGTATAATCGTACATTAATCATTTATTGGCTGTGTATTTGGCTGACCGATCATGCCCGCAAGAAAAAACTAAAAGAAATATAACTAAGGCGCAAACTAGCACATGGCCCGCCTTTGGACGCTCGCAAGAAATACCCAGGATATCCTAGCGCGTAGCCCATAATTAACCCTCTGACAGATTTATCAATTTTCAGACCAAACTATACTTTGGTATTCCCAGCAACCGATTTCTTATCTGAGTTTAACAAATGATCTGAAAATACCTCATTAGCCGCATTCCCAGCGTAGAAATTACAGCCCCATTGAATCGCGGTGCTCCCATTTCTCAGCCGGAGTTGCACAGATACAGATTGTCTTTTATTCATTCTCTGTGGCTCTAGCCGTAATGACCGGACACTCCCCTACTATCGCTAGTAAATTGCTCTCCTAGGCTGCACGCTGGCTACATCTCTATTGGATCGCGACTCTACATAATATAATGGTTCATTGCGATTGCCGATACGTCTAGGCGTCTGCCCGAGCCGAATGCGTCTTGCCCGGGGTGCATGAATGAAGGATTACCTTACTAATGATACTCGCTTGTAAAAAAAATATTAGGTCCTTACATATGAAATTGGCGTTTTTCGTACTGGCCACTTTAATCACGAATTTCTCCTCTTTGGTAAGGAATTCCAAATTCAAATTTGTACAGCTATAGACTCATGTATTTGTGCTTCGATGATCGTCATTCATTTGTTTTTTTTCTTCTGTTTTTTTCTGTTTGCGTCACTCATTTTACAAAATGGAAAACCTTAAATATCGCATTATTTACGAGTACGAGTTCCGCCGTGGCACTAGTGCTGCGGAAACAACTCGATGGGTGAATGATGTGTATGGCGGTCGTGTTGCAAAAGAAAACACAGTTCGTTTTTGGTTCCAACGTTTTCGTTCTGGAAATTTCGACCTGCAGAACAAGCCCCGTGGACGGCCTGAGACTGAGAGAATCATTACCTGTGATGAAAAATGGGTTCTTTACGATAATCGGAAGCGCTCAGCGCAATGGTTAGATCCTGGCCAGCCAGCCAAATCCTGCCCCAAGCGAAAATTAACCCCAAAAAAGTTACTTGTAAGCGTTTGGTGGACTAGTGCCGGTATTGTTCATTACAGTTTTTTCAAATCTGGCCAGACTATTACGGCTGATGTCTATTGTCAGGAATTGCAAACCATGATGGAAAAGCTAGCGGCTAAACAACCTAGGCTGGTCAATCGCTCCACGCCACTGCTGCTTCACGACAACGCTAGACCACACACTGCGCTACAGACGGCTACTAAATTAGAAGAGCTTCAATTGGAAAGTCTAAGACATCCTCCGTACTCCCCGGACCTTGCTCCAACAGATTACCATTTTTTTCGAAATTTGGATAACTTCTTGCAAGGGAAAAAATTCAACTCCGATGGGGCAGTCCAAATCGCCTTCAAAGATTTTATTGATTCCCGTCCGACTGGTTTTTTTAGTAAAGGGATCAATGAACTACCTATGAGATGGCAAAAGTGCATAGAAAATAATGGTTCATACTTTGATTAATTAAATATATAATATTAAAAAATATTCGACTTTTTGTTCCTCCCATACAAAACGCCAATTTCATATGTAAGGACCTAATATATACTTAGTATAAGTAATGTTATGCGGTGAGTAGGGTTGCCGGGGCTACTTGAGGATACGCTACGCTAGTGTTTAGTAGTAAGGATATGCTGCTACCACAGTGAGTCCTCAACAACAATATGGTTGGCAACGCATTAGTGATACACCAGGGGTATGACGAACGCGTTTGCGCGTAATTGCTAGGTTTTATGGGCTACGGTGACTGCTTACCATGGTGAGTCGTACGCTTGCGTTAAGAAGGCTTTATAAGTATGTACCGATGCGTACGTCGTGAGATTTTACTAAAGCGCGAGAAGTCTTAGTACTGCCTTGCCGTGACTTTTTATTTTATTTTGTAATGGTACGATATATAGATAGAGGCTAAAGAATTGCAGCACATAGTGCCAGTAAATTGCTATGAACCAATATAATTCCACGCTACTATGCTGCCTAATAATTCTCCGACAGTACTTTATTTATCCGCGTCCAGTGTTGCACGATCGAAATTATAGTTTATATTATAAACCATAAATTAAAATGGTAGTTATTGCTTTCAATAAATAACTGGACTTAATCGTTGCTATTTTCAATTTACATTATTTTATACGGCTTGTTGAAATTTACATACTCCGTTTGCTTGCTAAATTAAGTATATTTTATAATAATCTATCGGATTGAAATACTGCATCATTACAATAATAATGCCTTGAAATTATCGCAAATTGAAAACGCTAATCTATTGTTAATAAAAAAAGCATATTTTTTTCATTGATTTCCAAACTAGCGCCCGCCCTAGCTTCGCACGGGTGTGTTATAGATAATGATAAAAACCTTCTCAAAGCCTTATTAAAATCAGTAGCGTAGTTTAAAAGATCTAAGCATATAAACGGCGGGAAGTGACTTTTTTATACTATGTTAAGATATTATGACGACGGTCTGGTTAGAAATGCAACAATCGAAATTTAATCACGGAAATAGTGAGCGCCCGATCACAATCAAACGTAAATAAATAGTCGTGCAATGCGTGGGCGCAAAGTAAGGCAACGAATTACCATACCATTAGGTAGGCATTACCTACATCACTCAGATTAATTGATGTGTTCAGTGTTAGTATAAAGATTATTACTATGTATTTCAATGTAAGTACTACCTACTTCCTTTCCTACTTCTTCGGAGAAGGCTATCTGCACTTGCTAGCTAAATAATAACAATATCGATATAGGTAGTATCTTATCTACTCTGAGATATCGACAATTAGAGCAGACTACGAAAATTTACAATACTGTTAGAATAGAGCCATAATTACACAATTGTAAGACAATTTACATAGCAGAGCAGCAAGGAGAGTTAGGATGTGGAGCATAGTCTAGCTAGAAAGCTGTACATCCAGCTCTTCTGGACTCACAAAGTCAAAACAACAATTTTTTACCAAACATATAAGAAGGCTTAACAATATAGAGATGAAAATTCACCTCCAAATAGATCTACGATCCGCAATCGATCCCCATAATGAGTATAAATAGTCCTCATTCAACGCCACGAATCTACCTATACAAATAAGTTGAAGTGTCTGTTTACAATCTCAGAATACGTTTTTTTTTATTGTCTGTCTGTTTGGTCAGCCTAATGCCCGAAACGGCTGGACCGATTTGAACGGAATTTTCACTGGAAAATAACTAATGTTAAAATGAGTAACATCAGCTTTTTTATTTGAGAAAAATCAATAGGGTTCCGCGCAAAAATAAAACCCATAAAATTGTGAAAAATATCCGATTTAACGCATACGAAGACAGTTAGTAATAAATAATATTGCACGATAATCTCCACGTTGTCGGCCGAACGCCGCCACAACATCTCCATTAAATTTTATGAGCGAATAACCTAACCGCAGCTAAAATTCCAGCAATAAAATACCTACTGTCCGTACCTGTCTAAATATATTCCACTATGGATATTTCAAGCGGCACTAATTTTACGCGCCCGAATAACATTGCTGGCATACCGCGAAGATAATTTTTAACGTACCTAACTATAATAGATATTTGTTCTTATGGTGTAGGTCTATTTCAGGTATTCAAGCTAAACTTAAATACATGATTTTACTAATTAGACATCATAGACATGTAATGTAATCATAAAATGACAAACAAAATATTTTGTAACGTTAGGAATATGCAAGAGTTAGAATTTCAATTTTGTATTAAGCAACTTTGCTTAGCATTCACTTTATTTCGCATTTGCATTCAGTCCAATGACATATTTTGATAACATGTGAAAATGCGGGTTCATTTTCTTAGGTAAGTAGGTATTGTACTAAATAACTGATTTAATTCGGTCGAATGTGTCTAAATGTTTCCTACGCGCCTAGGCGCTAACGATTTTGGTGTTGAAATTAGATAATCTTCGCTTACTTGTTATTGACTGCCATCATCTCTGTTTTTCCATCGGCATCTAACTTTTCCGCGCGAGACTGTGCAAGCCCGTTCGTGGCGCGTGCACCATTGAATCCACAGAGTACATAACCTCTACGTTATTAAATCGAAACTGTCATATTTTTATGTTTCCGGATACAGCTACACAAGCACTTAACATATGAGTCCTTATTCTAAGAGGTAGCATTAACGAGTGCATTCCCATAGATAAAGTATCACAAGTGTGACATTAGATAGATCTGAACTGAGAATTAATTGAATTGAATGAATAATTAAACAGTTTCGCAGTTTAATCGAATTGTCATCATTTTCTGTAGATCTACTAAACTACTATAAAAATGTTTTGAAAGTAAAAATTATAATGTAGGTAACAGACCAGCGGCGATCGTGATGAATGGACGGTAATCTAAACTCTAAAAGACCGCTTGATCCCCGTGTAGACAAACTAACATAAACCGCAATATGATACTATCGGGAAAGCGCCGGCATATTTACAGGCCTTGTTCCTCTGATTTCTACTGCGTACATTATTATGTTACATTAAGCATCGTGGAACTCGGCACGAATTTACTTTTTGTTTGGCACGGAGTACCCGTGGACGTGGAAATCGGTTGCCATTGTGTTTGTATGAACTAACGATTTGCTTGATTTATAAAACAGTTTATTGTTTAACTTATAAACCAAATTGTTGTTGCAATCGTCCATAGGCTACTTCAACCGCTTACTGTCAGCCAGAATTGGCGAATGATATTTTTTTGTCGGCTGTTACCATTTCGTATAATTATTATATACGTATTACCTTTATTTGTTGTATATACATATATCTATAGCAGAAAGGGCTGATAGAAGCAAGATACGTTATATTCAAAAATAAAACTGATCAGGTGGTATTTGATCTAATGGTTCTAAAAGCGATGGTTCAGAAACGAAATACCTTTTCGCTTAGGTGTTTAGTTTCTGAACAATCACTTTCATATTTTTAACATGTTTATTTTTATATTCCAGAAGGTAGCTGCGAAGGCGTCCGTTGCGGGGGTGACAAACGATGCGTTTTGGACGCGGAGTTGGGCGCGCATTGCGTGCGGTGCGGGGCGTGTAGCATCGCGGGCGCGCCCGTCTGCGCGGTCGACGGCAGGACGTACGCGGGCGCCTGCGCTCTCCGCCGGGCGGCTTGCGAGCGTGGCAAAGCATTGCCGCTGGCCTACAGGGGGCATTGTATAGGTATCTTCTATATTCATCTTCTTAGAACCTTCCATCTCCGTTCCATTCAAAGTCAATACACAAACAAGCCAAACCAACTTTAATACAAATAAGTACTTTATTAATTTAGATACATGAATAGCTTAGACGTGAAATCCAAGCACGGTCCTTGTTTCTTTGTTTATTTAGAGAGAACGAGAGTTTCTTCCGGTAATTTTCAATTCAGCAAAAACGACTCCGAATCCGATAGTAAATTATGACGAATTAAAAAAATTGTCGAAATAAACATGATTTGATGTTGTATAACTATGTAACCTTTGATAGCGAACGCGACGTGTGCGTCGATAAACTGCGGCGCGGGTCAGCGATGCGTGTCGGGCGGCGCGAGCGGCGCGCGGTGCGTGTCGTGCGGCGCGTGCGGCGCGGGCGCGCGGCGGCAGCTGTGCGGCAGCGACCGCCGCACCTACCCCTCGTGGTGCCGCCTGCAGCGCGCCGCCTGCCACGCCGGCCGCGTCGTCGACCCGCTGCACGCCGGCCCTTGCAAAGGTACTGAGCCACTAGGGCTGTGGCGGCGACCAACGCACCTACCTTCAGGGCACGATACCTTCGACAAGACAAGACACTTCGAAAAATTGATGAATGCATTTTTCCTTTCTCTTAGTCGACGACATGTTTGTACTTCCCCATGCTTACTGGCCATGATATATTTAATGTTTTGCCATTTCTGTGCACTACTGGCATAACACGATTATTTCATTCCAGGCAACAAAAACGTTACGGACAATAGTGTGACCGATGAGAGAAATGTGAGCGACGTGGACACCACTCGAGTCCTATAGTCATAGACTCTTCTAGATTTAGTGGCGGTGCCCCGACGCTTTCCTGTGTAGACCCGTCTAAGGCGGAGTTGAATACTGGCAACGCTCAGTGTCCAAGACAACAGACAATAGAGACCACATCTTGGAAGCTCTCGTGGTACTTCGTGGTCTACAGTTGAGTCTGCCCCAAGCTGCGTTGAACCTTGTATTGTAAACAGCACCTATATTTGAAGTGACACTTGCAATGGAATATATTATCTCCGTTATTACAATAACAATGTAAGCACCAAACAGCTTACTTGCAAATAATGTTACTTCAAAAATGAATGCGATCGTTTTGTCGAGTCATCAATGTGCCAGGTTGAAAATTAAATACAGAAGAAAAACGTAGATATTGTAGAATTAGACAAATCTATCGAACCTGATGCACCCTTTCGAACTTTGTAGATAAATAATAATTTGATATACTTAGTTTTAATAATTAACACTAACATTATTAAATTTGAGCACCAAATCGTACTTAATGTTTAGTCAAAATATTAAATAGGGAGTGTAGTTAGCACAATATTTGGAACTTAGATACTTCTATTCTACACAAGATCTATTACCGTCTCGTTGACTATCGTTTCTTAAACTCACTATTAGGATGAAATGAGATGTAACCCTTTCATCGGACTGACATAATAATTATTGTTTTAAAAATTGATTAACTCTTAGTACTATAAGACTTAAATAATTTACTTCATAGAAATGTGGTGAACGCTTATCGCAATATTTATTATTAAGTTATGAGTATGAAGTTTAGTGCAATAATTTTATTGAAAATTGTATGAAATTTATGTTATGTTTTGTTAATTTTTTATGTGAATCGTGTAACGCAATGATCAAACACACTGCTTGGGCATGCTTTGTGTTCATCGAAATACGTTTTCAGTATTATGTGTATGTAAGATTATAATAATGTCCTTATTTTCGAAATATTTTACATTTGAAAATTAAGTGATTTTTATAGACTGTAAATAATGAAAGTAATTTATTGTTACTTTTGAATTATTTCCAAAATGTTTCCATAAATACTTGTACGCTGTTCTGTGAGGTAACGAAGCAGCGTGTGGCTGCTCCTTTAGAAACAATTAATTACTTGGCGTCCTTCCTAGCTTTAAATAGTTTAGATATCATTGTTTATGTGTCCAACATATAGACGGCGAGGCCAGAGACAGTCCATCATCTCTATTATTTTCATTTACGTATTTCTAACGGCATTATGTACTTCATAAAACCTGCTGGCTAAGCTGAGGTTTAACTTAATAATTATCTTTAATCTATTTTCTCTTAATTTGTATAAACGTCTGAGTCACCGGAAACAAGTTCGCCGTCACATGTATCACATTTAATTCATACGTCCATGAATCTAATGTGATACATATCAATTTTACAAATCATTTGGGCACTCAATCATCCTATCATATTGTGGCGCGGAATAAACTAAAAAATATTATGGTGAACTTGTTACACCATACAGTTAATTTGTTCACCATTCGTCGTTTACTTACTAGAATGAGGGTGAAATACAAATCACAACATAACGAGAGAAAAAAAGGAATAATAATTTAACTGGCCATGCATAAACAAAATACAGGTGAGTATTGTGTCGGTTAATGGCATGCTCACTTTCAAACTGTCAACATGCAAATACAATGCGTACTCAGCACCTACAAATAATTTTAAAGCTTTCAAATAACAGCATAACCACGTTTATAAAATACACCGATGTAAATTGTACGTGAATATATTTTAGCCAATCACAAAACACCAATTTGCGCACGTAAAAGGAACATTGCTTATTGGTGGATTTCGTACGTTAATGCAGCAATGGCGTGTGTATGCTATTTGCTGGATTGACGTTTCTAGCAAATAGCATAGACACGCCATGTCGTGTAGATATAATTCGCATGACCGCACGCGTATGAGATAGTAATATGTTTATTTGCTAAATTATTGAGCCCAAAAAGATTACACCCGAGATTTTTTTTGAGCCAGAAGACATACAGACCCTGACCCTTTTTTAATCGTGAGGCGATATTAAAAAAAGAAGTCAATTAATACATGCTACATGCACTATAGAATACTGTCAACAAAACAAGGTAATACCGTTCTGGCTCATAGTATTTAAATGGTCCTTCAAACTCCAGGCAGCATAGGATAGGTAAGGAATATAAGTTATTTTTATATTATGTTGGTCTGTTATCAAAATTGTCTATTAGTCCTTTCGTTACGTGGTCGATACTTAATTAATATTATCATAGAACTTGGCTCCTGTCAATTACTTCCTAGTGCTAATTAAGTTGTTAACTTTATCTGACCTATAACGATACTAATTATTGTTGTAGTTGAACTCATTGCGAACCTAGATATTGTATAATATATTGTCCTTGTTTCTTCATAAATATTTTACACGGATTTGTGTTTTTCTATACCTTTTCAGAAAAAGTTACAAAAAAATACAAGCAACCTTAAGGTACACCGGCACGGCGATAGCCTAGCGGGTAGTATAGAATATTTACCCCTTTAAGTTCGTTTTATAATCTACGAAGAGTTGTTAAAATTCTATAATAAGATCATAAGATCTAAATCTTTTTCAACTTAATAAAGTGGAAATAAATAATTCGATTGGAAACTTATTTCTTGTTTCTCGAGACTGCAGACTACAGTCAAGTAATAAAAACTGTCTACCTGGCGTAGGTACTCTGAATCTGTGTTATTAATTACCTACATCGCTGAAAGGCTTAAATCGAATTCAAGGTTCAACCTTTTAATATCAATTTGGAGTAATTAAAAACGTAAGTTAATATTTTACAGACAGTAATTTATTACATTACAAATTATATGACTACTAGCAAGTTAACGCCACCTTAATATGATTTACAACCAAAAATAATGTATGAATAATTTTGTCGTGCTATATTAACAATTATTTTAAATAACAATAGGTTTTTTTTTAATTCAGTCATCAAAATGCACATGCTTACAATTATTTCATCAAAATGCGCATGTGACTTTCAAATTGCAGACAGTTGTACAGTCTGCCAAGAAAATAGTAGAAAATAATAGAGGCGCCAGTGTGCCGTTCGTGTGGCAACCCGCCGCAGCTCGTATAGATAGAGCATCAACCGTCTTGACTGGTTTGGTTACAGTAGACGTCATAACGTGATTCTGTTTTGTGAAGTTGCCAGTAGCCAAAAATATATGTTGTTACATAAATATGCCTACACAATCAAGCAATTGCAAGGATGTGCTTTTGACTGGCAAATTTGTTAAAGGGTCATCACACGGACGGACGACATCAAAGGGACGTCACATGTCCGTGATAGGCTCAGGCGATGTTCGTGTGTTTCCGACACTATCAATAAAAATAAAATATACTATAAAGCTGGGTGTGTTATGGACCTATAGTAAAATCAGATTATATTGAGTAGGTATTGATGGCTTCGTTATGTCCAATAGATTTTATTACAAAAGTATGAATTGAACTTATTCTAAATTACAATACTTATAGCCTGGAACTTTTATGACTTACATAATATGTATACTGATTAATTAACTTGACATGACTAAGTATTACTATAAAAATAATTAATGCTTTATACTTGAAGTGAAACCGAACTAGACTGCTTAATGTGTGGTGAATCGAGTTTATTTTTTATGTAGTCTATCTATTTGGTTGATAATTTATTATAACAAAACACAAAGGCATAACGGTAGCTCCATTCGGTGATTGAAACATGTACTTAATTTATTACATGTATTACAATTAACTATGCAACAATTATGTTAGTGCCGGTAGCAGGAACATTGTCGACAACGTATTCGAAAACGTAACTCGCGAAATGTCAAAATTGTCACACTAATTTTTAGTTCCACTTTTCACCGCCGCAGCGCTGTTCATTTTCCAATACAAAAATAGTCGAAGGCGATACGAAAACGTTGTCGACAATGTTCCTGCTACCGGCACTGTAGTAAGTAAAACAATACAATATTGAGAGTTTTCCAACCGGTGGTAGGTTGCGAGACCTACATGTGCCTTATTCGGGCGTTAACTAATTAAATTTCCATTATAATAGAATTATGTTTCCGACACGTCTTAGATTATTTATTATTAACACTTGAGTTTTTACACTTAAAAAGAAAAATCGTTTTCGTAATTCATTAAAATCACTCACTTTAATAACACCATAGTAGATGGGTTAATCCCCTTGGTGCATCGTGGTTTTGGTGAAGAGATCCATGGTAAGTGCGCTGAGGAAGAGCGGGATGGAGCGATGGTGGTGCAGGTGTAACTCCACCAGCTCGCCGAGGGTGGCCGAATACTCCGTGTGGACCATCTCAATGCCGTCCTCACACAATGTGAACGTGAGGTATTCCTCCGACGATTCCGCGTACATGTTTGATATCCTGGCAGGTAAGAGAAAAAGTTAGAATCCTGCGAGAAAAATGACAAGACGTCATATTTCAAATATTATATTATATATCACTCAAACGCTTAGGACAAATGTAACGACATGACAATCTACCCTTTATAGCATTAAGTAAGTGCGCACGCGCATTTCTCAAAAGGCAGTCTATCAAATTCATCATGTCGTTAAGGCTACGAAGTGCCAATAAATTTGACATACACCCATACAAACATAATAAAATCTTAAACGACGCAAATATATAAAAGCAAAAAAAAATAAAGAGCCCTAAAGACACATTTCCAAAAAAGGTACCGGCGGCCAATTATAGTAAATATGCATCAAGTATATGCAATATATATGGTTAGGGTCGGCAACGCGCGAGTTATACCCTTGGTGCTACAGGCGTCCATAGGCTACGGTAAACACTTGCATCAGGTGGGCCGTATGCTTATATGTCACCGGGTATAAAAACCTCAGAAAATTTACTAAGATTACAGAGAATCCTCATGCGATTACTTCAATTGGGCGCGGTAGATAAATAGGTTAGATATTATTGGTGTCGATTCTGTTGTAAAAAATAACTAAACTAAGCTAATTTGACAGGACTAAAAATACTGCCATCCTTATTTCACCCCGCACATGAGTAAGGGATAACAAGATTGTTTTAGTCCAAATTAGTTTAGTTTAATTATTTCCTACAACAGAATTGGCACCATTGAGGGCTTATTGTTTTATTAATTTACTCGCGACCGTAGAATTTACATGACAACAACTCAATACATGACAATCACTCAATACATACAATCTAATACAATACCTCACCTATAATTTTTATGTCCCGTTCTGTCGATTTTGTACCCTAACAACATGTAGCATACGTCTCTGTATTCTTGCGCAGAAGATGTGAATTCCTCTTTCATTCTGGAATGTAACAAATAACCGACAATTATTTGCAGACTGTGAAAATAAATTATTTAAGCGTTATCAAAACCCAAAAAGCATGTGTAATTTTTTGTCTGTCCATCTGGTTTATAGTCCAGGGTCATCTCACCACCAAAACAGCTGAAACGATTTTGAAGGGACTTTCATTGCAGTCAACATATTGAGTAGGTACTTGTAAGTAGGTAAAAGAAGCAATTTTTATGCCGGAAAAACAAAATTATCACACGGGATTAAAACAAAACATAAAATAATAATGGAAAAACAAATGGGGCTAACCTTTTAAGTTTAATCCGACTATTTTCCAACTGTTGCTTCACTTGCTGCATCTCCTCTGGACACGACTGCGAGTCGCCGCCGTCACGCAGCGCTGACTTCAGTCTTTTGATCTAATAAATATAAAACTTACATTATTATATGTAACTAATATTTTAAAATAATTATATAAATTACAAACAAAAAATACTGATTAAAATACATTAATATTATGGTATTTATTTCAACAAAATCACTTGTAACACATACAACAATAAAACTCATTAGAATTACGTGCTAATGTACCTACATAATTGCTCTAACACTGTAATTAGACGGCACAACAGGCAATCATAATGCAGTACATAAAAAAACATTACTGTGTCATAACACTTAGTGGAATCTATTTTGATAAATACTATGTTGTGAGAAGAGATTGATGAATCTAAAAGGATCAAAAGAGGTGTACAAGCCAAGGGTGAAATGGCGCGCTATACTCTTTGCCTACCCCGTGAAGGACTTGGCGTGACGATATGTATGTATGTATGATATGTTAATCTCACATTTATTACTGCATGCAAAATTGTTATCGAAGTTGTTTAGCTTCAAATGCAAATGTGTACGTCTCCGTTCTAAATGAAGCACTGAAAATAAAGCTTTATATATATATATATATAAAATTTCTTCAGATCGGCTATGAAAATCAGTACCAAGATAATTTAATGAAAATACAAAAGTTAGGTCAGTTTGTCACACATGCTACAAAGACTGTACGTATATATATTTATATAATGGTACGAAAATAAACGAAACGCTGCTCATACGCAGCGCTTTTTCGCATATTGCCAGTCACGGAACGGACAGCACTATTTAATTTTAGCTGTAACATTGGGTACTTTTTATTCTACAAACGGTAAAATAGATGTAGAAACGTCGGAAAATGCAAAAGAAAATCCGCAAGTGAAATCGCGTTACACAGCTAGTATAATACATTTTGTTTAATTCCGAAAGCCGCAAGTTATAAAACTAGTGCCACTTCTCTTCTCTATTCACGTAGCAATAAAGTGGTATTTACCTCTTCTTGAGCAGCCTCCAAATCCACTTGGATCTGTTTCTGTGCTACAGCGGCGGGGTTGTCTGTTAAATGTAAGATCTGTGAATAAATTACATTACTTAAACATATTTCAAATTCTCTTGAGGCACGTTCGTTTATTAATTTGTATTTCGCATTATTTTCGAGCAGTAAATTAGTGGCAGGCTATGTATAGGGTAAAGTTATGTGCCAGATGTTTAAAGATTTCTGTGAAGTGTTAGGTGATGGTTAAAATTAGATTGAGATAAAATGTATCCTCACTAATAGTATACGCTCAAATGTTCAGATAAACATTCTTATGACTTGTTCATATAAAATTTATAATTTGATCTGCTCTAGACTAATAAGACAGTATTATGTAAATGTAATATATAGATATAGATAATAATAATACAAACATATAGATAATTATACATTTGGAAAGGTTCGAAAAGCCTATTCGGGAAGGGACACAGGATGCGCTCTAAGTGCCGCCGCACAATGTACTAGGTGCATTTTTCAGACGAGGCACTGATTTTAGAAATCAGCGATTACTTTTAATATCAGAGCCTGCACAGTAAATTTGGAACGGACATCAGCCGGGTGCAGAATATATGTATTTATGTAGATAGGCGCTAGTAGTAATGCCGCTTGTACAGTGAGTCCTCATCAACAACAGAATGGGAAATAGTTGAATGAAACCCCTAGGCATAGCTAATGATAATATAACTTCGGTAATCTCGATATTTTATTTTTTTATTTATTTGTTAGGCACACAAAACAGAACACAGTCATACACAAACAGGTGAAAAGTTAAACAGTTATAAGCTGGATTGAGTCCCAAAAAAAATGTGTACACAGCATGACAGGCAGGCAAAACTTATAAAATAAATTGTAGTAACGAATTATAACACGAAAACAGAAAAAAAGCAATAAGTGAAATATAATAAAGCTACGTGGTCAGGGATTGAGGAGTGATTTGAGGATTCAAGATCTTAAAAGCACGTTTTTTGTATAAGAGATAACGAGAATCGAAGACATCGAGATTACTATGGACTGAAACTCATTGTATGTATGACATATCCTTACAATGGGGTTATAATAAGATGTATTATTAATATGAACATTAAAGAGTAAAAGTTTTTGGATTACGAAAAGTGTAATTTGTATCGGGGGGCACGGGAGTGCCCCCGCGAGTCGAGCGCGAAGCAAACACTGCCGTACCATCCTTTACCCGAACCATTTCGCCGCATTTTCAGGCCCCTATTTGAGAACCTCCGGATAAGATCAGAACGTAGAAATTTTCGTCATCCAGTAAGCTATAAAATCATACTTAAAATTAAAAATTTCAAATCTGTAGGTCATTTAATGCCGAAGTTAAGCGAAAGCAAAGTTTCGCATTTATGACACACACTCACTCATGATCATCAAAATAGAACTAGTACTTCCCATAAACTCAGAGAGCTGAAATTTGGTACAGAGTTAGGGTTTAATGGCCACATAAAGGGAAAACTATAAAAACTAGGATAATCGAAGATCTGGAGTACCTGGTGACCCTTATTTGAAATTTGAAAACATATGTCATCCAAGTAAGCAAAATTACGTATTTTGCTTCGCCGTGACTTTTCAGTGGTGTTTACGATAGTTCCAATGAACTAATGATGAAGCTGGAAGATTTCCTGTGGCTTTAGTGGTGTTTACGGTCACCAATGAACTGATGTTGTAGCCGGACGGAAACTGCTGGAACTCTCTTATAAAACAAATGTAACCGAGCCGCATTTGGGCTTCGTGGAATTGACATGACCATGCATTCTGGCTATAAGTGCCGTATATTCATATAAATGGTGTATTACGTGTTACCTTGATTGATAAAAGACAGATTTCATAGTCTCGTAAACGAAAATTACTACTCAGTTTAAATAATCTTGGTTGAAGGAGCCACTGTGATTAGACACGCGATTACCGTTGTAATGTTAAACGCTACTGATAAAAAAAAATCTGTCTGGCTGTTTGTCTGTAGGTTACGGGTAATCTCCGAAACGGCTGAACCGATTTTAACGGGAATTTCACTGGCAGATAGCAGATTTTACTGGGCGTTACCTGTATTGTACTACAAATTAAAATCCCATGAAATTCTTAACAAAATACGAACGGCTGAACGGATTTGAACAGGGCTTACACTGGCAAGTAGCTTTTGTTATAAGGCGTAAATCGGGCTTAATTTATTTTGTAAAAGTAATCCCACCAAAAACATTCTGTAAAAAACTAGCCTAGTCTCGATGGAGCTGCTTGTTTATCTCTCAAAAGTAATGAAATCTAGACAAGGTCGTGCCAAGTCTAAGGTTCATTACTGCGATTTCTTTATTATTATATTTAATGTTGTGCGACTTGGCCGTTGAACAATTTTTATACGTTAGTACAGGCAGGAAGTTACAACAGATAAAATATATATATATATATATAACATTACGTGTAAACAAAATTGACTTGTACCCACTGACGTATAAAGAATGTTCAACGGCCATGTCGCACAACATTAACTTAAATAATAAAGAAATCGCAGTAAGGAACCTTAGACTTGGCACGACCTTGTCTAGATTTCATTACTTTTGAGAGATAAACAAGCAGCTCCATCGAGACTAGGCTAGTTTTTTTCAGAATGTTTTTGGTGGGATTGATGTTTACCATGTTAAGTAAGGTAGGTGAATTTAGTTGATGGTGTAACAGTTTGTGTAGGAATAGAAGATCAGCTTGTTTGCGTCTTATGTATAGAGGAGATGTATGGAATATGAATGAAAGGAGATAATAAAAACTTTTGTACAAACTTAGTAAGGTCATGAATAAAATCTTGTTATGTATGCATGTGGTGTTGTACCTTAGTGTTGTGCGGCATCAGTTTCTCGAGGTGTCCCTGGAGCGCGTCTCTCTGCGCGCGGCACTTGGCCGCGTCCCTCTGCGCGCCCTCCGCCTCCTCCCGCCAGCGGCTAGCCTCGCTGCGGATCGCCTCCAAAGCTACAACATATTCATTTACGTTCATCATACAGCTCTAAACTACAAAACAATCTAATATATAAAATTCTCGTGTCACAGTTTTCGTTGCCATACTCCTCCGAAACGGCTTGACCGATTTTGATGAAATTTTTTGTGCTTATCCGGTATCTATGAGAATCGGCCAACATCTATTTTTCATCCCTATAAATGCAAAAAAAATTGTCCACACGAGCGAAGCTGGGGCGGGCAGCTAGTATACATATAAAAAGGAAGAAATGAAGAGTAAGATTACATAAATATAGTATGTTGAGTAATTTCTTTTATACCGCGAAAGTAGGAAAACGTACAGCCCACGTAATGATTAGTGCAAGGCGAGCTGGTCTTGGTAGGCCTGCAGCGCCTTCTCCAGCTGCTGCATGCCGCCGCGAGCAGGATCAGTAGGATAGTGGGAGGGTGAGTGTAGTCGTACCCTTGGCGTGCGCGGCGTGGTCGTGCGAGGCCAGCAGGTCGCGGTAGGCCTGCAGCGCCTTCTCCAGCTGCTGCACGCGCGCGGCGAGCAGCGCCTCGCTGCCGGCGCCCGCCTCGCCGCTCAGCGTCACCGTCAGCTCCTTCTCGTAGCTGTCCAGCTGCTGCCGGTAGCTGTCCCGCTCCCTCGTCACGAGCAGTAGCCGCTTCTGCAGCCTGTGTATGAGGCTCTCCTGGTTCTTGCGGACGGTCGTCAAGTCGGTCAGCTTGCCCGTCGCCTTATCGCGCTCGTATTTCATGGTCGCCACCTCCTTAGGAACAGACGAGGTAAATCATATTATTATTGCGCTTAGTTCGAGATCTTAGTTTTTAATCTATTTTTCCAGAGATTTTGCTAACTACAGTGCCCTTTAAACTAGTCCACAGCTTAACACATGGGACAAGGAGTGGAATTCGCGGACACAACGAAAAATTTAGGTCCCTTCTCTGCATATACCTGATGTTTCTAAGTGTATGTCTAAGTGTACCTCAGTGAGCTGTGCCAGTTGCGTCTGCGCCTCCGAGCAGCCGGCGGTGGCGGTGAGTTGGCTGTTGAGGGCGCTGTCCAACACTGACGATAGGGCTCGCGCGCTCTCCACGCCGTGGTCGCGTGCCGCCGTCTTCCACTCCTCTAGAGTCGACTCCAGGGCTGCTAGCTTCACCTGCCATCACATATCCACACGCTAATATACAGTACTGAACAACGTCAGTATATACGGTACTGAACCATTAGAAATTTTTTACACGTATTAGGGACCAATGATGATACAATAATTTCATAACTTTGTCCTAGAGTCCTGACTAGGATCATCAGCATAAATACATTTCCAGTGTTTTTTTTAGTTTTTAAAAGCGTTATTTGCTTTTTTCATAGATTAGATATTTACATGGAAGATAGGCGCAGGCCTACATAAGCTCGCTCTTACATGAAATGATCCACAAATTAATCCATGTAGTAGTGGTCGTAATTTGGACCTTCATAAGTTCATTGGGGCGTAAACTTAATGATTTCTTGATTTTTATTTTGAATAATAGTACCTTTGCCTCGTGTAGTTCCTGGTGCACAGGTTGTAGAGCCTCCAGCCTCGCCGTCAGCTGGTGTACCTGCTCCTCCAACAGCAGCTTGTTGCAGACGGCGTCTCGAAGCCCCCTCTCCGCACCGCGCAGACGACACACCTCTTTCTCCAACTCGGCCATATTGGATAGCCGCTTTTGTGCTGTCTATGGTCAATAAATATTTACTGTCAAACCCAAGAAGTTATACGAGAGTTGTAGCTTACTTCCTACTAATATTGATTTATGCGATAATTCGTTTTTTCCTTACTCAAGTCTCAATCACGCCAAAGCAAGTGAACAGACTTTGATGAAAATTTGCACACAGATGAACACCTGAATTAAACATAAAGTGTTGAATAGTTTTTGTGCCAAGCTCTTAACATACAAATAGAGAGACACAGACCACCTAATTTTTTTTTTATATAAGCCAATTGCTCTCGCTTTATAGCAGTAACTTTTCCTCGAAAATATTTAACATAAAATATTTGATTCCCTACAGTTTTATTACATTTAATGTATAGACGTTGGATGGTACCTTAGCCTGTTGCTGCCAGTCTTTATAAGAATCCCTTTCATATTCCAATTCCTTCAGCTTGTTGGAGACTTGCTGAAGCTCAAAGGTTTGCTTCTCAAGCTGAGTCCTGAAGGTGGTGCACTGCTCAGCACGACTTGTCTGCTTGGAAACCTCTTTTTTTAGCATTTCCACCTCTGATTGGGCTCCTTCTAAAGCCTGTTTGATTACAAAATTATCAATTAAGTGACAATTCATAGCTTTATATATTTTTTATAAATAGTATTCACCATTTATTTATTCGGGATCCTCCTCCTTTCAGATCTTTTATCTATAAGTAGGTAGGTTAAGGATATGTTTTTGTAAATAGTTTAATCTACATTATGAGTGTGAAACAACAACATATAACAACATGAAAGTTTCACCTGTAACAGCTCATCCATATCCTTCTTCATCTCGGAGAGCTGGTCTTTACTACTGACATTGGCTTCCAGTAGCTTATCCTTGAGCTCAGCTATCTGCTTGAAAAGTTCCCCCTTCTCCTTATCCCAGTTAGCTTTGCTCTCCTTTTGTTCTTTGATAGCCTACACATTTTAAATGTAGTTATAAACCACTGTTTAACATATATTAATTCTATGTAATGCCCTTTCAATCAATTGGAAATTAAATTAGTGTCAATTTGATACAATCATTGTTTAATTAGAGTAAAGTTTATGTTTATAAACTCTTGACTGAACTGCTTATATGCAAAATATTTAACATAGAGTAGAATCTGGATTAACTGAATCAAATAAAACCAGGGGTAGTCCATATAATCGAAAATCAATGATACATTCATTTGTTTTCTATCGCATTCAAGATTTATAGATAGTAAACATGGCTGCAGGTACTGTTTACAAGCAACAATAATATGAGATACCAGTAATAAAGTACCTGCACTATCTCATCTTTAAGTTCCTGCTCTCTACGTCTAAAGAGTTGGATTCTTTCCTCCATGTCAGAGAGAGCTCGCTCATCTCTCTTGTGCTGGTCCACAAGAGATGCCTTCTCTTCTTCAAATAGTATCTGCATTTCTTTGCGAATTGTATGCTGGTGATTCACACGGGCTTCCAGTTTCGTTATCTAATAAATTTACAATTTAAATTAATGTGGTATAAATATACATACATATCATCACACCTTTAAGTCCCTCACAGGGTACGCAGTGAGTATAGAGTGCCATTTCACTCTGGACTCACACTCTTTTGCTTCTTTTACATACATCTTTCTATAAATGCAAGCTGGTTCTGAGTACTTTTTACCATTCCATCACATTATAAATTTAAAAGATACTATTTCACTATATTTTGTATGTAACAGAAGGTTGATATTAGCTTCATTCACAGCAACTGGTGGTTTAATGATAACTTACTGAAGACATTAATGATTAATTACCAAAGTATTTTTTCACCTGAGAGATTAAACTAAAAGCAAGCATCAACAACGACTTTAAGCAAGAACTTTACCTGTGCCTTCGCTGCAATCAAATCAATCTTAAGTCGCTTAGTTTCCCAAGGAGACGGCGGCAAGTTAGACACATTAGAATTGGAGTCAGCACGCGAGCGTTTCTCGGGAGTGGCGGTATCGTTGCCAATACTAGACTTTCTTTTACCGATCGACAAAAGGTTAGACAGGCCTGTAAACAACATGCAATGATGACAAAACGGCGGCAAAATATTTCACTAAACAATTTCTATATTTCAATGTAAAATGGTTTACCTTCCTTTAACGATTGGTTATTATCAGAAAAATTCAATTTAGCTGAAGCCGACAATTTATCTTTCGGCGAGTTAGTGTTTATCACTCTCCTAAAAGGTTCTAAAACATCATTGAAAAGGGACATGTCTCCTTCCTTTGCCATTTTTGTATTAGTCTTTAGTCAGGGTATTACTTATACGGTTCGCATTACAATTACAATAATTACAGCACAAATTAAAATACGAATAATACTATAGTTCCTGGAGCGATAAGCCAATCCAATCCACTGACAAATCAATCAAATCAACTTCAACTTCAACTTTTTTATTAATGGCTTCTGCGGGGTTGCCACAATTTCGCCAATGTCGCGTTGGTAGAACTAAGAACAAGTGATGGAGACTATCTGTACGGTGTAAAATTTTATGACCGGTATTGAGCATTCGTACATTCTGAATTATATATATAGGACAGCACAGCACTATCACAGGACAAATAGACACAAAATGCAGCACCGAGTTTTTTGGCGGGAATCAGGCGGAGCGGTTGAGATTTTTTCCAGTGTGTCGTAAATTGTGTTATAGTGATCTTTAATGTGTATTTTTGGTGTCGATATGTGCAGTAAAGTTTCATTTAGTGACTGATTTATAGGAGCATTGGAAATAATGCCATAATACGACTTTTGGGTTAAGTGATTTATCATTTTGGTCAATAGGTTACCTCTAATCTAAAGGCGTGTTACGATCTGCTACTGCCGTGGGTTGTCTCCAGAAACTCCATTGGGCGTTAGAATGCATGACACTAGGCATTTTAATGCGGCAAACACGAGAAATTTTGCAACATGAAAATTCTCTAACACTCGACACTGGCAAAAATAGTCCATGAAGGGATTGATTGCCATACTTAGGAAGAAGAAGAAGAAGAAGAATGCAGCACCGGACCGCGAGGCAATGATGCTGGCTAGTGGCTGACACAGTGACACTCTTGACACTGACTGAAGTGACACTAGTAGTAGTAACTATCCCGTCAGCGTCACTGTCATTCAAAATTCAAAAACAAAACATAGGAGTTATGTACTCTGTGGTTTATTTGTTGTCGAGACTCGAAATCACAGATTACTGAATAGTAGCCTCGAGGTATTAGTTATATCAGTGTTGGACTTCAATTTTGACAAACAAAGGAACATGTTGTCTTGATCTTGTCTTGATATTGTTTAATGTATTATGTGAGATACAGTGGTGTTTATTTTATTATATAGGCAACGTATAATGTGATAAATATTCTACGACGTGTTTAACAAAAGTAAATCAAATAATATTGTGAATTATCAATATGAAGATTTTTTTCTGGTGATTGGTGAAATGAAGTCCATAGACTGTCAGGAAGGACGTTGCCAACCTTCTTGGTGGTTATCCCACCGTACGACGTTGCCAAGAGGATCCTCTCTATTATCTACTTGACATTGGCAAAATACGAAATGGACTTTTTTGTGTTGCCATTAAATAAATAAATAATGTTAATGTTTAACAGTGTTAATTATCACGTAGTGGTTATCCAATAAATATAACAGCTACGCTAGAAACAAATCCTGAATAAACAAATTGATTTCGTATTCTCAGTTTACATAAAAAACTAAAATGGATACAGACACGGAACAATGCGAGTACTTTACAAGTTATGAAGACTTAGAGGTTAACCTAAAAATATGGTATTTTAAGGGATTATTCAACTTTTCCCCCTAAATTTAATAGAGTCAATTATTTTAGATACATCGTCTTATGCTTGAAGATGAACCGAGAACTAACGCTTACAGAAAGGCCATCCTAAGTTGTAAATCATATTTCAAAGATAAGATAGTTATGGATGTTGGTTGTGGAACAGGTATTTTATCCATATTCTGTGCTCAAGCCGGTGCTAAGAAAGTCTATGCAGTGGAGGCAAGCAATTTGGCTACTATAGCCCAAGAAATAGTAAAAGAAAATAAGTTTGAACAAGTTATTGAGGTACCTACCTATTTTTTTTATATAAATACTTTAAAACAAAAATAACCTAATATTAGTAAATTTTCAATTTCTAAGTAGAATTTAAATACTTAATTGTTTACTTACTTTGGCTTTTTACTTTGTTTTGACTTTTTATTTTGACTTTGTATTGTATTGTATTTGGCTCAGCGACCCAAAGGACCTAGTCTTCTGACATCAAGAGCTGCCACTTACTTCTATTTAAATAATTTGATAATAATAATTATTTCAAATATATACAGGTAATACATAGCCGAGTAGAGGATGTCATACTTCCAAATAATGCTAAGGTAGATGCTATAGTATCAGAATGGATGGGGTTCTACCTCCTCCACGAAGGCATGCTGGACTCAGTACTGATGGCGAGAGATAAGTTCCTGAAAGAGGGAGGAGAAATGTTCCCTGAGAGTGCTACTATCTATGTTGCCCCTTGTAGGTGGGTATGTATAGCTTTTTATTATCTTTCCATGACTTGTTCATATTATTCTGTGTAGTATACCTACAATTAAATAAAAATAACCTCATAATAATCCAGCTCTATGTCTATGTTTAAGCCTATTTAGGACTTTAGGAGTACCTAATAGAATGAATATATAGAATTGTTAACTTAGTGTCCAATATATTAATTTGTAGTGTACCTGCCTTATACAAGAAATGGGATGATTTATATGGAGTATCAATGGCCACATTCTCCAAACACCTTAGAGCTAGCAAGAATGATAAGCCTGAAGTGTTGAATGTGGCACCAGAAGACTTGTTAGGTGAAGAGGTGGCTCTCTGCTGGGTTAACTTGAGAGAAGACAAAGTGGCAGACTTAGATTCCTTTAGCATAAAACATGTTGTAGGTAAGTTATGTGTATTGCAAAGATATTGTCTTTGTAATGTAAACTTTTGCTGTCTTCACCAGCTGTTTTCTTATGCATTGACATGAGTACCAAATTTAATTAGTATATAAATAAATATTTTAGGACATGCCTTCACGCAGTCTGAAATTAAAATTGCTGGTTATCACATCAATAGAGTCCCCATATCTATAATTTTATTCCCTTTTATCATATTCTAGGAGCTACAAAACCAGGTCTTTACCAAGGGCTCTGTGTGTGGTTTGATTGCTATTTCCCACAGCTGTCTGACAGTCGGGAAGAGTGTCGCGTGACTCTAGACACCAGCCCCCAGTGCCCAGCAACTCATTGGAAACAAACTGTCATAGTCTTGCCACAAGAACTAGATGTTGAGACGGGCGAGCCTATAGCTTTCCAACTGGATTTGAACAGGGATTTGGTGAATGGTAGAAGGTAAAATCAAGTTTTATATTGACCAGTTTCACTTTTGTTTAAACACAAACCCTGTTGCAGTAGAGATTAAGGTTTGCTAGTTTGCGCTCATTTTACGCAGTTTGCAGCGTTACGCGCAAACTGTGAACACTATTTCAAATATATGGAAGGACATACTAAACCGATACGCCGCAAACTCAGTCGGCCGCTAAAAGTTTGTCTACTGGGGATATGTCCCCAGTAGACAAACACTACCTATGAGACTTTAGTTCAAATAATCATCCTGAATGAGTGATTATAATATAACGAAAAGCTCTCCAAAACAGGGATTGTGCTAAGGAGATTGTGTCCTTATTTCATTTTACTACAGGTACAACATCCAAGTGACCCTCCTTGACTCTGAAGCTGAGGAACACCCACTCCCGTGTTCATGCCACATGACCAAGTGTATCCTAACACTACCTATGAGACTTTAGTTCAAATAATCATCCTGAATGAGTGATTATAATATAACGAAAAGCTCTCCAAAACAGGGATTGTGCTAAGGAGATTGTGTCCTTATTTCATTTTACTACAGGTACAACATCCAAGTGACCCTCCTTGACTCTGAAGCTGAGGAACACCCACTCCCGTGTTCATGCCACATGACCAAGTGTATCCTCATCAAGACATTCATGCAACAGAATGCCGAACATGTCATCAGTCAAAACAGTGTGCCATGTGCCAATGGCCTTGAAGAAGATGATGTTGATGACAATGATGAAAGCTGAATAAAATATTCAATTTATCATATATATTTTATTTGTTTTAATAAGGTTAAATAAAGTTGAATAGATAAAAGAGAGCCAATGACTCAACTCTTAATAAAAGTTAGCACTTCTTGCACAACCAAGTTAATGCAATAATGAATGTCTGTGCAGTCTTAAATGCAACATTTCTTAACATTGGGAACCTGGTGCTATAAAACTAAACTAATCAATGTGTTCCAAAATAAATAGATTTAATTATAAGACAGCATAAAAAACAACTTTTTAAATGTCTAGATTGGCACTCTTGTAAATTAATTAAAAAAACATAGTGGTATTAGTAAGTGCTTTTTGCTTGTGTCCAATTATTTCCTTATTAATTTTCCTTAGGCGACAATAAATTAGGATAAATGGACAGCTAAATATGTACTTGGAACACTCGGTTCATAAGTACTAAATCTACAGAGTCATTATGGCCTGTGAACGCCGAACTACAAATAGTAATTGTATGGCATACAGTAATTTCTGTGGAAAAAAAATGTTTAGTAGTATTTAGTTAATATCTGAGCATGTTAGTAACCGACTGTGTGAGTTGCGCCTCCCTACTAAGCCACCGGTTATAGTCGAGCCTCATGAGCAGCCGCGCGAGGTACACGCCGCAGGGACGGTCTCGCAGCGATACCAACAACTGCAACAGCTGTTTTACCAGCTTGTTGAACCTGGGGGAATTTTATCATGTATTCTCAGAAACATGTGACCGTTCCATTTCACGTGGAGGAGGTCAACGAACGAAAGTTTGCTGTACTTTTTCTACATGTATAATCGCAAAAGTAATACATAATTATAGAAAACACTTGAAAATGTATTTATCCTGATGACAAGGGCAAAGTTATGATTTTATTTTATGATCAAATTTTAAATACAAATAAAATATCTGGTGTCTTGATCGATATCTTAATCGATAATGACGTTGATGGATTCCGTTACACTTATAGATACATACAAACAGGTAAATCTAATAAAAGCGTGTTTAAGCCTGTAGTTTTTCAGAAAGTTTCCAACGACTCTTATATTGTATGTTGCTGGCAGTAAGGGGACCAGTGCCGGGAGCAGAAACATTATCGACAACGTATTCGAAAACGTAACTCGCGAAATGTCAAAATTGTCATACAAATTTTTAATTCCCCTTTTCACCGCCGCAGCGCTGTTCATTTTTCAATACAAAAATAGTCGAAGGCGATACGAAAACGTTGTCGACTATGTTCCTGCTACCGGCACAGTTAACAATATAAAGTGTCGTTGCGGTAGTGATATCTCTAGTTTCCAATAATTCGCCGTAATTTATTATTTCCTAAAGTCATCCATACAGCAATGTAACCCACCTATCAGAGTATCCCCTGATATAGTAGTCCTCAGTCTCCTTGTCGGAGACGACCTCGCTCATGCTGCAGAAGGAGTCGCACAGCTTGAGCAGCTCCATAATGTTGCAGAACACCGGATTGTTGAGGGCGTCCGGGCTGTCGTTTGAATGCTCGCTGTCTGTTGACTGGCGAATAAAAAATCCCATAAGGAAGTAAAACCTGATAACCTGTGAAGTTCCGTGGCTTTAAAAGTATTTCACGGCTATTCGTATGTAGGTACTTAGAAATAATAAGAGGCACTGCAATGTTTGCCGCGCATAGTTTGTCTACTCTATACTAATAACATATATAGATGAAATTTCTGTGTCTGAATGTTTGGGATAATATCAGAAATAAATGAACCGATTACAAAAATATTTTTATAATAGAAAGCTACACTATCCTTGAGTAATATGGGATGGGCTATATATCCTACTAGCTTTGAGCATTGATTTTCAGACTGTTACCTTATTTCACGCCTAAAGGAATTGAATTTTGAAAAAGTCTCAAAGTGGGATTCGAACTTCCGTCTCGAGAACAACAGGCAACACTTCATACCACATGGCCACCATGGCTCACAAACTTAAGTAAAAGCTGATTATGCAGGCTCACAGTGTTGACAGTGAGGAAGGACTGCGTCAAGACGTCAGCCAGGAAGGTGGCGTGCGCCTGCCTCAGGCGGTCGAAGTCGGCGGTGGAGCGAGCGGCCGCGTGCAGCCGCGCCGAGGCCGCCTCCAGCACGTCCGCCTGCAGGTAGTGCTGCACGTGGTCCATCAGGAACATCAGCCGCGTGTGCAGCTGGCACATCGAGAACCTACACAGCACTAGCGTTACACACACAGCTAGTCCCCTTGGCCCATGGCCGTACCGAGGGGGGCAGCCGCCTCCTTATCCTGCACACACCGAATAATATCACCAAAGGAAATTGCAAGATTTTGTTATACCTTTTAACCTATCTACAATCATGCTTGAAGTTTACATCGGGCAACTTGGAAAATAAATTCATATAAAAAGAGTAGAAAATAAAAAAGAATTAACCAGGTGTGTCCTGCACATAAGTGATTGCAACTATACATATTATATTATTATGCTCAAATTCTTACATAAATATATATATGTCCATGCCGAGACCGGGCCAGGCAGAGAATATAGAGCGCCATTTCACTATTGACTTCCATTGAAAACAGGTATGACTTTAAAAAACGAGTAAAAAAATTAATAAATGTGGGCACCGACCTGGCGGACTGTTTGTAAGTCTTCCAGAGCGCGTGCAAGTCGTGCTGCGTCTTCTTGATCCTGAGCAGCAAGCGGAACAGGTCGTTGTACCGCGCCAGCACCTCGGGCGTGAACAACAGGTGCAGCGGCCACTTGAAGTCGTACTTCAAGATTATGCTCGACCAACCGTCTGCCACTGTACGAAAACAACATAATTTTTATCAAAATCAAAAATAATTTATTCAGTTTAGGCCTTAATAAGGCACTTATGAAGGTCTAAATTACCATTTATATCTGTGTTCTACGTCCGTCTTAACTAATATCATCTATCTATCAATACTATAGATCAGTGCCGGTAGCAGGAACATTGTCGACAACGTATTCGAAAACGTAACTCGCGAAATGACAAATTTGTCATACAAATTTTTAGTTCCACTATTCACCGCCGCAGCGCTGTTCATTTTCCAATACAAAAATTCTCGAAGGCGATACGAAAACGTTGTCGACAATGTTCCTGCTACCGGCACAGTACTGATAGCAAAACATCTTTCGACTAAGATGACGACGACTTTCGAATGTTCATACGAATTTGTAGTAGGCGCAGCGCCGTTCATTTTCCCATACAAAAATTAGTCGAAAGCGATACGAATACGTAGTCGAAAGTTGTTGTTGCTAAGGCTAAAAAATAATTCCAACTAAAGATAATACCATACTGTTGTCGTTATATGATTGATGGCTTGCAATTAGTTGTTAGGATTGATCTAAGTTTAACCACCTGTGACTGATTGCACCTAGCTCCAGCCGGCTAAAACTAGGTGTAACATATACTTCATATAACTGAATGTATAACTAAAACATATAACTGAATTTAACTCACCAGTGCTGCTATCGTCTTCAATGGACGAGTTGTTAGACACGTTGGGCTTTACGTATGGCAATTCAAAGCTAAACTTCTCGATGTCAGCGCTATTGCTCAGGAACACAGCGCGCGCCGCCAGCTGGAACGCATGGTTCATATCTGCAAGCATCATAAAAGCCAAGATTAAGAAATTCTCCTTTAGGGTCGGCAACGCGCGAGTTATGCTGCTTTGATGATACAAGCGTTCGTAGGCTACGGTAACCGCTTACCTTCAGGTGGGCCGTATCCTTGTTTGCCACATTAGTGGTATATTTTTTTATTAAATATAAATGATGAAAGTGAGAAAGCAAATGAGGTGATACCTCTAAGCTACGATAACTGCTTACATCAGGCGGGAGATGTGCTTGTTTGCCACCTTAGTGGTATAAAAAACAGATCCCGACCATCTAAAGCAAACTAACATACATTCATCCTCACGGAATGTTTTTGGGTAGGCAGAGAGTATAGAGCGCCATTTCACTATGTAACTAGCCTCTAGTAGAAGTCCTAGTGGTGGGCTTGTCCAGTATGTGTGACGTGAGCCTCAACAGCTCCAGGAACAACTCTCCCCGGCCGAGCAGGAAGAAGTCTTTCATCAGCTTCAACTCGTGCAATAGCTGTGCTTCCTCAACCGCTACTGTCCACAGATGCTAAAACACATTGATCTATATTAATATTATACACAGTTTTAATTGTAATTAATAAATTCATGAACTATGGATTAATTTGAAAGATCTTTCAAGCATTCTACTGTGCTTTATTATCACTGAGTAATATTAACTTTGCAATTAATTGAATTATACCTTTGTTACACACTCCTTTATTTCCCTAACCACGGTTCTCAAAATACAGACTTCGAATATTTCAGGATTCTTCAGCTTCTGGAGCTTTTCATGAAACTCAGCCTCTTTGTCCTCCCAAATTGTGAATCTACAAAAATGTACGACTTGAAAATAATATTAATTACGTTACATTATTATTATTTATACTAATAAGCCGGCACTCAAGCGGTCCATGCAATGGCGTAGCGTGGGTGGGTTTTTGCATTACCACCTCATTTTTGCCGTCATATAATTGTAAACAGTAGGGCCCAGAAGTGGCAATTATGTTATCGTAACCATTCTGGGAGGATAACATTTTGCTAAGTAGCCACACTTTACAATCTAAATGCAGAGTGAATAAAAAAGATGATACATCAACGTGTTATTCGAAGACACATTAACAACACACATTTACTTTAAATTTTTCGTCTGTATTATGTGTAAACTGTTACCAAACATAGAAGCCCATACAGTCGCCATGTGTCTTAACAGCCACTAACTGTAAAGACTTGTGACTACTTTGAAGATTCTGTTCCCGAAAATGGATATCTGGGCATACAGACAAACATAGAATGGAACATATTTTTTTTTTTTTTATTTGAGTATAAAAACCAGGGTTTGTATTGTGTTTCTGTGATAGATTGTCATTTTACTTACCTTCTACAATCGCCACACTTCTGCAAAGGCACAATCTTTCTATTTATGAAGAACTCCTTACTCTTCTTCATCTTCTTAGGGTCAAAGCCAAACAGTATCACAGTCTTCCCAATGAATAAGATGTCTTGTGCCAAGGACAATGGTATGAAGTATGGAATCATGTGAACATTGAGTGTGTAGCCACATTCTA
This sequence comes from Falcaria lacertinaria, assembly GCA_951449985.1. Taxonomy (NCBI): domain Eukaryota; kingdom Metazoa; phylum Arthropoda; class Insecta; order Lepidoptera; family Drepanidae; genus Falcaria; species Falcaria lacertinaria. Next base: position 3,805,745 of record OX602125.1, on the reverse strand, counting down.
GCGTTGTATCTTGGAGCTGTGAACAGATTGCGGGCTAAGATTAAAGCAAAACCATTGTAGGAGGAAAGAGATCAGAGATACCAGACTGCCCTGATACTGATACCTTACAGAATAAACATACATACATGCCAAGTTCTTTTTTACTTCTTCCACATTCATCATCTCTTTATGCAAGTTAACTAGTAAGCGCTTGCAAATTATATATTTTACTAAGAAACTAGATATGCATTTACCGTAGATATAAGAGATTTGTCACAGGTATTGGTAGTTGATGGCGAAGACAGGAATGTGTCGACCGAAGGTTCATCTTTGTGATTCTTCAATATAAAGAACTCCTGATATTGGTCCCTTAGTTCTCCATAGAGTAGCCATGTGCACAGTTGATTCACAAATACATTATTTACAGTTGAGAATATTCTATGAAATAAAAATAGGTACAGGGTTAAAAAAAGTCTTAATTTTTATGTTCAGTAATCTTAAGATAAGTCTTCCATTTTAATGCTTTTTTTTTTGTTTTTACTGACTTTATGTCTATTGACTCCACTTTAAATTTACTTATAATAGTGTATTTGCTGCTGTTTAACATAGTAGCTCAGAGTAGATAATATACTATGTATAGGTATGTAATGTCTACATTTTTTTGTTTCCATTGACGAAACAAGTGCTGCATATGAGAAACATGTGCGACTGTTCAAAGTTAACTTAATTCTGAGTGTTAATCTGATGCCTCATGAAGAATTGAAAAATATGACATTAATATTTTATGTCTTAAAGCTATTTGAGTCCATCCACCTCTCCCTCAGATTCTTGGCAATTTGAGGCAAATTAATGTTTTTTTTCTTGATGGCCAGTTTAGCAACTTCCTTAAATGTATGAGCTTGAACCTAGCCAACAGAGCATCAAGACGGGACTATTAGAATTATGTATCTTACCTCACAACAGCTTCGTGTACCCTCTCATTCCCATTGAGAATGTACTGATGTATAAGACTCAATATCTGGCACCCTGTAAGCCTCCTCTCTTTAATGGTTGATATGATCCTATTCAAAGTGTTGAACAACCCTCTGAACTTCTCCACATAACTATACACAAAAGATAGGGTGTAGTTATGGTTGCCAATTACCAATCCTTCCACTTCCACAAGGGTTTTCTTATAAGTCTGCAAGATTTCAGATATTCCCTCACTAAGTGCTTGCATGTACAGGCCGCATGTTTTATAGCTCACTGAAAATAAATCAAATACATACACATAACTTATCAATTATTGCAAATTATATCACTATATGACATTAATAATAACTAAATTCCAGCTCAATGAAAAATTGTCAAAAGATACTGATCTAATTGATCAGTATTTTTTTTATTACACTAAAAAATATTTATAATTTTTAATTTTGGGGAATAGCAGTAGACAATCAAGGATGAGTTTCTCCAAACATGTCAAGGATAAGATAACCCTTCCATCATATAAGGAGGTGAAAGAAGCACCAAAGCTGCTTCTTTCAGGAACATGGCAAGAGGAAAAAGATTTATCATCATCAATCACCAACAACAGTATATCTCATAATAAATTGCTTCCTAGCTTCTGAATAAAATAATAATGATGAGGGTAGTCTTATAATAATGATAGCCATGGTGGCAATGTGATTAGTGATGAGTTTTAAAGACTTAAGTACAGTGATTAGGCAAACCACACCACAAACTTTATGGTGAAGAAAAAACATCATTAGAAAACCTGCATACATCTGAGAAGAACCTCTGTCTATCTGAAGGGAAGGTGTGAAGTTATAAGCCTTATAACATAATACATAAAATATTTATGACTGTGAATGAGTATAGAAATGCGAAAAGTGTACCTGGATGAGTATTCCTTGCCCTGAAGCTGGTGGCTTCAACAAAATTATGTATTCTGTGATGATTCTTTGCAACATCACATATTCGAGCATAAATTTCAGCATCTCCATGATCACCATATGTTACCAGGTTTTTCTAAAATGAACAATGTTTTACAGTTTAGCAACATTATACTTCACCTCCTAATATACATAATACATACACTGTATTTATAAAACTATTAGATATAACGAAATCTCTATGTAAGGTTGAAATGAGTTCATTCAGCTTAGCTTATATTAAATCACATACATTTGTTTGATGCAATCTTTATAGCAAAAAAAACATTCTGAATTTATTTCTTCAGGCTTTCTTACCTAAGTATATTTTATTAGAATTATTGTTCATGTTACAATGTGTATGTGTTATGCTACAATAGGCTGCAACTTTATCTTTGTGGTGCAGAAATTGACTTGCTTTTTTTTTTTTAGTTTACATTAAGATTTAGATAGTTCATGGGTCAGAGAGTGATATAGCTTTTATCCCACTACAAACCTTTTAGATGATATTATTATCGAAGTGTTAAATGAGAATCTTATTTTGACCTGAATATGTGCTTCTGCTACATGGAGCTCAGTGGCTGCATGAAACACTCGCTAGATTTATTAGAAATGTAACTTCGATTAAAGTAATTAATAATTGAGAATTGAAAAAAATAAACTTACCTCTTGAAAGGCTTCAGTTGATTGTGAGCAATCCCAAAGAACTAGTAAGGCGTCGTGAATCATTATAAAACAAATTAGATAGAAGGATAGATTGAAATCTTCCAAAATATAATATTTATCTTTAAAAGTTTTAGTTTCGTTTGCGATTAGCGCTAAATTAGAGTAGTTAAACATATACCCGCGCGCGTTGGGTAGGTTGCTGAAATATTCTATTCTTCAGTACTAAATACGAATTCAAAAGAGAGAAAACGTACTGACTCAAATCGAGAAGACTTTTTTTTTTTCTTCTATAAGTTAATGGCGAAGAGCTATCATTGTTTGGTTTGGTTTGACAGAAAAGACATAAACACAACACACGCCATGATAGACATTTGACATTTTGATCAAACATTAATATGATATTTTTTGGCAGCTTAATTCTCTTGAAGGACTGTTTCTACCATTAGAGTAGTGTAGCCGGTATGGTTGTATTCTCTTGGATTTAAGTATAGGAATGTATGAATGGAACACATCTAATGTTATTGCTTTAATATTGCCGTAGGTCTAACAGAGCTCAATAACTTTTAAAATTCTCAAGAATGCGTTACTTCTCTTTTATGACATACCTTCGGTAGCTAGTACCAAATTTTGTGAAAGATATCGCAGGAAACGCAGGTAAATCATAAATAAAAAGTAATTTTCCGATCCGACCATAGAACTACACATTATATTGGTTGCCATATCTAAAATTAAAAAGTAAGTCTTACCGACTAGTACAGTAGATATCTGTGGATTTACCCGTCAAAAAAGCCGGACCATTGGGTTTCACCTACGTAAGTGTAATATCTATGGGTCTCACTCTCAAAGCCGGACATTACGAAAAATTTAGGAATTTTGATAAAAATATCGAATAAAATACATATTTAAAAGCAGAATTTTTTAATTCCAAACCCAGACGCAAAGCATTCACAAAATAATAATAAGTAATTGTAATAAACGTCATCATTTTATTTTCATAAAAAGAAACACGGTTTCTGTACATATCTCTAGTTCACACACTATGTACACAAATTACACTATAGTATAAAAACCGTCACAAAAACCAGACAGGCCGGACGCAGACAAATTTGGCCGGACAAGAGGACAAAAAGCCCAACACTGTCCGGACGGATGGCGACGCTAATAATAGCTTTAGTTATTGTTCTGAGGTTCTAACCACAGATCTAGGATTTTTCGCTGATCTTACAAGTCCTTATTCTAAGGATCTGACTGATTTTGTCTATGTTATCGGTAGAGCTTTTAAACTTGATGACTTTTCAGAGCTTTTATTTACTGCGCCCACGCCGCCGCTTGCTCGTAATGAATTGTATTGGTTGAAAAGTTTGGGTAGGAGTTGACGTACCTAAAGATCTAGAATCGACAATCTGTTTCAGTTACTATTTGCTAAAAGCTTAGGTACTTATTTTAAAGTCTATTAAGAAGGAAATGTAAAATTTAGGTTCTGTAAGACGAAAATGGTTTTTTGTTCATTATGCGGTAACCAAGGGCTTTGAAGAATGGCGGAGGCTTGTAGAATTAGGAGTCACAACTTGGACAGTAAATCTACTAACACTCAAGATGAGAACTTTTGTGTTTTTAATGTTTTGTGTGTGTTTATATCCCTGGTAACAATACTAGCAGACTTAACCACAGGTGATTACATCAATTATTTACAGAAACAAGCTTTAGACATTTGGTAATTCTGTCTTAATGATTTCAAAGTAGTTTACTTTTAAGTTGACATGATTATAAGTGAATTTAATGATAATAAAAATTTCACATTCACAATCAACATTAAGTAATTTCCCATCAGCCGATTGGGCAGGTCAGCATTAAATAATTTTAGTAAAACTTCTGTTTGTTTTTCAGATATATTAGTATTCGCTGAATATTGTAAAGATGGTCATTTCTATTGGGCCCTGGGAACCTTGACCTTTATTTTAACTCCAAACATTTTGATCAATATATTTTCAATGCGATGGTTTGTGATTGACCAAAAGTCTGGAATAAAGCACTGGGTCACTCATGGATTCCTTGTTGGATTATTGGAAAGGTATATTTACATGTACACTATTCCTTACTAGGGGTTGGCATGCAATGGATTAAATATTAACCCCCTATTAATGTTATGATCCCATATTCCACGGGTATCCTGGTTTGAGAATGTTTATATTAAAGTTTCAAGATTTAGCTGTTGTTAAAGGTACATAGTAATTAAGGCTTTAAATCACTTAAATTGGCATTTAAATAGTTTCAGTAGTTAAAAGCAGACAAAGCATACTTTACTAGTTTTATTGTATGTTTAAATAAATGAACTTACCAATATGTATCCCATGTAATTCTTTCAGGTACATAATATTTTTACGCAAAGTATTTGTGTGTAAGAATTTGGAGTCAATCAAGACACTTAAACTCCTGTCTCAAAGAAATGATCTAAGCTTGTTACATTTTCTGTACATATTCACTGGAACTGTGCCACAAATAATTTTGCAAACATATGCCATCATTGTTTTAGATGAAAACTATTACACAAAAGGTAACCTTCTATTTTATTATTATTTGGATAATTCTATCAGACATTCAGCATTACATAGTTCTTAAAATGCTTGTTTCATTTTCAGTATTTGCTTTAACTGCGTCCATTGCATCAGTTCTTTGGGGCTGCGCAACCTACATTTATAGTATTACAGCTTTTTGTAATGAAAACTTTAAATGGAAATCTTTACTTCTGAAACTTCTTTGGCATTTTAGTTTGTTGATTGGGAGAATTCCAGGCATTCTTTTGTTTACTGTACTGTTTGGAATATGGACATTGGTTCCCTTGGGTGAGTTGTACTTGTTGTCTCTAATTAGAACAAATTAAATTAATTAGTTCTTACAACTCCATTTTGCTACATGCAAATATATTATTTACAGGTTTGCACTGGTCTGCAATGACTTTTTGGATTGTTATTCAAAAAACAACCTTTTGCCCAAATAAATTCGAAGAGACTCTATACAATGTTGTGATGGGATTCGTATATTGCTTTTGTTACATCAATTTACGAGAAGGACATACGCGATATAGATTAATGCTCTTTTACACATTGATGATTACTCAAAATTTTGGAAGCCTTTTTCTATATGTGTTATTGTCGGATATTGAACGCCAAAAGAAAACTTGGTCCATTGCAGCTACGATATGTATAATCGGTGGCACCATTATAGGTGAGATAACGCAGTTATAATAAATTTTGTAAGTAAAATCATGTTATATCTAAAATACATATTTTTACAGGTATAAGTGCTATGATACTATACTATAGATATTTTCATTCGAATGGACCAATATTTTGGAAGAAACATCATGAAGACATTGAGTTAAACAACAAGATAGTGATTCAAAATGAAAACAACAATAAAGATTGTACATTGAATCATGTACGGTCTTTCAAAAGTACTCATAAAAATCAACATGTTAATGAGAATACCAGGTATATTTGATTACAATACACAAATGATATATATTTTTATTTAAATCAGAACCATTCTGTAACAAAATGTTTTATTTTATTATTTGCAGTAAGAATGTTACTACTGAGCAGTTACAAAAACTTGAAAATGAAAATGCTGACAAGAAATTCCTATTAGATCATTGGATTGCTAGGTCTGGGACTCCGACGTTTACATCAGCTCCAGTTGGCAATACAAGCATGGAAGCTTCTAGTATTGAGTTATATACAGTAGAAAATACACCCCAAGTTAATCTGTCTCAGCAAGAGGATCAGAAATGTTATTTACCAAATAAATCAAAAACATTGAAAAAGAAAATTTGTTCACCAACTGAATTAGCTTTAAAATTATGTTCCATAGAAAACATGGAAAGTTCTATAGACGAGATAACTTCTAGTACGTTGAACCTACATAAACGAAGGGGGATTTGCTCATCGGATGAATTAAGGGATGGTTTGACTAATCTGAACCTTGATGTTTGCAATTTGGTACATGAGGAATTCATAAAATCTATGAAAAATGATTACAGTTCTGTAATCAGTCACGATACTGACGGCTCCAATAAGAAGACATCATCAGATTCTATAGATATGGATTTAGATTTAAGTTTTAGTGATATAAATAGTTCTGACATAAATACTTTTAACGAAAATATTGTCCAAAAATTGTGTCTCAGTGCACTTAAAAATATTAAAGTTGGAAATCAAGATGCCGATATCGAAAATATTCAAAGAATAGCTTTAGATATTCTAAAAGAAATGTATGCCAAGAAGGATAAGAATAAAAATGGGGTAAATGCGGGAACTTTACGCTCAAAGACACGTGATCTGGATACACCTACCGAGGTATTATCTGTCCATGATTATGAAAATATATGTGCAGTAAATATTGCCCGAGAAGCATGGGGCTTGAGATCCTGGAATGGATATTCAGATATTGAGAATTGGCTTCATGACGGCAGTGTGGTAAGGGACCGGCGACGGGATACTCTAACAACAGACAGCTCTGAAATAAGTAGTTGTTTGTCACAAGAGCTGAAAAATGCTATATTGTCTGCTCCACCTTTACCAAGGAAAGCTCATACTTATTCAAATGTTTTTGTTAAGTTTGATAGGACCAATCAAGAAGATTATGCTAATACCATGGTATGCCCAGACGATACTTTCTTAGCCAAGCCGTGTATGGCAGATGGTACAAAAGACCCAAACCACTTGGAACCTATAATGGAGGAATTAGACGATCTGGGTGATATTGATCCTTCAAATAAAAAAAGGCTAAATTCTGAAAGCTCTCTTGTTGCTACAATCGATGAAATTCGTAAATCAACTGTTAGTAATTCCCCACGGAATTATTATCATAGAAGAGAACACCCATGGGACTCGCCTCAGTTAAATTCCTCTTCCAAAATTGATTCCAATTTAAAAAACGCTCTTTGGAAAGAACCTTCCAAGTTTGATCACAGCAACATAATGGAATCATTACCCGAAAAGGAAAACATGATGAAAACTTCACACAGATCTAAATTTAATTCCCATAAAAAGGAGTTAAATATAACAGAAACAGCAACATCTACAGCTTCTGTAGATTCAGTTAACGATTCAGGATACAAAACTACGAAACGACATCAAAAGGTATGTGGGGGAAATACAAAAAACCAGTGTAACAAAAATAATTACAAACCCGATCAACATCTTCAAGATCTTTCAAATAGAGACATTGATTTTTTATGGCAGTTAGTTTCAGAAAATTCTTTACCACTCAGCTCTACAGAAGACCTCTCAGCAAATCGAATTTCATCTTCATTACAATCCCTAATACAAAAAGATAACCCCGAACCACTTGTAAACATTGCAACCAAAATAACAAATACAAAAAAAGGAACAAGAGGCAGACCTAGAAGAAAATTTTCTATTTTGCGAGAACGATTTGAACCACGGGCATCTTCAAATTCCGATACAGAAATATTGTATCAGTCTTCTGAAAATATGTCGCAACTACCAGAAAGTAACATCGTTCATTTGAAAAATCAGTTTGAAGTTAATAGTGAAATGAGAAGAGCAATTCCACAAAACCGTAAAAGTGAAGAAGCCAGCATTCCTGCCGCTACTGTGGTTGATTTTGTGGTGCCTAAAAATGTTAAGGAGAGAAGAACACTATTTATGAAACAAGTATTAAGTCCACCTAAGTTTAACACTAAGTTAAGACACAAGGTATAACACTGTAAAAAAAGTTTTATGAGTATAACATGTTTTACTTTTGTTCCTAATAATATTCTGCTATTGAAAAAAATGAGAATGTGAAGTCATTATGAACACGGATCTCAACATGAGTGTAGTCACTTTTAAAATACTACAAATTGTAGGTAATATAATGTTTAAGATTATAAATGATTGTGATTAAAGAAAATTATAGGTACTGACTACTGATGTATTTGTATATCTGATAAGTATTTTCTCATATCATATCAATATGTTATCAGAGACTGTAACATCGTAGTTATCTATGTTTTTCTTAGAATATTGTTGCACACCTAAATAGGTATATACCATGATAGGATGTATGTATATATTATATACTTTAATTAAATAAGTTCAGATGTCGCTGAATGAAGGAATGCTGTGATTTTTGTGCCTTACATATTATACATATTACAAGCCAGTATTGTATACTACTTAAAATTATGTGTTTAAATGTATGTTCATTTTTCCTTTCGTTTTATTGATCTACTATGTGTAACTATTTATTTGCACCTATCACTATCTAAATGTGATAAAATAATAGATTCTTAAATTATATGAACATATTTATTTCAAAAATAATGAAAGCTGCAAATAGTGTAAGCTTAGTCTAATACATTAGCATTTATAATGCTATCTACAATAAATATACATAACAAAAATAAGACTATTAATTATTATCACATATGTATAATATATTTTTAAATATTTTTCTGCTTTAAATACTAAGTTGTAAATAATGTCTAAATAATATACTTAATATACTTTAAATTTAATTGGGTACCTAAGTCAAGAATAAATATTGGTACCATATATTTATGGTATTTGAATAAATAATAGTATCAAAAATACATTTCTAAGACTAAATACTTTTATTAAATATAAACTAGAGCTGAATACCATAGCATAGACAAACATTTATAAGTAAGTACAGAAGTATTAACTTATAATCTTGTTTGTTCTACTAGATAATAAACTTAATTAGAAATAAAGTAAAATCTCATACTATGCCTGTTAGAGTTGTTGACCATAGTAAAACAAAAATATGCGAATGTCATAAAAATTAAGAAAAAGAAATAGAAAAAAAAATCAGAGGTCTGTTGTCATGACATTGGTTAGTAGACATATGCGATGTGCATTACATGTTTTACAGAGAATATGATCATCGAGAGGATAACAGCCACGCCCCTCTGCCTCAGAGGACAAAAGGAGTCCACAATCTTCGCACCGGTAGCAACGCACATGGAAGCTACGGTCTAGGGCAACAACCCTTACAGTTTCATCTTCACCATTTTCAGGCATTATGGGAAGTTCACAAACACAGCAACGTGGGGCAAACTTTTTATGAAAATCTTCAATACAATGAATTTGATTCATTGCATCAACTGTGAATGGTATGCCATCTAGACTTTTGCCACAAACTACACAAGTGAAACAATTGGGATGGTATGGCTTACCAGTAGCTCGCAATATCCTGTCCAGAATTGGTGTATTACAGACTGAACATTTTTCCAGAGTTGAATAGTAATCAGCTTCGCAATATGGGTGACCTTCCACTGCATAAAATGGTTTGCCCTGTAGATTATCATTGCAATGATAACAGCAGAAGCACTTCACATGGTACATATTTCCCATTGCTGTACAACCAGAGCTTTCACCAATAACTTTGCCATCACATTTAATGCAAATTCCGAAAACATCTAGATCTTGACTATTGGATATTGAGCTCACAAGAAGATTTGTGAGAGCATCAACCTCTTCTTCTTTTTGAAGAGGTGATTTATTCATATTTGTTGTATTGTTTCTGTAGTTTGTTGGAGAATTATTAGGCTGTGGCGATAAGTTACTGTGAGGGCGTGGGTTAATAGGTTCATAAAGTGACTCATATGTTGAGGCTTGCGACACTCCATACTCTGGGAATTCATTCTGGTATATTGGTGGAAATGTTGGTCTATCTTGGTTATAGTTCAAGTTAGTTGTAGCTCTAACTAACTCACTATAATTAGAACTGACTGGAGATGGTGGTGGTAGAAACTCTTCATGGTGATTGTTCAAATGATATGGTCTGGAAGTAGCAATTTGATGAGGCGCCGGTGGCGGTGGTGGAGGAGGGGGAAGAATGTCATCACTACTTTGGTATTTTGGTACATTACTGTATGTTGCATTATAGTTTTTCAATGGCATTGGTAAATTCGGCTTAGCGAAATGCTGTGATGGAGATGGGTTTGCATTGCTTACATTTGCATAATCTTTATGTAAAAGATGTGTGTTCAACATACTATTGTTAGATGTAGTATTGTTGTTGTTCATGGATGGATATATTTTAGTTGAATATGACGGCTCGCGTAAAGTGCTTACAACAGCACTATGTGGAACTTGGGGTTGAGCCTTCTTTTTAGGTGGCACAGCTGGTGGTATCTTTTTAATCCTATTAGGTATGTTAACTTCTTTAGTCATTTGGAGATCAGCTAATTGCTTTTCTAGTGCGTCCATGTTATCAAGTCGTGACATTTTGTGATAATAATATGCTTAACTTGTACTGATAAAGAAATAGTTAGCATGAATCGTCTCGTTAAAAAAATAGGTACCTGGTCAAATGACGTGTGGACGTATCACTAACACTATGCGATTTAACTAAGAATTATGTCAGTTCATCTTCGCCGTCGCACTTAAATTTCTATTTGTCCACTTTCAACTTCAACTTCAACTTTTTTATTAATGGCTTCTGCGGGGTTGCCACAATTTCGCCAATGTTCTGATTCATCTAATCGAAATGCTGACCGATTTCATTTGTGACAATTTCACTTCACTTCACAGAGTACATAATCACTACGTTTTTCACTTAGTTCACTTCGCTCATCCACAGAGTACATAACCTCTACGTTTTACACTCATCTATCATGGTAAACTTATACTAGGTTAAACTAACGTCGTAGTGGGTAGGTAGTTACCTACTCTAGTCTTCTTTGTCCAACTCCCGCCAAGAAGGTTTTTTGGCGGGAATCAGGCGAAGCGGTTGAGATTTTTTCCAGTGTCTCGTAAATTGTGTTATATCTTTAATGTGTATTTTTGGTGTCGTTATGTGCAGTAAAGTTTCATTTAGTGACTGATTTATAGGACTTTGGAAATAATGGCATAATACGACTATTGGGTCAAGTTATTTATCATTTTGGTCAATAGGTTACCTCTGACCTAAAGGCGTATTACGATCTGCTCCTGCCATGGATTGTCTCCAGAAACTCCATTAAGCATTAGAATGCATGACACTAGGCATTTTAATGCGCAAACACGAGAAATTTTTATCTTGAAAATTCTCTGACACTCGACACTGGCAAAAATAGTCCTTGAAGGGATTGATACTTAGGAAGAAGAAGAAGAAGAACTTCCGCCAACTTCACTTTAGCGCTGCTGTCTGTTAGTCTGTTAAGTCAGGTTGGCGTTATCGAGCTTTAGTTATTATTCTGAGGGTTGCTGCGCCGCTGCCGTAACGTTATTATTAGTGCATTGTGGTTGTATTGACTAATTTGTGGTAAAGCAACACACAACTTTAGAATAATGCTGGGAGTTTTTGGCGGGAATCAGGCGGAGCGGTTGAGATTTTTTCCAGTGTGTCGTAAATTGTGATATAGTGATCTTTAATGTGTATTTTTGGTGTCGATATGTGCAGTAAAGTTTCATTTAGTGACTGATTTATAGGAGCATTGGAAATAATGCCATAATACGACTTTTGGGTTAAGTGATTTATCATTTTGGTCAATAGGTTACCTCTAATCTAAAGGCGTGTTACGATCTGCTACTGCCGTGGGTTGTCTCCAGAAACTCCATTGGGCGTTAGAATGCATGACACTAGGCATTTTAATGCGGCAAACACGAGAAATTTTGCAACATGAAGGGATTGATTGCCATACTTAGGAAGAAGAAGAAGAAGAAGAATAATGCTGTCAACTGTCAATTTTATTCAAAGATTGTCAACAAACTAATCTTTCTTTACTTGGGCTTTTTTGTTCAGAATCGCTTAATTAAATTTAATTTCTGTGTATTGATTATAAGCTTGCTGAAAAGTGAAGACTTCTACAATGGCTATGCAATGTCAGTTATGGATGGGAAGTGTAAGTGATTTACAGAATTTGTTGCAAAGCCTTACCTTTAGCCTTACATAGGTTGCGTTTCTTTTATAGAGTTTGAGGCAATATTATAAAATTCTGCAGATACATCGTTTAGAAAAATAAAATACCATGTCCAGATGGCTTCGATAATCTTATTCACCATTAACTGCAATATTTAAAAGCTTTACAGCCAAACAAACTGAAAAGTACCGCATATTTAAAATGCGCATGCGCATGTGATAATTTCTCGGAATATTATTAAATAAATTTAATTGAATATTAAAAATAAGTATCGCACGGCAGATCTAAATAGTTTAGGGAAATATCTTCGTGATGGTTAAATTATTTAAATGTGATTTATTCTCTTTTCGCATAGTTTAAAAGGGTGTAAAAAATGGTACTGAATACCTGTAATATTTTTTCTATAAAGTTGGAGCCTAACATGACGGAGAGCTTCATCATGGCTGCATTCAACCGAATGGGACAGCGGCCGCTAGCTGTGAAGGTGATGAGGAATAGGTTTACTGGAGAGCCAGCCGGCTATGCATTTGTGCACTTTCAGGTAAGTGTAGTGTATATAAATACCTCTTTAACTGTTAACCAACAGGTACATTGTAATGAAAATGTCTTCAAAATAATCAAATCAATACAACAAGTACTAGTTTGGACATTATTACACATCATCAGGTCCCTTATTGTGGGTATCACTGTATCATGCATCTGATAGAATTCTTAAAGATGTACTTCTTTTTATGTATACTATAAGGTGAACAACACTAATGTTTATCACACAAATGTTTCCCTTGATGGAAATGCAACCTGCTTAGAGTTTAGGTTTCTTAACCACTAGACCAAATCATGATTATTTGATTAAATTATGTATTAGTTTGTGTTTGAAAGAAATTAAATATAAGACAAAAATTCAAATATTTCATTAATTAACTTACCTTCCAGACTGATGAAGAGTCAGTAGATGCAATGCACAAATTGAATGGGAAACCTATCCCTGGTACATTTCCGGCTGTAAGGTTCAGATTGAACACCGCATCTCGTGAGGCACGAGCTAATATGCAATCAGAGAGGGAGTTCTCGGTGTGGGTGGGTGACCTCAGTCCTGAAGTTGATGACTACTCACTGTACAGAGTGTTTGCATCTAAGTATTCATCTATCAAAACTGCCAAGGGTAAGTCTAATCCGATCAACTCAGTTACTCATAAGTACCACGCACCTTTGTTAAATGGTGATGCCTAGTGCATCAAGCATCAAAATATCTCAATTGGCAACCAATTGTTAAATTACCTCAGTAAGAACCTGTCAAAATGTATTTTAAACAACAAGAATAATTGGTTACCATCATAACATATGATAACACTTTGAATATTTACTTTTTATAATTTTCTAATTGGAATTAAATTTGCTTGAAATAGGGGGTGTTTTGTGGTTATTATTATTTAGAATTGTAATAAAGTGATAAACATTATATATAGTTGAGATAGTAAGAACCTTTGAATTTTGACCAAAGGTCTTTGACAACTGGCTTCAGTATTTTGTTATCATGCACATAATAATATATGTAATTATATTTTCCAGTGATCTTAGACAGCTCAGGATACACAAAGGGTTACGGTTTCGTCCGATTTGGAAATGAGGAAGAACAGCGTAATGCATTATATGCAATGAATGGGTACACAGGACTGGGCACTAAGCCACTTAAAATTTGCACTGCAGTGCCCAAGCCGAAGAGTGCAATGATGTCACAGAACCCAGGCACTGGATCGGCGGGCAATCCTGCATTTAACAGTGGGACGGTAAGATGTCAATGAAGGATGTAAGGGTGGCTAGCAACACAAAGCATTGCTAATATGTTATCAAAGTCAGCATTGATGCACTGTTAATCTGTCCATATGTATCCAGGTAGCAACACACATATACATTTCCCATAATGATTAAGAAACACTATTAAGTTATGTAGTTTATGAATCATGCCATTATTATTTAGTTTTTGAAATGATTAGATATCTGGTTATGGCTTATCACTATGGTTATTGTTACCTGTATAATTTATTCTAAGCTTAAAACTATTTTGCTTGACGGCTACTGCTGAATTGGAAAAGCTTTGTGAATTTGATTACTATCAATTGGCCTTTCATATTTTATGTTCATATAATTGCTCTATATCAGTATCATATACTTTAATATTCTAATGTGATCATAGTGATATTGGCTTTAGTAAACATGTTAGAAAATCATCTACTAAATTGTATATTGAACGTCATCTGCATAATGAAGTTGCCAGCTTAGAATGCTTAGATACTAGCTCGTAGCATCGTGGCGCATTGCTTGCTTGCCGAAAATATAGGCCAGAACTGACGAGCAGTTGTGATTATAGGAGTACAGCCAATATTATGATCCGTCAGCCTATTGGCAAAATTATTCAGCGTGGTCTGGGTACTATGGGCAGGGCGAGCAAGCCGCGGCCGCGCCGCCCGCCGTCGCCGACACCGCGCCCCCTGCCGCTGTGGTTAAGGCTCAAACTGACGAATTAACGCTTGTTGGTAAGTTCACCACTTCCTACTTAACTATAGACAATTTTTGATACAAGTCAATAGTTTATTATAAATATTCTAATCGAAATTTCAGAACACAAGAAGGTGATTGACGTGGATCTGTTAAACCAGGAATTTTTGAACCCTGAAATCTCCCTATGGGATAGCTTGGAATCCTCACATTGGTTCCCAGACGAAATCATCGAAGTTCACTGATATTCTGCTATTGAACATAGATTTAAGAGCTTTCTAAATAAATAATTCCTACAATTTTATTGAGCTTTTAATAGAGAGCAATTCTCTTAATCTATCTACAAATAAAACATATACATATATATTATATATAATACAGTTTAGAACTAGGTATATTTTAGAACTTTACATATTTTCATTAGCTACCTATACCTACTTATCAAAGGTAATCTAGGCGTATGTACTAGATGGTTATATAGTATACTAGCTGTTTCTCCGTCTTCGCCCGTGTATCAATATAATATATAGCCTATGTTAATCAGTGATAGTATAGCTTTCTAACGGTGAAAGAATTTTTGAAATCGGTCCAGTAGTTTCGGAGCCTATAGACATTTATCAAATATTTTGTCTACCCGAGCGAAGCCGGGGCGGGAAGCTAGTATAATATATAGCCTATGTTACTCAGTGATGATGTAGCTTTCTAACGGTGAAAGAATTTTTGAAATCGTTCCAGTAGTTTCGGAGCCTATTCAATACATACAAAAATACAAATCTTTCCTCTTTATAATATTAGTATAGATTATCTACTCTGAGGTTATATCATTAAGGAGTTTTTAATGAGTGTACAGTACCAAAATGAATTATACACAAAAATATTCCTCTTGAATCACTCTATCTGTTAAAAAAAGGTATCAAAATCCGTGGCGTAGTTTTAAAGATCTAAGCATACATAGGGATAGACAGCAGGAAGCTACTTTGTTTACTCCAATAATGTTGTGAGTAGAAACAGAATCTTTTAGGAGGGGAAAACAGCTATTATGTGGATGATGTAAACGACATGGTAACTTAAATTCATGATATATTGTTCGTTCTAAAACTATTGCGTTACAACATGTAGCGGATATAAGTGACTCGATACATTTCAAATGAAGCGAGTTGTTGATTGTTTGAGATCAAGTGAATTTCAAAGCAAATTGCATATGTTTGATACATAATTGTGCATATTGGTACAACATGTTATGCGATGTATTTTCTTGCAAACATTGTGTATTTTCAATTATTAATTTCAACGCAAGCGGATAATTATACTATTTGGCATCAAAATGCAAATACAAAACCATACATGGATCATCATAATTATATTAGTAATAAATACCACACTTACATACTACTTACATTACTAAATTAGCGAGTATTAAAGTTTACTAATTGTAAATGAGTTGCATCTCTGTCGCTTCGACGGGCTGCTATTTGAGGTACTGTTGCTATGACTGTCTACACTGTTTGGTGATAACAGTTGTGGGGAGGATCCTGTCGAGAGGGAACCTTGCTTCATATAGCCCACTACTGAATTTAGGAGAGATGGGGGCAAATCTACTGGCGTCAGCTTACCCCCTCCATGCGCTATATATGTCTGCAGCATCTTTTTCGACGGCGAATTCGGATCATTAACACTTAACACAACTAGAGAACCATTTTCAATGTTCGCAGGCACTAGTTCTAGGTTGAGAGTCTGTTTCGTCTGTTCCACTCTGGTAACGTTCGGCAATTGTGGGATTTGCGTTTTCATGGAATCATCGGGTTTATTGAGGGTTAATGTCGCGAATTCCGGGTGTGTTTCGGGCGTGGACGATATGACGGGGCTGGGAGAGTTTGGTGGCTCCACACGTCGCTTGGTCTTTCTCTTCCTCTTCGCTTTTAGTTCTAGAACCTTCTGAATGAGGTGGTCTGCCGTCCCGTTCTCAGTTTTGGAATGGTCCGAGCCCGGAATCGACGTATAGTCCAAGGCTTTGGTTCCTTGACCTGCAAATAATATTAATTAAAAATCATATTTCAAGATACCCGAAGCCTAAAAACGATAGCAACAATCAATGTATTACATTGCTTATGTGAACATCTTTATTGGAAGCACAGCTAATTGTTATGAAGCTCTTAGACCGCAATAACATAATAAACACTACATGGAAGTATGCTTTGCAGTATAAATCGAGAAGAGCCAATTTTGTTGTCCCATTGTACCTTTAAAGGAGGTTCGGAAAAACATCTTTTGTTAATAGCACATAGCTCCTTCAAAATTATACTTCCTCACATTTTGTGTCTATGTTAGCGTGTGAGTGCTTTTTATATAAAAAGGTTCGATGTGACTCTTTATATTGCAGAGAAAATATTGTAGGTGCAGTGCGTGCGTCGCAGGCGGGCTCGTCGCTCGTGATGATCGGCGGCCGGTATATATGTATATAAGCTATTACCCGCGACTTCGTCTGCATTTGTTTAAAGACAAAAGATAAATCCTGGGGAAGGACATAGGCTATCTCCTCGTCAAATTTTATCACGATCCGTTCAGCCGTTTATTATATATTTCCAAACAAACAGAGCTACTTTCGCATTTATAATATTAGTATGGATAAGGTAGGTGCAGTGCGTGTTACTGGTGCGGATGGCGTGCGTCGCAGGCGGGCGCGTCGCTCGTGGTGGTCGGCGGCCTGTGTATATGTATATAAGCTAGGTGTAGCGTTACTGGTGCGGATGGCGTGTGCCCGCGCGGCGTGCGTGCGTCGCAGGCGGGCGCGTCGCTCGTGGTGGTCGGCGGCCTGTGTATATGTATATAAGCTAGGTGTAGCGTTACTGGTGCGGATGGCGTGTGCCCGCGCGGCGTGCGTGCGTCGCAGGCGGGCGCGTCGCTCGTGGTGGTCGGCGGCCTGTGTATATGTATATAAGCTAGGTGTAGCGTTACTGGTGCGGATGGCGTGTGCCCGCGCGGCGTGCGTGCGTCGCAGGCGGGCGCGTCGCTCGTGGTGGTCGGCGGCCTGTGTATATGTATATAAGCTAGGTGTAGCGTTACTGGTGCGGATGGCGTGTGCCCGCGCGGCGTGCGTGCGTCGCAGGCGGGCGCGTCGCTCGTGGTGGTCGGCGGCCTGTGTATATGTATATAAGCTAGGTGTAGCGTTACTGGTGCGGATGGCGTGTGCCCGCGCGGCGTGCGTGCGTCGCAGGCGGGCGCGTCGCTCGTGGTGGTCGGCGGCCTGTGTATATGTATATAAGCTAGGTGTAGCGTTACTGGTGCGGATGGCGTGTGCCCGCGCGGCGTGCGTGCGTCGCAGGCGGGCGCGTCGCTCGTGGTGGTCGGCGGCGCGTCGCTCGGCCTCTCTCCTGGCAGCCTCGGCGCGCTCCTCCTCGAACTCCTTCTGCAGCCGCATCGCGTCCCACGGCGCTCCCGTGCGAAGGGCCTTGTCTACCTGTGCGATGTTTATCTTCTCCTCCTTTTTGAACTGTACACAAAATACACATTGGTTACGTTTTGAGGTATCCATTGGGCGCTTTTACGTGATTGAGCAACAAACATCCATTCTTTAACATTAATAATTTAATTTCATATTAATTATAGTAGGATTTCTTAGCGGGCGAAGTCGCTGGGAATAAGCTAGTATAATATAGGCAGCGTGGCCCCAGCCTGGCTGCGCCGGCGCCGCCTAAGTGGGCAAGTGAATGGTGTGAGTGACCTTCAACTTGAGATCCCTGCGCGTGCGGCCGGGGAAGAGCGGCTCCATGAGCGTGAAGTCAGTGCCGAGCGCGGCGAGCGCGCGGTAGAAGCGCACGGTCTCGGCCGCCGGCCACTCGGCCGTGCGCGCCGCGCGCCGGTACCCCGCAGACACTCCGCCCCACGCGCCTTCACGCACCACAGACGTCACCTTACGTCTCTCCGATTGATTAATTATCTGGAACGTTCATACACTGATGAAACACCGACACAATAAATTACTAGTTTAAAACAACTTTATTTTTAATACCCCTAAGGTGGTACACAAGCTTCGGTGGCCCATCCACGGCCAAGCATACGACTGCTTAGTCACGATAGACTTTAGCCGCTAGCAATACCAGTTGCCAACTCTGTTGTTGATGAGGATTAACTGTGCTAACAGCATTATACCTCACTTTTTAATCTCATGCTGTCATCAATCACTGCACCTACTTAAGCTTAGAAAAACTCATTGGGACAGGCCGTTGCTTTTACCATAACCACAAGACCACCATGGCTTTTGAAAACAAAACATGCTGAAATGTCATCCTAGTCAGAATATTATGATGAAATTTTTGTATGTCATCAGTCAAGTTAATACTTGTGTGCAATATTTAATAATGATCAGTAGGCTTATTCCGTATACCGGTTGCGACTATTCCGACGTCATTGTGACGTAGCAGCATACATACAGAATGCCGGTTTTGGTTATTAATTTTACAAATGTATCGATTATTTTTCCTAAAATGACGTCAGAATATTTGCAACCATGCCTGCGAGGTCTTGTTGGGCCTACCTACTCGCTCGCACAAATTATTCTTGCATCAGTCACATGTTTGCCAAGTAAAAGGAAGCTATTTAATAGCGCTAAGGTGGCAAATAAACATACAGCCCGCTCATAGTTAAACAGTTACCGTAGCTTTTGGACACTCGCGCGTTGCCAACCCTTAAAAAAGGTGACTCTCTACTGGTATTGTTTACGCATATGGCGGGGCTACTCACCAAACTCTTCTCGTCGAGTATGATCTCCCCGTTGGGACCTATCTTAACCTGAGGCACGGGTGGTCCGTCGCCCAGTGGAGGGTCATCCGCTTCCTCCTCCTTAGCCGCCTCCGCCTCCACTTTCCCCTTCTCGTTCTCTTCTTTAGCCTTCAGCTCGTCTTCATCTGGACTAAGAAAATATGTTATCACTACTAATAATTAATTGTGTGTGACATTGGGTGTAGATTTTGTTGTACATAATCACAAAACTAAACGAATTTGCCAGGACTAAAAGTATTGCCATCCTTATTTAACCCAGCATCTGAGAAAGGGATAGCGAGACTTTTTAGTCCTGTCATATTAGGTTAGTTTAATAATTTCGTACAACAGAATTGTCACCATTGTCACACAATGACATAATACACACTGGTCTCATCCCAAGTTAAGCGAACTGTGTACTATCGGGCTACTCATATAATACATAAGTTAAGAAAAAAACTAACATTTGGCTTAACTTATTAGGATATGAAGTTAGGAGACCTGAATAAATTTTATCTGAACAAATTTTATTCTTTTTTTCAAATCAATTCATGACAGGTTCGAATATCTGGCACTGCGACGACCCAACTAGCCGCTTGCAATAAGAGACGAATCACATAGTAAATACCTGATAAATATAAAAATGAATCCCTATTTCCCTTGTTCACGGCATCACACGTAAATGGGTAGGCCGATGTCACTCATTCATTTTTTTTTGGTTTGGTATTGTCAGTAGAAAGGTTCTTATGAAAATAAAATATGAAACAAGAATTGGAATATTTTTAATTTCGGGATAAACGAAAGGATTTTTTTTCTATGGTGTATTTGACATATGAATTCATAGCTAAGACAGGACAACGTTTGTCGAAACAGCTAGGTACCTGATAATTACAAATATTATTATTGATACACACAAACAGTAAAGTAGCGTATTGTTCCACTTACACGATAGGGTTGGCTGTGGGGTTGTAGAAGATGAGGTCGTACATGGTGAGAGTTTCCCGCTTCGCGCCCTCACGACAGCGCCGCATGGCGTTATTGCGCCTATTCGCGTCTTGCCGACGAGTCCTGGCCAACATAATGCCCATTACTCACTTAGCTACGGAATCTTAGCTTACCTTCCGTTGTATAGACGTTATATCTGTCATAGGGATGTTTTATGTTCCTTTCCTTCCTTTAAGTTTAAAGGGCTGTATCTTTTGAATCGTAATAGTACACTTGAACTTTCATAGAATAAGCTATGTTATGTTACTTAGTGATAATAATAGCTCAGAGTAGATAATATACTGCATAATAGGATATATGTTTATTTGCTACGTTCTATCTATAGCCTAAATGGTTTGGTAGATTTTCGTGTCGTTATTGTAGGAATAACATACAACCCGAAGCAGGACAATATTTTGTTTTATTCGAGCCTACAAGAAAGGTTTTTTCAAAATTTTCGTTGATTCTTCTTATAATCGTAGGTACCGTAAACATATTAAAATAATATAATCGTCTCTCTTGTCAACACTGCAGGCAGGCCTTCTGCAATATTAGGATTAGATTCTTGTTGTTTTAAAATATCACTTACTTAGCGTAATGCTTTTCTTTGACCGGTGATGAGGCGGAGGCTGGCTGCGCGGTCGCCTGACTCATGTTGGAACAAACTGAATCATTGCGCGTCCGGTTCACTTCTCTATAAGAAAAGCATTTCAAGTTTATTACAAATCGGATTTTCATACATATTTTCTGTGCATAGAAGTCATTATGTATTTGCAAATGCAAGGCAATTGTTTTACAAGTCTGCTAACATCAACGTGGTAAATAGGTAGATATCTATCTTTTAATTCAAGACGGCACGCCCACTCTTTCTGATATTTGAAGTATTTTTTATGTACTCCAAGTCAAGTTCTATTCCTCTGTCAGTTTTCATTAATAGCAGTTCAGCAATTGGGGCGTGATTGAGTTACCAACAAACACTCAAACTGGTCATTAATTAATAATTATACATATTAGTAGAAAATGATAAGAGTTTATTTCCACAAAACGTCACGGACTGAACATCGAAGACAAACAGCCTTTAAGCAGCTCGGGAGTAGGATAAGTACTACAATGGTGTCGATTCTGTTGCTCAAAATTACTAAACTTAACTAATTTGACAGGACTAAAAGTCTTGCTATCCCTTTTTCATGTGCGGGGTTAATTAAGTATGGCAATATTTTTAGCCCTGTCAAATTAGTCAAGTTTAGTAATTTTGAACAACAGAATTTGCACCAATGTCACCTATTCTGTCCGGAGTGTAGGGTGCTGTGTGAAGTTTGCGAGTCATGTCGTTGTCGGGCCGGCGCAGGAGTCGCCGCCCCACCTCCCAACAAAGATCGCCGGCTCTCGTCCTCTGATTCACTGGCACTACCCTAAGAAGAAACATTTACTATTAAAAACAACTTGGCGTACATATATGTGTAATAAACAGCCGTTGGTGTAGTAGTTTGTCAGCGTGACTGGTATGCTAGGTGTCGCGGGTTCGATTCCCGCGATCATTTATGTGATAAACATTGCGTCCGAGTGTTTCTACGTATTAAAGTATTCTATCAGTTGCATATGCCTCTTTCGCAGGCAGTGTCTTTCCTATGTTTGAACTACATAAATATTTGTACAGTATATTCTCTGTAAGATTTCGTTAACAGGTACAATGGTCTTAATTAATTTGTCAGTATGTAGTCAATGTACGTACGTACAGTATACTTACATCTGTTCAAACACAACGAAAGTAATGTTAAAAATAAGGTTGTATTGTTATTTCTACAATTCTAAGGTGGCAAGACATCGGGTACTTGCAACACCTAGCCTTACATGTCACATTTGAGCCCATGTATTTATCAGGCAACGTTATACTGTCAGCATAAATAACTTCAAGGGATTGTTAAAACTTTACTTACTACAATAACACAACACTACCATTTGAGTAGTTTAACTATTTGGCTGACATGTTCTGTAACATCAGATATCATAAAACAATCTCATTGTGTCCTTAATAGGTTATTATTCAAATTGCATACATCACTCGTTTTTTTTATTCATGAATGGAGCTAGATGGCTAGGCTATACAATAACATTACATAATAATCTGTGGAAGGGGTTAATATATTTGTCATATACCTGTATACTGTTCCTCCTTAGTGGAGCAAGCCTGGGCACCGGTCTAAGCTTGGGTCGGACCTTGCTCGGTGAAGGTAAAGGCACAATGGGGTCAAACAGGACTTCGGCATGCTCTGATGTGATCTCATCCTTCAACATGGCTATGGGATGAGGGACACTGCCCTGAGACTTCAAGGGCACTATTCCATCCATTACCGTGTCCTCTGGTAAACTTTCTGGCACACTTGGCACATTATAATCTACTGAAATTGGATAAAAACTGATTTGGTGGTCTATTTGATAGTTATGTAGTGTGTCACTTTAATAATGATACAATGCAGATGTTCAAATGTATGTAATAATTTTATATATAGTTATATAAAAAAAAATCTGTAGATAGAGTATATGTATGTAGGAAGTCATATACATATAAGTTGTGTATCAAAATTTAGTATTTTTATTATGTTACGCTTAATGATTGGTCTGTTACCATGACAGAAAGTTTTATTATAAAGTAAGAGACAAGAGTGAAATGCAGCTCTATACTCTCTGCCTACCCCATGAAGGACATGGTGTGATGATATGTATGTATATATGAAGTCATATTAGATATTACCCACACAATAATTTACAACTGTATTTCAGCCCTGGCGCAGTAGGGTTAAAATTAAGAATATTTGCATCATTCCACTCAGAACTATTAATTAATGTATATTATATTGTAAAGTAAATAAATACAAAGAGAGTATGTGGTAGACATATGAAGATTAGATACAATGGTTCTTCATGATAGTTTATTGTACAAATATCTGTGTCAAGTGACTACTTGAAATGTACTAAGTACATTGAAACACTAAGAAAGTACAAAATATATATACTAAGAAATAAACATCTTACAAAGTTCATATAACCAATATTTTGTATTAGTCATAATGTAAATGTATATTCATTTTGAGGTACACAATTATGAAGGCAGCAGTTAGAATAATTGCCTACAGAAAAGAACTGGCAATTGACAAATCAGTGATATGATATAAGATAAAAAAGAAACTTCTATACTAGATCATACACATATTATATTTTATAAAGATTAGTATTTTTGGTTGTAATCACTGATCTATATAGATCAGTGGTTGTAATAAACTCAAAGACTATTTTAAATAATTCTTTCACTAGTAGAGTACTATATTATCACAGAGTAACATAGCCTATATTATATTGCTATGCGGGCAAGGTCGAGGTGAAGTAGTATAGAATATAGATTATAATATTTGACAATAAAAAAACTAAATTTTAATAATTTTAATAAATAAATATTTGTATTAAGTATACAGTAAGATATGACCATTGTATTGTATCCAGTAGCATAAGTCCAGTATTTTTAAAGCATAGTAAAGATATGCCTATTCTGGACTATCCCTTCTAGTGCCAATAATGAGTTTGCACTCGCATATTGCCAGTCTAGGTCATGACAATGTGAGACTGCTTATAAATAATAACACAATGTAACCAACTAAGTACCTAATACACTCTATAACTAATAAGTTATAAAACAAATAGGTGGTAGACTTACCATCAATTACATCTATCCTTGATTCCTTACTGGTATTAGAACTATTTGATTCAACTATATTTGTTTTATTTGGAGTCTCTTGACTTTCATTGCTATTAACCTTTGCTGATTCCTCTTTTCCTTTACTTGGTGTTATAATTTTATGGACTTTATCGTCTGGAGCTACCCTGTTTGGTGTTCTAACAACAGTAGAAGTAGAAACCCGAGTTAGGGGACTCTGTGGCGATATAAATACATTATTATGTTTGAAGGCTGCAGTTGATGTAATAACAGGTACTTTTTCTGCAAGTTTCGGAGATTTTCTATCTTTCTGTGGTTCAATGAATGCTTTTTTGAAAGGAGACAATTTACTTATCAAAGTAGGCGTCTTTGTCACATTATGTGGTGATTTCAGAGGTGATGCTATCCTTCCAGCTGGAGACTTCTTCTCCGTACTCTCGATAGCTTTAAAGATGCTTCGTGGTGTTCTAGGACTTTTAGCTGCCTTCTCTCCATTGTCGATTGCTTTTACTTGCTTCTTTACAGCGTCAGCGTTATCTGCATTCTTTCTTCGAGGCGGTAACGATGTAACAGCTTTGATTCTAGCTCGTCTCGTGGACATGTTTTGGACTTGATATCATGTAAGTGCTAAACAAAAAACTAACCCAATTTTCGTGGCTCAATATTCGACTAGATATTTATAATATAATTTAACTTTAAACTTAATACATAAAATTATTTTTAATTTTTAAATAATAAATATCAAACACATGTTTTTCAACTCTCCGGCAGCGTACGTACTTAGGAGGATAGTGATAAGATAATTATTGAATGAATGAAAGTAAGGAAAGTGGAAACTTCAACTTCAACGTTAAATTGACATTTCTTCAACATCTTCTTCTTTCTAACTATGGCAATCAATCATCTTCAAGAAATATTTTTGCCAGTGTCGAGCGAGTGTAAGACCGAATTATCAAGTTAATAACTTGTGTTGCATTAAATGCCTAGTGAGCATTCTAATGTTTAATAGAGGAAATTCACGCCAGTAGCAGATCATAACATGCCTTTGTTTGGGACAGAGGTAACAATCATATTGATCAAAGTTATAGATCACTTCACCCAAAATAAACATTACAGCATTATTTCCAACGTTCCTATAACTCTAAAACTCTGCTGATGTTTAGCATCCTCGCCTCGCTCCGCTCCGGTGCTTCACGCTGTGCAATTAGTGCACTACTAAAGTCACATCACACGTATCACGTATCGTAATTATTCTCATAAATTCAAGAAGCATTATAGGTACCTATACCAGTCCATTATACATGCTTGCGTGGGGATATACCTATATCTTTGTTTCATAGTAGGTATACTTTCTTTCTTACATGCCTTTAGCGGAAGGTGTGTAGATTACTCTAACTTTCAAAAGTTCACATCCACACTCAAGCGTGGATGCTCAAATGTTTTATACTGCGAAGTTGGCACGTAAGCGTATTGCCTGCCTGGTAGTAAGCGGTCACCGTACTTATAGACGTAAGCAATATATAGTATAGGGATATCACTAACGCGTTACCAACCGGTTTACGGTGTTGAGACGACTCGCTGTGCTGTTGTTTGCAGCATTACCAGCGCATCTTTATTACCAGCGCAGCGTATTCTTGTGGAGCTATGGAAATCACTGTTTTATTTTACCTACCGCAGACTTGGCAACGCATTAGTGATGTCGCTGATATTTCTGGCAGCTAGCGGCTATATGCTACAGCGCGGTGACTGCTTACCATCAGGTGGGCCGTACGCTTGTGTGCCAACTTAGTGGTACGTATAAAAAAATGCTTTGTTGGTGGTTACTGTTAGTTTTATTCCCGACCAGATTTTTTTTGTATACTCATTAGACCAGCGATTCTTAAGGTGGGTTTCGTGGACATCACACATTACCTCAAAATCTTAACAAGCCGTGTAAATTTTTTTTTATTCCACTTTGGTGGCAAACAAGCATACGGCCCACCTGATGGTAAGCGGTCACCGTAGCCTATGAACGCTTGCAACACCGGGGGTATCACTCGCGCGTTGCAGACCCTACTAGGCAATACCTCAGAACAGATATTAATATACTGCGTACAATACATAAATTAATTTCACAGTGGTATGTCGTCTATACTAATATTATAAAGCTGAAGAGTTTGTTTGTTTGAACGCGCTAATCTCAGGAACTTATGGTTCGAATTGAAAAATATTTTTGTGTTGGATAGTCCATTTATCGAGGAAGGCTTTAGTCTATATTAGCTGCCCGCCTCGGCTTCGCACGGGTGGAGAAAATAATTGATAAATGTCTACGCGTGCGCAGCCGGGCCGGGCCGCTAGTAACAAATAAAACGATTAAACGGATTTCTTCATTCTTTAATGCATTTTCTCTAATTTTCTTGACAGCGATGAGCACTTTTGGTGAAAATAGATACCAGAAATCAGTAAAATATGTAACGAATAACAATTACGATCCAAATAAACATTCGATCTCATATAAGTTTCATAATAATCCTTTTAACCAGTAGATCAACTTCACAATAAAAATAGATCTCTTCTATAAAATTTATATAATTTACAAAAGCAGTAATGTTAGGTTAGGTAGATAAAACAATGGTAAATAAATGCTTCTGGGACGTTAAACGCAATCATATTTTTGTGTTCATAGTTAAAATTGACAGATAGTCACTCTGCTAAGACCAAATGTATTGTATAAATATCTTACGAGTACAAAGTATCTATTGGTGTTAGTCGCCAAAACTGAGAACTAGGCTGTGTTCATCTACAAGTAAGCTACTGCGTATTGGTTCGTCATTCATTACCTATATTTTGGCTAATAAGGTCAACATTTGCAAAACCATCCTTACAAATTGTCATGACACTATAAGAATTATTTAACGATGGCCGTGCCAAGACCGCTTCGCACTGGCCTGTCGCCCCCGCCCCCAACTCGCTAGGATATGTTGCACATTACGTACCTAAATTATTGCTAACTTTAATATATTTAAAACTGGTAAGCGGTTGCAGTAAGCCGTCGACGGATGTTGTCAAGTCAGACCAACTAAGTGACTATCGTTGAAGAATCAAATGATAGGTGAAAGTTATGTAGAGAAGCATGGAGTCATGCGATACGGTTGAACTACCTACTGGTCGCTACGGGGGCGTGGGGGAGCAGCCGGCGCGCGCGCAGCCAACTGCTGCTCTATCACACAATGTAATTCGTCCGAATTTGTTAACGCTCCGGCCTACTTACTCCTACGAAATGATCACTATCGACAATAAATTATTTTCACCTATAATTAAAAGAAGGTATGAAGTGTAGTAGTGCATCGAGTGGCGAGACGCCCGCACGCGAGCGCGCGCGGGCTAATTGACTGGACCGCTCGGTCGTACGCCGACCGTGCGCACCGCGCGATCGCTTTACAATATTTACAGAAACGACTCTCAAATATTCGAAGCGCTACTGATCCACCTCTACGTAGGAAACCGAGAGAAGTGTTTGCGCTAATTATGCCGATAAACGGTAGATATGACTACTTATAATTAAAATGAAGAAAGCAACCGTGTGCTATTGGAATCGCGCGTGAGCTCGTCCCTTGTGCGTCGCTTGTGCTGCTAATGCGGGGTGACGTCAGCGGCCTGTGGCCACACCTGCTGCGCGAAACCGGTACAACTTATATCACAAGCTATTGTGTACGGAGCGCTATGCTTCACGACGCAGGAGGCGTGAGCACAGACAGCGCGCTCTGCCGCATTCTAGACTCCCCGCGATTCAACGTTTAAATATATTTCTATAAAGAACTTCAAATATAATAATATATCGAATCGTGATTATCAGGAACGTTTATAAACTTCCAACTTTATATATCCGCAATCGATTATTCCGCATCAACAATAGATAGAGGTCTATTTGATACGCCAACAAAGCATACAATAGTGATATCTTTACATCTCAGTCTAGTCTATATAATTATTTTTCTCTTTTAATGGCAAGGTATCTCTATAAAGATTCAATAGTATCATTCTTCAATATTTAACAGGTATATCTATACAATCCGAATACGTCGCGTATTCGTCGATTCCTCACAGCGTCAATGATATAAAATTTAACCTAAATTATAACACAGGAGAATTAAGTATAAGATCACAAAATGAGATTCAACGGGCGGCGCGGCTCAAGTCGCGCGCGGCCCGGCGAAGTCGCAGCTAATACTCGTGTCTACGCTACACTAGCGAGGCGGCTGCGGCGGCTCGCACTAAGCCTAGTATTGCTATCGGGGCGTCGGCGCGCCGGGGCACTAGCACAGTGTGCGGCGTCAGGGCGCGATGCCCGCGTCCGACTTATGGAAGGTGGCGCCGGCGGCGGACAGCGACGGCGGCTGCGCCTGCGCCGAGCTGAAGTCGTGCTCGGACTTGGGGCGCGGCAATGCGGCTGCCACGCCCAGGCCGGGCAGCGCTACGCCCGCCATGCGGCACGACGCGGCCTGCAGCGGCTGCAGGGCCAGCCCAAGCGAGCGCTCCGACAGCCGCGCTACGCTGTCGTCCGACAGACTCACGTGCTCCGCCTCCGCCGCTAGCGCATTCACCACTGCATTGATCGTGTTGCCCTCGGACGTGGTGTCGTCCTCGCGGTGGGCCACCAAGTTGGGGTTCTTGCCGATCTTGTTAAGTCGCTCGGCGGCCACGCTTTCCATAGTGCGTCGCATCAGCGGGTACTGGTCCAGCACGGCGTTGAAGTGGTCCACGGACAGTGAGAACAGGTTGCAGTAAGTCTCCGCTCGGACGGAAGCCACTCGCCGAGCGTTTGTCAGCAGACAGATCTCACCGAAGTAGGAGCCGTCTGATAAACTGGTCGCCACCTCACCGTTCGCCATCACGATGTCCACTATACCTTCTTGGATGAAATACATTTTGTTCCCGATAGTTCCTTCTTTAATGATGATATCACCTGAAATCGAAAGATATCCCCGTTTAGAAGAGTGTAAATAAAACGGTGAGTAAATAAATATTATGGTTTTCACTTCGTTACGTAGTGACCAGTCGTTTATCTGGTAACTTTGGTCTGATGAAAGTCTGAAAGACTGCTATCACAGTAAGTGAGTGAAAAACAGATAATAATAATGTCACCTGGCTGGAAGACTTCGTAACGCAACTTGGTGACGACATCGGAGACGAAGTTGGAGTCAGCATTGGCGAAGAAAGGCACGGAGGCGACGAGTGACCGGCAGTTGTAGTTGATGACGTCTTCGCGGAGCTTCTCGCTCAGCTCGCCGAGGATCAACTCCTCATCGAAGAACTTGCCCTGGTACCGGTGCTCGAAGTACTCCGTGATGCGTTGTCGCATCTCGCGCGGTAGCTTGCGGTACGCCATGTATTCTTCTACTTGCTTCACCTGGAATATTAGATTGACATTTGTTAGAGAACTTCTGACTCTTTTGAGAATCTCACTAATATAAATGCCTTCGGACAGCAAGTCAAGACAACTATTTAGATGTAATGACGTTAGATAAATTATGTCCTCTATTGACATTACCATTGCTAAAAACAAAACGCACACAACACTCAAACTTGGATGTGCTATCCACCGATCAAGCTCGATACCCATATTGCTAACAACAAAACGCACACAACACTCAAACTTGGATGTGCTATCCACCGACCAAGCTCGATACCCATTTTGTAACACATGTTAGACACCGAAAGACTGAAAAAAACACGATACAACGATCCCTATAAATCTATGAAGATGATAAAAAAGCTTTTATACATAATATTATTTTTATAAAATGTAGTTTATTGATGTATTGTTAGTATTACCCATAGTATGGATCATAAGTATCACGGTAAGCATGTATATAATCCGTCAAAGTTGGAATAATTAGCACGAAAGAATTTAATGAAAACCGAATTTAGAGTGTCCTGTGATACCGTGATATTTAGTGACCCTTGCAATATTGAAAACTGCTATGAACACCCGTTATGTAAGTATATTTGAGGCTGTTATTATAAGAAGCAATGATACTTGTGCAGTTGATATAATTTTGTCAATCATTGTCAAACAGTGAAACATTTAACGACCATTCACTCTGTACTCACGTCTAATCTCTGAAACAGGTAATGATACTTTAGTGATATTGACACAGTACAATTAGGGTAATAAAATTTATGACAGGGCGATGATCTTAATTTTGAACAGGCAAATGAGATTCGACTACCGACAGCTAATTGTAGGTGTTCATAACGGTTTCATAATATGGATGGTGGAAATTATATTAATAATAATATTCAAATAAACTGCAGTGTTATATCGAGTGTTACGGGGCACCTCCTATGAAACAACAGATAGTAAATTACGATTTTATAGTAGGACATAGTAGTACACTGCTATGAACTACGCTCAAGCCGCCAGATTCCGAATTCCAGATGTAGAAATTGATGTAGGTATAGGTTTTTTTTTTGAGGCTTTGCGTAGTATTACTATATGGTTAACTATAATTTGTGCGAAAAAGTCATATTCGTATTTTATATTCGTATTTTAAACATCCTGATGTAAATGATTGCCATTCTTTAGTAAATGACTTGTTAATATAGTTGAATACCTTTATACTAAGCAAACATTTAATGTTCTGTCAATTGTTCCTTGGTGTGACTAAATAAATAAATAACTAAACACCACCCAATATCATTGGGGTAATTACTCCATTTATCCTGCAGTCCATGCAGGAAAGTAAACCTGCGTACTGTAATAGCTACATAGTATGGTAATAATTATGTAGCAACTAAAGTAGCCGATTACGTGGTTTTTTTAAACCACTTCGGTGGCACATATACATATGGCCCACCTGATGGTATGCAGTCACCATAGCCTATAGATGCTAGCAATACCACGGGTATCACTAACGGGGTGCCAACCATGTTGTTGATGAGGACTCAATGTGCTAGCAGCAATACTACTAGCCCCGCGTATCCTCGTGGAGCACTGGCAACCTTACTTACCGCAGAAACACAGCACTACATGAAGTAGTGTTATTTGCGGTCTTCTGTAAGGTGGAGGTACAGTCCCCAGTCGGGCGGCACCAATTTAAATGGGAAAACCCACGGGAAATCCTAAATCGCGCTACCTCTATTAGATTATTATTATTAGGTATTTGCGATAGGACGAAACAAGTTATACAGAAAATGGTGTTACCTTTTCTCGGTACTGCCTGCGCGAGGAATCAAGACTCTGAATGAGATTGGTAGCGTGACCGAGGAAGAGCGCGTAGCACGTGGCCCCCGAGATCATGGAGAGCATCGTGAGCCACATGTCGGTGAGTGACTGCGGAGGGAACCGGCCGTAGCCGATGCACAGCATGTGAGACATCGCTTTGAACAGCGCCCATGAGTACTGCTCGAGCCAGAACGCCTCCTGGAATTGATCAGTTAGCAGCTTAGTCCAGTGAATTATCAGCAATTGTGGTACAAATAGAAATGTACTTTATACTTGATAGAATTGAATTTTACAGTTACTCAAAGCATGACTTGATTAATTAAATTAATAATAATACTAACCTACCCTGATTAGATCATAATGAATGCTTAATCAATGATTGTATCTAGAGTATCCTCAGAAACACTGACCTGTAATTCATTTATTGCGACCCAGGAATTAGCCGGGAATCCTTGCAGCATAGGCACGAGAAACTGTAGGCAGCCGGACCAGTGGCCAATCAGTAACATCATGCAGATGAGGTTGAATATCCGCATGAACACCGACGCCATGTTGAGGAACTGCAAACAGAACGGCACCGATCAATTCTGGATCATAGCACAGGGGCGCCTCTAAAGGAAGCCGTGCGGACTGCGCGCGACAATGACGCTCGAGGTCAAGCATCGCGATGATACTCTACCGGTGAATTGGTAAAGAAGTGAGAAATAAAACATGAACGCGTGAGACGAGTCGTCAAACGAGCATGCGTGGTAGGGCGCGGGTGGCGGTCGCACGCCCGCAGCCGCCGCACGGGCGCGTGACCGCCCGCGCCGCCGTCGCCCACGCGCCCGCCGGCGGGACGAGGGTCGGAAACATATACGCCAACGTAAGAGGAAGCGAAGCGAACGCAGCGGGCTAAGGACGCCGGGTGGCGCCGACGGCAACATGCTAAGCGGGCGAACGAGCACATGCGCGCCGGCTCGTGCCGACCCTTTTACCTTGAAGATCAGATTGCTTTTGGTGTGACCCTTCTTTTTGGCAACGTCGGAGCTGAGGCGCCCTCTCCGTTCCGTGCGCTTTTTTTGAAGATTCTGCAAGATCTAGAAAACAAGCGAGAAACACGAGATAGTAGGAAGAGAGCCAGGCGCGCCCGGAGCGCGGGCGGGAACACGGGCGAAGGTCGTCGCGGGGTGCGGGGCGGGGCTGGGGCGCGTGCGGGCACACACAGAATGCACTAACACCGAGACGAGCGGGCTAGCCCCCTACGCTAGCGCGACATGCGGCACCTGCGAGGCGAGGTCGCGCGAGCCGCCGCCGGCCGCCGCGTCCGGTGCGCCGCGCGGCTGCGGTGCGGGGCTCATCTGCACACAACACCGTCACTGCGATGTCGCCACCACCACCCTCCCCGTACTCCACTTCTCTCTGTCTCTCCGCTTTCTTACCAGACCCGGTGCCGTGTGCCAACTGCCGCGCCGGTCAACGAATCTCACTCTCCGTCTCCACCGACCTCACCTACCTACTCTTTGTCCAATAATGATCTCGCTACTGGCACATTTACAGGTACGTTTTTTCCATGTGACGTTATGTGTTTCTTTTGGTCTTCTTCCGGCATCTTATTTTCACGTTATAATATGATATTGATCAGTTCATATCGTTGGCTTTGTTTATAATACCGTAGATATTTTAAAAGGCATGTGATCGGTCTGCCTATTGGGCTTCGTGTGATTGTTTAAATCAGGGAGACTATTTTGCATTATGGACTGAATTTATTTTGTTTGGCGTTAGCGCATCAATTCTATAGGCTTTGAAAAAGCAGCAACAAATAATTATGAACATCTGTGCAAATAATAGGTAGATCGCACGGCGAGTGTTGTACGGTTCGGGTCGGCGGTTGCGGCTGTCACGGCAGTCGCGGCGGTCGCGGCGCGGCGCGGTGAAAAGGAGTCGTACGTCACGAGGCTCACGAGTGAGAGCGTGCTCAGGCAGAAAGAAGCTTGCAGAGAAGCAGTAGAGAAGTGCAGAGCGGGACGTGGGCTCACATACAGTGGGGCGGGATCAATGGTACAATACAGGATTACAACAAAACTTCATATATACGTCTTTAGGACCACTACTCGCTAAAACAGTCCCAATTATATTAATTACAACGAGTACTTATTTTCCATATTTCGCTCAATATCCTGGTTCCAATCTGATTCTTCGCTATTTTCACTTTCTTATAGAAAACAGTTTAATCCAATATCATAGTCAGGTTTAGTAGCATATATTTTAGTCGTGTAGTATTAGTAAATGTGAGCGTAATGTGGTTAGGGCAGTGTTAGTGGTTAAGTATTCGAGGTAAAGTAACCCGTGGCGGGTGTGAGGAGAGGATGCGGGCTTACATATACTTCCTCCCATTGCGAGACATATCGGACGAGCCTGGACAGCCGCAGCAGCCGCACGAGGGAGAGCAGCTTGGCTAACCGCAGTATCCGCAGCGCACGACCCGCGTGTAGTATTTGAAAGCTTTCACTAAAGTCCTGTCGACACAGATACACACAGCTTAGAACCTCAGCCGGACCTGTGATGCCCTAAACTACTTAGAGCACCAATCGACTAGTTCTTTAACAGACAAGAGTGTCAAGACATGCAAACTTGCTGTATCGAAAGTTTTACAAAGTATCAGCCAAAGAAAAGTGCTGAAGCATAAAACATGTTATAGTTATGTTTTGATCGTTAACATTAATCGTTTTCAGTGGGACTTTTACTTTCTGTATTATTAGTTAAATCTTTGTGTGCAGGTGGCAGTTCCGCCATAGCCTGCACTTTTAATTTATATGCACAGTAATACATCATATTTATGATGATTATATCTGCGTGGCCTGTTAGTGATGTGTGATATAATAATAAAAATATTACAATTTGGTCGTGTTGTAACTGTAACGTTAAATAAATGACAATAGATACCATCCCAAAAACTGTTAACAGTACTTATGGAGATTGAAAGGTAATTCAAAACATAAGAAAAGCATAATTAATATCATGCATCTACCCTTCAGCCATAGCTCAAGGGTAGAAGACCGAAGAAGAAAATAATTAGACTTAGTTTTAATAAAATAAAGTCGAAAATATTAATAAAAATATTAAGTAGAAGACAAGTATATAATCAATAAAGAAACATTTGATTCGAATTGCAGGAGTGTATATACAACTTGAAGAAGAACGAGAGACGGTGCGAATATCAAAATAGTCCGTGCACAAAGTGGAAAGGTGCTAAAATACAAAATTGAGAAAATAAGACATGGATAGAGCATCCCATAAGAAGACACCTAAGTGAACAAGACCGCCAAACCAGCGGGAAAAAGTGAACAACAAGGAATTATAACACGAAGATGATGAACGTGCGAGTGAGGTTCAAATAGGTAGGTGCTTAAAATTATAAAAATAAAATGTACAATGGAAATGATTCTAGTGTGCATCAAACCTTTGCATATTTTCTTTAGACCCTTAAAATACAAGATACTAAATCGAATACACGATGACGCGGAGGTTCTCGTGGCGGTTGGATAAGAGTTCACAATGACAAACCAAAAACATATATCAAATGAACAAAGAACGTTCTATAAAACAAATGAACACCCAAGCTGAAACAGAATATCAACAACATAAAGAGAGATTAAAACTATTGTAATAAGAACAACACGGCCAAATTGCAACGTACGTTTACCTGATTGAAGATCAAAAATATATAATCTAGTGGTATACTAGAGATGAGGTCAAGGAAGAACCATGTCCTCAAATAGTGCTTCGCTATTAACTTGGGATCTAATATCACTTGTTCTGCATTATCTTGCTGCATTATTCCTGGAAAGAAGCAATGCATACATTAATTGCAATAGTAAAATATATTATAAATACGTTTGATTATCTAGAAAGAGGTTTTATCCAGATTCGGTTGACACAGTTAGTTATGTCACGTTGATGTCATTTGGAGTCTTCAGTAGCATACTTCTATGGTAGTAAATCATAATATATATGTAGGTGTAAATATAATAGAACCTCAGAACAGAACTATCCCTGTATTCTTTGTAGTTTTGGCAAGAGACGTTATATACATTTTAAATTATTCACTTACTATGAATAAGTGCAAACAAACTATGGACAAATATATAGACAAGAAATGGCTTGTGGAATGGCCAAACAAAAAAAATTCTTCAAAATTTGTACTTGTTATTTTCATCAACTTATATGTTTCCAATAAAGGTACGTGACCATAGACCATTGACTTCAATCGTCCCAATGAAGCAATTGCTGCTATAGAAAATGCAGAGGTTGGATGACAAAAACTTAAACGTACCTGTTCTAAAATTAACAACGATATCTATAAGAAATATTGTGTCGGAGAGACAATTGAAGGCTATCCAGCGCGTGCTGAGGTCGTCGTTGAAGAAGGAGATGGCGACTGGCAGGATGATCAGATTGGCCACCAGCAACAGGAGCATGCATAAGTCCCAGTAGAATCTGGTGACAAACAAATTAATATTTAAATCTTATATATAAAATTCTCGTGTCGCGGTGTTTGTCGTTAAACTACTCCGAAACGGCTCGACTCTCATGAAATGTGTGCATAGCATATTGGGTAGGTCTGAAAATCGGACAACATCAATTTTTTATCCCCCTAAATGTTAAGGGTAGTAATTTATTAAATATTTTGTCTACCCGTGCGAAGCCGGGGCGGGCAGTATAACAAAGGATACGGTCTTCTAAATCGAAAGATCAAGCAACCTATTTCACTTATAAGTATTCATAATAATTTGGAAAACATTTACAAAAGCCCATTTTAAAATAATTTCTGAATCTAGTTTTATTTTATTCCATTAGGTCTCGTCTTAAGATTTGAGAGATTCGTCACCAAATGAAAATATTTTACGTTCCTCAGTAAACTCGGGTGGGCGAGACGCCAACTTCCATTTACAAGGACCTATTATTCATAGTTAACTGGCAATGTAGAACTAAGTTTCGCAAAAGTATGCTAGACGGAAATATTTGGTTCAGTTTACTTGTTTGATTATATGTGAGTTATGGTCACCAAGATAAATGTTTAGTTTGCCCAAAGGTAAAACAACATGGGTTTCTTCAAGAATTGTGTGAAAACATTTTTGCAGGGTCAGTAACGTATGAATGATGCTCTGGTTTTGCAAGCGTCAATGGCTAACGGTAACCGCTTACCACCAAGCGGGCCGAATTATGTTTTGGGCTCCTTAGTGGTCATTTAAAAAAAGGTTAATTCAATAGGTGCAATAATGCTAAGATGGTGGGAGGATCGTCAAAGATACAATTACCCAATCGAGATGCGATTGAGCCCACAATTGTTAGCGAAATGATCTCATTCCGCCGTTTAATCCGACCGCACCTGCGCTATCTCTTGCAAGTACTCATCTTGAAACCCGTATTGCGATCTATATAAAAATAATATTGCGATCATTACGCATTTACCTTTCATTACGTAATTTACGTATTATAAAGATATATAATTTGTTTGATTAGTTGTACAGAGTGATTTCTGGAAATATGAAGCCTATACAAAAAACACTATTTAAAGGCCCGTGTAGCTTTTCCGGCCTAATTTTCAATGCTATTTTATCTTCAGTTAAACCTGTATCACCGACGATAATAGGCTATACATATATTCGTATAATTTTTCTACGCTAGCGAAATCGTGTCTAAAAGCTAATATCAAATCACAAAATAGTTCAATGTCTGAAATTGCTTTCATAATTGACTGTTCAGAAGGCTCACCAAGGCTAGCTTCCGAATTTCCGTAAAAGATAATGAGAAGACTTATAACCACTCTGCTAATTGATTTTCAAGAGTTCTTTGTTGGTTTTAATCTTATTTGGGAAGCTCACGTTTGATGTTTTTAATTGAAAAATAAAATATGATGTGCAAAGCCTCTGTAACTTGGTTTTGAAAGTATAGGTTAGTTGAGGTTTTTAGGAGATGAAACTTGGACCTCCTTTTGGCTGAGAAAAGTAAACGTACATACTTTACTTTAATAAAGTTTTGAAGTGATTTCGTAAAAAATCTGTTAGAAGCGAGAAGGCGAGAGCTGGCACGCCATTACTCAAAAACCACGGACTCTGCCTCGAATAAAGAGGTAAATGGGAGCCATTTCCAACAATAATCCAGAAAAAATTACACAATAACGTCGCGGCGGTCGCCGTCTCTATACAGCGGACTATTTACCTGGATTTAAAATATATTTTGGGAACTGGATGAAAACACACACTGTTTTATAAATAGTATATATATATAATACACAGTTTTCTAAATAAGTAACATAAGATGAAATTGTATGATACGGGATCAATATTGTCGTTGTCAAGATTGTCCATTAAAATTGGATCAGAAAAATAACAAACGGAACAGTAAATAAACTTACTACATATTACTATTTACTTATTTACCTTCATATTTATAACGTCACAAGTATTTTCAGGATAACTTCATGGGAAAAGCAATTTAGCTCAAGCGTCAGTAACGGCGCTGTTTGCTTTTGCCTTATTTACAATAAATTTTTTTATACCACTAAGATGACACACAAGCATATGGCCCACCTGATGGTAAGCAGCCACCATAGCCTATAGCCGCTAGCAATACAAGGGGTATCACTTACAGGTTGCTAACCATGTTGTTGATGAGGACTCATTGTGCTAGCAGCATTAATAATAGCCCAGCGTATCCTCGTGGAGCACTGGCAACCTTACTTACCGCAGAAACACAACACTACATCAAGTAGTGTTATTTCACTGCGCTCTTCTGTAAGGTGGAGGTACAGTCCCCAGTCGGGCGGCTCCAATTTAAATGGGAAAACCCACGGGAAATCCCAAATCGCCCTACCTCTCTTTTAAATTTTGATCTCAACACAGTCTGTACAACTTCATAAACATTTTGCCAGAACTAACAGAAACTAGAGCTACGAAGTGACGTGCGACTTATATAGTTAGTGGGTTACTGCAGTTTAGTAGGGTCGGGATGGAGCAAATGTTTGTAGCATGCTTTATGGGTGTTTCTGTACCTATTGTTACATATTTAGGTACTATACTTAATCGCTCTATATAGCCAGTTAGCCCCTCATCTTCGCAGAAATGTATTATTCAATTTAGGCATTCTTGGGGCACCAAAAGATTCCTACCCAGTTTGCAGCCTACATTACCAGCCGTTACATTTTGTTCAGATGGATTGACAGACAAACCCTCAACTATCAATATCGTATATCGTAATCTCAGCAGTTGGAAGAAGGCTTGTTCTAAGCCAAATCCCTCCGTACCTCGGAGTGCATTCGGCCTCTTCGGTCCGGTTAATTAATTGTATGTTTCGTATTGGTTGGATCAGTTTGTTTTCAGCCTGAGAAAGTCTGACAACTGGATCGAAGGGACCCTAGATCTTGAAACTCGAAAAAAAACGAATGAAATGGAATGCAAAGGTTGACGTTAACAATAAGAATCTAGTCACCAACTGGTAAGATGGGTGTTCATCCCAACAATTATTGGAATAAATGCCAGGGCAGGGTCATAATTTATCCAGCAACAATTAATTCTTATCCTAATCACTTTGATCCAGCATCAACATTATCATTATGATAACAGCAATAAATCAGACTTCATTTGAATATGACGGAACCATAAACGGTGGTTGCTTTAATTAATTTTGATTCGATACAAATGTACAATGATAGCCTTAGATAACGGATGTGTCCGAATTAACTCTCATAACCAGTTAAATTAGGGCAGATTACGTCATTGGAATTAGCTTAATGAAGTAATGGCATCGGCAAATTATTAGCTTTTACTAGAAAAGTAGTCCTATACGAGATCAGTGCATATAGTAGTCCTATCTAGTAGTAGTACCATCAGTAAAGTGAAACTATAAGATCTGGTAACGCCCTTATTTGAGAATCGAATGATTTACCAACTTGAAGGTTACTTTGATAGCCTGTTTTACGGAATTTCCTTTGAATCAGCTCAGTTAGACATGTGTAATTGTGTATTGGTAGATTATACATTTTATATTATGATATAATATATATTAAAACGTAATGTATTGTATTAAGGTTGTAGCTATTTCAGTCATATTATATTGAGTGAGCGATGAACACAGTCGGCGTAAGTAAAGTGTATCAGTATTAAAGATGACAATTCAATATATGCCTGTGCTAGAATTTAAGAACCCGCAGAACATATACATCGCTCCAATGTGAGAGAGGATAGATTCCTCACCAGCAAAGGCTATGATGGCCGAAAGTTGCCACGGGCATCGTGGCTTGTTCTGTATGTAGTGAGATTATTCAGCGGAAGGAACGTAATTAAATGTTAAGGAGTCGAGAAAAGTACATATGTCTTGGGATTAGACTTTAGTGTCTGGTGGACTTCTCGCAGAATATGATGATCATTGAAGGCTGCACAGGTAGAAACAACCCTATTAAGTCCGCGCTTTCATTAATTAAAGACCCTAACCCCTCTGCGAACTTAAAATAATAGAAGGATTACATACATCACGTGATGCGAGGTTCACATAGTCTTGGGTTCCTCTGTAGGAAACAATAGCTATTACTTACATATAACTATTCTATTGTTACCTACAGAGGAATACCCAAGACTACTCGCATATTTACGTCTGTCTATATAATATAGTCGATTTTCATAACTACCACCTATGAACTAGATATTTAGAAGTTGGACATGTAGGTCAAGTTAAATCAAAAATTCACTTGTAATTAGGGTCACTAATTTATATACTCTGAGCTAAGGTACAGCGTTCTTTCAGGTCATCTAATCTTTATTGCGACCATGGGAACGCGCCTTCCTTGATGACGAGATTAATTTTAAAGTCATTAGCCAAATAGGTATTCATAATGTTCGCGCTATTAAAGATGTTGTTAAAAGTAACGACCCATCAATGATGACTGGGATAAGACTATTTGCTCGTTCTGTGTGATGTAGTGGGCAAATAAAATGGCTGTTATGTGGTGAAGACGGAATTATGGAATTGCGGTAGGCAATGAATTTGTAGGATTAGAGATTAGATTTGTTCAGACATCCCAAAGTTTTTTTTAAATGTACTTATAGACAATAATTTACTAAAAGTAGAGTAATTTAAGTATACCTGTGCGTGTGAATTATGACATCTATTACCTAATATTATCTTATATTAGTAATATTTTAAAGAGGTGTATTTGTTTATTTGTATCTATTTAAGATTTACCAATGATTTCATTAAAATCTACTCTATCCCTGAAAAGCATCGGAAAACACAGTGAAATAACTAAAAATGAAATATTCCGTAACAATAACGGGTGTTCTTGTCAGATCGATAGTTTTTGCGTGATACCGGAATTAAAACACGAAGAAAGAAAATATTATCAATGTCGAATGAAGTAAAATCTGTTTATATTTATTAGATAGATGTAAATGACACTGCCATATTTTTGTTATATTTACTTGTAGCAATCACGTACGACCTTCGTTTTACCTGACACAACTGAACTTGAAAAACAGATGTTTTAAACACAAGGGAAAATATCTATTACATGATATTGTTTAGATAGAAATAGAACAGTAAAATATTAAAACAGATTTTTTATTCAATGTTCTATGCTTAAATCGATAGTTTAGTTCTCGTATACGGTACCCGGTTTATTGATAAATGTAGATAGCCGGGTCGCGATTATCCGCAACATATCCGGTGCACATTAGGCGCAGACAACCGTAGAGAGAGATACGTGTGTGTCCTGACCCATGCAAATCGGGAATATTGTTAATTATCATACAGGCCAAATTGATAGGGCTGACATCCCAGATTTAGAATTATTTTGAAAATAATTTACCAATGGAAAATATGATAATGTGATGATGTGTTAAATAAATTAAGACAAAAAGAGAAATTAGTAAATAATTATTTTGCTAAAAGTTACTAGAGATATTGTTCTCAAACTAGAATTGAATTTTATATGACGCAGCATTCCTGATGTTTTGTACGTTCCATATTATAACATTTGTCATAAACTAGGATTTTTCTATATCATGAGTGCCATATTAATTAAATATCCAACTTAAAATATATTTTCTATCAATCGGATATTCTGTCTTTATTAACATGTGATACTGACAACCCTATATTTTGTAAAGCTCCGTTGTATTGATCCAATAGGCTCGCCACACAACACATTATCGATCCTGCTGGCCACCAGTTTTGCGTCGAAATGGGTCGGTTACTTATACAGGTACTGTGTATTTGATTAATTACCTACATATATCGAATTAAGCTATCTTAGTAAAAGAAAAGGAATAACCTGATGATCTTGTATTATGGATACGAACAAAAAATGAGGATAGTAATATAATAATACCAAGTATTATTGTATCATCTAACTGAGTTGTCTTACAAGCACACAGCCTGATGTTAAGCGCTTACCGTAGTATAAAGACATTTGCGATACTAGGGGTATCTATAGTTAATAAATTAATATAATTTAATTAATTCGTTTCATCATTAATTCATCCATTCTATC
Source organism: Falcaria lacertinaria (assembly GCA_951449985.1). Lineage (NCBI taxonomy): Eukaryota > Metazoa > Arthropoda > Insecta > Lepidoptera > Drepanidae > Falcaria > Falcaria lacertinaria. The sequence goes on along the minus strand of OX602125.1, from coordinate 3,763,631 downwards.
ATTTGTGATTTGCGAAACTCTGCGTGTCTGTCACTTCTATATTTTAAGCAAATTCATTTGAAATTGTATATAAAAGATGTCTTTGCCATCTTTTTCATTCTTCGCCTAAGCAGATGTTGAGACTACGAAAAAGAATTGATAGAAACTCGTTCCAAGAATTATTACGCCTCGCTTTCGAAGCACATTCAATGTCTTGGGAAATCGATGCTTTCTTTTGTAGGCGGACAATTTCTGGTTCGAATCTCTTGAGGGGTGGGATGGTAATGTTGGAAAGATTTCGCGAGTGTCGAATTGATTTGAATTTATGTTCATTTTATGTTCAAAGCGGAACAATTGGAAGAAATGTGCAATCTGCTGAGTTTTTCAATTATGTTTATGATTCGGTCAAAACGAGCTAGGGTGGGTTTCTCACTATAATTAACTGCGGTCATATAACTTGATAAAACATATTATTTCCACCGGCTGAATATTATGCTTAAGCATGTATCTCAGGGGGTGGGCAGAAGCGATGCAAATACGTGGTCGCAAGTTCATAGGCCAAACATGAAACGCCGTCAAATTTACTCTACTCTAGACACCGGTTATCTGTGGCTTGCAACGGTAAGTCTCCTCATTAATCCGGCTAAGGCCTCAAACTTAATTGAACATTTTGTGCTTCAAGTGGGCCAACCGCATGCCCCATATTTATGGCTATACCATGGCTGATTACTTTGTACCAAAATTTCGAATAAATTATTCTCACTTCATAAGGAAAGTGTTAAATTAGATTATATTATAATTAATACTTAAGAGAAAATAATGAAGGGTAAATATTCTCGTTTTAATTCTATTAGGCAGAGGCTGGAAAGGCTCTAATAATTTTCTTTACAAATTATTTATTCTTACTTATAATTGTAACAATAAGACTAAAGGAAATTATAATGCGGTTTGTTTGTTACTTCAATGAACTGAATAACGAAGACCTCTTCGAACTACCAGAATTGCGAGAATATAACATAGGCCCTGATATTTCACTTTTCCAGTGCAATTTACAGTTTAAAATGCTTCAATTTTACCCTATCAATATCTTCGGCTGCGTAACCATAGAGCCATTATAATGAGCATATGTTTTCATAATATTCATTGGCTTCTTTTTTTTAAATATAATTCGGTGTGCTTGAATGTGTACTGTATAAAAAATCACCGTGTAATAAGGTACCTAGGAAATTCATAGCTTCGTTACGTAGCCAGTGGCCACTTCGACGTAGCTAACTCATATTTGCTGAAGGCTCCATCTCCCCCGAAGCCTTCCGTCAACACTAAAGTACTAAATATATGACAAACTTAACTTTGCGGTTCGATCCCTAGACACGTCTACTGAACCAACCGCAAATAATAAGTTTGTAATAATAAATCCGCTTTTATTTTCCAGAAAATATAGCGATTCACATTCTATGAGCATTATTCTAAATGTATTGTCAACATCAATATTTGTTGCCACTTCACTGGAAGTAACCCACGCTGAGTAGAGTTGTATAAATACATATTGGGTTTATGTTATGAAATAAAACACTAATTAAAGAATAAGAATTCAAGCAATAGTAGAAGGATGTGGGCATTGCGTGGTACGATACCACCTGGTGTTTAAAGCGTCTATGCTACGGTAACCGCTCAGCATCAAGGAGGCTCTAAATTTGTGTGAGACATTAGTGGTACTAATAAAAATGTTTCCAGTTTCTCTCTGTTATTATATTTATATTTAGCTATAAAAGGCTGCCAGAGTAATTTCACGGTAGGTAGGTATGTTTGCAATGATTTATGAAGCCGTGAAGCGACGAATGCTGTTTGTGTAAATTGTGTATTTACCATTTATTCCCAGAGATGCGTTGTTAATGACTATAATGCTTATAAATGAACACGACAGTGAATGAACACCTGTAGACCGAGCGCTTTGTGCTTCCCTCATTGTCAGCTCTCCCAAGGAATTTTTAAGGCCATTGTTACATTTTCAAAGCGCCTTCAATGCTTAATTTCATTGATGATAAGATGGCATATTGTCATTGTAAATTGCTTTTGGTGGAGAACAGCTTCGTTTTAAGAGTAACTTTGAATATGATCCTGATGTTTTTTTTAACGGTCTAAAAGTGTGCGTGATTTTGTTTTTCGAACCTACTATAATAGGGGACTTTATAAATAATTTAAGAAACTTGTTATAAAAATTAAAATAATTATTGATCGAATCAAAATAATCCTTTAAAAAAAACTTTCTCAATTCATAAATGTATTTTTGAGAATTCTTTGTCCTATCTCAGAGTAGATAATATACTACGTACGTTCTACCTAATTGGATATTCAGTCATATTATTATATTCTGCACAATAACATGGACTGAACAGCAGTATATTGACATGACATAATTATACGATGAACATATTTATACTGAAATCATATTATTTTTAACAGAGAAAAATAGCGCCTATAGGAGATTGATTTGAATGTACGGTTAACCTGCAAAGTAAACGTTAACTGCAATTACAAAGTATAGTTTCAACCAATTTTATTGACATTCGAGTGTGCTAGTGTTACAAATACAATTTGAAATGAACAGCTGCAATGGCTTGAGCACGCGACTAAAGTTTCGACCAATTTTAAGCTATGTATTGAAAAGGTTTATGACTTATATTATAATTATGTTTAGATATGATTTTGTTAATAGTTTAATCTGTTTTGTGTCAATAAATATATTATGTTTTATTTTAGGAAAATAAGGTATAAAGAATTAAGAATATTATTACAGTAATTTGCACGTTATTAAAGTAAATTATGTAATAAAAAGTTCTCTCATGCATAATGATTAAAAGTTTCGTAACAACAAATTAATTGCGTTTTTTTTAAATACCACAACATACCCGACCATAAACTTAAAATTTTGGAAGATACAAATATTATAAATATCTTTTAACAATTGTGATACAAAGGTTCTCCTTACTTAATTCCACAAACAAAATGGGCAATCGAATTCTATTCTACCTTAAACATCTATGTATATGTATCTATGGTCTCTATTACCTATCTACATGATGTCAAAGCACGTCACCCGAGATATCGTACATATAATTGATACAACAATCGCAGTGTATGTCACGTGTCTCTTCTAGGAAGGCATTTGGCTTTGTTCAACATATCCCCTGGAGAGAGTTGAATTTGAACTATGACCTCATTACAGTAGTAACTTGAGACTAATAGGTATCAGGTAATCTCTTGGGACACATCTTACGTTCTTGCTGGTGAGGAGATGCATGGTTCAAATTTGAAATGCAGTGCTCAATAAAAAAAACCTATCGACATGCATGCAGTATGCCGGCGGTATATTTAAATATCGAATTCGGATATTATATTATATTTGTCGATTTGGTCTAAAGTCATTTCTTGAGGATTACTACAGGACGACCTATTGATTTAATAAAACATTAAGAAAATGTAAATTATACGAAGATTGTAATTTAAAATAAAAGAAGTAGTAATGACATTTCTTACGAGAATAAAACATATTTTTTTTATAGGTTAGGTAGAAGTGTTGTTTGGACGTGTGGAAAAAACCTACTTCTATAAGAATATCTAGTACCTAATAATTACTAACTCGTAATATTCGTGCAGAGTATATATTAGCCCTTTATCCTACCTACTCTGTGGAAATACCTGAGGATGTCCATTAACTCGGACGACCACGTTGCAATATTCATAGAATTTGATGGACTATGAACGAAATCTGAATCTGTAGCCTACGCAGGTCCGATTACGTACAACTTGTTGACAAGGGTTCTAATAGACAGAATGTATCATTTAGCTTTCATGTTTTCTTGTTCCGTGTACCTAAACAGGCGTTAAAGTACCGGCGATAATTAATTATTCAAATATATCAGGTCCTTAAGATCAAATCCCTATCGTATGAAATATCACAGGTTTCTGCAAAACGCTGCTCTTGGTAGCAACAGTATCATTCGGTTACCTATTAGTGAACGTAAACCTCCAAACTTTCATATGAATTTTTAAGTTCCACATTTCGTATACATAGTCGATTTTTTTTTTAAAGGCTCCTGGTAAGGTTATGTACCGTACCTTATGGACTTAAGTAACATTTTTTAAACCACCTACTACTTACTATTTCTGTCGCTTACAAGCAACATAAAACCCCTAAATATATTTTTTATTTCCTAACATGGAAAGTTTGCTAGTTTCATTAGTTTTCACACCCCCCAAGGTCTCTAAGTCATTATATGAGTTATGTTCTCAATGTCCTAGAGAAAGTTTTGTGCGCAAAGCATACCTGCAAAGTCACGTATACGAAAATGTAATGTAGGTACATGTATTACAACTACTTTAGTTGGTCTTCTTTAAAAACTACATCGGCTTCTACACAGTGAATATGATTTTTAAAACAATATTCAATTGTTTCACGCCTATGGTTTCATTTTCAAAAATCCTATTCTTACAACCTACAAATGAGTTTGTGTGGTTTAATTTGATATATATTTATATAAAATGTAGATTGACCTACAAGATAGTAAAACTGAAAAATGTGTGAAAATCAAGAGTGAACGGTGTTCTATAAAATACCTTACCCGTACTGTGCGTGAAAATAAGTAACAAAATTCAACCGACTTTGGTGGATCTTCCTCAAATCTACCAATAAACACGTGATTTACAGTGCCACCCAGTGCTAGCTACTCTTAAGACATGTAGATCTTCGTGCACAGAATATAAAATATGAATTAAATAAATCGCCGTAGAATGATGAATAGCGTCGGAGCACGTTAGTTTGACAAAGATGTTCTGAATTTTAACGAATTTTTTTTTATTGAAATCGTTAATCTTTGGACTATCGGGAACTTGCCAAGGAAGTAACCATACAGCTGCCAATATGTAGTGAAAGGTACTGTGAAAAAACGAAAATAGTGTCGGATGATCTCTGACGATCTCTTACGTCTAAGAAATTCCAGAAATTAGTATTCATTCCACATGTAAAACTTATCGATTTGCACATCTAAATCGTTTGTAGTATGGGATTTTGTCTAGGTGTATACTGATATATTTTTTGTTCAGAACACACAACCGAGTCTTGTTTACCGACATAAAAAAGGACATAAAAATATATTATTCACAAGGCGAGCTTGTCGAAGGTACCAATTTTTTAACCATAAATCTACCGCGGCTCTTTCAATAATAAATCTGTCATGAAAAAAAAAGGGCAGGAGCCTACTCCCAAGCTATGGAAAGGCATTCAAATCAGGTATAAGGAATGACAGTGATTTTTCTGTTCTGTGGATTTGACTCTATCGAAGCATCGTCATTCCAGTGATTCTCGAAGTGTAGCCATTTATCCCACACTATTGTTACATCTGTCAGTTGTCCTATTTACTATGCCACTTTCACCGCTATCCATTATGTAATAGTTGGTCAGCCCTGTTATCAGTCTGGAATCCCTTTAGCACTGCTTAAGTATTGTCTCTTAAATCACTCTATCTATTTAAAAAACCGCATCAAAATTCTTAGTGTATTTTTAAAGATCTAAGCATACATAGGGACAGACAGACAGCAGATGCGACTTTTTTTATTGATTTGTTTCATCTATCTATATATCATTATGTCGATTACGTTACTTCCAACTTAACAAACAATACCTCTCCACTCCATCCATAAATGCGTCCCACGGATTTATTTTTCATTTTAACCATTGGTGATCTTTCCCTGTCTCGTAGTCACGTAGAACACATCATTCAAGTGGACCACGCTATTTTTACTACCCTAAGTCGAACCCGTTCAGAGACTCATTCGATAAGTTTTCTATCGGGTAGTTTTCAAGTTTAAATTGAACGGTTCTATTAAAACGGTTAAGCCCGCTTAAAAGACGGCAAATATGTGACAACTCGTGACTTAGTATGAACTTTAAATTCACTATCTTCCTCTCCACAATTCATGTGATTTGTGGTCGGCTCAATAAGGTTTTGCTCTTTTTTTTCCATTTCTCTATGTCTGTCTTCGTGTCTATTTATTTCAATGTTTTTCTTTATTTTTGCCTTGTTTTCTTGCTTGTAAGTTACTGACGTCGTGGAAACTTTTAAAAGTACCAAATCATACTGTTGGTCGTTATTAACTGATTACGGTATTTGTGTGTTAAATTTGTTGTGTGCCTTGACATTAATCACAACAGTTATATTACTTAGCAAGAAACTACTAAATCTGAAATCACACGATTCCTGTGACAAATAAGGTGTTTGTTCGGAAATATTGATGTAATAATTTATGTGAATGGTGTTAAAATATATTGAGTTCTGATATTTTTTTTGTATTATTTTTCCTGTATGAGAATATATTTTGCCATTAAAGATTAATAAACATATCTAGTTGTAATATGAACTAAACTATGCCCAAAGAATTATATAATTATTGGTTATATGTCGGCTTGGAGATATAATTTTCGCAGCTTTTGTAATTATTTATTTTTCTTTAAAAATTTAGTATCTTCAGCATAATTTCGAAGTATAGCTTTGTGTTAGTCGTGAATATTTACTCTTTTACTAGGTGACTTTAGTAAATCGTTCAATAGTAACTACAATGAGAAGATAGGGACATTGCATTTGGAGAGACAGGCATTTCGCATGATGCGTCATTTATATCTATCTAACATTACCCTAACCAAAGACAGTGTGAGTCGCATGAAAGTGAAAATTAACACTCGTGACGAACAATGGTCTAGAACCGTGCTAAGTAAAAAGCCGGGGGACACGTTCAGGTGGCCCAGAGACGGCCTCGAGGCCTCTTAGGCCCCTCGAGTCCACTCGACCGTGCCGACGACGTCGTCTAAAATTTCCTCAATACTTCACAATTTTTGTATCGGATCTTGTAATTGTATGTCTTCGACACATCTAGTGGTATCCTCAGATTAAGGATTCCTTAAGCGTTTTCTTTGAAGGTAATTACAGGGATTATTAAGTTTTAGCTGGTACCTAAGTACAAAGTTTTTAAAACGGCTCGAAGGACCATGCGTAACACGTATTGAAGGTAGTATTTTTTGTGTTAATCATTTCAGCCAAGACTTAAAGACGCCTTTTTTACTTATCTATCTATCAAATATTTTCTTCAGAACCCGACGGTTTTACTGATACGATGTCAGGTAATTAAACTTGTGCACAGCTAAACTAGAGGTGAGGCGAAACAAAAGTAGTCTCTAAGCAAGCGATAATCCAGCCAGCACCATCATTAAACAACCAAGTAAACTCAGTTGAAGAGAGTGCTGTCTCTTTGATCCCTTCTGCATAATACAACCGACTGAATAATAGTGATAATTTTTTGGTCATAATACTTCCCGCTCATAGTGGACGATACTCAACTCAATCTGTTAAGATTGGTCTTCAATTGCAATTATTGATAATATTATCAATATAATATTAATTATATTAATATTATCAATATTAATTCAGATTGGTCTTTGTAGTCGCAGATTGAAATTTAGAGTGAAATCGATGTCTACAGATGGTTGTGTTCGTTCTCCCTTCAAGGACAACTCGCAAGCGAATAAAGATGTGAATAAAACAGCATGTTGTGAATAATCAAATGGTATCGGGATCGATCCGATGCCTGGTCGCATCTTGGAACCTGATACTCAATGACAAGCTACTTCTCTCGTCTTTTTTATACTTGCATTTAATGGCGTTATCTTTACACATATCTCACTCGTATTTATCGATTAAATTACAGACAAACATAATAACTTTGCCATAACGTACATTCCTTACGTTCGTGAAGCTTTAGATTTTATTATCATTAATACATCAGTGACTTAAGTAATGATGATTTAACCAATAACACATTAACATATAAAACATAAATTATATGATACTTATAGTTTGTATACAGGAAACTTAGATATTATTTATGTGATGATAAAATATAATGTCACCAACACGACGTCTTAAACATGAGTTTACTTACAAAATAAATTGCAATAATGTTTGCTGATATTTCTTGTAACTTTGTATAATTTTACTTACTTTTCAATTTAGTAGTATAATTTTTCCAATCTCTTTTCTTTAAAGCAATTAAAGCTTTAAAAATGCATACATTTAAGTTTGATCTATCACAAAAAATAAATCACTGTAGGCATTCCCTAGAATAGCCTGTTCCGAGAGCCTCATCCTATTATGCAAAAGCTCGGAAAGCGGTCAGTGTGACTCAATTCCACTTTGGAATATGAAATGGACGCATTCTATCTCCTTTCTGTGTAGGCTACATTTAGTAAGTGGAAGCAGGATAGTGAAACCCCTTCGGATGTACGCGATGCAAATCGCTGCGTCCCGTGCACTGCACACAGGCTCTATACACATAGTTTTTATTTTATTTCTTTGAGTTTATACATTCGTAAACAGTATCATTCATAAATTAAACCATGGTTGAAGTGTTTCCTGATATGTTAATTTATTTTTGCATTTATTTAAGTACAAGCAGTATTCGATTGGCGAGCTCATAATCGTTATGTTTTCGAGGGAAGAATAGTGTAAATTGCTTATTGGTTACAAATGGATACTCATTCACCACTTCAGTCAGAAAGTAACAAACGGTAAAGAACAGTAAAGATATATTCTTTACTCTAGACGCTTATAATGATTAGTAAAACTAGTAGTTTCCACAGAAGGAGGCAATTTAACTTTAATAGGTGTACGCAATTATTTTCAAAGGCAAAAGACAAACAAAAAGGTAACTTTACTATATTAGGTACAAAGGTTCATGTAATTTGTATCTTTATAAAAATACAATATAGGTACCAAACTTGCGAAGTTCTGCGGTAGCGGCCTTGATTGTTAAAGGTCAGCCGAACAGAGCCGTGAATTTCCGTCCTTCCCAAAAATGTGAGGGACGACACGAATATTGGAACTATTCTTTAAGAGTCTATACAATAGCTTAGATACTCACATAAGTACGCACCTAAGTACTTTATGAACTAAAATTGGTATTTTAGACCTTCATAATAGCCTTATTAGGAACTAAACTGAATAAATGATTTTTTTGAGATTTTGTGACTCGTTAAACGGGAAGAGAGAGACAAAGAGAAAAGAAAGAGAGACAGTTGATGATAGAGAGGAATGAAAACCCACTATTGGGCATATCTGAAATAGTGGGATAAGAAGATGTGGATGATGATAATGAACGAAAGCAAATAGCCTAAAATTCAGAAAATATATTTGGTTATATTTATGACAACCTGCAATAAAAATATTTCTTCGTATCTTATTTAACCTAATGACAAATATTAACAAACAAGCACTGTATTTAGGCGGATACATTTCCGATTCTATAGCAGTAGCAAGTACTACATTCATATACTAGTACACTAAGTACTAACACGTATCTCGTATGAATATATATGTGCCCAACTAAATTTAAATGTGTTAAGCTTGCATAGTTTTGTCATATTATACAATAGACATAGTAGAATATTATCTACTCTAAGACCATGATAATCTGTTTGCTGTGTCTTTGTGAGCGTACACAATTATGCAAGCTTCTCGTTGAATTGCTGGGTTATAAGACTTGTAAGGCTTGAGAAAATCGTGCCGGCTTTTGTACAAATGAACAACTTTGTACTAGATGCTCGCTGCTGACTATAACGATGGTTATACGATTTAACGCCAAAGTACAACCGACTATTGTGTCCTTAGTTTATGGCCCAGTGTGGTTATTGTAACATGAGATTTGCAGTGTAGCACACAATACTTTTTGCTAGGCTAGCACGACTATTCTTTGTTTATTTAAATGTGTAATTATTAATTAAATACGCCTAGACACAACATTTAAGTTCCATTTCTCTTCTGCTTGTTAATAGTTTTTCTTGTGACTTAAAACACGCCTTGCATGGATTGCGCCTATTAGCAAATTACCGTAGCGCAGAGGCGCTTCAAAACCCAATTAACGATTTAAGTTTTTTTTTTAATCCTGTGTTCAACTAGGTGACTAGACGGGCAAGTCTTGCTTGCCTATGTAGAAAATTTAGTTCCACCCAGCACCTTCAATTGAATATTCTCCCATAGTACTACACTCTCCTCACCACGAGACCTTAGTTCGTAAAAGTCTTTGCCCAGTAATTTTGTTAGGTAATTCTTCAAAGGGTCTGCCATTTCTGCAGTTTGGTCTTTTCGTATTGACTGTAATCCTATCAAATAATTTGGACATGGTGTTTCTACTGGCGTATTCGAAAATTGGGTGACAGAAAGTTTTTCAATAGCTGATGTATATTACGATCTAAACAGTACTGCTGCTGTTCTGCTAGTCATGTATTTTCATCGTTTGCGATGTATTTTATGTACCACTTTACAAGAAATGACTAACTAGTTCTCTCTTTATCCTAATCTATGCAATCCAAATCAATGAAAATGCATTATAACTCACACTGAACGTAAGACGTGACTGCAATAAATGTCAGAGCAAGATTTACGAGCCGTCTATAAAATAATCTCTCCTACACTTTTATAGCAAGTCGAACCGTCTCAATCTCTATATATAAAAAAGAACTCCTATTTCCCTTGGTCACGGCATCACGCGTGAACGGCTGGACCGATTTGCTAATTCTTTTTTATTTGTGTTTGTTATTGTTAGGAGAAGATTCTTATGAAAAGAAATATTGAAAAAAAAACGGAACCTTTTTATTTCGCGATAAACTAAAGATCTTTTTTGATATGCTGTATTTGACATACGAATTCATAGCTAAGACAGGACATCGCCTGTCGGGTCAGCTAGTACTTTTATAAATAGCTTCATGAAAATCGATATAAGAGCTGTCTATAAACTGTAATTACATTAAATTTATTCTGATGACAGGTTTTTGGGTATGTATCGTCGCTGAACCTCAATCAAATTTGTGCTTTTTATCGTATAGTCCCACCCAAATGTATACAGAATGACGATGGTTAAGAAGATAATTAAGTAAGATTTCGTTTGTTTTGGAGTAGCACACAAATTGCACAAACGATTTAAGGGCACTTTAACGTTTGGTAAACACATACCAATTTGACCACAAGAATGCAATACAAACGCAAATATTTATTAGATAAATGTTTGCCCGGCGCTAATCGAACCCGCGACACAGCGTAGCAGTCAGGTATACTAACCACTAACTACACCAACTGCGTCGTCCAACTGTAAAAGTTTGCATTGAATAAATATTTAATATTAGTAACATTTTGCATGTTATTAGATTTAACATTCATTATATCGTACCTTACATATGAGATACTTTTACGAAACGCTTTCAAAGGCGGATTACAGTGTCAATATTAGCTGAGATCCATCCACGGTTTACTACGTGCTACGCGGTTGCTACCTTACCCTCATATACCGGAGTTGACATAATATACCATAACTTTTATATGGGCTTATAGGAGCTTCCTATAAGCTTCTTCCTGTTGTATCAGACAAATTCAGGAACATTTAGGAGTTTGTTTTAGAATTGCCGCTCAATCGTGTATGGCAATGGACATAGAAAAGCTTTTTCTCCTTTTATTATGTTTATAACTCCTTGTTGCATATTATCAACACAAAAACAAGCGTTTTTAAAATCTGTTTGTTTGTCCGCGCTAACCTCCAATTGGTTGTTTTAACTGTGATGAGATTTTTACTTACAGTTGGAAGACTTTTAAAAGATTAATTTAGATTAACATTTTTACCCTGAAAACCTATTTGTTCCTAATGCGCGCTGAATAATTCCAAAAGTAAATAAGTGTTTTGATTGTAATTCGTGCCCTGCTTTACAAATTAAATTTTGACGAAGTAGCAGCTTTATGAAAATTTAATTAACCTCCAAAGACTAATAAGCTTTCTAACGTCGAAATTTTGGCACGAAAGAGAATTTATTCGCAATAGCCTGGCAACCCTGGTTCATGTTTCATTCAGACTATTAGCTCGGGAATACGAATTATGTTGCAGACATCTTTGTTTTATCTCTAGATGGCGAGAGGTTACTTCGGATTTAAGAAACTCCTTTAGTTTTTCCAGCCAGCAGTAGGATTATATGGAATACCTCAGAGTAGATAATATACTACGTGGAATACTTTCCACTCATCCCTACAGGTAGGATATTTCTACTTTTTTACAACTGTTTTTGTGTGTTCTATATCGTACCGCCGTTTTCCACGAAAGTGCAACATAGCGTTACCGAAGGGTGTTAAGAGAGATCATTGCAGGGTCTGTACAGGGCGAGTTATAAATATGGAGTGGCAAGCATCTATGGACTGCGGTACTAGTTCACTATCAAGTGCGCCGTATGCTGTGTGCCAACATTGTAAAACAACTTCAATAGGGTAAGTGTCTTTTGAAATTAAATATATTTAGTAAATGACAGGAGAAGGCAGAGTTATTTTTTCATATCACTACTTAATGTAGCTTTCAATATTTTAGCCAAATATGAGTTAAAAAATACATTTCCAGACTGAACGTAAGCGAGTAAAAATTAGTTTTGCATACATAGCCGCTAGTTGATGAGATTCGTTTCACAGGCTCTTTTAGCGTCGCTGGCAAGGTTTTTTGTTCATACTTTCAAGAGAAAGTTACCTGTTAAAAGTAAAGTGATAAATGGCCAGGAATACAATTTATTCCATGCATGAAGACATATTTTCAGTGGTTTTAATTTTTTTGCCAAAGGCTGTGAAGGAATATATAAACCAAAAACTAGGTATCAAAAAATAGTCTTCTATTCTTGTTTAGAAAACTAGAGAGAGAGAAAATAGTGCATAAAAGCGAAAAAAGATTCAGATCTACAAATTTCAGTGGAAGAAAGTGGCGGTAGAGTTACGATCGTTATGCGGTACTGATTTAAGTCTGTCTAAATGTTATTATGATGAATCAACTACTTTAAATCAAATTGTCAGAATGTACAGCTGAATATGCGAATCAGTATCTACAGAAATCAAAATAAATTACTTCTTAATCGTGGTAAATTTGTTTGTGCCTACAAATTTGTATAGAAATAGATAAGGGTTGGTTTGCAAAGCATTGTTTTTTCTCTATGCTCAACTTACGCGCGATAAGTTAAAGAACTACTTAGGATATATTAGATGCAATAGGCGTATTTAATTAAAACTTTCCCTCAGTCCGCCATTAGCTGGACAATACTCTCGCTACATTTGTTCATATCGTTTCGTATTTGCTACTAATGGAAAGTCATAATAACTAATAGGGTTGTTGAACTTACACTATTTTTTCTTATACAGACATTAACGCGAGCTGTTGTCATGTTCAGGGGTTCTTAGTATCGCAATGAAAGATGATTGGATTGGATAAAAATATCCATGGTTGTATTTAATTTTAAAAAATTATTGCCAATGTCACATTAACACATTTCAATATGCAAGTCTTACTAGAAATAAGAAGGTAAATAACCTCTAAAATAATGATCGATATTTCTATATACTTCTGCAAATTCTATTAAAACAAAGTCCGTGAAAGTTTTAGAACTTCACGGTAAACTTACTACGTTTGTTTATTCATAAGCTAAGCCGGCACCATGCCATGTACCTACATTATTTGTAGGGTGTATTGCAACCTCGGTCCATTTCGCGAATCGAAGCGCATCTTATTCCAAATTCCAGAGCGGATTGTTTTCATGAATGTTATACGAACTATGGTGTTTAATCTTGTATTTTAGGGGGTTTAATTCTGCTTCTGCGAGACTATATTAAAGCGGCAAATGTTTTTGCTGGTTCTGTATGTAGAAATTCATGAATGTTAAAGAAACAAAAGAGGTGACGTCAAGAGTAAAATGGCGCTCCATACACACTGCCTACTGAATTTCAAAAAAGGAAGTAATGCTTAATTAAAATATATTGGGCTTCTAGTTTCAGATAACTGCATTTCAAGGCTATTGTTTTTAATAGCTTCATAGAACGTTAACCTTTTGGTAGCAAACAAGCGTGACCCGCCCGCCAGCGGTTACCGAACGCAGATCGATCACTGAATTAAACTTATGACTGACTATCGAACCTTGTCTTTTGTTGAGAAGAATCCCTGTGATACAGCGGTTACTTAAGATCTGGTATACTCGATCGCTGCAGAAATACAACTCTACTTTAGAGAACTGCCATTTACTTTCCAATCAGCAATAACGTCGGTGGTCCCATATATGAAAGCATCAGGAAAGCGGCAATACGTCGTGAATGGCAGCGTGTAGTGAAGTGATCAACATTACGATGACGATCACGACTACACTTCCTCAAGAAAGAAGCGAATCTTATCCTGGCCTTATACGAAACACTGTTTGGTTGGGTACTAGAGCTTACCCGATGTGGCTGGTTACCTGATTTTCACAAAAAGCGATAGTTTGGCCTTTACAGAGAATTTTGGCTTCTGACAGACCTCTAACAAAATATATTAGATCTGTCATTAACTGACAATCGGGACCGACGGCGACGGAGTAAGATGATCTCCGAGGTCCATCCTACCTGGCCATAGTTAAGGTGGCTTTACTTTGCAGATCAATCAATATGACAACTCAGCCAGATCAAAGCGAATAACATAATATGATAATAAAGTTTGCATCAATTACGTATATAGTGATTAAGAAGTCAATAAGAATATTGCAGACCCTTCATAATACCTAGGTAGTTGTACCTAACAATATAAATATCGGGAAACGTAAGAGGTGTAGCGCCGATATGGAAAAGGTCTGCAATATTCAATATGAAACGGCAAGGCACGAGCTAAATCGTCCGCGCATAAATGTTTATATGTTTTCTTATATTTATACATATGTAGATATTCGGAATAAGGTGCGGTTTATTTTAGCTATTTCCTCTTTAAACACATTCTAATATATCGCAGAATCTAGCTTATATGTTTTCTACACATATTTTAAACAAGACCGTTAAGCAGTCAGCGGGCTCAATTCACTCCAGTATATAATAATAAATAATCTGATAAAATTATAAATACTAATATAAAGTGAGAATTAAAATATTTTTCCGTTGATTATGGTAGCACGCTAGTTCTCGGTGTTGTAAAAGCGAAAAGGAGTCTTGTTAGACTACCCAATTGCTAACCACTAGTGAACATCGATATACCTGCTTGAAAGATATGCTGCGAGCCCCGCATCTAATCATCTCGACATAAGCAAAGAGCATATAGATGTGAACAGAATGTCTTAATTTGTCTTGTGCATTGTTTGCAAATTATAATAAGTAAATAATATATTATTAATCACTGCTTGTGGCCGCTTAGCGTAAACAACTAGACTTATATTTGTTTACATTATACTTAAACAAGCTTTTCCCCGCGACTTTGGCCTTGTAGCAATATAATATATAGCCTATGTTACTCAATGATAATGTAGCTCGCTACGGATTTTTTTTTTAAATATTTGCTGTAGTTTTTAAGTTTATTCGTTACATACAAATCATTCCTCCTTATAATATTAATAGTGTAGATGACATCAGGTTAGTGGTTTTAGTTGAATATTCTTGACTATGCCTCATAAACAAACAACGGTCAATGTTACGAAATATTAAAGGAATACGTGAAGGCAAAATAAAAGCAAAAGATCCGTTTGTGCCAAAAATAAATGAATTATAATGGTAGTAATTTAAATTTTAACGAATTGTTGTAGAAGTTTAACTAAGATATAGAACATAGCATTTTGCGTCTTTGTTTTTAAATTTACAAAAAAAATATTATATTTTGTCTATCCTCTGGACCTTCTGACTAGCGAAAAAAATCCTAGGTGGTTCGGACTTAGTTAGGATCTTGACTTTATTAACACAAAACAGATTAAACTATTTACAAAAAATAGAACCTAACCTACCTACTTATAGAATCATGCGGGAGCGTGCAAAGAATGCTGGCAGCATTGCCACGCTGGATAGCAATGCTGATTCTCTGAGCGAGATTTGTTCCAGCACGCCTGTCACGGGAGGCCTCAACCAGCCGACGTGAGACCTCCTTGAAAAGCTGAAGAGCAAGGATCTTATTTAAATTAAGGCTTTTGGACTCGTCCAATTAAAGAAAAGCGCGTGGCGATTATTATAAAAAAAATAATTGGGTAATGTAATACATTCGTGTACTATATAATGTTGTGTTAGTTAGTTAGCCTTTAGAATTCAGAAGCGGGTTCACATCGTACTCGGTCTAGGAACCCCTAGAGGGATCAAGATAGCTGAAACGTCTATACCAGTAGCGTATCGTTAGAGCTGTCATTAACTTTCCCCCGGGGTCTCTATTGCCTACCACCCGTCGCTTGATTACCTTATTATAAATCCTATCTAGGTTAATATGAGATTTCGTGTTTTATACTAGGACTGTTATTACTATCATTATTACAATTCCCGTTGCGACTAACCTGATGTAACAATGAATTATTTCAAAACTAATATGGGGTTCTTCAAGAAGGGTGTGAAGAGATTTTTGAAGGGTCGGCAACGCGCGAGTGATACCCCTGGTGTTGCAAGCGTCCATAGGCTACGGTGACCGCTTACCATCAGGTGGGCCGTATGCTTGTTTGCCACCTTAGTGGTATAAAAAAAAAACCTTATAACGAGACATAAAGGTAAAAAGAGTTGCTTAGCTTTTTTTACACCACTAAATTGTGGCCCGCCTGATGGGAAGCGGTTATCCTATTAGACGTTTGCAACACCAGTGTTATCAATTGCACGTTGCCGACTCTAAAACCCCTGCCCGTGCCGGTAGCAGAATCTTTTCTCGGCTACGTATTCGAAAACGTAACTCGCGAAATGTCAACATCGCCATACAAATTTTTAGTTCCACTCTTCACTTCACACACACAAAAATAGTCGAAGGCAATACGAAAACGTAGTCGCAATTTATTCATGCACAGGCTACCGTTTAAATTCATTCCCACAAAAAAAACTAACACTATAGACATTCATAGGTACACCATAAAGTATCAGTGGTATCATTACAAAAAATTAAATCCACGGCGAAAATAGCTTTAGTTTTTTATGATGCGAGATGTCAAACTTGTTGCGTCATTAGGTTGCGAATGACTGATACATTGAGCAGATACGTTTTCAATTTGTGGTTTGTGTTTGTCTCATTAGTTTTTTACCAGTGGCGAATAGGTGGAAACAAACGCGGTTTTCGCCGCGGTTTCACTAGGAAATCGCATAGCTCTGTTCTAGTTTCGATGCAGCTAATATCTGCATTGTTCTGAGCCAACCGCTCAATCACCAGGTCGACTGAATTGATACTTTTCTCACCAGTCACCACACTTCCCTCATAAGATTTGCGATACTCAATACATACAGGCTCTTACATTTTACGACCCTATTTCTGTTTAGAGCCAGTTTAGCATATTCCATCGTATTTTATGACTACACACCCTTATATTACTGGGATGTATAAATTATTCAAAATCGTTTTAAAATGTTATTTGAGTTGCCTCAACCAAACTTTGTATACACTCTAGAAGCAATTCTTAGTTATCAAGGTTCTTTCTCATTTTGATATTATAAAGAGTTAAGTTAAAGGTTTTAGGCAAAAAAACGCGTGCGTGAATAAAGTTATTGATGAGACTAGTGAGAGGAAACAATATATGCAAATCTTCCTATTCGTACCAGTGTTATACTTTGTTCCAAATGATTTTAATAAAGATTACCAATTATATTTGCTGTCTATAAACACTCCACTCATAGGTTGCGAAAGCAAAGCGACGGAAAAAAACATTTGTAACTATATTATTACACACGTCACTGTCTAGTGGGAAGTGGAAAGTAGGAAGTAGAACGTGATTGCTACGGCGTAGCCTACGCCAGGTGTCACAAATCCACAAGGGGCAATCTTTAACGTAATAATCAGTTGTATTTGTCTTGAGTCAAGGCTATGTACTATAAGTGTGTTTGGACATAAGTAGTTATATTCTCTACTATTTGTGCCCGTTATTTTATACGCGTGAAATCGGATTTTGTATTCAATTTCATTGGTTTTAATTTTGTTGCCCGGCGGGAGTTGCATGGCGGGAGTTTATTAATAACCGAAAGAGAAGTTCTTGTATGAAATGCGAAGTGATTGAAATAAGTAAAGCAATTGAGGGTATGTACTAATTACAAACACAATAAAGACGATGCTTCACCCTCAATGTTATTAGCAAGATTGATGAGTGCTTTCGCACTCCAAATAAATTGTTGCTCGTAATTGGTATCGAGACGGAGGGAACTTTTTCATCCCATTAGGATTTGCGAACATTAAATCTATTGTAGATAGTAAGGATTTGGAATAATGTAATACAAAAACAATGTCCATTTTATTTATTAACTTTTGGTTTATTATTAATTTTATGAAATGAAATTTAACGTTAGTGTTGGAATTTTGTTCATTTGTATATCATAATATCAATAGGTGAACCACTTAGTACCCCTTTTTACGAATAAAGCGCGGCTGGTGGAGTATGGGATTTGGCACAGTTAAGTTTATATGAAGAAGTAGTTCGAGAGCTAATATTTTTGTATAATACGCATCATAAATACATTACCACGCGTTTCACGCAAGTCTTACAGAACGTCATAGCTCAGAGTAGATAAAATACTACTCATAGTCATAGTTTATTTATATTTTAAATTGTGGTCCAATTCCAATCACTCACTTATAAAATGAAGGCACAGCGTAAATAAAACGCTACGGTATTATTACTGATTTTATGCATGACGTCAAATATTGTTCGACTGGTCTTAAGCTTATTATAATTGGAAATAAAACATTTATTATAAAATACCTGTGCGAAACACAATGCTGCAATCTACAGGGAAAATCTATACACGCAGGAGATGTTAATACCGTTTCAAAAGAAATAATTACGTAGTAAAGAAGTAAAACAGTCAAAGGAAATCAATGAGTTACCTAACATATTGTTCATAAATCATCAATCGATAAATTGTCGAGTTTAAATGAAGACGAATAATTAACAGATGTTCACTAACAATGAGATGAAGTAATAAATTAATTTCTCATTAATATTCAGATTTCCTTAGAATTATTCTGTAAGGTAATTCTCATCTTAGTACCCAGTAGTCATTAGTTAACTCTTTGTTGAATAAATTTAATTTTTAATGCACTAATGTAATTTTATCAAATAAATAAGTGTTTGTTTGCTTATGTAAAACGTAGCCCGTTCAGCTTTCTATATATCTATGACGAGAGTGGCAAACGTGCACACAGTCCGCCTGATTACGGGGTTACGCGGTTTCCATAGCTCTAAGACAGGCAATGCCATGGTGTTTAGACCTTCACTTTATTGAATCATTACGAATGGACACCAATATATTTTCGTTCGGCATTTTGTAAGAATATTAAAGAAACTCAACATTATTTCCTTATATTTTAAGAAAATTTTGACTTGACATCTGTGACCTTATTCAATTAAATAAGAAAGAGATAAAGAAACAAGATGGTAAAATATTATGAACCACTAAAATAGATGTTGCTAAAAAGTCTTAGATGTGAATTTTAAAATGGAAATGAAAATAACATATGATATTACTTTACAGACAAATTGTTGATCTATACCGGATGTAAAGCTGAACACCGGATATTAACACTTGAATGGGGTCCGTCCAATCTCGTTAGATATTCAGCAAATTTTATAGCCTATACATATGAATTTACCGTTTGAGATACCATCGATAACACACAAGAGTCATTGATCAATCAACTTTAATGCGAACTTAACTATGTAGATACTTGAATACACTATCTAGTATACTTAGTATGTATTAATACTTATATTTCTATAATAGTTATGTATGTATGTATAATAGTTATATGTAACACGTTAGTAAGTCATCTGGAAATTGGAAACCCACTTTCGTAATCTTATGTAATGCAGTTTTCTATTTTTTTCCCTAAAGTTAATATTACGGGTGAGTGACTCTCGTATGATCAAGGATTGTTTACCGAGATAAATATTATTTATTCGTGACTCGACTTGAAAGCCTCAAATGTCTACACTTCAGGCGAAAAGCTCATGCAGGTGTCAAATGTCAGACGATTCATTATTGCGAATTTCTCTGTCTGTTGGTCGTAAAAACCATTTGAGTAACTTATCGAAAACGGGTTCAATAGTTGTTAAATTCGGTGCCAGTAAAGAACCCAATGCTATATTCACTTGGGAAAGCGACTTCGACTTAGTTACATTTAACCGTTTACAGGAAATTATGATTCCCATCAAAATTAATGTATAATAATAGTGTGGTCGGTACGTTCATTAGTGTCGTTCATACACATTGTTCGCGTTTCAACGACCCATGTTTATAAAACACCGTCTCAAACAATCGGTGTAGGAAACAATGTTGAGGCGATAAGCCATTTATTCGCTTCCTAGTACTGGTTATAATATTAAATTTCCCTTTATTTGCCGCTCCTGTAACACACAAGATCGCAGGATTGCAATGTGTCTGAAATCAATCAGTCGTGTAAAATTAAATATACCAATTTTTACCCAACTGCTGAAAGCAGTGTAGGTAATTTGGCATATTCTGAATCCTAAACGATATGATGGTTTTGATCTTATAAGTTTAGTGTCCTTAGCCATTAGGTGAATCAAAAAAGTACAGATACGTAGTCATAAGATTTAACGCTAGGAAGGAATTAGAGAATAATATAGATCTGTGAATTTTTATGTTCTTTAATTCAAGATGAAACGTATGTATATAAATAGTTCTGATAGCGTCAGGTTCTTCGGTTTGGTTAACGAAAATGAAGTTTTCTATGGTGAATTTAACTTTAAGTTATCTGTAACTAAAATTACAATGGACATGATTTAAATTTAACGTTAGTGTCTTTATAAGAGTGATAATATCATTGAACTTCCATTAATTAGTCTATGGATCACCAAACAATTTGTCTATATAGATTTTAATCTCCTACCTAGCACCAATAAAAATACAATATATATCGTATTTATTTTAAGTGTAACTAAGCAAAGTTATGAATTTAATTACTTGCAATAGCTCAATCAAAAAAAATCATTCATGTTTATTTTTCGGTGTAGCAGCGGCGTAAAGTAATACTCTTTTTATTGTTTGAAATAGTCGTGAATGAATTTACGTTCGAACCAGACGTCATTCCAGCTTTCAAAGCGAGCCATCCGCGTTATACAACTCGTTAAACAATTTGATGAAAAATCAATAGCATGTTCTTCGCATGTTAATTCGAGGACTCGAATTAATCATAATGTACGTACGAATTGTACGCGGTATAATATTATCAACTCTGAGGTATGGTATATACCATGCCCTTATGATCATCATAAGAACTATTTATCATTTACATTACATTAGATACCTGTAACAAAATGTTGAATATGTTTTACCAGAATTCACATTTCTTTAATGCTGTGTGGATCATACATGAAACAATATATTCCAATGAAATAGAAGTTACGTCACAAATATGTGCCTCGGCAGGGGCTACATATTTGCTGTTTTTGCGGTCGAGACCCTGGGGCCATGGGGTCCAGAGGCTCATCTGATTGAGGCTGGAATATATTTTGCGCAAAGGATCAGCATTGCCATACAGCTGGGCAATGCTGCCAGCCTTCTTGGCACCCTCCCGATTGACAACAATTTGGGACAATTGTTTGATTTATTTTTTATATTAGGTTAGTTTTCCTTAGTTTTAGATTGTATTATTATTGTCCCTTATATATTACGTGTTTGCGAAAATTAATTATATAAAGAGTTACAGCAGTCCAAAATTAAACTATTTCAGAAGAACCAATCGTATTTCAAGTTTCAGCAATAATATGAGAGGAAATTTTCAAAGTTCGATTCAATCTTTCATAGTCGTTGCAAAGGCACAGCACAGTAAATCAATTGGTTTCACTTCAACCAGCTGCGGCCAGGTGCAATATGTGCTGCGAACAATAAAACACTTTTATTGTTTGTAGATTATGTGTAAGTCACCTCACGTGGAATTCAACACCCGGTAGTTGTATCAGGACCCTTGACATTGGAACCACGTTTTGCTCCAAACGGAGCCGGTTAAATCTACTTTAAACACGGGCTTAGTGTAGAGACCAAGGTCAATCAGGGCTGTTAGGGCCTGCGAGCCTTCCTACATGTGAGATGGAAGTTGTTACCCAGAGCTAAAGTTAGAGTTAAGTTAGTGTGTAAGCTTAGATGGCGCACTATTAACCTACTCTTTGTCCACTTACAAAGGGATAAAGGTGTAATTCCAGTAAAATAATAATTTGCTGCAGATGCCATAGGCTTTATCATGCACAAATTGATAAATTAATAGTTAACGTTACCGACTTTAACCCGGGTCCCGAACCCGAAGGGTAACCAACAGAACCCTACTAAGACTTCGCTGTTCGTCCATTAGTCCGTCCGTCCGTACGTATACACAGAATGTGTATTTCTGTTGCCACTATATAAAAAAAAATGAAATGCTCATAGATTTTCTATATTTCTTAAAAAAAAAAGAGCTTATTTATTATTACAATCTTATTATTTGCAGTTGGTGTAATAGCCGTGTCTAGGGGTAGAACGACAAGGAAGTTTGACATTTAACCTAGTTTGTTTTAGTACGGAACCCTTGGTGTGCAAGTCCAACTCGCAATTGGGCGACTTTACAAAATATTCTGTTTAAAGGACTGTTTTTTTGTTTTATAGAGCTTGGTAAGGAGTCGCGCAAGTCGTTTGTCTGATGGTAAGAGTCACGTCCGCCCGTGCAAGAGATGCGAGATAGGACCTTTAATTTTCAGTAATTAAGTAAATGTTTCCACTGGGAGTCTTTAGTCTAAGAAGTTAGTGTCTGTTCATTAAGTTTAAAGACTTTCAGTTTGTACTATAGTTATTTTTTTTAGGGTTGCGTACCTTAAAAGGAAAAAAGGAACCCTTATAGGATCACTTTGTTGTCCGTCTGTCTGTCTGTCTGTCTGTCAAGACCTTTTTTATGTTATAATATGTGGTTAATTTTTTTCAATGCGAATTTACTAAAAAATATTTCCGAATCGCTCTATTCACCTCGGTTTTTTTTAAATTAATTACGGGTCAGCGATTTACCACCATCTCACCAGATGGTAAGTGAAGATGTGGTCGAAGGTGGAGCTCGCTTGTCCGTTAGTAGCCTATTCAGTCTAGTCTTAAGGAGTCCCAGGTTGTAGGATTCAGGGAACACTTGACTAGTTTTCCTTGTCTGATACAGCTGTAATCCTAACTGTACAACCCTAGACCGTGGAATAGAAGTGACTCGTGCGCATTGTGCGGTCATTATGCCGTCGGCGTCCCATTGTTCCGTCAATCGGCGCAATAGCTTTTGATGAACATTGTTACTTTGTTGACTTTATTAATGGAGGTGTACTCAGCCTATTCTCGGCACAAACGATTTCAATTCGTGATTCGGTGTTAATTTCAACACCCTATCATTTTCTCGTAAAAATCGCTTCATATCTTATTATATAAAGTATCAATTTAGGGTCGGCAAAGCGCATGTGATACCCCTCGTGCAAGCGTCCATAGACTACGGTAACCGCTTACCATCAGGCGGGCCGTATATTTGTCACCTTAGTGGTATAATAAAAAAAAAACGTATTATATTTTGAAATATTTATGACAGAATCTAAGATTCTGTTAGAATTTAGCAGTTGTCAAGTTGCGGTTATCCTTAACATTATATTTTCAGTTAGATTATATCTTTTTCCGTTAGGCGGTTCACTAACCTACTTAGACGGAATCTTTGAATTGGCTCTAGGTTAAGCCTTGTATTAGTTTTACCCAATTAACCAATAATTTACTCACAGAGTAATTCGCTTCAGAGATATTGCGTAATTGCTTTTAGTTACAAATAGCCTAATTCCATCTAAATTACGTTTTGCTAGCCTATATTGAGATGATTAGTACTGAGACCATATCATAATGTATATACAATATATAACAGGTTTATAAACTATCCTTATTTGGTCAAAGTCAGGTGTAAACTATAACGGCTAGTCTCGTTGCAATGCAATTCGTCGGTCGTGCCTGGGGTTGGTCGTGGGTGTGTTTCCTGCACATAACAGAATTAACATACATACACGTATAGGTAGGTCTGAGTGTATTGTTTGTGCATCCATGACATAGGAGACCCTAGTGTGGGCCACTGCGCACTGTGGGGCAGGCTAGTGTACGTAGTATATTATCTACTCTGCTAGTGTTGAGGAAAAAATAGGTCAGGCTGCTTAAGTTTAATCAAATCAAAAAACTATTCGTATTTTACACCTAAGCGAAACATGCATAGACTCCATTCGATTTACTAAATATTCCATGCATTTCTTTTGTCATTTGCTATGAACGATTTGTGATGCGTTAATCGATTTATCCGTCATTCAATCGAATATTAAACAGGGTGAATCGCAGCGACGTCTAATCGTATCAGCAACGGAAGCTGCTGTCCGTTCGGACGACAACACTGTCCGATAAGGGACCGTCAGATAGATTTAATTGTATTAACAAATTACGGATTGTCTGTATTCAGAGGGTAATATTGAACGCCACATAATGGCTTTGAGTATTTCGTTACTTTAACACATCAGTTCGCAAGCCAATAAAATGTATGACGTGTTTACTTAACTGGGACTTAACGGTGACATAATAATTAGCCGTGTAAAATATGGCCGTTTTAAACATTCGACGTTTTACGTGGCTTTAATTAATATTTATTACGTTTTAAAACTAGCAATAATAACGCCTGACATTATGTCATAACAGGTAATAAATGTGTTTTGCTTTACATGGCAAACACTTTATGTATAGATTTTAATATTTGTAGGTAACTTCCTATAATATTATATACTATTAATCTACAAATTACTAAATACTTATTAAATTTGATTTAGAATTTGTATTCTGTCATTACGTGTCACTGTAACTCTCCAACCAAAAATATCTAAGTCATACTATTTCCTTTATGCTAGTACTACTCAAGGGATAAGCGTAGTATTTATTATGTGACAAAAACTGTTTTGATCAAAATAATAAAAAAAAACAGTTCCCTTGCTGAGTTTCAAGCCAGTTCTTCTTGGGTTTTTTCCGACCATCATAAGTGTCACAGATCAAATAACTTTCATTATCTTTGCTAAGCGCTATAGTCTCAAATGTCATTTCATTTCACTTTACATTTGACCGAGTATAATAATTAACAAGAGGCAGAATGTACGATCGAGATTATAAATCTTTATATTATTATCAGAACGCTCGTTAAGAGATATAATTGCTGCTCCTCGGACGGCTAACAGGAGTACAGACTTCGCTTGTTTGTCCAAATTTGCGATTCTAAAGCTAATTACTATCCGTGGGTCGAATTAGGAACACAATGCTCTTTTGTGTTGCTCCGACGTCAGTTTTCACTTTATATTCATGAACCTATACTATGTATGTATTTGTTTTTATCAATTAGGCATTCAATGGAAACTGTTTCAAAATAAAAGTGGGTAGATTTCCAAAGGATTTTAGAAAATCAACACGATAATTTTATTCATACATCTAAACTTTAGTTATTAAAAAAAAAAACTCATGTACTGAGATGTACTGACACAGATCATGACTTAAAATATACAAAATGTCACATTAATTTCAAAATATATGACGTGGTTGTATAATGATGAGGACTAAAATAAAATAAAACCGAACAAAATTAAGTGCAATCTCCTAATATATGAAAATATTGTGTTTTATTAATGTGTGTAATTATATAAAACATAACAATTTAAAACAATGTGCCCTCAGAAACTAATGTTATAAGTTGGTTCTAAATTTATAATCAGTCAGAGTACCTAAGTCAACAGCGAGGTATTATTAAGAGTAATTTTAAATCAGGTTTAGTGTGGACTAGTATAATTTTGTTAAGGTCGCACCTGTCACGTTGTCTGCATTAGGAGCTAATAGAGCCGTAAAGGGATTATTATTTAAGTTGTCTGTTTGTGATCCTATCCTATCTTACATATATCTTCACGTCCCTTTCATAGTAGGCAGAGAGAGAGAGAGAGAGTATATAGCGCCTTTTCACTTTTGACTTATGCACTTTTCTTTTTTATGTGCATCAATCTCTTCCTACATGTTTTCATCTGCCGAGTCTATATGTTTTCATCACTGAGTGCTTTGATGATTTGTTCTAGGAATATGTTTATGTATGCTATCCTACTAATATTATTAAAATCAATGGATCTACGTTAAATGTATTCTAACAAGTGTACGTAACTTGGTCGCATAATGACAGTGCGCATACGCAGATCGCAAACCGCCAACAACTGATAATGAGTTATCACAGCACTGTAATTACTCATTCAACACTCTTTTGTATTTCATGGTCTGTTAAACAATATGATCGGCCATTCAATATACATCCTATCTCTGCGTAGCTAGATCAAAATGTATTAAATATACCACCGTAGTATACACAGTTTGTTTTATGGCTCGTGTCGTGTACTCACATTTTGCGATGTATATTACATTTGGCAAAGTATTCATGTACAGTTTGAATTTAGTTAAAAAGCACAAAAGTAATTATATCGTAGAATAAAATTGATGATGTGATTGAAGATGTGATTTTGTCCAAATATAGTCCCATAGTTCTATAGATTTATATATGCAATATTTTTAGAGACGGCAATACAGCCGTTCTAAATACCCTATCTATAAATATCTAACGCAGTTATAATGAAAAACGATCAGAGCTAAGCAGTCAATCAGTACTACTTCACGATTAACAAGTAAGCCCAAAAACATGCTGTTGGCTTTGAAAGATGTTCATAGAACCTCAATATTTAATGAGTAGAGTCAACTGCAGAAATGTCTTTGTAAATATGCTAGCTTTATCAGACGTGATGCCGATTAGGCATCTTGGTAATATTAACAAGGATTCATCAGACAGAGGACAGCATTAGACTAGTTACGTGTAGTAATAATGGTGAATCTGTATTGTATAGTACAATATGTATCCGAATAAGACTAATATAAGCTAACATTACAAAACATTGATACCACTATCGCCAAAATGAAATGTTATATTTGCAACAGCGACAATATCTGTAACTGTCGTGTTTTATTAATCTGTGTAAGCCTGAAGCAATGTTTTTGTTCAAGGACGTGATTGATTGAACAATATTATTAAACCTGTGCGGGATAACGTAAGAATGTTTTGTCGTCCTAAAAAATACAGGCAGCCAAATATGCCTTCGTGGATGGAAAACAGATAAGACAAAAGAATATAAGCATTCGCAACTTTAAAAATCTTTTCACAACCTTCTTAAAATAATACTTGCTTGGGAAAGCTGCATTGGGAAGGTTCATCCTCAGCCTATGCGCTCGCGAGAGGAAACTCCTTGATAGAGCAATCCTTTGTTGTTGATGGATAAAAGTATCCCAAACCCTCATGTATCAAAGATTCTTCATTAAGTAATTTTCTCAACTCTCACGTATACCAATCAATAAAATTGAAGTGTCTGTTTGAAATGACAAAATAACTGTATTTTACCAAATGCATATGAAAGTATCTACGGAACTTATTCTGAAAAAAAATGACTGTCTGTCTGTTCCGGCTAATCTTCGGAACGGAAAGGCCAATTTTGACAGGGCTTTGACTGGTTGACAAAAAGAGTTTGAGAGTTCTGCACGAAAAAATAAAAAGCCATGAAATAGTTTGTGCGCTATAACATTTACTTAAAATGTTCATTAATATAATCTCTAATCTAACTATAATCTCATGTATTTAATTGAATATAATATTTAGCCCCGAAACTCTAATTCACTTAATATTCAAATTGACATTGATCCGATGCAAATTTTAATAATTTTATTCAATTTCATTTTGTTTTCGTTGTTGAACTTATTGAATATTCCGAGTTTCTGTTTTAATATTTTAGGGCTCACACAAACAATTTATGTAAATAAGGGTTTACACTGCATTAGACGGACTAATCTTTATAACAAAAATACGTTGTAGAAATAACAACTTTTTTACTAAATCGCATTTGGAATACTCGTAATGTATTACATATACATAATTACATATATATAATAAATATAACATCGTGATAAAGTTTTACATTAATGTATCGTTAAATAAATTTATCACCAAGCATTATTTTTAGTAAAACATCTGTGCCTAAAATGTTTTATCGGGACCTCCCACGTTCACCACTAAACGTGCTTGATACCCTTAATCAGAATGATAATACGAGTATATTGCAAACATTTTCTGTCCAGGCTTAGAATAAAAGGTATTTTAAATAAACATTTCAGTGTTTAAATGACAGTACATACTAATCGCAGATATTCAGAAAATATATTGCTTCACACGTTTTTGTTCTCGCATTGTTGTCTATTTGGTACGAAAATGTTATAACTTCCTAAGGAATTAAAGACTTGATTCTTTAAATGTTGCGCTGTAAGCGTTGCCTTAAACATTCTAGAATGGTGTGTAAATGTCGATAAAATATATATATGATCAATCAATCATCATAAACAATGCGTGTTTGATGCCTGATAACATCTTGTATCAGATTAAAACTCGAAGAATTACATTAAACACAATAAAAAAGAAATTGGACTTACCTGAAACTACTGCACGGATGTATGACCCAATGCCCCGCCGCCTTCTGTCTGATGCGTTCCTTCATGAGAGCCTTCTTTGAGCCGAAGAGCTTCATCGCCAGCTTGTTGTCTGTGGGCTGGAAGAGGGCCTGCAGCTGGTTCCGCAGGAATCCCTGCTTGGCGTCGGAGGTGGGAGGGGCGGGTTCCACTGGGGTGCCGTACAGCGACACATCGTCCAAGCCACCGAAATGGACCTTGCCTGTGCCGCTGCCCTGCTTCAGCGACATATCGGCGTCGCCTGCGAATAAACGACAAAAATAAACAAAGAACCCCAATTGTCCCTTCTGTACCAACACCGTGTAGTATAAACATAAATACAGATCTTACACGCGAGGTAAACTTGCTTATTTACCTCGATGTTTTGGCCAAGTTGCATTGGCCTCGAGCTTACACCTCGCATATTATATACTACCTGTGTAGATCGCAAATGTTTGGGAAACATCACACTGATCACACACCATAGTCCTTCACGTAGGTCCCGTGCAAGTTTGACTAGTAGACTTCACACTACCAATTATTGTCCCCACCAGGAGGGAGCATCGGCCTTAAAAGGGGTAAAACACCCTAGTCTAACTATAGGCCTCCATATAATAGCAGTGCGGAAAGGTCGACTTAGCACATAATATCATACGATAATGGAAAAATAACGTTTTGACTAGTCTGTAGACAGTATGAACCTTAATATTGAACTATAATTTTTCACCTTCATTATTGGATTAACTTTTTTATTTCTACATGAGCTAAATTAAAGCTTCGATTAAATAAAAGTTATTCAATTCGATTTTAGTTGTGTTCATTTCATCCAAAGCACATTAGCTAAGTGAAGTTTCATATTACTTTGATAAAATTACTTGTCATTCATTTGTTTTTTGCAGTGTTCTGGTGCGAATATTATGCGACTGTCACTAAATATAATTATTTTTGCATCTAATTATTAGTTGCAATATGGTTAATTGAGTATGGATGTCTTAGCAATTATTGTGTTGTACTTTTATGGTACAGTTTTTATACTTGGCTGCAGATTATCTGCTACTACGGTCAGCCTGTTGCAATAAGAGGCCCTACTACTACGAAGTGGTTTTTAAATCCAATATATTTATATTGCATAGCTTTGATAGTCTTTCGTTCATACTCATACTGCATGTCTTATACTTAGTATGTCGCAAATGTAATGGCATCAAAGTTCAATAGATTATTGTTTATATAAATTATGCGAAATGAATTAGACTCAGATCAAATTGAAGTTACTCTGTAGCATATACGTCAAACTCTAAAACAGTAAACATGATTATAGTAAATCGATTGGGTACTATCGTTATTTATACAGCGATATCGATTCTATTTTCTCTGCAGAGAATCAAAGTTGACCAATATATAGACCGGCTAGTCTGGTATCTTTTCTGGGCGCATGCACAAATCGACTCGATTATCGTAATCAAGTTGAATTACAGAGAATTGGATCAAATACACGTGTAATTGAGCATTCATACACTCCTACAATAGCCAGGGTCAGTGGCGTTCACGTCACAATTGTACCAAAATCAATGGGACTGGGGGCTGGGTGAGGCGCGCGATCGTGCTACACAAAATACCAAGCTTGACCTGAGGTTATAAGGTTAGCCTGAGTGTTCACTATTGTTGAAAAGCTTACACAGTTTACAGTAAGGTGATTTAGTATAAAACTCTTTGGTAATTTAAAGTAAAATGCCCTTGTAAGTTGCTAAGAACTAGTTATAGAAAAAGAGAATTTTAAACACGTCTTGTAAACGGTCTAATTGTCTTGAATATACCTGTTGGTCGTAAGTCGTCTAGGATCGTCTCAAGAATATATTTTGCATTTGTAGGTCACAAACAAAACCTTGAATTTCGGTAGCTCTTTAGCAAATCATGTTTACCATAAAATACGTACATAGTTTATATTACAATGGGTGCAATGCCGTAGTAAAATAAACTCGGAGCTCGATAGAAGTACTCTAGAGTATAATGCTACAAAAATCGTATGTTGCTTGGATTGTTCCATGCTTGTTCTGTCTGTGCATCATTTGATTGGGCATGATGCACGAACACGATGAGTATGTCCATTACAGCTGATAAAACAGACGATTAAACAATGAACCAATGACACTTCATTGATTCAAGTGGCGTCCACACTGAAACGAAGACCGCCAATCAGCCGGGCTCTGTGCGTGTGCTCGCCCCCTGATAGCTTACTTGTTAGTGTAATCTACAAATTTACGGGAATTGGCAGACACAGCTTCATTAATTTATAGACGAGGAAGAAGTTTTTGCTAGTAGACAGTCTGTCAGGCAATATTTTACTGCGATTGCGTTGGTAATTCTTATGGTAAATTACGATTTTTTTACAATATAATTGAGGCGCAATAAGTTCCTTGTTCTAAAAAATCTATAAACGCGTTTTAGCACAAATAACAACCAAGCACTATTTGGTTCGATCTTGCATATTAATTTATCTGTGTAGATATGGCGGAACTTTAATTAAACGCCAAGATCTATTCGAAATGAACAACTACACGGCGCAGATGGGGCTCTCAATGGATGCATTTGGTTGGATATAGAACGGTTTCTGCACGATTAATTACCAAAGTGAGGCAGGGATTTATGCCGAGTAAGAATTTCCGGTTGATTGAAATTTCATGGCGATAAATATTGCATTAATGTCAACCTTAATAATTGCCAGCTGACGGTTCAGCTGGCTCGTGAGATGTGACGTCACATCGTGTTGACACGTGTGGCTACCACGAGAACGTCAACATTACCACCGACACTCAACACCAACCAAACAAACTATGTTTATAGCAAACGAGCTAAGAATAAACTCTGCAATCAGGAACTTCTGCAATCTTATTAATTTTAGGGTCAAAGCTCCACAAAGATGCTGATTAAATAAATACCTCGAGAGTTAAATAGCTTTCAATATGAACTTAATGTTAAATAACTAAAAGAAAGTGTAAACTGGATAAGTCAATAAGCTTATTTGATCTACCAATTCCTTGAAGCAAAAGTTATGCAATGCATTTCTCTGGAGGTATAATGTTTGCGCAATTTGCATCAGATTATAATCATTATTATTTTATTAGGTCGGCGTGAGGCATGTGGGGATACTTACCTCTAGGCATGATGAGACGTGTTGTTAGAGCGTTCTCCCGTAAACGTGGCCTTGGTCGTTAGTGGTTAGTTATAATTAAAATCCACGTGGCTCTCCATGCAACTCGCAGGTGAACACATCACACAAAACACAAATTAGACAGACATTACACACGCGACACACAATGGCACACAGATCGATCAGTTGTTTCGTATATATATCTATTTTTAAATATTTTTTATATACACTAGATCTTGACTAAGCATCGCTCGTTTTAATGATTAGTTCCACTGACTATGTGTAATTGACTAATGGTTCGTTTTGGCTTCGAATTTGGCTGAAAGGGAAATGAAATGGTCACATAGTATTCCCCACGGAACTGTTACTGTTCAATTGGACTGACGTTTTAAATAATTGTGCGTTTGAAGAATATGTTTAGAGGGTTGTAAATGAGAGTGGTCGATCTTGGTTCTTTATTCGTGGTTTAGTGGACATTATCATTATAGTAGGTCAGTTAAGCTGAGTTAAGGTGTAATTTGAGAGACGTAAGTGCAAATTGTGTCTGAGAATAGAAGTGAAGACAGCCCCAACAATTACTGGCCAATTGAGACAAAAGGATAATGTTTGGCCGACGTGTCAAGGTTAGCGCTTTAGATGCTCAAATGGAAATAAAAATTGACACGCATTACTTGCGCCTTTATATTTAATCAGCCAATTAATTGTTTTCTTATCGGTACATGTTCAGTAATTTTTGTTACAATGTAAAGTTAAGTAGGAAGGTAATTGATTTATAGTATTCGTTATTGGTTCTATGAGCATTTTATAACACAGTTATGGAAAGAAATTAATTTTCACTTGACTTAATTTTAAATGTATAAACTTGAATCTTAGTTATTCATATATTTATTATTTAGGTATATAATAGTTTATAATGTTCATGCGAGAGAAAACTCGTAATTTAGAAAACTCAAAAATGCGCAGAAAAAAAAACTATTTAGAAAATAAATTTTAGGTTCTTAGTATCCAAAGTAATTATTTATATAAATTAAGGTAGGTATCATAAATACTTTTTTTACTTTCATTGTTGTATGGAATTGAAATAGACGATAGATCCTTGACTTATGAACTTGTACGTCAATATATTACGATGAATAATTTATACACATGTGACACGAGAGTTCATCTTACTAACGTCAGGATTTTGTGTTATGTTAACACAACTTTCTTTATGCATATAAAAATATACAAGTATCCACGAAGACAGTTTATGTTTCACAAGTATTCTGGAATAAAATGTTGTTCAGTCTTTCAGTCGGACATATTGTCACAAACTTATATACTATGTATACTCAATTATAAACAGCACGACTTTGCTAGTTATTTGCATAAATGTATACGTAAGTCAACATAGCATTATAAACTGGCGAAGTGGTTAAACTTAACTGAACTTAATAAAATAAGCACGCTGTAACAAGTATAATAATTCGGCTCATTGTTGAGCAAGTCATTGTCATTAGCAACAAGCTGCACATAGATGGTTTCTCAAAAGCTTCAGCATACAACATGAATTGATTCAAAGTGTTTACGCAATGCGTGCACGCTGCATTTCTCAGAATCGTTCTAGAAAGTGGCTTGGCGACGTGAATTGATTGTGTTCGATTGATAGCAGCTGACAGTCTAACACTACTAGAAGCTCATTACAACTCGAGTACATACACTTCACACTGTCAAAATACATTGACCTCAACGGAGGGTAATAACTAAAAAGTATGAACGGCATTTACGCAAAATATTATTAACACAACAAGTACGATTGTTTATAATTTGACCGAGATAAGTGAGGAAATGTATTGCTATGCCGTATGGTACAACAGTTATCGGTTAATTATAGAAGCTGGAATACATCGGCGTAATGAACCGCCGAGCAATTTGACATTATAACTTACTTTCGCGGCTGGCCAGTCCACATGTGTACTTGACTACACTACGGAACAGGTAGTTGGTGAACCTCGCACAACACATGTTGAATGTTATTGATTTAACTAGCGTCAGGGAATTGAGAATATCATTTTTGATGTGAGCGTGTGGCGCGGGCGGCGACGATATGCGAACACGACTGAACCACGCACATAGCACCGTACAATTGAAAGTGGCAGGGCTCCGAGATACGTCAGGCGAAGCCCCTGAATGCACGCCAAGCTGCTCGTGGTGGAGGGAGCCCGAGCCGACCGGACGGCTGCCCGTGCGCAAACTCCACCATGCACTGATATTTTTTTCCATTGCAGAGCAATTAATGTCAATGACTGACGAAACCCGAGGCAGATCAGTGGTGTTTCTCAGTCAATAATTGCTTGTTTACATCAGTTTTTATGCTTAGATCTTCTGCGAGCGCTTCTGTGTATATTAAAATATACATATTTTCGCGGTAATTTTTAATCGATGCGTCATCATTCTCCTCATTACGGCTAAGAACAAACAAGTGACAGTATTGGACAGTATTGATAAAGACAACTGTAAGTTATCGATACTATCACTTGTATAAAGACTTTACAGTAATACAAACTGTTGATTGATATATAACTATGTATGATTGTCCTCTTGTCCAGGAATTTGATTACCATATTTAGATAACTACCTACCTACTTGTACTTGAACCGCTTTAGTTTTAGTGTTATTAGCTGCCCCGGTAAACGTTGTGTTGCCATATAAATTATTCCTATTATTTTGTCCAAAAACAAAATTTCGGCGTGGAACACCCTTATCACTTAGGGGTTTGAAAATAGTGTACACACGATTCGAAGACCTACCGAATATACACAAAAAAAATCGGTGAAGCCGTTTCGGAGGAGTTTTTTTAAAAACACTGTGACAGGAGAATCTTATATATTAGATTAGATAGCTTGTGGAGTTAGTACACATTTTGCAAATAAGATTATATTTTCGGTGTAAAGTGACTTCTGACGCATTAAGCATTCGAATAAACTTTCGAAACTAGTGAGCAACGTTGCCGACTATATTTAATATTAATGACAACCTAATCAATAATTATTATTCTTTTGATAGTCAAAAATAAATCAATATTTTAAACTATCGTGAAGGATTACTTTGAGAGAAATTCGAAGTGTTGAAATATTTGATTTGATGGAATATGACTCATTAAAGCTATGTGCAAGTATTTTTTTGGCCATAGATCCGTTAATATATTACTTTTAGCAGCTAAAATTTAACAAAATTAACAAATTTTAAGGACATAAAACTTTTGGTATAAAGTCAATAATGCGTTGGAAGTTAGTCGCTGATAAGTTCAGTTTATCTATGGTATTAAATATCTCTATGACTAAGCGTTATATATTCGCGTACAAGGAGCAAATTATTTGAGACGAACATGACTACTTTCGAAACTACTATTGTATGATGGCTCTCACTAAATGTCAAGAGTCCAGTCGCAGTTCACAGAACTGAGAAGCCAGTAGCTTTTTGCTTCACTTTCGTGTTTCATAATGACGGGTAAAACTACAGAGCAAATAATTGCTTACTTCTTCCAAGAAAAGAAATATTGAGAAATTAAATGTTCTTTACCATCATGGTCATCAATCACATTGTTTCATACGATTCAATGTTAATAAATACCTATCACTGACGTCAGTATTCAAGTAAATTATGAATATTGAAGTGAATGTTTTTGTTCGTTAGGACATTTTAAGTATCATACTTTCTTTCTTTGTTTTTGTAGTTCTCAAGCTGCTTGTAACTGTAATTATAAAGCTATTTTGTGTTTGTACATCAATTTTATTTTCTTACAATTATTTGCGGATACCATAGGCTTTTGGACACGAACTGAGTGATTCCATGACTCAAAGACGGGCTTGTCTATCCTTCTGGCGGGCGCTTTATTCATCCGTCATCGTCCATTTCCAACTATTCAGTTACTGCATCTGTCAACCTCTAATTTATCAGGATTTTATCAAGATCATGATTGATAACTGAGCTTAAATTTATGGTATTTAGTAGTTCAGTTATTCCATTCAAACAAAACGGCTTAACTACAGTTTCATTAGCTTAATTTGAACTCAATTTGTGATAATCATAGCTGCTTTCCGCACTCAAAGGTTTTGAAAAAATGTTTATCTCGAACGTTTGTTTTACTATTCATATTAAGACAGATAATTCGAGCATAATGAAAGTTCGTGAATGGAATGTTAACGAACAAAGAAATGTGTTGAATCAAAGTCATAATTGACGAGACCGCTGGTCTAGTGGTTAGTATACCTGACGCTACGCTAGAGGTCGCGGGTTCGATTCCCGCCAGGGTAAACATTTATGTGACAAATATGTTTGCCTTGCGTTTGGGTGTTTGGTATGTATTATAAATATGTATTTACAAAAAAAAAAGTATATAAGTATTATATCAGCTACTGGTTCCCATAGTACAAGCTTTGCTTAGTTTGGGGCCAGATGGCGCTGTGTAAAAAAATAAAAATAAATTAATGTTTCTCATTTTAGATCTTATTGAAGTTAATGTCCTAGTATTATGTATGTTACGTTCATCACGACCGTAAATAATTGCTTCTATTGTTACTTCTGTAACTGTTATTTTTGTTAAGAATTACGCATTTTTGTGAAAAAACGCATAGATACATGTTTCGTTTTATTATATTTTAGTTGAAGTTTTGGAGTACCTTTTATCATTTCATATTCATATCCCAATGCTTGATACTTGATCCCTTCCTTAAAATGGAAATGACACGTTCGACTCATAAAAATAAAGCCATTCTTTAATTTTACGCAGACAAAGGTGCCAATTCTGTTGTACAAAATGAATAAACTAAACTAATTTGACAGGTCTAAAGGTATTGCTATCCTTATATAATCCCGCATATCTGAAAGGAATAGTAAAACTTTAAGAACTGTCAAATTAGTTTAGTTTAGTAATTTGACAGTACTAAAAATATTTCCATCCTTCCCACCCCACACGTGAGAAAGGGATAGCAAGATTTTTCGTACTGTCAAATTAATTTTTATTTTAGAATTGGCACCAAAGAATAGCTAAGGCGAAAGCTAGTCCTTTTTTAAAAAAACGACCTGGATTACTGTGACATACCTGATAACTTCTTAAATAATGTAGGTATGTACTTCTAATTAGTGTTAGTACGGTATTGAAATACTAAATGTGCCTAATTTAGTAACATTTCGCATGAATTTTTACATTATACTTTTGCTTTTGAGACTTGAAGAGAAGCCGATGAGTGAAATATTATGACCGAACCATAAATCTGAAGCGACAGGAATAATTAATAGCCTTTGCGCTAATTGGCGAGTAATCGTTGAGGATTTGCTACCATTTTGTAAGTTATTGCTTCTCACGACAACGTTTAGCTTCTTTTGTTTCCCTTTAACTGCTGTTAGTTGGAACGTTTTGTATACAATAAGGAGAAGAATATTTGTTAGTAATAAGAATATTATAAGTATAGGGCAGGGATTTAATGTAGGTTATAAGTAAAAAATCTTTTATAAAAATACTTTTTTCCTTTGTTTATTATTTGCATTTACTAGTAATGTAATGTTAATGCAAATATGAATAAAGCATATCATAAAAATATGATCTAATTAATATACTTTATATGGTAAGCGTTTATTTGTATGAATATATCACTGACTTTACCAAAGCCATTTAAAAAACCGTTCTCTAATGGAATGCTGCACTATCCCCGCACCACTACATAATATCTAGGTTACGTGTAATATGTTTCTACGCGGGTGAAGTCACGGGCAGAAAGCTATTGAATATATTTTTCTTTTCAACCCGAACTAGAGCAGAACCTACAAAATCTCAACTACATAACAAAGTATCAATGAACGCCATGATAGTAATTATACGGCTACTTTCCATTACAGCTTGGCTTTTTTGTACCAGTATTTGGGTAAAAAATTGCGAAATATCGCGGTTAGCTATGTAGGCTGATTGATTTTTTACATCTCGACGATCAGCCTACCAGAGTCCGTATTCTGTATGATACATTTAATCACTATGACGTAACTGTTACATTTTGTGCTTAGAATAAGGATTTTATGTTGCAGTTACGTCAAAGTATTGGCGCTTTTGGTTACGATTGACTGAATTTCGATCTAAAAATTACGTCATAGTAAATGAAATGCGATTGAAATTTTCGTACGGAATAGGAGGAAGTCTTCTTATATGAGTCGGTGTATCACAGAATATATAGTATAGTACCCGGTACCAAAAATACAGAAAAACCCAGTGTCGGCTTATAAGTAATATTTAAAATTATTGGAAATAATATAAATAATTCTTCCTACTGAATTTACGGCTTCTAATTATGAACATAGCGCTTTATTCTGCGTAGTAATACCTCTTCTTTCAAACAACTGCGTAAATGTATTGTATCTGAAAATGTCCTATAGTTTATATCACATAGAAAACAAAATATGAAGTCCATTGATCTAATTGAGTTACATTAGCGTCCATCTCACGGACATTGAGGGAAGACGTAACAAATTAAAGACGAGCGTATTCCAGCTATTGTGTGTCGTGCAATTAGTTCTGCCCGTCATTTTCATCTTCTGTTTTTAAAACTCAGACGATACGTCCACGGTGTGTTTAAAATTTCCATACGACTAAACAGCTTGGTCACACGGCTTGACGAATTTGTACAAATGATTTTGAACTTTAATGATCAACTATAAGGACGATAGTAACGTTGTCGGTGTACAATAGATCATGAATATAAAATGTTTCAGATTACGCACTGCGAAGCGTTAGACATGTAAATGTGACAAAAATGCCTTATTTTAGGCAACAAACATTTTCGAGCTTGCAATTAGGGAAATTATAACCACATTCGATATTAAGTTATTGATTCTGCTCCGTACTTTATACCTATTAGTAGTGGCGATAGGTAGAATATTTTGCTCGAAGAACTGATGGTTCCAGAATGTTCTAGAATAGATTGGAAGACGCCTTTGTTAAACAGTGACGTTCTTTGACTGAAATGTTTAATGATGACTTCCTTGTGAATCATATTTAATTATTTAATTTAATGTAGGTACGTAATAAAAATGATTTTAAGAATTGTATTTCCCTATGGTTCTCTTCAATTACAAAGCTGTTAATATTTTATACGTGATTTTAAAAATATTCAGATCTTACTTTTTTTATGTATTCTTATCTAATCATGACGAGACCGCTTGTCTAGTGGTTAGTATACCTGACTGCTACGCGAGAGGTCGCGGGTTCAATTCCCGCCGGGGCAAAAATTGACAAATATGTTTACCTTACGTCTAGGTGTTTGATATGTATAATGTATTATATCAGCTACTAGTTCCAATAGTACAATCATTGCTTTGTTTGGCGCCAGATGGCGTTGTGTGATAATGTCCAAGCATTATTATTATTAATAATTGTTTGTGCAGTAAAATTACAAGTTAACATTTCAGGGTTGGGAGCCTCTTTTATCTTTACATACTAAAGACACGATTCGGTCTGAACATAAATAAGTAATTAATTTGATACTTTTAATTTGTGATTGATTATCCCTAAGAGCGCAATAGTACATATATCCACGGTATGTATGGCTGTACGCAGAGTTC
The DNA here is from genome assembly GCA_951449985.1 of Falcaria lacertinaria. Classification (NCBI taxonomy): domain Eukaryota; kingdom Metazoa; phylum Arthropoda; class Insecta; order Lepidoptera; family Drepanidae; genus Falcaria; species Falcaria lacertinaria. The sequence goes on along the minus strand of OX602125.1, from coordinate 3,724,319 downwards.
GCCGACATGCAACACGTTATATAAGTCCTTTAATGTAGTAATTATGTAATGTAAAACTCTATCCCACTTATAAAATATATACCAATTATATGTATACACGGGCGAAACGACGGAAAGTATTAAGTTAATATAATATAGGTAGGTATATACGTAATATTATAATGTTATATGATTTGCCTTCCTAATGATACAATTTAATGGATTTGAATATTTATCGATATCTAGCGGAAGTAATTACCTAATAATGATATAAGTGAAGTATAAGGGAAGTAGACATTAGCTTAACTTCCTCACAGTCACGTGCTTCTTTTTAGAAGTGTCACTTACGTGATCATTATAATCTTGATGAATTCTAGGTACTTATATTATAAGTCTTGTAAGCAAATTCGACGGACAAGTCTTATCATAATCATCAAACGTCTTATCAAACATCTGGTGACCTGACCTTTCTGTACCTTAATAACAGCATTGATTATCGGTATAAGTTGTACGCAGTATATATGTTATCTACCCGAAGTATAAGCTTTCATCACAATGAGCTTTAAAATGCGTCAGCAAAATCCGAGGTTTACGCTACCTAGCGATAGATGGCGTAAGCTTCGAATATTAAAGTTTCAAAGGGCACTTCAAACGCTTAACAGGTCATATTAGCTCAGCGGTTGTATTCTCTTGGATTAGCTCAGAATAGATAATTAACGGCGTACAAATATTAGGGTTTGTTATAACCTAATCATAGCCTATTTATGAGTGGGGGGGGGGGGGGGGGGTTGCATCACCACCCAGTTTCTACATTAAAAATGGTAATTGTAATGTAGTAACTCTAGTTATTACACGCCTGTCTCTCTATTATGAAATAATAAATTGTAATTTTGACGGACCTTGTCACTTGGCGCCTACAGCGATCGCTCCTCTCGCTCTACACTAGAGGCGGTGCATACTTGGTGCATATTACAACAAACAAAAGGATTAGATACAATATCTAGAGGATAAGCCATGTTTACTATCTATAATCGGTAACGCTATAGAAAACTAAGGAAATTATAAACTTGTATAAGTTATGTCACGAGGGCAAGTTTTTAATTCCCATACATTTCCTTCGTTTTCAATAGCGTTAAAGATTGTAGATAGTTAGCATAATATTAGCGTAAGCAATATATTGTAAATAAGTATAATTACATATTATTATCGTATAATATTATAAATTCATCCAAATCCGTTGAGTAGTTTTCGCGTGAAAGAGTAACAAACATCCATCCATACTCACAAACTTTCGCATTTATAATATAAGTAGGATATCAAGGCGAGGTGGATGGCAGGAGGCGTACAGTTACCGTCGACTAGAAACACCATCGGATTCTTTCCCCAGTCGGAACGGTTACCGTTCCACTGGACCAAGAAAGAGGAAGACGAGAGAGTGCACCTGTATCTGCGCGTATGCACCTAAATATTTCCTGCGCACCCGACCGCACACACACATATAAATAAGCAGATAAGTACTGTAATGGATTGCAAGTTTGATACTGCTGACGTAAATGCAAATGTATACATGTGTTAGTAACCAATGTAGGCATTGAGTTGGTAAAGAAACAAACATTTCACCTTAATGCCCGCACGATCTGCTTAACGTGGGTCATTTCAACGTGGGTCAGTCTGATGGCACATTCTCACTTCCCTTTGCCCTTTCCATAATAATTAAAAACCATATTCTCATGTGAATTTAGATATTACACCACAATTAACGTTTTTTTTTATTGAAAAAAGTAGCCCTGTGATTATTTTTAATGACAGGATGTTTTTGCAACAGGGAAGTGAGTCTCGGAAAATGGGTCATAAATTGCTTAATTTATATAAAAATATGTCCCTTAACTGAATCTTATCAGAACCATAGTAGGTGTTTGACATTTAACTTGATGAGGCTGGTTACCAGATTTCACCTTTCCGATGCATTTTAAGATAAAAATCAGTTGTATAGGTTGAATATTTGAGGCAAATTTATATGTACAATATTAGGTATGTTACCGTTGATGTAAGACGTAAAAAAATCATACACTGGCCATTAAAAAAACTGAAATTATTTCCGAACTTTGTTGATAACACGCAGACAAGGCTAGAGAGAACAATCAAATGCTTGAAATAACAAACCATTTTTTCACATTCGCTAGGTTGAAAAAATCGTTTATTTTAGTTTTTCCGTATTCATACGTCAAAAATAAAATCTATATGTTTGGTTCCCTAATCTTGAACACATAGTAGGTGTAGAACTACTTCTCGTCGGAGAAACAGATACCGGTTGCTATTAATGTGTAAATAGATTTATAGTGCATTCCTTATAGATGTATTTATTTTATTGGTTCCATAGCGAGTATCCTATAGCCCATATTATCTATAACTAGGTATTCGTATACTATAATAGTGTAAAAAGTTGTATTTTGTTTGTTAATCACTGGAACTGCTGAACCGATTTCAAAAATCACTAATTTAAATGCAGATTATCCCTGTGTTACCTGGGCTATAGGTTAATCTTATTTCTACGCGGAGAATTTTTATACGGATGCGTGGACGGCGACAACCATCACTTTTATAACATATAGTCACCGTTTTGTCGTGAATTTGAAAATGAACCCTATGTCTGGTTACACTAAGTCGATAGTTGGGTGCTAAATTAAACTATAATTCTCTGGCGACGTCACGGATGCGGTTATTTAGTTGTACATTGATAGAGTCGGATATCGAGTTTGTGATAATGGTAGTAGGGTTTGATATGGATACTAATGTATATTATGATTCGAGGTGAACGCTGGCGGCTCCATTCTAACATATTTCAACCTATAGTCGTAAATTTTACTTCCGATTTATTAACATATTCTGCATAAAGTATATCTATTCATTTTCAATAGCTAGTAATTTAGCCATCGGTAGACAATGGTATGTCCTTAGCTCAGTCGTTATGTTACACGAACCTTGTGTATGATATGAACAGTGCTTCCGTGAAGTTTACAACTAAACGTCATGAAAGGTCTGCTTCCATCACGATTGAGCTCTTCTCAGTATAGTTACAGACAGCTTAATGACACACATACTAAGGTTACAGGCAAAGTTAAGTTAAACAGCTGTAGTATTGTCTGGCAAGCAAGGTGATCAGATGGTATCTACTTCTCCGCCGATTGCTATTGTATTTATACCAAAATATTTAATTACTAATAGACAGTTGAATGTACACGGGTCGAGGTAGAACTAAGAAAAGATCGATGGACTGTGTAAAAGATGACATGGCTAGAAAGGAAGGGAATACAGAGATGACGACTGAGAGAGAAGGATGGAAGAGAAATTTATATTGTTGTGCCGACCCCAAATAATATGGGATAAGGGCAGGAGGATGATGAGAAAGTAGAATGTTCCTAGAACTTATTGTGGTATCAATGTACGTCTCATTTATTAACCAGTTTGTATCACAACATAGTAAAAAACAAAGTCGCTTTCCGCTGCATGTCTGTCCCTATGTATGATTCGATCTTTAAAACTAGGCAACAGATTTTGATGCGGTTTTTATAAATAGATAGAGTGATTCAAGAGGACGGTTTTCTATGTATTCAAGAAAAAAAAAACATTGTGTTTCGTAGGTATTTAACTTCTATGGCTAACGCTGGCCGTGCGAAGCTGGGGCAGGTCGCTAGTATTATTTAATAAGAAGTTACTTATAGATACGTTACTCAATTATCCTAAATTATAAGCTTGAATCATAAACTAGTGGCAATAACCTTTATATCAAAACAAAGTCGATATTTGGAGAGTATATCAAATAACACTAACACCTTAATCGGTGACATCACGGGCAGTATCATATATATGATATATAGTAAAGTATATATATACTTTACTTTATCATATGTATACTTTCTTAGCACTCTAGTACCAATTCATCTGAATGTTCAATTCTAGGACAGCTGCGTCTTATTTGCACTGGTTTCTTGACGCGAGATGCTAGGCTATGAAGAGTGAAATAAAAAGTGCTAAAATGCATACATTCCATTACATATCATCACGCCAAATCTCTCTCGGGGCAGAGGGTAATAATATATTTTTGCATGTCTCAGTCGAATGCCACAATCCCTATTTTTCGCTTCCGTCGCGGATTTAACTAGAAAATCGCTTATCTCGAAACGCAGAACACTATTCTGGACATTGTATTTCATGTTTTGTGCGCGCGATAGGGCCGGCGCTGGCGCCGTCTGTACAAGCAGACATTTACTCCACTATACATCGATACAACCTGATTGCAACCTGCCCATTTCATTGCTTAATCATTTATATAATGTACGTATATATGTATTATGTATATTGTATTATATTAAGCCTGAGGCGAGGACAGGAAGGAAGAGACCTTGCAGCGACCGTGGCCTTTGCACGCGTGGGAATGACCGCCCTCTGATACGAGTACTGAACTTGAAAAGTTGTGACACTACTTCACGAGTTATTACATCAAGAGATTTATTTGTCTGAAGTGATTTATCAAGCATACTGGTACTGAGGGTTATTGTAATTTGAATATGATTTATCGTTATCTTAAAGGTACCTTAGGTAACTTAGGTTACCGAAAAATTATATTGGGTCCTTAAAAAAGCGGAGGGTAGTTTTTTTCACATTTAGTAATAAGGATACGGCTTAACTGATGGTAAGTGGTTATCATAAAAGAGTGATACACTTACATGAATTTTAAAATATCATATAAGCGCAATACCGACCCCTAAATTAATTTTTAAATACCTAAAAGTATGTGAAATGATAAGCCTTTTTTATAACAAAAGAAATGTACATCTATTTGACGGTTCGACGGATATTATTATACTATCCGATAAGGCTGTATAATTATGCGACTGTATCCACGCATTTCTCACGTGTGATAGTGACGTGAGAAATGCGAGCATTTCTTTCGGTCCTCATTTAACTGATGCGGAAAAATATGACATATCAGAACTGATTGATAATTTCTCAAACTATATTCTAACATAGTATAAGTAATATAAGTAAGTAGGTCGGCACTGAGTCAGTATACTCTATTACAGAATCCATATTTCATACAAACTTGTGTGAGCCTTGATCGGTATTCAGGAGCGATCGGTCGTTAGTTACGCTACGTTACGGGAATCGACTCTCCTCTTTACGTAACATGTATTTGGTAGCTAAACTTTACTCTGAACAGTTGGCACTTGGAACACGTCATTCCTTGCCCCTGCGCCATACAATGCTCCTTGCTCTTTTTAACCGACTTCAAAAAACGAGGAGTTTATAAGTTCGTCTGTATATTTTAACTGTGGACTGATTTTTTCTCGTAATGCTCCAAATTCAGCTTTCACTATCCGACAATTGCTTGTCAGCATTGTGGTAGCACATAGATCATCTCCTTATAGCACAGTGCATTACATGGCACACAAAGAAAACCGAACGAAAAGAGGGCGATGGTCATGACTTGTACTATCGTAGCTGCACTACGTCTCTTACCTTACTATTGCTCTCGACACTCGGCGAGTGAGAGGTTATAGTAAATATTATGTACTTGCGAGTTTCAGTGTAAGCAGTCGAAGCAATTCGGCTTGAAGGGCATAAGTTGTCTCGAGGTTACGAGCACAGTGCAGTCACTTAGACCTTAAACTTCGACACCGAGCCGCATTCATTGTTATTGTGAATTTTGACGTTACATTTAATATTTACAAGGAAGCATTAAAGCAGCTGATTGCAAGATTTGGATAGGATGACAAAGAGACAAAGTTTTTAGATAATAATATATGTAAACGCGTCGATATCGTCGATTCGAATCTTATAAAACATAGATGTATAACCTTTAACGAAACTAACATAAACTTAATATTTTTAGGTCCAGATGTCATAAAATGTAAAATTGACACTTTCTTAGCTTTAATCTGTCGACTTGATGCCCTTTTGCTCATTTAGGTTTTGACGTTGGTGCCGGCAACGTCCATAACTACAAAGACAAAAACGTTTCAGTAGATCCTTTAGCGCCTTTGAAGGAACTAGTGAGACGAAATATTATCACTAGTTCCTTTGGTTAAAGGAACTACTGAGAACAATTCGTATAAGCAACTCTGTAAGGTATCTATCACAGATGTAAGAACGGAAATTTTCGTTGTAACATAAAATGTAATAATGTTGTGTCTACTTTCATGATAAACCACATCTTGTTAATAGGTTAAAGTTGATCAAGATCATTTTAATAATAACTGTTCGACCTCAGCCTGTCAATAGTTTGGTATAATTTATTATTTAGATATTATATTGTTATCAATAGAATATTGTGACTACAAGGTACGAAATGAGTTTCTGAACAGATAAGTTAGGAACGGTTGTTTTAAGAAACCTGTCTAACAGCCAAATATAAGACTCAAAGGACATCATCCATTTTGGTCCAAATCTGAAAGGGCCGGCTAAAGTTTTTTTTTTATATATTCTGTTAGAGCTTGCCCGTCTGAACATTTATGGCACCAAAGCTGTAGGCCCTTTGTCCTCGATTTTATTTGTATTCGAAAATCAGAATTTCCATACATGACGTTGACGTTGAAAATAGAAATTCTAAATAATCAAAACTAATTAAATGTACTGTAATGTCACATAATACACTAACAAAAATACATATAAATTTTACATTTATGTTTTGTGAGAAATAAGATAACGTTACATCTTTAATTGGGTGAAAAATACTTTTATTTGGGAGTAATTTATTCAAAGCTCCAATTGGATGTGTTTCTCAAGGCTGGACGCGACATGGTAATTTGATTTGCTTTACATAAACCACCTAATTGGATGTTTGAAGAGGGTTAGCCGTTAAATTGACACGACCGTTGTATTGGCGCTTTGTCGAGATTTAAAGGCAGCTGTGAATTATTAATTGATCATACACATTTGTAAGTTTGATTCACAAAGTAAACAATAATTGAAATTATTGTTGGTACTTTAAGCGTAGAAGGCAATTTCAATGAGATATAGAATTCAGTGGACTCAGAAATTCGCTTAAAATTAATCTTTACACGTATGCACCAAATTAAGAACTACTAAACTAACCAAAGAATTGCATACAATACACATCCCCTTAAATAAATAAAGAATAAGATAACTAAAAAGCCAAATAGCAAAATTAATTGACGATAGTAGATATAAATTACAAAAAAAAAACTATGATAGAATAGATCTAGTAGGGGGGTTTTTGCGGCCGGGACCACGGACCCGAACGCCACCTCACATTTAAATATTTTTGAGGGGGCACACGGGACCAGTACCTGTAGCCATGCTTACTATCTATAATCGTTAACGCTATAGAAAAAGGAAGAAATGTATGAGAATTAAAAACGTGACCACGTGACATAACGTAAAAGGTTTAAATTATCATCTCTATCGTTTTCTATTGCGTTAACGATTATAGACAGTAAACATGGCAAAGAATACAAGAGTGGTCCCGCACGCCACTTTGAAATTAATCAAAGCAACACTGCAAAACGTATTTCACGGCGTTACCGAAAAGTTCTTGTTGTTTGATATTTGCAACAAAACAGCCACCGGTTGAGGCGAGATCAATACTTTCTTGTTCAGCCTCCGCAGTTGCGGTAATACCCGAAACAACTATAATGCATGCTATACCTGACCTTACCTACCTTGAATATTATATTCAATCTCAAACGGGGTTTTCCCAAGCGAGTATAGCAATTTTTACAAGGTCGGCTGCGAATTAGTGTTACCCTCGCTGTTGTAAGTTGGCACGCAAGCATACATCCTACTTGATGGAAAGCAGTACAGGCCGGGTTTTGAACCTGGGCCCATCAGATGACAGGCCGTTGCTTCAGCCACTAGGCCACCACTAAGTTTCAGTCGTTTTCACGTAACTTTGCGTAATCAGAATAATAGTGATAAAATACTTTAAAAAAATATATATTTACAGAATTAATGTTCACCATATGACGACTTTTGGAAGCATAGCTTACGTTAATCAGACCGTAAATAGACGCTGGAATATTAAACATGTCATGAATCGGTCTCAAGCGAACACTGTACGAACTACTTCGAACAAACTGGTATTATATCGAATGATCAGTCAATAGCGAGATCAATGAGCATAATGCTTCGGGCATTATACCCGGAGAGGCCAAGCGTACATACATGGGTTATATATATACATAACATATTGGCGAGTACGTCAACACTGTCATATGGAACGAAAGGTATCGATCAAAATTCTCCACGACTGTCAAACTATTTGCAACATAATTGACCAAAACGATTCAAACACAACGCTCACATATCCATAACAAAGCCAAAACACACATTTATTTAGCCAAGGGCGTAGAAAGATATCGGTCACATGAAGCCAGCCAAACTAGTTAATGTTACCATGAAATTACAGAACAACTTCTTGAGCTGTGTACTTGGATATACATACACTAGCTTTTGACCGTGGCTTCGCACGCGTTAAATTCGGTACAACGTTTTTCCCATTTTACGCCTATAGGGGTTGTACTTTGAAAAAGGTCGCATTTACTCATTTATTTTATTTACAAGAAATACTTCTGTGAAGTTTCGAATAAATAGCCTACCTAATCTTGTTTCTCCATACAAACTTTGTACCACCGTTTCATCACCTTGGGGGTGAATTCTGAAAAATCCTTTCTTAGCGAATGGCAACGACATAATAACTATCTGCGTGCCAAATTTCAGTGAATCCGTTTAGTGGTTTGAGCTGTGTGTTGTTAGATCTGTCAATAAGTACATATAGCTATGACATTGACTATTAATTAGTTCAAACTTGTATCGAGCAATAATAACGGAAGATTATCTATCTAAAAGTAAATATCGTTTTTGGATTAATACATGCGCAGTGTGACTATGATTGAAGGAATGCTCATTGACATAGCTGGACATTTTTCAACATGAACTTCTTAGAAATTCTATATGTGAATTCTTTCAATCACTTCTATCCTTTGCTAGATATTCAGTCACTTGACTGAAACACTTTGAGGGTAGGAATACGCTGTGGTGAATTGAATATATGAGTGGGTGTGTGTGGGAATGATTGCCTCAAACCGTACTCCAAACGGCTGCTACTGTAGTCAAATTCACGAAAGAGTGGGCTTCATAAATGTTTTATAGATGACGCGCCAGCCTCCGACAACTGCTTGCACATGTCGTTACAAAAACATGAAAGTAGATTGAAGTAAATTAAAGTATAATCAGTGTTAATAATAAAAAGCGAATATGAGATATATTTAAGCAATATCAAAATAATAGTAAAACGTATAATAGAAAAATATATAAATGATACAGCAACAACCATTACAATATCGATCGAAGTAAACAGTTTTATGATCTAAAAATTATGTTATAGGTACACAGATGATGGCAACGGCCAACACAATACTTATCAAACCCTTGCTAATCTAATACTGTAAAAGACCAACGCTGATAGTCTGACAACAGGTAGGAATAATAAAGCAGGAGTGCTCCACGAGGATACGCTGGGCTAGTAGTAGGTAATGCTGCTAGCACAGTGAATCCTCATGAATAACAAGGTTGGCAATCCGTTAGTGATACCCTAGTGTTGCTAGCGGCTATAGGCTACGGTGACTGCTTACCATCAAGTGGGCCGTATGCTTGTGTGCCACCTTAGTGGTATAAAAAAAAATTACGAGTCATTCTTATTAACTCTAGTTGATTTACAAACAATGTTACGGCGTCAATAGATCAATAATTAAATCTGTCATTATATTGATCAGATGCGTAAACCTCATTAATTGTACCGTGCTCACTTGATTAAACTTCAGTCATGCTTATTATTGGTTTTGCTATAAATTTATATTGTTTTTAATGACTGTACAACAACAAGGTATGTATTTTGCATTAAGTAAACTCATCAAAGTTGTTGCAAGAATAGCGGATGACACCAGGGACTGTTGCTAGAGATGTGATGGTTAAATTGCAAACTATTAAATTTGTTTGTGTTATTGGTAACTAAAGCAGCTGGTAATAAGATGAGACGTAGAAAAAAAAAGTAAATAGTTTTAACAAGAAACAATATTTGTGTGTGTTATTTGTGACATTTACCTTATTAAAATTATTTTCAAATTAGTTTTAGTTATGGCAACCCAGTCCTCTGCGAGATTTCAGTATCAAATTTGGGGTTTAATATAAAATATTTTAAAATTTTGATGAAATATTGCATTCGTGGTTTTTAATGTGTAGGTGTAATAAGAAGAAGCAAATTTTAATATTATAGGTATCAGGGGCTTTGTCTACCTCAAAATGAACAAATCCTTTGACCCAAAAATGTGCTATAATTGAGTTATAATTATGACACCTCTCATATTGCCAGCAGACTCCAGAGACTAACATGGGTGCTTAGACGCACTCCAAACAATAATGTTGAGCCAGCGACAATCCGTATAGAAAGCAGTGCATGACCAGCTGAGTCAACAACTAGTCAAATATCAAGTGGCACGCAGTTAATACCCCTTTTAATCAGTCCCAAATTGGAGCCTGAGTAGTGTTGTATTGTACAAATCGACATCGACACTAAATACGGAAAAAATCCAAACCGCTTCGCTCCGCTTCCCGACGCTTCGTCCGCTTCAAAGATTTTACTTGTAAAAAAGCATTGTGCGAGCATCGAATCACATTTGTCATAACATTCAGAAATAAGGTCTACCAGATCCCAAGTGTAGTTTTTTTTCATAGGACATGATAGCGTAGATGCGACAAAAACGGGAACGATTCAAGCTTACAAGCAGATGGGCTCCTATTCGATGTTGTTTTTGTGGACCCGATTTTTATGCTAACATTGAGTTATAACTATACGTATACTTATTTCTGTAGGATAGTAATAGAAACTCCTTAGAGATGAAGATATAAACGGTTTGCGATTTGGTTTTGTTATTTGAACTGTGCTTTGCATGGGGGTAAGAGAAATCACTGTTTTACACATTTAATGTACATACATTGACGTGCAAGTAACAAGTAATCTTATTATATTAATCTATTTAAATACATAAACTTACCAACATAAAGGAAAATAGCAAACAATACCACATTCGAAAAGTATCATAATATTTTATTTATTTCAATATTTTCCTGTAAATATATGGTTTTGCTGAGTTAAGAACGCGCGTTACTCATTTGATCTAAATTCATCTCTGAATCATTGTCCGCCTTGATCCTTTTTTTAATAGCTTGGTTCAATTGCACTTTGATTACCCATATTAAAACGGTAGATGGCAAATTACTATCGGTAATATTTAATTCACTTTAGAATAACGTTAAGTACAACTGTGGTTGCAAAGTGTACTGTATAGATATGCATGTTGAATTCAGAACCCAGTGAACAGTGAACATTTTATGTTTAAATTTTAATTTGCTCATTTAATTTACTCTCTGATCTGAAAGTGTGTCATATGTTGATCTTTGAGTTTTATTAATCGCAGTTTTATAACAATGGCGCAATTTTTAAAGACATTTATAGTCAGTTACAGCCTCAAGTAATGTATTTAAGAGATATGCCCCAAAAGCTAGTGTTATTTATTGGCAAATTACCTTTATACTTTCTATAGGTTACGTGGTGTCTATTCACACTGGTAGACTCAGTGATCATGGCGGTTGGAATGCTGTGACATATCGGTCACTCAAACATTATACTAAGCATGGTATGATTCGTCGACTTCTTGTTTATTTAAAAACACTACTCGTGGTAACATCACATAATATTTCATTTAACAATAAAGTGTATTTCTTACTTGGCGAATATCGGTTTTTGTTCCCACTAACGGAGTATAACATCCTCCTTATACTTTTAGCGATGGAGACACTGAACAAATGAATGTTATCCATCGTCAAGTGTTATTTCTATAATTTATTGCACACCAAATGTTCAAACGCACGCGCAATTTGTTCAAACACAACATGTTCGCCTCAAGTTTAAATTAATACTGAATTGTAATGTCAAGCTAGCTTAAAATCCGATTTTTATTTATTTATATGGGTTTTATTTGAGTAAATCGGAATACATTAAAATACTATTAAACCAGTTTTCGCACGTGGTTGCCACAAAGTTAATGATTTAAGTATCTACGATACTTGGTAACAATTTATTTATCTATCCGACGTATAGTTCGTTCCGAATGGCAATGCAAGTAAAATGTTAGACGATCAATAGGTCATGCTGTTCAGGCACATTAAATGTATATTTTAGTAAAGTTATTTACTAGTTTGGGAGTCTATGGATTCAACCACAATATTTGTCGAATGTCTTATGTCAAATAAATACATTATTTATTATTATAATTATTATTGATAAATTGTTATGGATCAGAGAAAATTGATTTTAATTTATATCTGTAACTAGCTGCCCGCCCCGGTTTTCCACGGGTAGACATTAGTTTCGGAGCATAGACATTTATCAAATATTTTGTCCACCCGTTCGAAGCCGGGGCGGGCAGCTAGTATAATATATAGCCTATGTTACTCAGTGATAATTTTGCTATCTAAAGGTGAAAGATTTTTTGAAATCGGTCCAGTAGTTTCGGATCCTATTCAATACAAACCCACAAAAATACAAAAATACAAATCTTTCCTGTTTATAATATTAGTGTAGATATATAACTGTGCGCTTAGAGCCATTGGTTGTACTAAAAAAAACTATCAAACTGGTACTTCGATACAGTTTAATAATTAGTACAGATATCCATGATACACATATAATTCAGTTTTACCTTTGCAGTCGCATTAATATTTATGGACTAAATAAACGAAGTATCATTATTAACAATCAAAATGGTTATTCGGTTTGAATTAACCCACTTAGCTTAACTAAAGTATCAGAAATTTATTAGATTTCCTTAACAAGTTCAGGGCCAGACCACCGGCACGAAGCAGGAAAAATATGCGAGAAATATTCCATCGTGAGCATAAATGTAAAAATCATCCACATAGCTGAACTTTTCATGAATCACGACCAACGTAACGACTGTATTAAAAGTAACTGTTACTTATTCTGTGGTACGAATTAAAATTGCAAGTAATTGTTTGTATATCGGAATAAAGACAGATTTATTGCGGGTATCCGCTATATTAAATCTAAACACGATTAAGTACAGCAATATTTAACGCTAGCTTTTACCCGCGAATCCCTTCGCGATGATCGAAGAAAAATAAGCACGACGTTTTAAATTTTACGGGGAAACACTTTTTGTGGAATAAAATGTCCTTATGCGTGATTCCAGGTTATTGTCTAACTGCGTGCCAAATTTAATTGAAACCCATTTACCAGTACTAGCGTTATTGAATATTTGATTTATTACATTAGTAGGTTTCCTTAGTAACTATCCGCTTCTGGATGTTTATGATTTCACAAATGAGGGCTACCGCAAGACCTCATTATTCAAATTGGTCACAGATCGCTGCCTATTTCAAAATCAATGTGGTTCCCTATATATAAGCCCACTGACCTAGTGTAAAACAAATCTATCTTATTTAACATCATACAGCAACTAGGGCCCATGCCACAAACCGTCAAAATTTGACATTAGTACATAGTTGTGTAAATTTGGTAGCTGGAAAACGTTTTCCTTACTTACTTACTTTAGAACTAATTATATGATAGTTCAATTTTTTTTCGTCTATTTACCAACCTACTTTTTAATGTTATTTCAAAACGCTGCAGCAAAGCGAGATTCTAAATGTTCGTCTTTCCAGTAAGATTCTAAATATTGCTCCTGCATCTGTTTAAGATTATTCATCACATGCTTGTAAGCATTGGTATTTATTTGCAATCATTGAGTTAAACGAAACTGAAAACGATTCTGATTACGAATTATGATTCAAAACTAAATCTTGCGAGTCTGTTCACATCTATTGAGAAAAGGTAAATCTTGTATCAAATAGACTAAACAACGATTACCAACTTTATTTGCGGGCCAAAAACACGCTGGTTATGGATTGCGAAAGCAACGTGACGGCAAAAAAGCTTGGTAATAATAATAAAAGCTTAGCTACCACGCCACAGACATATCACAACACAACACACCTTTATTTGAACAAAAAAAACAGACTTAGACAGCCGCATCATATCAAAGTTTGTAATGCAGACTTAAGACTTTACTTAGAGGCAACATTATAACACTAGCTTTCACGTAGTAATATCGTAAAAATATCATAAAATCACGTAAAAATACAAAACTCCATATCTTTTCTCCTTATAATATTACAAGTATGATGTAGTATGGCCTCAGAGTAGATAATATACTACGTACAATTATGGCTCATAATTTTACAGTTGAGATATTTAAATAAAGCAGAAACTTAAATAAATCCTGTTTGATCTTGAACTGTGCTGATGCTGATCTATCGAGATCACAACGGCTTAGTTCACATGTAGTAGACAGAACAATGACGTCACTCGTTAGGAACATCGTTAAAAAGGGAGTAACACTAAGCTCTTAGAAGCCCATTATTCTCAAATATTTTTACGTAAAAGGTAATTTTGGTTATGGAAGTAAATTACGCAATTGCCTTCATGACCTATTACGAGTGGAAGGATATTCCAACATCGTGTGTGGGCGATTAGGAGTCTAAAAGTGCGTAGGTTTCGTAAGTTCCATTACAGTGACCCGAGTCACGGTTTTATGTGAAATAAACAGATTATGCTATTCATCTATTGCTTATAAAATTCATTTTTAGTTTTATGAGTTTTTAACAATGCGTAGGCATAATAAATGTTGATATTACTTTTAACAATTTGATTTTCGAATTAGTAGTTAAGCATTTTAAAAACCACAATGACTTCTTTTGCTTAAATTTGGAAATGTTAATACCTCTCTATTTACACTACGGTAGTATAACATAGCATTCTGGAATCAATAGAAAAAAATCACAGTTATAATATTATATTTTTGAACAAAAATCTCCATATGAGTAACCCAGTAGATAATTTATAATTTGGTAGATAATTGTGTTTTTAATTTGAAATCTGCTTCTAGTATAAAAAAAATACCCAGTAACATGTATAGCTATGGTTTATGGATTAAGGCAACACAAGGCATGGAAAATTTCATCCGCATATTTGCGTCCTTTCACGCATTCCAATTGAAAGTATCGACATGAAATAATTACCGATCGTCATGGTAGATGCATACCCGTGATACTTAAGGTATATTTATACGGACGCGGATGGTGTGACAGACCGACGACGGCCAGTACAAAAAAAAAAAATTACTTTCTTTAAACATAAATTACAGATTGAGAACTAAAAAAAAACAAAAAAAATATCAAAGTATTTGGCAAAGTTTATGGTAATACCATCGCATCGGTCCTTTAAAATTATCCAATTTGCAAAATGAAAGACGTCTTTTAAGTCGGTAAAAATTATCTTGAATAATGAATTCCATTGCACTCATGCAACTATACATACATACATACAGCTAATAAAAGCGGGTTAAAGTTATACAAATTTTCCCGCCTGAAAAACGAACCTGTTCAATTTATCTTATGCTATCTTATAGTGTACCTTATAAGGATAACTTTTTTGTAAGTAAAGTTAAAGGCCAAACTAACGTAAAGTCCGATAGTATCGTTGCATATAATGCAACTTTTAGTATATCTAAAGGCACACTATGGTTAATTTGTTTAATAAACATGAATTAATAGTCGTACCACTTGCCACGTGACGTCGTAAATGAAACGGCTGCAGTGTCAAGTCTCAAGTGGATGTAACCAATACTGGTACTCATAGTAAGTATGCCACTAGGAACAGTCGTGGATTACGCCCATTAATCTTTGGACTAGGTTCCCGTGGGTGCTACGTGGAATATTCTATCGTACTCATAAATTCGAATACTCATGAACTCATAAACTCATAATCTTTCGTTTTTATATATTTATATTTGCTTGTAAACATGTGGACCGATTTATATGAATTTTGATGAAAAGAAGGTAATATTTTGTTGGTAGAAAGACAGAGTTTGGTACTGAAAATCTTCCCGCTAACGGAGGGATGGAGTGTTAAATAAATACAATTAAAAATATGCATAACCTGCGGCAGCAATAATTAATTTACATTACAAACGACTATCAGCCACATCAGTCAATGTTTGCATGCCATCTTCATGGCAAAGTTTGTACACTGAATATTTTATTTGAAGACCTAATAATGTAATGAAATGCTTTTTAAGCGTGGTGGAAGAATGGCCTGTCGTCTGTTGGGCCCAGGTTCAAACCGGGGTCTGTACCAATAAGTTTTTCTTAGCATAAAAACAGTGATTAATTACACCATGAGCTTAAAACAAGAGTAAGGGCGAAAAAGGATCTCCCGTGTGTTTTCCCATAAAAAAATTGGAGCTGCCCGACTGGGGACTGTACCTCCACCTTACAGAAGACCACAGTCAAATAACACTACATACTATGATGTAGTGTTGTTTTTCTGCGGTAAGTACGGTCACCGTTATTTTAATAATGTGGTTTTTTTATTTTAGATTCCAAACAGTTCCGAATTTTATTTTAATATCAAATTGATTTGACTTGGGATCCAATTCAATTACTTTTATTAATACTACATAGATTTATTCAAAACAGATTAAACTGTTTACAAAAAACAGAACATAACTTTTATTTTGTTTTTATAACTTAAGTGCAGTGATTAGTCACACCACGAGCTTTACAGTGAAAGAAAATATTGTGACGAAAGCTGCATTCGTCTGAGAAGAAATTCAAGGACGTATGTATTGCCTAAGAGACGGCGACGAAATCACCATCTATCACCGATTACGTTGGCACAAAATTTTCTTTGGTGGGAAGTGGTGAACACCTCTGTCTACCTTTTCGGGGACGCTTGTGGGAAGGCGTGAAGACATGTTATTGTAATGTATTTACAGAAGTATGAAGCGATTAATGAACGTGGAGGAAGCAAAGTAGTGCAGTTCAATAGATAAATGGAGATCTATACACTGTCTACCCCAAGATTTACTAATCGTGATGATTATGTACTTAAGTATGTATGATACTTGTGTGGAACTGTGAGTGATAAGGATCTTTAACGTAAATTAATAATAATATGTTTGTTGGAATAGAGTTTTACAAATACTAAAGCTACTTTGTAAACTAATTTGACATTGAAATGCTATGTTTTAAAACTGTGAGATATTTCACGATTAAGAGACTGTATTGCAGCATTTTACTGTTATTCGATATTTCTTTGTTTCCATAGATAATACGGTTACTGAAATCGATTTTCAGGCTTCACTTGCATTGTTAAATAAAGATTTTATTTTATTTTTAGTTTTTTGCAATCATTAGGTACTGGCTGCTAAACGAATTTCTAAAAAAAGTATTTTTAAATCTTTTGAATTACTGTTAGTAATTCTTGATAACGGTTTTCTTCAGAAGCGGGAAAATTTTCAGTTCAGCCACAACCGCGTGTTAATTTAAGTATCTCTAAGTAGCCCAGTTAACGTGTATGACCTGCTGAAACCGTTAGGTTAGTCTATGCACACGTATTGTATATTACTCTATGTAGAAACATGCTGAGTCAACGCCAGTCCAATTTCCAAACTTCATATCGCTTAATAAAATATCCGGCCAAGGTTATTTGGGGTTATATAATTAAATTACCTCGTTTATTAATTTGAAAACTATTTCAAATTAATATTTCAAGAATTTTTATTTTATTAAGGTAACTATATTTTATTTGGTTCGATATTTCATTAAATGATATGGACAGATATGTACAAGGTCGGTAATAAAGTCTGTATTACCTAACTGTTCCCTTCAATTAATTTATTTCATACAACACCGCAATCTTGTTAGACCCTTGACCATAGATCGAGCGGACAGACAACATACCCTTACATACATACAACACGGACAACATTTATATAAGCTTTGACACTGAAATTTAAATTATCTACGAACGTGCCGAAATCCTCTTTCCGACATCTTCGATTTATTTCACGTTCTTTGGGATAAATAAATAATTATTTATATTGAATTGTAATTGGCACTGCACACGCGTGTTTAGTTCGTTTCAGAATGTTGGTACGCGAGCTTTGCGCTAGGGGGTTGCCGGTATGTCATCGCGGTCGAGTAGCCGGCGGAGGACTGCACTGCACTGAGTGAGTCTCGCGGAGACCGCGCCGCGCCGCCAGCCCGCGCCACTTGTCTTCCATTCATGGTCAATGCTAGCCTAATACACTTGATAGCTTGTTCCTCTACCTAAATTCAAACCTCCTTTGAACTGTACAATAGAATTGCTACAACTAAAATTTAAGGAACATATTTTAAATTGGAAAATGAACGCTGAATGTTGTTTTCAAGCAATTGTCAATTTGCAGGCGTATGTGCTAAATACGTTGAGTAGTACCACAATTTATTTGTTAAGTACTATGAAATCAATTGATTAACTACGCATGTCATTAAAGACGTCGGCATCGAGCCTACTTTTTTTGATTATCAACATATCGCACCCTACGTGGAATCAGTAGGTAAGTTCACTTACGCGTTTTTTTAATTATTCCAAAAAATCAAGCGTCAAATAATACACCTCCTCAAGAAATTTCATAAAAATATCTTAAAAATGAGAGAATAAAAGCAATAATTTTGAATTACTGCAACATAAGAAAATTGTACTATTCAACTGCAATAAATAAGTAAATGCATACACGTTTATTTAGTTTAAAAGTTTCCCGGTGTAAGAAGTAGGTTTAGAGAAATACATAAATATAATCAATATTTTTCCTGAATAAAAACCCCGTATTTTCAGATACGCTGGCAAAGTTAAGCTAGTTTTTCATGGTTAAAGTATGTAAGTATTGATACACAAATGAAGTGCTCGTGGAATAACTACGTATCCTATACTTACATCTTTACACTAGACTGAGACCAGAGTGTGAATAAATGGGTAACTAAAGTTAAATCAGTTAACCACAGTGTATAAAAATTAGTAACAAATCAATAACCGTACTTACTCCAGCATTTAATTTTATGGCTTTGAGGAATATTGTGGTAACACTATTTTTTACGTTTTTCTCGAAAAATATGAATAAGTTCAAGAATAAAATTATGTTCGGACGTAACGGCTACTCTTAGCTAACATTTGCAGTAGGTGAGGTATTTTTAGGACTTAAATTGAACTTATGGCATAGTTTTTTACGCTCCTGAAAACTTGGCTGTTTTCACTTATTGCTTTCTTCCAGGAAGGGTGCGATATGTTCCATGCCTTCGGGAAACCAAAAGAGGAGGCATGTGGCAAGACGCACTTCTTTCCGAGTTCCGGGAACTAAAAGTTCCAAGGTACCCTCTTCTAGCTAGGCACAATTAATTAATTGCTTAGCAACACATCTAAGGGGACCTTTGTACCTTGGCTTAGGACGTTGCTGGAGGGCAAGATAGGGAGCAAGTTCACCCACATTTAACTGTAAATATTTACGTGCTAACACGTAGTGGCTCTGTCACTACCACTCAGCCTCACAGGCACTCAGTCAAATTTAGTTACCATCAAGTTACTCATACATATCTGGGGATTGAATATATAGGCCATGGAGGCCACGTAATAATATAATACTGCAATATGTTCTACGTGTATAGAAATCACAATTTAGGTCAAATCTTGTGTTCCGAATTCAACTAGTTCGCGTAATGGCGCCACAGTGTCTGACGCATCCAAACTACTAGTTGCACCTTCATTCTTGAAAACTCACTATAATGTAAATTACTTTAATAACCACTTAAAGTCGGATTCTGATACATTTTGAATACCATCACAAAGTGTCTACATAGCCAAAATGTCTAATATGGAGAGTGTTTAAATCACAAAATGTATACCTATATTTTGAGCATCCAGTTTTTTTCTGGCATTTTGCAATAAAAATTTGTCGTTAATCTATCAAGTAATTTTCCCTTTTAGTGATTTTAAGATACCTGCAGAGTTACTGACGCATTACTCTTATCTAATAATTCTGCAATAAACTTTGTATTTTCACTCATATTGTAGACCGTCTGAATACCCCGTATACCTTAGACCTGTGATTAGGTTAGGCCATAGAGCAATTATGAATTCACCTACTAACGGCTCTCAGTTGGTAATTTGAGGCCTCAATCACTACCGGGAATGAGTTTTACATCCTCTCTCTACGTTACATTATTACTGAGTCATTAACGTAGCTCGTTGAACACACCACAAAGTTTTAATGTCTACATTAGGTCGATAAATTAATGATGGGATCGGAAACTATACCACGAATAAAAATACTATTTTTGTATGCGATCATGAACAGCGTTGCGCTGGGGAAAAGTTGAACCAAAATTCGTCTGATAATTTTAACATTTATTTTTTATTTTATTATTTATTTCCAGTACTGTACTGATAAGAAGAACTATTACTTGTTACAGATGGCTATTATTAAGCCAATTGATATAATTATATATTGACAAACTGTATATTAAATTATGAATCACAAAACACCTGTCAAATACAACTATCGTGGGTATTTTCGATACGTAATTTGGTATACAATTTAAAAAGTATTAGGTATACTATACCTACTACAAGTTTCCCATTTTTTTGTTGCTGCGGTTTCGTAGTAGGTTGGTAAAAAAATTAAGTGATTACAAAGTTGTTTCAGTATATCACTAAGTTTCTAAATCATAACGGGCAGATCAACTGCTGCGTTCAAATCTAACAAAACATTTTCTTAAAAAATATATTTGCAGGTTTTTTTCACCTGAACAGCGAGGCCAAGTACACATCGTGTGCCAATTTTAATACTAATTTCACAGAAATATAATCGCTGCAGGCCCAGTGTAGTAATTGAAATTGCTTGGTGAGAATTTCTTTGTCTGAAACCTATGACTAATAACTGCCGGATAAGACGGGAGAGTCCCGAGCATTGTCATCGGTTTATTACTGGTTAAGAGTGTTGTAACATTTTACAAGAGCGCCTTTCTTCCATATTTAATTACATACTTGTACAAGGTTTACTTGCTTTAATCTGTCAACTATAATGTCATCAACCTTTGATTACAAAATAAGGTAAACTAATGAGCCAAGTATTTTTTTTATATAAGATAAGATTTGCAAATGAGTTATGATGACTTAGTTGCAACTTTTTCTATCGTTTAATATCACTGACATTCAACAAAAGATCGGTAATGCGCGAGTCGTAAGTGATAGCCCGGATGTTGCGAGCGTCCATAGGACGTGTACTGTAGTTATTTACTTATCATAAGGGATGTGTTTTTGGAAATTTATTGGTCCACGATAAATTATAATTTAACTATTATTGATCAATGCGTAGTAAGAGACATACTTAGTATTTAAAATGAGACAATGGATCGATCCTAAACGTCTAGTCTATAAATATTAGAACCTATTTAAAGAACCCTTTATTTTAGAAAACATAATTAAAAATTTAATTAGTTGATTATATTCCAGTCGGTGACAAGTCGTTCATTTAATTCAAGTATTTTATAGGCTATTATAAACTCGATACTGCTATACCAACGGGGTTACATGTAAAAATACTACAAACTTATCAAGCATAGATCTTGCGTAATGGTAAGCGATTTCCGACGTTAAAAATATCACGGATATCACTCGCACGCTGCTGGCTTATATGAAGACAGTAAAATACCGGGACGTGATTTTTATTTGTCACTGAGGTCGGTCGAGATTCCGTACGTGGTAAATCGTGTAGGAATTCAAATAGAAGGTAGAGTGAATTGTTAGGACGCGCGATCCGTACATAGCCTGCCACGGCTCTCTGTGCCAGCATCCGACTGCGTTCACAGTTATATTGTACGGTGACTCATATTCAAATTTAAAATTTATCAGAACAGTCAAATTTTGCGTTTTCTTATGAGTCACAGAATGGTATCCGTCACGGGGCTGGCTGAGAGTAGAGAGCGCCATTTTACTCTTAAGTCGCACAAGGCTTTTGCTTCTTTTACATTCATTAATAATATCTTCATACATGCCCGCTGGTTCCGAGTACTCTTTACCTATCCATAAAACAGCTGAAAGCAAGTGTTTGTATAAATGAGGAGGTTACCTAGCAGCAGAGTCTCATCGTCGAGGGCGGTGACGAGCGAGTCAGTGCAGCAGGTGTTGGTGTTGTCGATGGATATGCGTACGGAGGCGCAGTCAGCGGGCGAGTGCGGCAGCTGCTCGGCTGACTGCGCCGCGACGCGTCCGTTCGCCAGCCGCAGCGACGCCGCCCGCCCTCCGGTCCCTGTCGCCGCGCCGCCTCCACCATCTTCACATCTGGAACAAAATTGAAGGTTTGAAACAAACGAGCGAGGCTTTTTTTTATGGTACGTCCTGGTCCACCTGATGGTAAGCAGTCACCGTAGCCTATAGCCACTAGCAATACCCAGGGGTATCACTAACGGGTTGCCAACCATGTTGTTGATGAGGACTCACTGTGCTAGCAGCATTACTACTAGCCCAGCGTATCCTCGTGGAGCACTGGCTACTTTACTTACCGCAGAAACACAACACTACATCAAGTAGTGCTCTCTTTTTAAAAGCTCATGGTGTGATTCTCTGTACTTAAGCTTAGAAAAAGTCATTGGTACAGGCCGGGATTCGAACCTGGGCCCATTAGATGACAGGCCGTTGCTTCAACCACAAGGCCACCGTGCTTTTACCGCGTGAAAATGCTAATTCCTACGGGAAAACAGGTAATATTATACTATATTGCTACGCGGGCGAAGTGGCGGGGAAAAAGCTAGTCTGCATTATACCTTTAACGTACACATATACCTACAACTTGATTTCGTCATACATATTTCATCCGAACCGATAGGAAACCATCCACGACCAATATTGGTTAACGTCAAGGTTGTGGTTGAATCAATCTGTAAAAATATTCTTGTGAGCCTACTGTTTATAAATAACGAACTCATATGTATGAATCAAATACCCAGAACTTCAGAGAGGTATTTGATATCCGATTTGAGTTAAAATATCGCCATAAGCACTGCCATTTTACACTGTCCTATAAATTTAAAAGGTAACGTTGATAACTCGATTGCTCATATTATACATCTGGCCTTAGAATGACCCATGGGACCCATCATGTGAACATAAACACACACAATAATTTTTTTAATGTTGACTTTAATTTTTTATTATTTTGAAAGTCCTATTAAAATCTCATCTAAATCAAGTACTGAAATGAAATCGTCATTTCATAAATTTTTTTTTTATTTACCAACATCTGATAAATCTGTGAAAAATAATAAAATAAATATATATTTAAAATTTAGAACACCTTAATTTTATTATGAGAATTCTTAGTGTCTTGTTAGTTGAATTTGGGTCTCGAATTGAAAGTGCCTAGACATATCTAGATCATTCATTTGTAACGATCGGCGGTCATGCAGATATACTTTCGAAAGGCATTACTAAGCACTAACAAGCTATTAGTTTAATTTCTCTGTAAATTAACTCCGTAAGCAATATTCATAAGTCAGGAGCTCGTCAAACGCTATTGTTACATCCAGTTCAATTAATATGTGGTGTAATATGACTTACATTTAAGGCTGTAAAGTAAAAGGCAAAACCCATTACCCGACTCATCAATTGTGCAAAATTGGAGTAATGTTGATGCTTTTATACTTACTTGTCGTATTCTTACATACAAATAAAGACAATGCGTGTATTGGAGTAATTTTATCGCTGGTCATGTCTATTAGTTTTTTTAGTTAATTAGGATAACTATAACGCGTGACATGAGCAACTTATGATTAGTTCGTAACCTTTAAATTATTTTTCTTTGAGTAATTTATAGATTTTTTAAAGTAAGGTTCACAATGCAATGCGGTACTCTTGGTTCAGGCGTCTATAGCCTACGGAAACTTCTTACCACAGGGTCGCGTCAATATTGCAATAAAGGTAAGCAATAGAGCATCTTCACATCTCTTAAAATTTGAGAAATAGGGCTCGCGATGTTCGGTAACCTACTTTCTCTCAGGTACCTACCGAGCTTAGAGTAAATAAATTATGGAAATTTGGACCCGTCCGGAACTAAAGCACCTAAATTTGCCCTGGATCGTGAGGAGCATGTCATAACGTAATAATAAGGTAAGCGACTCTTCGACTAGCAATGGCGAGAAAAAGATGGAAATTGTTTCGAATCTTTATAGAATCTGTTTAAGTGTTGAGCAAAAGCGGTAACATCTAATATATAAAATTCTCGTGTCACAGTTTTCGTTGCCATACTCCTCCGAAACTGCTTGACCGATTTTGATGAAATTTTTTGTGCTTATCCGGTATCTATGAGAATCGGCCAACATCTATTTTTCATCCCCCTAAATGTTAGGGGTAGTCCACCCCTAAATTTTTTTTTTGTTTTTTAGACCGATTTCCAAAATTCTTTCACCGTTAGAAAGCTACATCATCACTGAGTAACATAGGCTATATATTATACTACCTGCCCGCCCCGGCTTTGCACGGGTAGACAAAATATTTGATATAAAAGACTACCCGTGCGAAGCCGGGGCGGGCCGCTAGTAAATATATAGGTACAAGAGATATGTTCTGTAAGTCATAACTCAAAACGTACAGGTTCGGCAACGCGCGACTGATACCCCTGGTGTTGCAAGCGTCATCTCATGTACGACATTCACAGCCAAACCCAGTCAAGATAATGTTAACAGTTATATCATTTTCAAGGAAAATCATACAGCATAGTTATTTCAGTATCCAAGTTTACGATATAAACAACAATAAAACGATGTTTATTCATATCTAAGACTACAAATTAATGTGTAGAATGATGTAGTAGCTATCATGCTACATTCAGTGAACGTGCCCGGTGTTGAAGGAGGAATACATCGTTTTAAAATATTATTTTGCTCGCGGGCCGGCCAGTATGCAGCAATATGGCTGTAATAAAACGATTGTATTGTTTCTAACGAATATATGAAACTCTTAATTACTAAATTAACAACGACTTTAAACTTAATTCGAATATATGAATTCCCTATGTAAATATGGACTTAAGGAAATTTACTTTTATAACCTTTATAATGTATGTTTCTGTAATATGTAGCATTCTTTATTCGTAGGGTTCTTAACTTATTGTTCTAATAATTTATAGCTATTTTCATGCATTCATATTGAGGCAAATAATATTAAATTAAGCAAGAAAGTAAACTGAATAATAATAAGTAAACAGACGTGTATATTTGTACTTCAGTTATCAAGCGCGAAAATTGCGCTCTATAGTCTGATTACATAAAAAATAATTCGGGATCGATCAATATATCATAAGCTTTTCCTGGTGCTGCATCTCTAGGGTATCCATTTAACTTCAAGCAGGTACCAAGCTTACTTACCACCTTATGGTAAGTACAAAATAACTACTATGAAATGATGTTATTAGTAAAACATCCTAGCTTCGAGAAGCTGTAAGAAAATAAAGAGTATTGCTTGGACAAATATTCACACATTGCTTTACCGCGCTCCAAGTTTCGGATAAACCGACAAAAGGCTAATTCGTCACGTGACTAATTGCGTACAAGATTCAAATAGCCGAAATTGCGAAGAGTAACATGACTTATGAAATATTCCATGGTTTTTGTAGAATTATTTTCACTCCGTCCTACATACACTAATGACAGCCAAGTATGTGATTACACTTTCACTATGCTAATTACTTGTACGTAGTATATTATCTACTCTGAGCTATTACTCATATCAATCTACTTCTACTATAGCAACTCTATACATAATAGAATTCCTTTAAATAAAATAAAATGGTGCCGTCCTAACATATTAAATGCAGACAGAATAGATTTTTGAATTTAGAAAGATTTCCTATTGTAATCCATATTTGGAATTCCCGTCCCAGTCTCCCGATCAATATTTCAGAAACTATTGCAATTTACTCAGTGTTTCTAGAATCAATAGTGAATACACTCGCTAGGACTCGTGCCAAAGATTTATAAGCAACTAGACCCGGCTTACATCTAACAACAATATGTAGTTATTATAAATGCTCGCCTAGCCTTAACTTGGCTTGACACGCTATCGTGTCTAGATATGAATACGAAAGTTTGTATGTTTGGACGTTACTTTGGCTGAACATTTTAAATTAAATTTGGTATAGAAATGTATCTGGGTCACACACCTAGGGAGCATCGGATTCATATTCTAAGAGTTGGGAATCAAGACCAACACATGCTTATATTATTCAAACAAGTTTCATTTTTTTTTTCGCGAATGTATGCGCGAGCTTCAACGATGTGGTTGCTGCCGCTTCTATGTAGCATCCTCCTAATTACATAACCTTTAAATTTTGTTGCTAATAGCATGTACCAAACAAACAACTCAACTAGATACATAAACAGCATTTGAATGGCATGGCTAATCGTTTTTTGCGAAGCGACGTAAGTAATGTTTGAATTAGTTGGCAGAAACGCTTTTCCGCATAACTTATTTGCATTTCAATATTAAAGATTGTTCAAAAATTCCTGTTACGGTTACGGTGTTACGGTTTAAACAGTCGGTTAAATAGGTATGCTTTTTATCTCGGAGGGTGTCCGCTTGACATATGATGCCACGCGCTCCCTAACGAGCGTGACTGTACCCGGAATTCTCTGCCGCAATACAACGCCACTTTACCTTGAGCTACCACCCTCTCGAAAGCCTTATTATTACGTCACAAAATGTAAACTCCGATCGAGTTCGAGAGCTCTGCTATCAGCGGTCGTTGGACGGTATACAAATTGTATAATGTGTTTGTTTACTGAAACTGCGCGTTGAACGAACATTCGTCCTTTTTTGTACCTCCGATGCATGTACAGTTAATGGAAAATACTGTGAAGTTCTCCCCACTGTAGTTAATTAAATTTTATTTTATGTATCCATGTAAAGTACCGGAGCAAAGTGAACATAAATTATGAAAACTTTTTTACATAATAAAAATATCCAACAGAAACATCATACAGTCGTAAAATTAAATTGTATCTCTAAGTAATGGATTTCAGTACAAGATACTCAATTTGCAACATATTACCTTACATTGAATTTCTGAAACAGTGAACAAAACCTGAACGTAACAACTGTCCGTTACGTGACTCTTACTCACTTCAGAATATAATTCAAATATCAAAGAAACCTCAAGTGAGTTCTTAAAATTCTCAAGTGGGTATAGTCGCTGCGCTGGAGTGTAACCTATACAAGTTTGCGACGGTATTGTCTGACGATTGTATTGAAGTCGGGCGTCTTCGGCGAGTATTGTGTAGATTGTGGTTGAAATACACGTATTTTCCGCTACCTAGAGGCTAGTGTTTTAAAAGTTCAGGTACAAATTCGGTGACATTACTTCGGAAGAATATTTAAAATAACTATAAAATAATGTTTTTTTAATAATGATATTATCGTCTTAATAAACTAACGAGCTTAGGAAAGTTGTTTGGAAATCATTATCGGCTGAACTCTCAAAGCAACCATTGATTGAGATTCATAAAATCAATGCAACGTGGTGGTCACAAATTACTGGCGTTTTTTCTAAACTTCGGAAAGACTTATAAGATACCTTAAATGTAAGGTACCTAGGACCTAAATACTTTGCGGAAATGATATATAGTTAAAAAATGTAAATTTAGAAAACTAATCGTTTTATTGAACCCAACTATATTCCAGTAACTTTGACGTTTATATTGTATGCATAATGCATTTGCTGATTTGCTTAAAATCTTGTCAAAGGTAGTATTAAGTATACAAACGGGCATGCACTCGTAGCTACTTATCGAACTTCGTTTGGTTGAGCTTCGTGGCTCGGAGGCTTGCGGTTTGAACGAACCTGGAGGCTGTACTACTTATTATTATGACTGTACCTTGTCCCAAATGTACACTAAAGTGTGAAGTTAACTACAGGTTGACTAGATTATGGCATCAGTAAACAATTTCTTGATTTTTTGTCGATTTTATATTTTTTCTATTCTACATAAGGACATACGATATCACGTCAACTCCATTTCACAATTTATCCCGAGGTTTTCTTGGCGGCTCCAACAGGGAGACTGTAGGACAGATGTGCATACAATTACAAACATTGTACGAATAATAAATGTATATTATAATTTAAATTAAGTTTAGCTCCCCTTATTAAGCACACATTAGCGACCCGCCCGGCTTCGCATGGCCAGCGTTAGCCATATAAGTTAAATACCTACAAAACACAAATTAATTAAACATTACCTTCCTCTTGACTTGAATCACTAAATCTATTAAAAAAACCGAAACAAAATCCGTTGCGTACTTTTAAAGATCTAAGCATACATAGGGACAGACAGCGGGAAGCGACTCTGTTTTATACTATGTAGTGATTACAACCCATACCTCAAACTAACTTAAATCTATTTATTCAAACAACATGTCTTCATTATGTAACGTGAAACATGAGTAATCGAATTGCACGCTCTCAAAATAGACGTTTCTGAGCGAAGCAAAGTTCCGAGTAGTCGTTATTAGCGTAGACATGCGATTCGCAAACACAGTTTAAGCTTTAATGTTACACCGACACTGACATATAATGAATGTAGCACGATCGATTGTTATTAATAGGTATTTTAGTATTAATAAACAGATTTTATTTTAAAACTATCACATTATGAACAATTTTCATAAATTCTGTGTGTTTCACTACAGTGATACCAGAAAGTACCTATTCATTAATTTTCAAATTAAATGTTTCGAAGTAAAATGTCATAGAATAAATCAAAAGTGACCAATTAATTAATTAGTGAACAAATCAAATAATCTGATGCGAAGTTTAAAAGATCTAAGTGTACAAATGTCGGGAAGCGACTGTTAAGATATGTTCTTTTGTACTAGTGCTACGCCAGCGAAGTCGCAAACAAAAGCTATTTTGTACATTTTAAAGATAAGATTAGATGCCTATCACCGTTCCAAACTAAACTTAATCGTCTTTCTATATCACTTCATTGGGAATCTATAGTTGGGTAGGTAAATGTAACCCCCGGTAGCTGAGGGTAGCACGCGACCTCGCGTGAAAAGGTCAGGGCTGGCAGGTGTTGTTACCAACATCGATGACTTTGCAAACTGCCCTGGCTTGAGTTACGTCATCACACGAATGACATTACCTTATCGTCTAATAAGTTTCCATTTTTGAAACAGGTTGATTTTTTACATCATCGTTTTTTGACATCTTCTCAGGTGGAACAGATCTGCTGCATTTGTGATTCTGCTCTCTTTGATTCCTCAGCCAATTTTTTTTACGAAACACACCTCATTTACCAGGTTCAATAGATCGTTTGTATTAAAATATATTATTTATTTTTATATGACGTTATGTACAATATTATATGATCAAACGAACTTCTCAAGTGAAGTTCGATCGATATTATATGAGTCGCTTCATTCGAAGATATAATTAACCAGGTAGTCCTTTTAACCTACAGGCAACTTCGCACGTTTTAGATTTTTGCATTTGCAACTCTAAAATACTAACTTAGTATCAACTTCCGTTTCCCCACTATTCGCCTTACCGATGCCATTATATAGGAGCCTCATTTGGTTTAGAGATTAACACGTAGTAAAACTTTGGGATTAGGGCGGGCGGGTTATTATATCTTCGAATGAAGCGACTCATATAATATCGATCGAACTTCACTTGAGAAGTTCGTTTGATCATATATTATATTTCGTCGTTTCATTCTTCAGATATAATTAACCAGGTAGATGTTCAGAGAAAAGTTTTACTACTGATAGTAAGTATGGTAATGTGGCATTGAATTTATTTAAAATAGTACACGTTTTTCAATATGGAAATATTTAATAATCAATATTTATAGTATTTTCATATAGTGAATCAGCTTAGTATATTAGGAATATTAAAAGTAATACAATCACATGTAATTGATTATTCTAGAGAGGACAAAAATACCGTTCTGGCAAATTCTGTATCATCAGAAATTGGGCGTTGATAGAATTTAGCAAATATTTGGGAAGTATCTGACCAACTTGCGGTTTTTCTAATAGCATCTAAACTAGCGCCGGAGGCGCGCGCCGTCGACGTGGCAGCATGACGCGAACTGTGTGCGCTAAATGCCCCCACGTCCACGCCGCACTCCTCCAGGGCGTTCTTGATCCATCTGCTTATTGTCTGTGAAGTAGCCCCTCTATGGGGTCCCTTCACAGTCAATATTAACTTTTCTTCGCTATCGGATCTCAAATCGCTTGTACGAGAGATGTAGTCCTCTACAACAGTGGCTGGACAATAATGGTAAGATTTTGTCGAAAGAAAGGTAAAATTAGAATTGGTTGGTTACGACCGGGAGCTGATGTCTTGATTAAGTCTGGAATTGGGATTCTAATGGCCGATGTTGTAATTGAAATATTACGCCATTTAATTAATGAAAATGTTTGAACCCTGTGTGCTGTACTTAAAGCAAGTAATAGAACTAGTTTTTTAGTTATTTGCACAAGGCTTAGGTCGGAGTTCGGATACCACTGAGATATATAATTAAATACAACTTGTGGATCCCAAGTTTGTGTATATTTAGGAAAGTTAGGCCTCAGTCTGTACACACCCTTAACAAGGCGTTTTATGCTTTCGTCTGATCCCAAATTATTACCTAGTAAAAGGGACAGAGCAGAACGGTGACTATTTAGTGACCCATAGGATGCACCTTTATCAAACTGATGTGTTAGAAAACTTAATACAAATGGGACATTATTATGAAAATAATCAGTCTTATGGTCTGAGCAATATTGCCACCAAAGTTTGTATGTGACACTGTATTGCTGTAAGGTGCTTTTTGAGACAGAAGCCAGCATTAACTCTAAAGATGCAGCTGGTGCTCCTCGACGGGCGAAGGCGAGCCGGAGAGCACCGCTGCTGCCAGGGTAAGCCGTTGGTGCAAGGGGTGCCAACGTCTGTAATAGGAACGGAGAAGGTTTTTGTTAGGATTAAGATATATTATCCTACTGCTCAGAAGACTTTTTAATAACGGAAACTAGGGTTGAGATGGCCAAAAGGGGAACACAAAAATACCGGTAGCTCGGTCGTTCATTATTTTACGCAAACATTTCATAATTAGAGAGAATGGAGGGAATGCGTAGAAAAAATAATTTTGCCAACTGATTGTAAAGGCATCTACACAAATAGCATCAGGATCTTTTTTCCATGAAATATAACTTGAACATTTGGCATTAGTGCGAAGAGATCTATTGAAGGTTGGCCCAGCTGTTTTGTAATGGAATTGAACGCCACAGATGAAAACTCCCATTCTGTGTCTGGGTTAAGTTTTCTTGATTCCTCATCAGCATCTTTATTGTCTTTGCTATTAATATACGAAGCAAATAGCCATGTCCTTCTGTTGTCGCACCACTGCCAAATGTGTCTTGTCAATTGATTAAGGTGAGGGTATTGTATACCTCCCATCCTATTTACATAGCTAATAGTCGTTGTATTATCCACGCGTAATAATATAGTACAATCAGTACGATCCCGGACAAAACATTTGAGAGCCAGGAAAACAGCTAGCAGTTCCAAGTAATTGATATGAAATTTAATTTCGTTTTCTTTCCAACTACCATTTACTTTAGAACCGTTGCAGACTGCACCCCAACCGGTACGGGATGCGTCAAAATTTCAAAATCATAGTTTGTAATATGAAAAGGGTTATTTAAAGTTAAAATGTTGTTTTTCCACCAAATTAAATCATATAAAATAACACTGCTTAAAGTAATTTGTGCGTCATAGTTTTCAAAACTTTGAAGTGAGAAATTTTTGTCTTTCCAAAATTTTTGTGTACAACCATCCATAACGGGCAGCTGGGCATGCAGCTGTGAGAGTACCAATCAACTGGGCGAACTCTCTTATGGAACAGGAGGGTAATTTAGAAAAACGTTGAACTGATTGTACTATATAGTCACGCTTTTCCTGTGGTAACGACATAGTCATGTTCCGGGAATCATAGATAAAGCCTAAAAATGTACAACTCTGGCGAGGTATTAATGAGCTCTTTTCTGTATTTACTACGAAACCTAAACATTCTAACAGTTTCAATGTTTCATGAACGTTATTTAGGCATTCTGAGTAACTGTCCGCAATACAGAGAATATCATCTAAATATATAACAGATTTGTGTCCTTTAAATCGCAAATAGGATATTACTTCTTTCATTATTTTACTGAAAGTTCTAGGGGCTACAGAAAGATCATATGGCATTGCCGTGAACTCATATGTGAGAGTACTGGAAGAAATATCTTTAAATTGAAAGCGTAAATATTTACGATGAGGTGGGTATATAGGGACACTAAGGTACGCTTCTTTTAAATCTATTGTAGCCATGAAACATTTAGGTGTTATTAATTTCTGTGCAGTTCTGTGGTCTTCCATTTTAAAATGTATTTTTGGAATGAACTTATTTAATGATTTCAAATTCAAAATAAACCGTTTTCCACCATTTCTTTTAGGAGCTAAGAATATTTTTGAAATAAATTGATCGTCAGATTCAGTACATTGTATTATAGCTCCTAAGTCCAATAAATTATTTATACCTAACAATATATCATTTCTTTCAGAACCTGACCAGATATGTATAGGCTTAGATGACTGGAATACCTTTTGAAAAAAGGGTATACGGTATATATATACTATCTATACGGAAACCATTTTGTATACATTCCAGAATAATCTTGTTATCAGTAATATTATGCCAACAACTATAATGAAATTGTAAACGTCTAGCATGTACCTGTATTGTCGAAGCGGGACACGGAGAACCATCTGTGAGCAAGTCGTGCTTGTCCCGAGTATCTATTACTGCGGGTGTGCAGTTCGTGACTTCGGGTGGCTCGATGACGCTTGCTTCGCCTGCGATGCTGGCGGTTGCTTGCGTGGTGTGAATGAGGTCTTCTTGTACCCTCCTCGCCCCCCCCTGTTCGACGGGTAGCGAAGAGGGGCCTGCCAGTTTCCCTGGAAACGATTACGAGTCGGTGCCAGTGACACGCTAGAAGAAGGCTTAGGGTTGGTTCCAACTTTCTTTATTTGAGAGCTCTGTTTCTCTATAGCCTTGGAAGCTTTAATTTTGTCTGGTAATTTCGTACCAAACAAAGTTTCGTCTCTTTCCTGGTCTTGAATAAGATTCAAAAAAGATTTATCAAGACTTGGGGTGATGGCTTTGGTTCGCACCTGCGTTTCCATATAATGGAGATCAGCGAATATACGACAGCTGTCGCTAAATTGTTTTATTGCCTGCACCTTATCCATGTTACTCAAGTCTGTCTTAAGTAAAAGTGATAAACCTCTATTTAGTGCGGTCAATCCAGTACCAATTTGTTGTTGGAAACCTTCAAGTTTCTTATCACGATTTCTGGTAATATCGTTAATGGCCGCCGATATTTCGGGGTTCAATCTTGGTGCCAATAAAAGTGGGCAATTTTCTGGTGTTAATAGTTCTTAAAAAGGGAATCTTTAGATTCTTTTGGTAAGCCTTTTCTAAGCAGGGGCTGCCACCTGCTTGCCAAATTATCATTAATTTTTGCACCAAATGTTGGTATATCATCTGTTGGCTCACCTAATGCCGTTAGAATATCCGCGGGTAGTTCCGCTATATCAGTAGGATCGTCGGTTGTCGGAGCTGATTCTACATTGACTACGACAGATTCCTGGTTCACAGATGCATGGTCTTCGTCACCAACAGGTATATCATTCACTGATTCATCATTAAACGGTACAGGGGCATCTGCAAAAATACGTAACGTGGTAATTACACGGAAGGTAGGTAAGATAAAAATATTTTCAATGTAGGAGGTAGGTATTTGCATTTGGGTATGCATTTATTGCAGTTCAAGTATACCTTCATTAGGAACACTAGCATTTCTGCATTATGTTGCCGTCGTGTTGAATCTCGTTCAACCTCCAGGCGAGCCATGTTCGTATTTCGAATAGAGGCGTAAAGTACCGTATGTAAAAGTATAATACACAATAACTTACCTTCGTTTTTATCACCCTCTGATTCAGATGATGAATTCATAACGATCCGATGATATTTTTTACGTTCCTGTTTTTGCAGCTTTCTAATTTTTTTATTATAATGTGCAATTTTTTCTTCAGCACTTCTTTTCGGCATTTTTATAAATTAAGCTAAATTTAATAAATTCTTAGTAAAAGTAACGTGACAAATGAATATTAGATTTATGTGGGTAGAAGTAAACGCAAAGTATAGTAAGGGGTAAACGTGCTAACGTTACCGCGCACGAAAAAAGAATGAGGCTCCTATATAATGGCATCGGTAAGGCGAATAGTGGGGAAACGGAAGTTGATACTAAGTTAGTATTTTAGAGTTGCAAATGCAAAAATCTAAAACGTGCGAAGTTGCCTGTAGGTTAAAAGGACTACCTGGTTAATTATATCTGAAGAATGAAACGACGAAATATAATTATTAATAAACTATGTTAAAATTGAACTTAATCTGTACTGTGCCGGTAGCAGGAACATTGTCGACAACGTATTCGAAAACGTAACTCGCGAAATGTCAAAATTGTCATACAAATTTTTAGTTCCACTTTTCACCGCCGCAGCGCTGTTCATTTTCCAATACAAAAATAGTCGACGGCGATACGAAAACGTTGTCGACAATGTTCCTGCTACCGGCACTGTACGTACTGCATCAAATAATAAAAGGCAGACATTTTAAATTTGAGTCTGTGTGTACCGCGGTATGGGTATTACTTCTTACAAATAATAATATATTAACCGATATAGATAAAAGAGAGTTACAAAGAGTTGGAAACAATTATAAAATAAAAACTTTGTACGTTTTATGCCATCTAGTGAGCGGTAGTAGTACTAACACTTTTAGCGCCATCTATGTTCACATTGTTACATTACACGTTAATACAAAGTTGGTTCGTGTTACGTGCTTCAATGAAAATGGCGCCACTATCGACTACTGAACCTATTATTACCTTTGTATTGTGTATGTATATCAAAAAAGTTTTATAAATATTTTATGTAATTTAATTAATTGCTAGCAACTTTGATAACAAAATGTGATAAGTTTATACCTATTTTTTTTCTATTCAAATAGAGATTTCATGCAGAATGAAATGAAATTTTCCATTATGAACATTGCATTCCCGATTGTGTCTGTACCTCCACCATACATAAAATGGGATCAAATAACACTACTATTAAAGACTACAAAAGGGAGCACTGAGTTTCTGGCCAGTTTTTCTGAGATGGCTTTTTTCCCAACAGGTGGTGTGGCAAAGTAAAGTGCAACCTTATTAAGGCCTAGAGTAAATAAATCATTAGCATTTTCATTATTATTTATTGACACAAAACAAATTAAACTATTTACAAAAACTTAATTATCATTTATTTTCTAACTCTGTCTTAATAAAGAATGAAATAAAAATGCAAATCGTAGGAAATTAAAATTGAATCGAAGCATGACCGTTTGAATTTCCTTCGGGTGGGCGTAATTTAATTTCCTTGGGGATGAATAAGGATGCAGAGGAGTATGTCTCATAAAATTACGTGGTGTGCTTAGGGTGGTGATAATGTACAAAAAGTGTAATTTCTAATTTGATGCTTAAATGTTTATTATCAGATTAAGAAAAAATCTGGCAAAGCGTATATACCTTACAGAGATCCTTTCAGAGGAATTACATAAGTTGTTTTAATATTAATAAAATAAGATCTATTCCTAAAAGGGCGAAGTGGCTAGTAAAGCGACCGCGAATGATAATGATATGTACATATTACGCCTTTAAAGGATGTGCAGTTACGTTATACATACAACTGCACAACCTTACAGTTCAATAAAGGAAGGAAAAAGCGAATGCCTGAATCATATCCCCTATAGTCTGGTCGTATCTGACAAAACCGTCTGCATTTACTAACATTAGGGCAAGCAAATGTAGCGAAATTAGTCCCGTGCAGGGCCATTGTGTAGGCGGGACGGAGGCCGTAATTGGACGGCTGCCTCTGGTTTATGATACTTTTTATGTTGTTCTCGTTCCGTCGAAGTGCGTCCAAATACAGTACACGTCGACGTCCGTGCAAAAGTACCTTTGTGTATATAGCCAGTTACAGACAGACAATGTTCAATGAAGTTGAGACTCTTTTATCCTTTCTGAGGGTGAATGGATCAAAGCCTACAATGTAGCCTACAGTGCGGATTTATGTACTTGTGGTATTTCAATTTAGCTCTAAATATATTACTGCATCGATTGGAAGTGAAAATATATATATTTTTTTAAATCAGTCTACATGTTTCAGACCTTCATATACACAAGTACTATTTCACGAAATTAAATCATTCATAATTAACGAAGTTTGTTGACAATTGATATAATATATATACGAAATAAATTTACCAATAAAATCTATAGTATTAAATAGCAATTTATAGTGTGAGATAGTGCCGTGATGGGCTCACCTGTCAGTACGTTAGTCCCTGAAATATCTTTAATAAAAACTGGGTGTTGCTGTTGACTCATTTAACACTGCGGTGTACCAGTTATAACAAACTGTGTTTAGGCCCGTATTATAAATACAAGTCCTTTGTCATAATGGATTCGAGCGAAGGAGAGCACCAAATTTTATACAATATCTATAATGTGCCTATTTGAAATTGCTAACGTGCACTCAAGCTTCCCTAGTTACTTGATATTATAAAAATAGTTCGAAAGTATAAAAGATTTACAGAAAATAAATAAAATCTTCATTTTAAAAATGATAGTTATTCCTCCATGAACACAGGCTAATTTATACATAACGCATGCAGGTATCTAATCCCCTCGAAGCATGTTTGATATGCGATAACATTCACGAGCCGTTGATAGATTCGCAATGGAGTCTATATTTAGACCGGTCAATAACGTAGGCGGCCGGCGGCGCGGTGTCTACTGATCCCCGTCGAAACCTTAAAGGAGTACACACAAACATGCACCTTGAACCGTCCCAACAAAGTTGCTTTTCATAAACACAATATCTGCCAAAAAACCTCCACACTTCCACACGAGTATGTATCGTAAAACAATATGTTTAAGGCTTTATTTCAAATGCGTATTGTTTTCCTATCTGCCTGTTGTTCGAGACAATATCTTGGGATTTCGTTCTCCAGGAAGTTAGCTCAAGCTAAGATAAAGGATGAACATAGGAAATTACGCGTAAGTAAATGAAATAAGACGGAGAAAAGTCTGTGATATATAAATGTTACAGCTGGTGGTTGTAATATATAAAGCTGCCTTACCGAGGAACTTAGTGCCTATTAGATTCTTTGTATTCGTTTTTCATATATTTATCGGTTAATTTGGTATATATTATATTATTTATACCAAAAAAGGATAAAGACTTTACTAAATAAAAATATCTATCAATACGTATAATTACATCAAATGCGAAAAGTGCCCTGAAACGTCGACCTAAGGCTCAATCACAGACAGACGGTTTGAAGGTGTCCTTTCTCTTTAGTTAATTCTTCTAGTTTTATTATAGGCTCGCCCCGGCTTCGCACGGGTAGACATTAGTTTCGGAGCATAGACATTTATCAAATAATCTGTCCACCCGTGCGAAGCCAGGGTGGGCAGCTAGTATAATATATAGCCTATGTTACTCATAATAATTTAGCTTTCTAACGGTGAAAGAATTTTTGAAATCGGTCCAGTAGTTTCGGAGCCTATTCAATACAAACCCACAAAAATACAAATATTTCCTCTTTATAATATTAGTGTAGATGTAGATAGTATCAGCTGAAACTATGTGATCAGTGCCCTAGGGTAAAGCGGTCGCTGTGACAAGAGGCGCTGAAATGACTTGTTTTTTTTACGATACAACCGTTTGTAGTAATTATAGCATTGGGTAGCACTAAAGGGCGCTCGAAGACAATCTCGCTCTACCCTGACCATCACTAGGACCGGCGCTGAATGGTCATGCTATAGCCCTAAAAGATATAACAGCAGCCAAATTTGACAAAGAAAATCAATACATTTGTCCGAGTTCAACGCCCGTCACCGGTTCACCTCTGTTTACTACTGTTCTTCGGCGGTTGCTACTGAAACAACACGACTTTCGTATTTTACTTTTATTTGTACGCTTTATAGTGTCTACTATGGGCTTTTATACTCTACTACCTTCTCGATTTCATACTGTCCATGCATGCTGCTAGTTTTCTAAGACAAGCTTGTAAAGCCAACCGTAATTTATTATCTCAACCCTACGTATTATTTGAAACAGAAATCGGTAACTGTAAATATAATGTTTCGCAGTAAATATGGTAATTTAGACCTTCATAAGAGCCTTATTAGGGCCTAAACTGAATAAATGATTTGTGATTTTGATTTTGAACTCCAAAATAATTAATTGGTTTTAAAAAGCAATTTTTTCTCTTTTACATCTAGAAAGCTTGCGAAATGATTTGTATTATATTAAATCTTACTTTTTTTTTATGTGAATAAAAATACATACATTTACTATGTACAAAATAGACACTATGTATGTATATAAAATCAATCAGTGAAAAGCATACACAACTAGCTGCGCTCCGTGATTACATTAGCAACTTTTTAAAATATCTTTTAAAAGGTTGTTCTTTTAATTAAAAATTGTTTTTCCCTAAACACATCTACTTATTTTTTGTTCTGAAGTTTCTATTACCTTGAGCTCATTTTTTCAGTTATTACAAGTATATGAGTAGAAAGTTTGTTGCGAGATAGAGACATCGTTTCAACTTAGTTAAAGAATAAATTAATCAGAATAAATATGAAAGGTACTCGTAGGGCGTATTGGGATCTCCCGGGGATTTTCCCATTAATATTGGAGTCGCCCGACTGGGGACTGTACCTCCACCTTACAGAAGACCGCAATTAAATAACACTACTTTGATGTAGTGTTGTGTTTCTGTGGTAAATATGGTTGCCAGTGCTCCACGGGGATACGCTGGGTACCGGTAATGCTGCTAGCACAGTGACTCCTCATCAACAACAGGGTTGGTAGCTCGTTACTGATACCCCTGGTATTGCTAGCGGCTATAGGCTACGGTGAGTGCTGACCATCAGGTAGGCCGTACGCTTGTGTGCCGCCTTAGTGGTATAAAAAAAGCGTTGGTTATTCGACCCGAGAGTCTATCTTTCTAATGAGAGCAGTAGACAAGTCCCCAGATTGCGGGTTAAAGGGTTGTTGATCGAGGATGGACTAAGGAACATCAGCTTGCAGAAAGATTTTAAATTACGTCTAGTTTTAATTTTTGTTGAAACAGAAGATGTTTAATTTATTTTTTCTTTACTATATGTTTTACGTATATAATTTTGTTCTTAGTATAAATGGAGAATCGCTATTTCTAGTGCGTCACTGCGACTCGTCAAGGCGCTTTAGAAACTTTATTTTTCTCAGGAAGGTACAAAGGATGTGTTATTTGTTAGTAAAAATAATCTTCTGCAAGATGAAGGCCGGTCAGGCGGCATTATGAACAAAGCGAATAGGCTGTTGTCGGTATTTTTGTAATTTTATCGCAATTTGGCCAGTTTTATAACATATTCCAAGAATCGCTAAAACATGTGTGATCCAATAATTTTTATTTTAAATTTAATTCGCTGGTTTGAACGTAACAGTCTTGGTTGCCATGACACAAAAATATTACGTACACAATAAAATATGTGTGATGCTGTCAACAAGTTGTGTCCTAACATTCTTTATGAACTTATCGAGAGCTCAGCATGCTGATGTAACCATATTACACTTTGCGAGCTATTCGTTTTTCTGAGATATTACAGTATTATCTCAGAGTATATAATATACTACCTACAAGTATCACTTTATAGTATAAATCTAAGGCGGTTCCTGCTGTCTGTCTGTCCCTTTGTCTTTAAAACTACTTTTTTAATAGATATGATAATATATATGATAGAGTGATTCATGAGGATGGTTTTTATGTATAATTTAGGTTTTGTGTAACCCCTGCAAAGCGTAAGCGGTTCGCTAGTTATTAACCTGTGGACTTATAAGTAAAATAGCGTTGGCGAGCT
Source organism: Falcaria lacertinaria (assembly GCA_951449985.1). Lineage (NCBI taxonomy): Eukaryota > Metazoa > Arthropoda > Insecta > Lepidoptera > Drepanidae > Falcaria > Falcaria lacertinaria. Next base: position 3,684,271 of record OX602125.1, on the reverse strand, counting down.
TTAGTTATTACTCTGAGGGTAAATCACTATCTAAAAAAATAGTCATGGAGTAATGAACATTTTCGCTTTCGATATGATCGCGTGCAGACCTCGATGTAAACACTTAATCAATATTCCAACACAGAACACGTATAGGAAAACCTTGTGCCATACTTGTAGTGGTAATAAATGTTTGCTTTATTCGTAACGTAGAAGCGATACTACTTTTTCGCGCTATGAATTGGCAATAGGGGATATGCTTTATTTTTTCCTTATGGATGTTCCTATACGGATATTTTATATACGACTAGCGATCCGCCCCGGCTTCGCACGGCCAGCGTTAGCCATATAAATACCTATAAAATTCAAATTAACTACCTACACATATACCTAAAAACCTTCCTCTTGAATCACTCTATTAAAGAAAACCGCATCGAAATCCGTTTCGTAGTTTAAAAGATCTAAGCATACATAGTGACAGACAGTGGGAAGCGACTTTCTTTTATACTATGTAGTGGTTTTGTAAATTTATTCTGTGATACTGTGTTTTGAAGTAATGCTGTATGGCATCACTAAAAGTATAAATTGGTAGTTCATCAATGAACAAAGAAATCTACTTATGTAACCGTGATATCAACAAAAGTAAAACTTTGTCATGTGTCTTTTATTATCCAGATTAATTTACCTGTAATGCATATACATTGATAGCTAATAATTCTAAGTATTAATTTTAGTTTAGTTTTAGTATTTAATATATATAAGTAAATTTATACGTAGCAATATGGATATCTATACATATAATATAGACTACAAACAAGTAATTTAGTTCAGTCAATGAACTGGACAACTGAACTAGTGGGAATAGACCATTTTAATATGATCAATGATTAATTTGATTAGAAAACTTACTGGTTATCGCATCGCCTAGCGTAATAATGGTGGGTGAGTACCTTACTCGCGACCACGAATGGTGCCGTATCATACTGAATATAATATTATGTTTGAGCGACGAAACGAAGTGCCAGCTTTGTGTACACATAAAATACCTTACGTTTAACTGGCTATGTAAGTAAAAAAAAAATGTCTTTCAAAGATGTAGGCAGAGGTCTGATACAAGTCAATACCAACTTTTCACAAATATATTTTAGGTCCCAACGAGTCCCAACGTGAGGTGGTCATTCTACAGTCATGTAACATTCTACAGTCTATATTTCAATCTTGGACCATATTAAATGATCACTTCTAAACATTACAGAATCTCAATTTTTGTCTTGACCTCGGAATCAATCAAAAGACCTCAACGTCTCAAGCCCAGCGATTTCTGTAATACCTAAGCTTGGCATAAAATAAACTTACTATTTTATTTATACATATATCATATAAATTACAATAATTATGACATACATATAAATAGCAAATAAAAATCATTAGTCTCGGTTAGGATTCGGGGCCGTGTGGTGTCCGGCCCTAAAGAATAGCACCACTCCATTTCTGCCCGTGGATGTCGTAAAAGCCGACTAAGGGACATAAACCAGAAGGATGGGCAGCAGCGTCCTCTCTGCGGAACAGTATACATACTGCGCTCACCAACCCGCCTGCCAAGCGTGGTGAGTACTGGCAAAACCCCCCCAATGAGAGCACAATTTAAAAAATGGCCCCTAGTCCCCGGCGGCCCCGCTATTCCTGGTTCTGGTAGCGGCCATGGTAACGGTGGGGCAGGGGGTGCGAAGAATCCCCGGCAGAGATCCAGCTACCATCCCAAACGAAAACTGGCCCTGGTAACATATAACAGCCGCACACTGAGGGCAGACGAAAAGATAGTTGAGCTGGAAGAAGAAATAGAAGGGCTGCACTGGAACATCATGGGTTTATCGGAAGTCCGAAGAGAGGGCGAGGACACGATAACCCTGAAGTCCGGCAATCTGTTTTATTACCGAGAGGGCGACCATCTGTCCCAAGGTGGTGTCGGGTTTCTTGCCCACAGGTCTCTCATCAACAACATTACAACCATCGAAAGTGTGTGGACCAGGGTAGCATAGCTTATACTCAGATTATCGAAGCGATATTCGCTGAAGGTCATACAGGTCTACGCGCCGACATCGACACACCCAGATGATAAAGTAGAGGTAATGTATGAGGATATTAGTAAAGCCATACATAACTCCAAAACACACTTCACAGTTTTGATGGGAGACTTTAACGCAAAACTGGGTACGAGACGCGACGATGAGTTGAAAGTGGGGCAATTTGGGTATGGGCAACGGAACACCAGAGGCCAGAGGCTGGCCGACTTCTTGGAGAAAGAGGGACTCTTCATGATGAACTCCTTTTTCCAAAAGCCGCCTCATAGGAAATGGACATGGATGAGTCCCGATGGTTCCACGAGAAATGAGATAGACTTCATTATCACCAATAAAAGACAAATATTCAATGTTGTCTCCGTGATACATAGGGTGAAAACGGGAAGCGACCACCGAATGGTAAGGGGCACATTGAATATTAACCTCAAAATTGAGAGATCTCGTCTGATGAAGTCTACGCTCCGGCCCTCCAAAGTGCATATCCAAAACCTCGAAGGCTTTCAACTTGAACTACACAATCGCTTCGCGTGCCTGGATGATTGTGTTTCAGTGGACGAAATAAATGGTCGGTTGGTAGAAACTGTCCACACGGTTGGGTCTAAGTACTTTAAGACACACCGTAAAGGTAGACCAAAAAAGCTCTCTGACCACACCCTAAGCCTCATGGCTCAGCGACGTTCAATGAGGCTTCAGTTCTCTGATGATGCTGGAGCATACCGGCTGCTCAATAGACAGATATGGAAGTCACTGCGGCACGATATTCGCACCTTTAATACCAACAGTGTTAAAGAAACTATAGAGCGAAATAAAGGCTCCAATGTTTTCGCAAGAGACGCGTCTATTGGCCAAAGTCGAATAATGAAGCTGAAAACAGAGAATGGCAGAGAGTTGTCAACTGGGCCTGAGCTTCTGGAAGAGTTCGAGAAGTTCTACGAACATCTGTACACGTCAGTAACCAATCCTGCCATCGGCTTCCGCCAAGACCCGCGAGCAAAATTAACCCGAAACTATACCGAAGATATCCCGGACATCAGTCTGTACGAGATTAGGATGGCTCTGAAACAGCTTAAAAACAACAAGGCACCGGGTGATGACGGAATTACTTCGGAGCTTCTGAAAGCGGGTTTAACACCAGTACTTAAGGTCCTCCAGAAGCTATTCAACTCCGTCTTACTCGAGGGCAAAACGCCAGAAGCGTGGAACAGAAGCGTGGTGGTGCTATTCTTCAAAAAGGGCGACAAAACACTGCTGAAGAACTATAGACCCATCTCGCTTCTGAGCCGTGTTTATAAGCTATTTTCCAGAGTCATCGCGAATCGTCTCGAGGGCAGGTTTGATGACTTCCAGCCTTCCGAACAAGCCGGTTTCCGAAAAGGCTTTAGTACCATAGACCACATACATACGCTGCGGCAAGTAATACAGAAGACCGAGGAGTATAACCTGCCACTATGCTTGGCGTTTGTGGACTATGAGAAAGCCTTCGATTCGATCGAGACATGGGCTGTGCTGCAGTCTCTTCAGCGGTGCCATATTGACTATCGGTACATTGAAGTGCTGAAATGCTTATACAAAAACGCCACGATGTCGGTCCGATTACAGGAATTGAGCACAAAGGCGATTCCATTGCAAAGAGGCGTGAGGCAGGGGGACGTTATCTCCCCGAAACTGTTCACCGCTGCAATGGAGGATGCGTTTAAGCTTTTAGAGTGGAAAGGATTCGCCATCAATATCAACGGCGATTATATCACTCACCTTCGATTTGCCGACGACATCGTAGTCATGGCAGAATCGCTGGAAGAGCTCGGCACAATGCTCAATGACCTTAACAGAGTTTCCCAACAGGTAGGCCTAAAAATGAACATGGACAAAACTAAAATCATGTTGAACGCCCATGTCACGCCCACCCCGATATCCGTTGGGAACTCTGTTCTTGAGGTTGTTGACGAATATGTCTACCTGGGACAAACAGTCCAATTAGGCAAGTCCAATTTTGAGAAAGAGGCAAACCGTCGAATCCGACTCGGCTGGGCAGCGTTCGGGAAGCTTCGCAACGTCTTTTCGTCGAACATACCGCAATGCCTTAAGACGAAAGTCTTTAATCAGTGTGTGTTACCAGTGATGACATACGGAACGGAAACGTGGTCACTCACTATGGGCCTCATAAGAAAGCTCAGAGTCACTCAACGAGCTATGGAGAGGGCTATGCTGGGTGTTTCTCTGCGAGATCAAATCAGAAATGAGGAGATTCGCAGAAGAACTAAAGTTACCGACATAGCTCAACGGATTAGCCAGTTGAAGTGGCAATGGGCAGGGCACATAGCTCGTAGAACGGATGGCCGATGGGGCCGTAAAGTTCTAGAGTGGAGACCACGCACTGGAAAACGCAGCGTCGGACGGCCCCCCACTAGATGGACCGATGACCTGATAAAGGTCGCTGGCAAGCGTTGCATGCGGGCCGCATTGAATCGGTCATTGTGGAAATCTATGGGGGAGGCCTTTGTTCAGCAGTGGACGTCTATAGGCTGATGATGATGATGATGATGATGAGGATTCGGGGGGCTTTTGTGACCAGGACCGTGACCGTGGCAAAAGCCCCTTTGAAATTAATCATTTACATCTGTATTTTAATTCGTATATATTACTATGCTATATAAGTCCAGTCAATGTAGTCTCTATTAATAAAATACCTAACGTGTTATGTTACTGCATTTGAACAGTGCTCAAAATAATTCCTTAGTCGACCCAAAAACTGTTTACTTACTTGAGAAGGATTAAATTGGGAAAACGTTTTAGGGTCGGCAACGCGCGAATGATACCCCTGGTGTTGCAAGCGTTCAAAGACTACGGTGACTGATTACCATCACATGGGCGTATGCTTGTTTGCCACCCTAGTGGTATAAAAAAAAAATGCAGTACGATATAGTTACCAAGGACCGGTAACAAGTATATTTGTATGTGTACATACTTTATAAGGAATTATGTTGAACTTGCTAAATTGATAATCGGTATACTATTGACTTCTTTTTTTTTTTGAGCGACTTTTCTCGGGTCCAACATATTCAAAATTTCAGACCACTCCCGTGGATTTAAATATAAATCATATATAAACCTTGTACTGACTACTACGAACACAAAAAATATCGGTCGAGCCGATCTCAAGTGATGGTCTTTCATACTTGCGGCAATTGTTTTTTTTGCGTTCATCAAAGTCCAAAAATAAGCTGTTTATTATATTTTTATTTTTATTGATACATCAACTTATTAGTAAATCTTTAGGCTATACATATATGAATATGCATTTACTCAACCAGTTACTAGTTAAGTTCAAAGTAAATTAGAGAAGCCGGTCGCGACACCGTGCCCGCTACGGCTCTCTGTAGCTCGTAGACATAAGCTACGTGAGCCGCCTACGCGCTACGACTACTTCCAAAGCATTTTCAATTTTGCCTCCGAATGGAAAGCAATTTCTGCACAGCTCTATTTATCACAATAGCCTAGGATTTATGTGAAGAATTTATGAATAGTTCATATAAAGCTATAGTTTATATAACTATTATAATAGTCTTCCAATATTTATAATGTTTTCTTATGAAGCTGAGACAGGTGTATTCTTTCGTGCTGTTTCGAAATTAAGACAATTAAAAATAACTGTTAAAGATACCTGATACTCATAAACGAACAAATTAAATATATTTAGAAACCCTTTAAGTCTAAGTATTATATTTTACCCCGGAAGCGATGCGATGCCAAAGTAAAATTTAATAATTAATTAATATATTATTACCTGTTGCCTTTACCGTTTTAAATATGTACAGGCAACGGATTTCGATGCGTTTTTTTTATAGATTCATTTTTGTTATTTAGGTATTTAACTTTTATGGCTAGCGCTGGCCGTGCGAAGCCGGGGCGGGTCGCTAGTATTTTATGAGATATGCTTACCTAAGAGCTAAGCAATGCATATAATTTTGCATTTAAACATAACTAGACTGGCCCCGTAGGCAGGCAGGCTACGTGATAAGATTGCAAACGCCTCCCACGCCTTGTCCCCTCGCCCACGCCTCGCCATCGATGTATTCTAGGGCTCACTCAATATAATATGGGAAGGAAATAATCTATTTTAGAAATATGAGGTTATAATAAATTGTTATTACTGCTTTTACCTTTATAGCTATGGGAGTGGACATGGACTATCCTACTGATACAAGATAAGCTAATTTTAATTTTGTATGCATATATAAAAACATACATTCCGTTAATTACATTTCACAGTTCGTTTCAATTGTTATATGCATGATATATTTCTATCAGTCCATCACTCTTAAAATAATTATTAAAAAAACTTGTTGTAAAAGTGATCGCTTTATAAATATCGTTAGTACCCCGACATTGAGTTAGCGCGTTGAGAAACCTTGCAGACCCGCTAGAAGCCTAAGGTTTATCGCCTGCTTAAATCTAGGGATTCGGCTTTATCAGTAGAATGCATTGCCTTGCGTGTAAAACTTAGTAACAGTTGACTGGTATCTTGATTGGGTGCCGATCACAAAAATGGCGAACAATTAGAGCTCATAAGTTATTTTAAATCACAACCAGACATGTAAAGAGCCTAGCTTCCAGGCATTAGATGACACGTTTCCACCCTTGTCTCCGTGACCCTTGTCACACAAAAAATGCGTCACAAAATAAATTCCAACTGTACAACTATTACAAGGCCTTTTATTCTTGTAGCCGGCTTTTAATATGACATGTGGTCTTGCTAACTTTGACCCACAAGTATTTGTAGTGTAATGGCCACATCTGGTTTGATGCCAGAAAATATCAAGTACAAACAACGTACCCGAAGTCGTAATTTGCTTTGTGATTTATGTGAAGTAATCTTTCCGTGTTAGTAAGTATTCTAGTATTTATATTGTTAATGAATTTCACAATTATTATAATTAACTGGTCAATAATAATTAAAACGATTAGAGAAAGATTAAGTTTCACTCAGCTTTAGCACTGTCATATCCTTAGGATGTTTACAGATGAAATACGAAAAGGAATAGATTAAGATTGATATAATATTAAATGTTAATCCTCTGTGTTGTGAACCAAAGCTGTTGTATATTAATATCACAATAAACATAAGCCAATTTTAATAAATTCGATGTTTATTTTAGTGTCCTCACTTTAATTCCCAAATATTAATATTGTTTGCAGCAATACATATGATACGCGGTATAATTCTAATGTTACCCAATAGTCGCGTTTAGAAATACACAAACAAAACGCCCACTGGGCAAACAAACACCTTCCAAATACACATAGGAAACTTTCCTACATAAGCCGATGATATGCACAGATTTATATTCCATACATTTAATACATTTGCAATTCATGCTGGAGGTTACAGGGCTCCGTGATCACTTACGCGAAACTTTTGGTCAAGGGCGGGACGAGGTTATGCGTGCCCGAGTATTTGTTCGACATTTCAAAGCAGCTTACAGAGTTAAGTAAGGTGGTATGGTGTGTGCTTGAAAATTAGAACAACATTCCTTAAGTAATAAGTTAAACATATATTTTTTTAATTAATTCACCTATTACATTAATATAGTTTTAAATCAAGGGTATATAATATATTTAATAGATCAAAACATTTTTTTGGTTCTGATAAAGCTAGTTTACAAACAATTCAAATTCTCAAATTCTCAAATTCAAATTCAGAAAAAGATTGAGACTTTTTTTTATACCACTAAGGTGGCAAAAGAGCATACGGCCCACCTGATGGTAGGTCACCTTCGCTTATATAGACGCTTGCAACCCCAAGGGTATCACTCGCGCGTTGCCGACCCCAAGAATAAGTATCTAATAGACTTTCCTTTGCATCAACTCCACATGAACGATGTACTAAAGCTAAGAGACGTATTTTTTGTATATCCTGAAATCAAATAGCTGATAGGTATTTTAATAGTATGATCCAAGCTTTACGCTGCTAGTTATACTGCCTTGACGGTTTAGAATTGAAAGGTCGTGACCTTCCAATAACAATATAAATAACCACCAACAAAATTACTAAAAAGAATCTGTCATATTCTACGTAAAAATGATTAATAACGTGTTATTTGGGTTGTACGGTCGCGGCGTGCTATTTTGAACACTCCCAACGTTGGGCGCCCAGCCATTACGTAATGGACGAATACAATTCACTTAAGCTTCATGTAATTACAAACAGCTCAATTTAATAACATATAGGTACGTGCATATTGATATGTGATGCATTATCTAGACATTGACGCTTGGTTCTATATATGATACTACGATAAGCACATTTATTATGGGATACTTGTAGGGTATTTGACATCAAAGCGCTAAATAAAACAACATTCGTGGGAATAACATTTATTTTGGCAGGCATTTGCATGATGTCGACGAGGTATACGGCCGGCTAAGGCCGCGGCTCCGACGGGAAATGGGAAATATGAAAACTGGAAATGTAAAGCGGGAGTGAATACGCAGCTGGCAGAGAACGAAAACAAACTTAATATGAAAGAGCCACTCTGCAAATAGATTTCGCCGGACTCTATGCAAACACTACGAGCATATTTGACCACTTTTTACACCATTTTACGAGTGGCTCGTTTTGTGCTCTGACATTTGCATGAATGCATCGTTTCGTGGAAAAAAATTAGATTCATTTTGTACTTTTTTCTTTGTGCATTTGCCAATGTTTTGTAGTTAATGCAAGACAGAAAGTAAGGTAGGAAGGGGTAACACCAAATGAGGATGAGTGATAGACAGAAGCTTGCAAGACAGACAGTTAGCGTTGAAGAGAGAGAGGAGACGTACAGATGGTTGGTCTGTTCATGGTCACTGTTGTCTTGCGCCGGCTGAGAGCCGGAGCGCCGGAGCCGCCAGATGGCGTGGCGCGCCGCCACCAGCCGCGCGAATCCGTGACGAGCCACTCTAGGGAGCGCTACGCGCGCGTCATCACCCGATTAACAAGTCTCGCGCGGACCTCACACGAATGCGACGAAGGAAAGGACTGTGCCAATGCTCACCATGCGACCCGCGGCGAAAAGTTCAAGGATGGGATACGCGGAAGGATGAGCAACAAGTAGAGGATCAACCAATTGCCACAATAAGTACGTCGATAAGGCGGCTCTGACGTTACGGACTCCGTTACTCAAAAACTAAACGGTCACTCCAATACTTAATACTAACTATTGACACTACGAGCAAAAGCTAGCCTAAAATTATAATATCACAACCGAATATCACAATAAAGCAGTGGCAGCGAAGCTTCGTGGACGGCGGCTTATGTAACGCTAACCTATCTACGTTTGTAAAACGTGCAAAAATGTTTCGATCACAGAAAAAAGCCTTAACACTATGAGATTTTAATGTATCCGTTGAGGTTATTATGTAACGGAGCCGTGTTCTATGTGGAAACTGGTGTGGAGGGTATGGAGGGTATGTACGGACATGCGCGCGGGTCGCGGGCCGGGCGAGCACTGCCCGCGCCACCCGCCCTGCGGCGCGCCGCGCCTGCCCGCCCGCCTTGACACCATATTTTGACAATTGTTCATTTATATCCATTTAAGCGCAAAACCGGTGTAGACCATACATAAACCAAGCGAGCTTTATCAGCGATAAGGGCAGTATTTGGCATAATTGAAAGAGCCTTCTGTCTTCTACCGAAAAAGGTAGATGATGGAATAAAAAGAAAAAAAGACCCTAATGTATGTGTTTTTTTTATTATGGCTACTCTAATAAATTACGCATGATACATTTTTGCAGGTTTTGGACAACGATGATGGCGCACTTAATATAAACGCAGCTATGTATTGTATAATGTGTATCGTTTGAATGTTGGACCGTGTCTTGCTCGCTCTCGTAATGAGAGGGGCCGGCTGTGGGCAGTAAAAAGTTGATGACACGTGCAACGAACGGGCTTGTTCCTCGTACTGACATCCATTTAGTGTCATTGACAAAAAAAAACAATGTTGATTTCATTGATAATGCAACGTCTAATTTATTTAGTAACGCCTTAGCCATATAAGTTAAATACCTACAAAATACATAAAACTTCTCCTCTTGGAAACACTCTATCTATTAAAAAAAACGAATCAAAACCGTCGCGTAATTTTAAAGATCTTAGCATACATAGGGACAGACAGACAGCGGGAAGCGACTTTGTTTAACACTATGTAGTGATTTAAGAAACGTTCGTGTATTATTATTTTAGTACACATATGAACAACAGTCGTGTCCTTTAGATAATGTAGAAATTACTGTGTGAAGGAAATGAGAAATTTCTGACAGGTGTGAAGTAGCGGTCTATAATCTTTGCATGCAAATAGGACACAGGGTGAGGATATATTATTATGTATGCAAAATTTAAAGTGTATGACAAATATTTTCGTAACGCGATCAACCTACTACAGTTGCGTATAGGCAACCCACTCTCCTCGGCCATGAGCTTACTTACCGCGTACAGTACCTGTCAGCTAAATTGGCTACATCCGCGACTATCTGACTTGGTCTCCAATCTACCACCTACCATCGGTATCTCCATATTTTTATCTTTAATAACAGCTGTCAGAAATTTTATTTTCCCAAATGTAAGGGTAAATGATAATTTTGCACTTTTTAACAGCGCTTTTAAGTGGAGTGTACTCGAATCAATTAGGCGACGAGAAGCAAGGAGCTCTCTATAAGTAGGTTAAGAGACCGACAAGCCCAACGGACCTATAAGTCGGGATAATGTTAGGAAAGTAAAAAGTGTGTTAAGTGCTGTTTAAACAGGCTGGCTTCTCAACGATGCTCTTTTTGTGCTGATTTAGTTTGATGCACTCCAACAAATAGGACGGTATTTAGGCTTGATAGATGTTCCAGACAAACTTTGAGAAGGCTTTAAAGTAACTACTTTAAAGCCTTCTCAAACACATTCAGAATGAGGGCAGGTTTTATGTATCTGCAATGAACTGTTTTGTATATACAGTTTGTGTATGAATGTGTGTAGCATCTGCAATCGAAAGCAATAAATACAATTTAATTCCTTGAAACTTAAGAATATTCGCTTATTCAAATAAAAAATAAAACAAATAATATCTAAATAATAGCCTATAAAGTACTTAATATTTAAATAAGCCATTAATTTTACTTCCCGCCATATAGATGTTCATGATGATATATGGCTATTTCTTTAGCTCCTATGGCCTTAACGGGCGGATGGATTTTAAGTTATAACGCATGAGGTGTCGTTGGATTTATCTTAATTGTAAAAGTCGCTTGTGATATTTGTAATACAGCAACTGCGCTTTTTCTAAAACAGTCATTTGTTTTTTGTATTCGTTCTTTAGGTACATCAAGAGGCATCGTCGAGTTTATTTTTCAGGCAAATCACGTTTTTACTACTAGTTACTACACCACTGATGTGGTTTTCAAGAGCATAAAAACGCAAGTAATAAGCGAGTGCCACTAACGACACACTCAAACGTATATCGGTTTCACGTTTAACGGTAATAAAAGTTATATCTCAGGTTATATTATATGTATTCCAAAGCTACTTCAGCTGGCTACGCGCGTTTAATAGGCTCGTGCTTGTATAGCATCGGATTCGGGGTATCACCACCGCATCTAGAGGTTAATTATGTATTTATTTAATTAAAAACGAGAATTTTAATAAAGAGTTTAGGTTATTGTATGCATATATTTAAGTTATTTTAAATATATCAAACTTAAATTGATTTTGTTTAAAAACTGAAAAACACATTTACACGTTAACAAGATATAAAAAAGAAATATATACAAATAACATTAAAGTTCAAATAATAACCGGCTAGTAATACATACAAAATAATTTCCAATTAGAAAAGATAAAAAGTAGAAAATACAATACAGCGCCATCCAGTGGCCAATGGCGATACAAAGACACAAAAGAGGGTTTGTATTCGCAAAAGTCACGAACTAATTTCTTTTTATGTAGGTACCTACCTATATACACTCCAGGTGAAAGGGTGGAACTGATTCAGCGTTTCTCGCCGGCTAATCTTCAATATCTACACGAACAGCCTTGAATATACCGGAGTGTCCTTGAACTGCCCTTTGTGATTTGAACAAAAGCAGAATACTTTCTTTGTAGCCAACACGGTCGAGAATCGCTTATCGCGCCATGTTATATATATTATTGTTTTAGTAATAAAACAAGTTGCAAGGACATAGTAAGGATGTAAATAAGGATATACATGTTCTTGATAAGTGTTAAAAGTGAGTTTTGCGCTAGTAATATTCCAGGATGCAGTCACTAACTAACCGTGATTCGGTCGAAGACAAAAAGGTAACTTAGTAGTCTTCTGTGCCGGTAGCAGGAACATTGTCGACAACGTATTCTAAAACGTAGCTCGCGAAATGTCAAAATTGACATACTATTTTTTAGTTCCACTTTTCACTTAAAGTATCATTTTAAATTACTACTTACCAACAAACTTTCCTAGAGCCCTAATCTTTTTGGAGTAGTTTTGCATCAATAGCTTGCTATACTATACCCAGCGGTTGTAAATTGAAGCTGGTGGAGTTAACAATGAACGCACGTTGCAAAGTTCCTACTTGGTATTCGCTACTAGACGACAGATGGCGCAGCCTGAATAAAATAATTTATGATTTTATTTAACTTGTTTTGTATCAGCTTACATACTGAACTTCTATAAGACGTAATATCAGAAAACAAGTGCTTTGATGTTGGAGGTGTCCATAGGCTTTGGTGATCGCATATCATCAGGCGGGCACATACTTGCATACCAACAGAAAAAAAAAGTTTAAATCCTTGGGAATTTTATAATTGCTACCTATTTACAAAAACATAACTTAATAAACTACTTACAGGCCTAACCCAAACCAGAATTATTATCCTATTCAATTTTTCCTGAACAACCATAACCATATATACCTACTTCCTATAATTTGAATTCGATAAACACAATCGTTTTTCATTGCAATTTAAATCAAAGTATATCAGAATAATATTGGTAGCCTAATTCGGTAGCCACAGTCATAGATTAATTCGCAAGGGAGTCGCGCGAAATTATTTCCATTCTATATTTGGACGGCTTGCAACACGGCGGGTTTGTCATAACAAAACAATTGATTGCTCGGGGAGTACCCGGTCATTTGTTGTCTATTTCCGTGGACTCCGATTTCATGTTTCCAAATAGTTCTGCAGCATATTTATCTGACTAATGTCAGATAAATATGCTGGCCGTAAGATTAATGTTTGCTGCGGAACTGCAGTATACGTATTTATTAGGTATCTACCTACAATAAATTACCGTTTTTAAAAAAAAGTACAATACATTTTAGATGATGATGAAAGGTGAAATGTAAAATAAAATATCATATTAGCAAAAAACACTGAATGGCTTATTAAGAATCGATTCACAAACCACGTATCATTATCAATACGGAACTATGGACGCAATGAACGAAATTTCCGTCTTAAATATTGCGTCATGTCTAGAAACTGTACTTTGTCTTAGAGGCAGTGGTCTGATACGCATGAGTGGCTGATCGCGCAGGCATGCTTTATTGAAATGAGTCAATCGATATTGTCTACGCACTATGATAAAATACATTATGTAATAGAACTTTTACAAACACTATGATTTTTACGTTGATATGTAAATTTCATATACCTACTTGTTTAGAACAAGCTTAATAAATAAAGAAAAATAACAATTTGTTTCCCACGACGTCGCCCGCGTATATAGCCTTTGTTACTCCAGGTTCGTGTAGCTTTTTATTACTAAAAAAACGATTGTGATACACGAGTCATATAAGGTATCTTTTTTATAGTGATTCTAATTTGAAATTGGTTTAGTAGTTTAAGATAACTTTATGTAAATACAAAATAATTATAGCCGCCTTAAATATTCCATACGAGCGCTAGAAATGAGGTCGTACCCTCACACATTCAGTCTTACTAGACTGAATGTATGAGTATAGAATTATAATGATATGAAATACATACGATTAATTTTATTAAAGAACACTCATATTATACAACTGTAATAGGTTAGTTTGCTTTTTAAATGAGCGAACAACTATAATGGATGACATCGTGGAAGCACCAGAAGAAACTAAATATATTATATTATCTAGTACCTACTTTCAGAATATAATGAGCTCTGCTGATGTTTGCGCTACTAACATGAAACCGTTTTGAAGGGTTCGTAACCAGAAATCCAAAGGTAAGCAATCCTTTATTTCACTCCAATAAATATTATAAATGGAATATTTAATATTCTAATTCGAAAGAATCACATCCTCCAAAATGTACCAGAGAACGATTGTTTGGATGCTGTTAGGGAGAGCCAAAAAAATTATTATTTTATTCTCATTTTCCAATTTACGACTGAGAAGAGATTTACGTTTTCCTGTCTTCACAAAGTATTCTTTGTGCCTTTTATGGATAGAACAAACTCGATGGAAGACTTGGAACCATTCAAATGTGCTTACAAATCTTTTTCACGTAGAATTTTTTCCTTGAAGATGTGGTGATTTATAATTAAATCTGCTTGTTTTAACCACTACATTAATTAATGGCTGTAAGTTTCCATGTGTTTGATATAGGAACTGTATGTTATTTAGGATTATATAACCAATACAACGTTAATAGCATTGGTGTATTAATTAAGGTAAACGAAATGATAATTAATATAGTTAATTCTTATTAACTAATGACTTTTATACCACTAAGGTGGCAAACAAGCATACGGCCCACCTGATGGTAAGCGGTTACCGTAGCCTATGGACGCTTGCAACACCAGGGGTATCACTCGCGCGTTGCCGACTTAATATTGAGAATGCTTTTTTTATGCAACTAAGGTGGCACACAAGCATACGGTACACCTGATGATTACCATCAGTCACCGTAGACTATAGCCGATAGCAATACGAATGGTATCTCAACGTTGCCAACCACGTTGTTAATGAGGACTCTCTGTGCTGGCAGTATTACTACTAGCGCAGCGTATCCTCGTGGAGCACTGACAATCGTACTTACCGCAGAAACACAACACTACATAAAAGTAGTGTTGGTTAGAACGGTTAACATTACGTCATAACGTCACTTAATCATCTAGACGTCTCCCCGATGACGGGACGGGGATTCCAAATCACGTGTCGGAAGTAATTATACACAAGCTCGAACCCATTTTTCGTATATTTGCATAAGGCAATCCTTATTTATAATTTTAGACGAAATTAAACCCGAATTCCGAATGAGCTTGATTTATGTTAAATTAACTCAGTTGATACAAAGACCTATTAAAGCACAGCTAATCTATTAACATGCTGTTAACACAGATAATAAATGTCTACAAAAACACCCATCGAATGGGCATTCGAAAGGTGGCAACGTCTGATTAGTATGAAGATTCTCTACTCAGTTTCAGCAACAAAAATGAATTACATAGGATATTAGCTCAGAGTAGGTAATATATTACGTACAAATATTAGTAAGTATAAAATCATAGAGCATACATTTTTTAATCGATTTTAGAATAGATTTTTCTCAAATGAGCCTTCTTGTTCAACGTTTTCATGAATTAAACATGATAAAGATTTTAGCGTGGACAGAAAGTATAGAACGCCATTTATTCTCGACTTACACAACTTTAGCCCGTGGAAGCGTGCCATGAAAAATGGCAATATTGAAATTGAAAATATTTATTTAGTGAAACAAGATATTTATAGCTAAAAACAAATTGAGAAATTATGACATCTACCGGTGTATTAATTCTGGATAGCAGTGCTGAATATATTTATCTGTCTACGTCGCTCATCGTAAAACGAGAAGCCTCGTCTCCTCTCGACTAGACCACAAAACATCTCGAGCACGAAAACCTCTGCTAGGTCCTATACATCCTTTGCCAATATATATACTCTGGTAAGACTGTGAAACAATTTTCATAAAAGATAAAATATTTTTCCTACAAACGCACAGCATTCTCCACCATTAGTAACAATGAAGTAGCGAAATCTTCACAGCAAGTGACATCCATTCTATTTATATTTCGCCTGTAAGAAACAGTGCTCTTAGAAGATTTACCGGTCTGCTGCGTCTCAGACCTAACAGTTTTATACTTAAATGTCTCGTTAGATGGCGTCTAATCGATCCAGTTTCTAGTTCTTGACTTTACAAAACTTGATTCGTATTGTTAGACGCAGACTACCTTATACCAGTTATATTCTCACAAGTTACGCCACTTATATAAAAACTAGTAGACAAGAGATTTTATATCACTTAATTGAAAAAGTAGCATGCGGTTTGTTTCGTAGCCTATAGAAGTATAGAAGCTTGCAAAATGGGATGTGGATTGCACGTTAACGACTATATAAGTAGTAAGTATACAGTAGAACCGATTGTAATGCATGTTTGCACTGATATTTGTCCAAATTTCAGCTACGATACTTTAACAATTCCAATGTCATTGAATTGAATGGCAAACGTATTACACAAAGACATATTATTACAGGAAAAAAAAGTAAATTCCTCGGTAACGGCTATCGGCTGACGCAGCACATGACACGCATTGTCCTCAAAGATATAATTCCCACCCCTTACCCCTTCTCGTCAATCATCTAGTATCCTTGGACGGACTTTTTTGCCCTTTTGTTTCCACGTTCAAATTGATGGTATTTAGCCGGTGCAAAGAAAGGGTTTCTTTGTAACGCTATCTTGGTTCAAATAATCGCAAGAAAAATTCTATTTTCATTAGGGCTATTTGTATTGGTAATTTGGGATGATACTTCTTATTATTATTGTGCTGTTAGCATGAACTATGTTATTGGGTTGTTTTATTACTTATGAAGTTACAACATTTCATTATGAGAAGTTCCATTAATAATGTTACTGTAAGGTGATATTTCGAAGGCTTTTAAGGCTAATTTCACACTAACATCATCAGATATTGATAAAAACACAAATGAAGTGACTATAGGTTCATTATATTCACTTAATTTTAGTTTTTAATCGCCTTTACTTATAATATACGATGAATTGATAATTTTATAACGTTGATTGTATAACCATAGACATTTTTTTAGCTATAATATTAATGTATTTATTTATTGTATGTATGAGATGTGATACCAGCCTCTCATATCTATCTCATAGTAAGGGCATTGTGTATTAAATAAGTAAAATGGTCTTGACGATATGAATAATAATATGCTTTTATTTCAGAAAAACAAACAAAAAAATGAAATATGACTTTCACCTTCCAGTGATAAAAGATGTACAGCTATATATCAACAAGTAAAAAACATTTCTGTACATAATTAGAACTTCCTCGTACGTTTAAAGTACACACAACCTACTAATTTCTCATAATGTGTATAAGAATTTGGTACGAATTATCATTTTGTAACGTTTCGTTATGTTAGCCTTGCTGTTCGCTTTACTAGCGCAGAGCGGCGAAAAATGTACTTTATATAAATATGAAACACTCAACACGATACATTCGCGAAACCTCGCCTCGTCGTATCACTACATAATATCTAGACTAAGCTTGTTATTGTAAACTTACTGTTAGCTCAGAGTTGATAATATACTACGTGCAACTGTTAGTGTCGTTCTGACGCAAGCGATTAATTAGTAGCAATTTTATAGCAAAGGTAGCAAAATATTTATATTTTAATGATACTGTAGTGTTACCAGTTTTTGTGCCGGGCTTAAAGGTTTTAAAGAAAATAAAGGGAACGACTCATGGGATTCTAATGGGTAGGCATCTTAAGCTTATTTCCCATTCCTTCCCTTTCTTTTTACATCTCTTCTAAGACGCTTGCAATATCCTAACGTAATGTCTTCTCAAAAGACTTTGCACCTATTTGATTGTTCAATGCATGTAAATGAAGTTGGTTGGGGCGTGTCACAAAAGCCCCAGTTGCTTAGAGCGAGGGCCCTCGGGTGAAGTGGGTGCCTCTAATTAGTGCGACCGCGCCGCGGATAAAACTACGAGAAAATTGTCTCCGAATCGCACGCTTTTGAACGTCTTTGTTTTTTAACAGGAATCTTTATTGACACAAAACAGATTAAACTATTTACCATTCACCTTTTTAAACAACCCGCAGTGGGTTATTGCAAAAAGATTCTATTTTATACTTCTCTAAGCTCGCCAGTTTCTGAAAAAAAAATTGAATTGTTATATTTCGCGCCATCTGGCCCCATACATCCATCCAAAGCGTATGTCTATATATAAAAATGAATCCCTGTTTCCCTTGGTCACCGCATCACACGTGAACGCCCGGACCGATTACGCCAATTCTTTTTTTTTTTTAGTTATTGTCAGGAGAAGGTTTTAATGAAAAGAAAAAGTAGAAAAAAAACCGAAACCTTTTTAATTTCACGATAAGCTAAAGGTATTTTTTGCTATCGTGTATTTGACATATGAATTCATAGCTAAGACAGGACATCGCCTGTCGGGTCAGCTAGTAATTTCATAAAATATCACAAGTAACACCCAGACATAAAGCAATCAGGCAAGCAACCAGACATAAAGTAAGCATCATATAAATGATTACCCTGGCAGGAAGCGAACCTGCGTCGCTGAGCTAAGCAGCCTGGCATACTAACCACTAGACATCAACATTATGAGTAATAAAACTCACCAACCGCAGTTTACTTACTGTTACTATAGATTATATTCAAATCATTTATTCGTCATCAATTTCTTATAGGAAATTATCAGCTATTAAATCATATTTTCACTCATATTATATAGTAAATGATTTGAAAGCTCCCCTAACAGTTAGCAAACCACCACGTTTACAGATAGGAATTAATTTAAGCAGCCAACATTTCAATAGAACAATTGGCTATACCGAAGTCGTAAATTTGATGATTCGGATCTTTTGTTATCGCCTTCCACAGCTTTGGTCACGAGCCACCTGAATTACTTCAATCTTAGATTCGTATAAGTAGTACCAAACGTAACCTGTACTCATAAAAGAGGAAACTTTTATTTGTATGTGTGGAGGTTGTTGTAATTATTTTACCAATCAGTATTATATAATATACATATGTATATAAAAGGAAAACGTTTGTTAATTTGTTCAGCCTTTCTTCTATAACCACCTACTGCCTCCCTCTCATTGTTGTAGTAGTAAGATAGTAATAGAGGTCTCAGAGGATGGAAGTGGTTGGGTATAGGTGACAAAAATGTCTGTTGCGTCTCGGGCAACGCCGGGTATTGTAGCTAATTAAAAGGTACATAGCCTATCCTACAGTAGAATGGGCTATACGGCGGTGTCATTTTGAATGCAAGAGTTTTTTTTTTTAATATATCACTGAAGATTAAATATATGATTTTCCTGCTTTTGTGAGTAAGCAAATTAGAAGTACCCGTTTCATTAAGCTTGTTTATGCCCTATCGGGCCTCACCTCCTATGGCTCTTTATCAAGCAACTTGAGGGTTTATCTTTTCAGTGTGCTATTTTGCTTTTCTAAAAATAAATAATGGTAGTGATGTATCAGAATGTCTAATGGTCTCACTCTATTCTCACAGATTGTATATTTTAGTAGTCTGCTAATAAGATTCGTCATAAGATGAGATCTAATAGAGCCCAGTAGCTTTTATACCAACTATTTATGTAATTAATGTGTATTTTAAAAAATATTAACGGTTGGAGGCGGAAAGCGAATAGGCAACAATTTGTTTATGTACGAGTATTACAGATTACTCAATAAACGAAATTGGTTGTATTTTTTCTATATATCACGCAGGTGACGGTATCACATGAAATTGGTTGCGGCGTTGAAAGTAGGACACGGGCCGCAGGGCCGAAGAAACAGCTGTGTGTAAAGGGCACAGGTGCGGCTCTGAAGTTTGAGGGAGGCCGGAAATAAGTTACTTCATGAAAATACTAGGTGGCTCTGGGCTGACGATTTTCAGTTCTTATTTTAAGCCCGAAAGTAGCTGAACTATCTACGTTACTGAGTTCCTGTTAATGAGCGGTTACACGTAATCAATGGCCGCCCTCAACTCTGTCTTCTCAAGGATTGACGAACTTACAGAAGGAATAGAACACTACAAAATTAAGTGTTATTTGACTATGACCTTTGGCTATATAATAGACTAGAATTCTCCCGTTTTGACCAAGTAGGTCAAATTTCTCCTAATATTTATTTTTGTTAATTTCACGTTAGCTTGTGATAATCCTAGTTGTGGTCCTAATTCAGATGTAGGAAATCGTCCAATAGTTGTATTACCTAGGTTGGACAGAAAAAGCGTTGTATACGCCTACACAGTTTGCGGCGGGCGAAATAGTTATATTACTATTCATTCGTTCGTTTGTTCACAATGCAACGCGTACAGGCACTGATATTTAATATTAATATACCTGAGTGACGCTGTATTAAGAAAATGCCAAATAATAATCTTAATTCATAGTTGCACCGCAACATCAGTGCCGGTAGCATGAACTTTTTCGACAACGTTTTCGTATCGCCTTCGACAATTTTTGTATTGAAAAATGAACAGCGCTGCTGCGGTGAAAAGTAGAACTAAAAATTAGTATGACAATTTTGAGTTACGTTTACGAATACGTTGTCGACAATGTTCATGCTACCGGCACAGGCATATCTATCTATCTAACTAGCGATACGATCTTTGACTGTTTGTGTTTCAACTCCGCTGAACACAGGAATTAGCCTACTTCAATAATGCATGTTTATGCGGGCTCGCAACTGTGGCTAAGCCTTAAAACAACAACTTTTCAAATACTCATTCTTATTCACAGATACATTTCACATAAATATTTTAGAGTCTTGCTAATATACGTGGGTACAAGTAATATTTTTGTGAAATGAGTTTTATTGGCTCACCTGTTTTGAGTTCAAATTTACAGAATTTAGTACATTTTATACAAATGGCTGTTTAAAAGGAATATTTTTTATCATTATAAATGCGCGATGGTACCGTAGTGTCCCATAAAGTATTCTAAAATCGGGTGCATTTATATACGATAAAGTTATGATATTAATTCTTTGTAGTTCGTTTTGAAGTAGTTGAGCAACTTTTGTAATAAATATTTTGCACTGCATTTATGGGTTTATTCGCAACACATCGAAAACTATTGCGGGCCTCGGTAAGAAACTCCTAAGAAATAAGGCTTTAGGAGATTCCCGGCGGAGGGGCCAAATACTTGGCTTTCGGCTTATACTAAAGTTTTCCGCTTATTTATTTATTTATTTGGTCCTTCAACATCAGATCAATCACACATGTACGTATATCATTTATTTCTGGATTTTCCGACAAGTATTGAATAACACAACATAATGAACTCTAATTTTTACGTGTTATTACTGCCTGTGATTTTAAAACATAATCTGTTTTAATAAGGCACAGTTCGGTTTTAAAAATCCCTACCTCCAGTAGATAATATACTATATCCCTACGAACAAACTATAACTTAACATGCTTTTACAAATCCAAATAATTTTGATAATAATTATGTCAATTTTTATTTATAGAAATATTGATTCTGTGTTATAAATGATTTGATAATTTTACGGACATTTTATTATTAAATAAAAAATACTATATATATATATTGGTATTTTACACTATATATATATATGGTTGAGCCTTTAATTAAAGCTATACACAAACGCAATAATAATACCCATCACAGTGCAAATAGGCTCTCTTTAAATTAAATTGCCAGAAAAGATTCAATCTGTAGTAAAGGGAATTTTTACTATCAGTTTGTGGATAAGCCTCTTACTGACCTTTATCTTTTCTATTTAGGTGCAGTTATAAAAACATACACAAAAATGATTATATTTGTTAAAATACAAAAATAGAAAAACAAAAGTTGATTATATTGATAGCATACATTTATACATTAGCCACTCGATAGCCGATTATCGATTATGCATTGATAGCCTAGTAAGGGTACGACTATCTATGGTATCGACAGCGTAGCAGCTATTGAGGTTTAATAATATTGATAGTATTAAGTTATCAATAGTATTAACTCATTAGTATTACGATATTATCTATCTGTGGTATTGGTAAATAACCTTGGTAAATTTATTGATAGTTGTATCTATATCCTAAATGATTTTCAACGTAAATCTATGGATAGTTTCACTACGGCAACGCTATTTATACATATAGCTCAATATAAGTACCTGAATTCTTTCTTTGTTGTTATTTAATTTTAAATAGAATTAAGCAAATGTGAAAAAACAACGCATATTGTCACGTTCACTGCACCTACTTTGTAACTGAATTATGAAGGCTGCACGCATTGTGGAAGCGGAAGCGAGAGAGGAATAATAGTTTTAAAAGGTTCTTCCACGATAAAGATAAAACATTGTACAACAACAAGATCTTACTACATTTGTTGCTAAATAAAACGTATAGCTAATTAATTTTACGTACCCTAATTAATTAATAACTTTAAATTGAAAGAAAGAAAAATACGTTTATTCATAATAGCATTTTTTAAATAAATTTGGTATAATGGACTACAAAGCTCTTTGCCGGATTCTTCCTAGCAATAGCGACCCTCCAAATTCAGCGGTAAATGCAAACGATCTGAAACCTATTTTTTTAAGTCAAATCAAAGAAAGAATAATATTTTATTCTACTAAGTTGCCTGGTGGCTCGGAGTAGATAATATACTACTGGTGGTAAGCGGTCCCTATAGCCTTACACACGTGCAATAGGGGTATCACCAACGCGTTGTCAACTCTAATGTAATTGACATAACTCATTGTGCTGCGAATTGTGCAAATTCATATCTCTAGCAGCATTTCCTTACTCCAACGACAGCGTGATTTTGAATTTATCTAAACTATCGCTACGCTCGTCAATAAACGCACCCGTTATTTGTAAATTATACAGGTTGCATGTCTCGCGTCATGAAGCAGCTCGCGTGACACTGGTACATTGTTTACAACGCCATGTTTGTTATGGCGTCAATGCTAAGCCTTTTGCCGCTTAGTTCATTTGTTCCTTTTCATTCACGACTCATAAGGGAGTGGAAAATCAACAAACTGCTCTACAATTGAACGGGCCCTCGGGAGCACTTTGCCTTGTTAGCTAGAACGCGGCACGTTTAGGTCGAATTTAATACCATATGGACGCAGGTTCCAGGTAGGTAGTTTCTTTGTTTTAAAATAATTGTTCCAGACACATTTTATTAGGTTTTGTTGTAGAGTTGAATAGTTTCATTAAATATTACTACGAAAGTTAGTTTGACACTACTACAACAGCTGAACAGGTTTTAACAAAACGACAAAAAGCAGTTTAAGGACTAAAGAGCTTAATGAGTAAAACGCCTAAAATTAGGGGTCAAATTTGCTGATGATAACCGCGGATGAAACTGAGAAGCGCAACTTATATTTAGATATTTACACCACGCCATATGGTCCCAAATTAAACAAAACCAATGTTTATTTTTGTAATTGCATATAGTTACGCCATACGTCCCATACAACCAGAAACAAGAAGGACATAAATGTAAAGCACATTGTAATTTAATTGTAATATTTGCCCTGGCGGGAATCGAACTTGCGACAGCTAGCACAGCAGTCAGTCTTACTAAAAACTAGACCCACGGTATCATAAAAAAAATGCTGCTAATGCCAAGCTTGTATATTCACGACAAAAAGTTAAAATTAAGTAAGACAAACTCTCTAACAAACTTCACGCTATCGACTCAAACAGACAGATAGAAAAGTGAAGAAAGTTCCCATTAATATCTCGAGTAACGGAAGACGGAAATTGAAAATCGACACGTAGTAAAGTGCAATACTTGGACCAATTAATTTAGACGGCTGTCAACATTGCGTCTAAAGAGGGCGACTCACGAAAGTAATCAAATCGCTACGCCCTCGATGTTATTACAAAGGAGCCGACTCGGTAATACAACTGTATTGTTTGTCTCCGGGCTGGGTTACAAGCTGGGTGGTTGTATTCGTGTACACATTGAGGTAATCTAGGAGAAGCGTTAATTTTACGCTATGTAATAGGATAGTAAAAGCATTTCGACTTGTCACAATTGTCCTGGTAACTAGCAATAAATATATACAATATAGCTATTTAGTACTAATGTAGCCCGCACTAAGTCACACTAATTGAGCGTTTAGAAATATTTCTTGGTGGCATGACGGCCTGGATGAATTGCAGGATAATTGGGAAAGCATTGCCGGCAATAGAAGGGAATTGGGGTCGACCTTTGCAGAACCGTGGGAAAAAAATAGCAAGCAACTTACGGCCTGCAGGATAGTGGTCAAAGTAGCCTAAGGCACTTGCAATAGGGGGGTATGACTAGCGCGTTGACCTTATCGTTTCGAGGAATTACTGTACTAGCTACATACGGTCTCCTCTCCCTTATTACTCACATGGAATATCCTCGAGGAGCTCCGAAAACCTTACTCACCACATGAATAACAGTATGTACCCGTCCAATCAAACCACGATCTGGCCTGAAGGGTCAATTCACTAGTCATGCGGAACATGCACAAGAATATAACTTTTATTTTTAACTGTGTTCCATTTCATATAGCAAGACAAAGCAAAGCAACCGTGCAAATGACATAGTGAGCATGCCGGCGTGGCGTCGCGCGCTCGGAGTGTTACACATCTAATCTCATAAGCCGAATTACCCGAATTTTAAGTGCTAAAACCTTTTTGGTGTATACAATAAATCTTTTCGGGGTTGTGGTCTAACTGTTCTGTCCAAACACTATACCATTAAAGATAATTATATAAGCCCTAAAAAAATGTACGCGAGATTTTAGGTCCTCTACCTCCTAACACGAACGAGTGGAAGAAGAGGCCGTGGAAGGCTAATGTCCAACTTTCTAGATCAAATTACCAAACTAAGTAAGTCAATGATGGAAAGGTAAAGAGTAGGAATCGGTTCGCATGTATGAAAGATTTATGAATGAAAAAGAAGCGAAAGAGGTGAGTCAATAGTGAAATGGTGCTCTATACTTTAAGCCTACGCCGAGAGGGACTCGGCGTGATGTTAAGTATGTATGTAGCTCCTAGCACAGAGTACTCGTAGGGGTTTGCACCCATAGATTATATTTTTGGTTATACTATATAATTATATTAATCGGGCATTTCGTCAAAGTAATGAGGTACGCGTATCTTAGTGCAGTTCATTACCCTTAATTCATTTACATCGTAATAAAGTAAATTAACTATACGATAAAATACAAAGGAATCCCTTATATTTCACAACACCGATGAAATTTGCTCTAAATTATTTAGCGTATGTCAGGTTTAATTGCCGAGAACGTTAATGAAGCAAAAAATCATAACAATGCGGTGAGTTTTTCGTACCTACCTGTTTTGTTTTTACAGTTGAGTTTTTATGTACCTCGTGGTTTTAAAAACAGGATAAGCAAAGCTTCATTTGTTCTTATTGTTTGTTACTTGAATTTTAATTTTTTTATTTAAAATTTAGTGAGGGACCAATTTATGTTTTCGTTTTTCATTAGTATGTTTTAAAGATATTTGTTCATGCTTATACCAGCTACGGGGCCACACACAGATACCCCACTTTTTGCGTCTAGGATTATAACTATATGAGAAACTAAATAATTTCATTGCAAACTTAATTACTATAAATACCAGTCTGCGATTATATTTATTCTGAATTCTGCTCCAAATAAATAAATCTCTGAACATTAAATAATGGTCTCAGTATTGTTAGTTTCAAGAAAGGTTTTAAGTGATTTCTGTACGGTCGGCAACACGCGAGAAGATACTCTTGGTGACTACAAGCGTCCAAAGCCCACGGTAACCGCCACCGTAGCGGTATAAAAAAAACACTTTGAGTGAATTCATTTGATAGCATTGCGTCCTCATGTTTGGCTGTAAATTATTGTTCGTGTCACACGCCACACGCCACACGTGACGTGTATATGAATTTACCCAAAACTGACCAGATATAACAAAGTATTATATGGTCGATTCACAAATAAGGCTTTCATGTCGGCTGGAAGATTTTTTGGACTTGTAATATGGATTAACTTTTTATCCCGGAAACCTATGTGTGGGCGAAGCCGCGCGTATTAGTATATAATATAACCTCAGAGAAGATAATATACTACATATAACTAAATTGGTTACTTTATTTTTTATTAAATGATTCCAACTTTGTACAACGAAAAGTCCATAAAGGTATCTTAATAGAGCATGCACAGCATAAAAGTTTTGTTAATCTTCCTTTATTTAATTTTGCCCCGGAAAAGTTAGCACTTTAGTTAGCAGATTTATGAGCATACTTGGACAGGTACTGTGTACATTTAGTCGTTTATTACATGAAGTATTCTGTTTTGTTGACTTTTTCTGTCAACCATACACTAAGAAAACTTTATAACCTCACCTAACACAATAGGGAAGGAAATAATTTTGAATAACTTGCTTTCTCTTTATGTGTTTGCCTATGCACTTTTGTATTACTTGTAAAATCTGAGTTTTCCTGAATTTCAATTTTAAGATTATTTATATAATTTACTAGGTTTTTCCCGCGATTTCGCCCGCGCATCGTCCATTTGTGTTTTTTATGTAGTTTCAGTGATTACCCATTATTACACATATGACACTTCTTTATAATATTACTATAGATATTTAAATCCCGACTCCGGTACGAAGCTGTAGTGAGTGGCTTAAATAACTTGATTACAACGAATACTGCTAATATGTTAATCTCAAAGTAAATAAATATATGAACGACCATCTCCTTACGCCTTTTTGTGTAGGCAGAGATTATTATAGCACCTCGTCTCCTTTATCTTGTCTTTATCTCTTTTTAAAATAGTACGCGGTACTTTAAGTGTGAAATTATGTTTCCCCATGTTGTTCAGATCACTCAAACCAGAGAACTGCAGTGTGTTCAAGACGTGAATGCTGTCATAATTTCGCTCAGATGCTGGAAATGCGCCACTCCACGCGACATAACACCGCCTTGGTGAAATTTACAACACATTCTTGGCACAGCCTGTACACACCGACCGAGGCCAAGAATGAGAATGTTTTTTAAGACGACTTGATCCCAGAGAAAAACGTCGTAACGAAAAGTCACTGAAAGTTGTAGGTTTTTTTTATGCCACTAAGGTGGCACACAAGCATACGGCCCACTTAATGGTAAGCAGTCACCTGACTATGGCCTATAGACGCTAGCAATACCAGAGGTATCTCTAACGCGTTGCTTACCCTGTTGTTGGTGACAGCTCACTGTGCTAGTAGAATTACTACTAGCGCAGCGTATCGCCGTGGAGCACTGGCAACCTTATTTACCGCAGAAACACAACACTACATGAAAGTAGTGCTATTTGACTGCGTTCTTCTGTAAGGTGGAGGTACAGGCCCCAACCAGTCGGCTCCAATTTTAATGAGAAAATCCATAATGATCCTACACAGCATATAAAATTCTCAATCATCGTTGATTTTCAGTAGCACGTGTATTACGTACAGTACGAATATTATTCTTCTTGGGGTCACGTGACTTCTCGTCTGGTTTTGTCAATTCAATCTTTAGTTTTGTTTTGAAGATAAGCAAGTAAGATAGTACTAACATATTTTGTTTTAATTTTCGAGTCTAATAATAATCTACTAGGTGCTTTTTACAAGGTTTACCAACTAATCAGGGTATAAGAGCAGTTAAAATAAAATTTTGTAATAAGTTTTAATCGGACAACCAACGTTTTTAAAAATAGAACGAATTCAAATCACTAGGTGAATTGTGACAAACACAGAATTCAAAAAGGACGAATAAAGTGCTATTTTGTTCTGAACACGCTGTGAAGTGTGCAACATTTATGGCAATCCTTCTGAGTAAACGAGCTCCAGATAGTCGTAATCTGTGTCATTAGCTTAATGAATTACGAAGTTTTGCCTTAATCAGAGTACTGAAGAGCCGTATTACTGATTGCTGAGTTGGACGCGTTGTTTGCGACGAGTTTTTTCCTTATGGCTCACTATTTGTTTCACTCAAATCTTGTCCCCGCGGATATTCAAACTTTTTCACACATTCAATCGTTTAGAATAGTATGTTAAAGTGGTGAGATAGGAAATAATCAATGAGTGAGTAGGATCGACAGCTGTGAGCGTTACATCCATAGGCTTTGTAACCATTTGACCACCACGTTACTATGTTTGTTTGCCATCGCATAATTACATAAAATACATACCTGCCTGTATGTAGGTAATAAAACAAAATTTATTCACTATACCTTAAATATTTCGTGTTGTAATGACATGAAAACGGGTTTTATACGCGATATTAAATTGTTTATTTACCTCCCGACGTTTCGACCGAGTTGCATCGGCCGTGGTCATGGGCTGTCAAAATATTTCGTGTATTTCGTATATTTTGTGTTGTCAAAATACCTAATTAATTACTCGGGTTAGGTTTTGCAAAAAATATTCGAGGCCTCCTGTCTCAAGAGAGCCGGTTGTGTATTATAAATATAAATATAAAGATAATGTGCTAAGTGTATGAATTAGACCAAGATGTTATAAGACAGTTGTATAAGGTTGATAAGCAGTAATTCAGAGAGGCTTCTAACATTTAAATGTTTTTTTTTTTATGTTTGTAATGTTTGATGAATAGAACTGTCATAAACTCATTAATGATTACTCTATAAAATCAAAGTACAAATTCACGTCCTAATGGTCTGTGTGAAAGCTCCATTGCCTCTAACGGCCGCGAACATCCGACAAAATGACGTTGGCATGTGTATTGTATTGTAATGTACATTTGCAGTCGGATGTAAAAGTTTTTTAATACAGTTGGTTACAGCGAAAGAATGTATGAGAGAATAAAATGTTCAGAGTGATTGATGAAGTGATATTCGCTTTTTGTATGAAGCAGACTAAATTATGTAAGCACGATAGTAATATACAGGCTTCGGAATTTTCTTTACTGCTGCCCATACTAGTAGCTTTGAGTAGATAATGTATTGCGTACAACTTTCTTGTTTAGTATGCATTATTAAAGATCTAACTTTGTTGTATAAGACATATTTATAGTTCATAATTTGTATACAAATTGGTAACAGAAATATTTACAAAAGGTATGCGTCTCAGACCGAAAAAATAGACCAATTTTTCCGTCTTATGCGTTTATTTAATTGAAATAAATGCTAGCTATACTTTAAACTCATGCACACTTTAAAACAGAGACACTGGTGTCAATTCTGTTGTTCAAAATTCTCAACTTAACTAATTTGACGGGTCTTAAAATATTGGCATCCTTATTTAACCCCGCACATGAGAAAGGGATAGCAAGACTTTTAGACCTGTCAAATTAGTTATGTTTAGTAATTTTGAACAACAGAATCGACACCACTATATATATAATATATACCTACCTATTGGCAATGGCAATAGCAACGAGTTTTCTACTAAATTATATATTCGACGCAAACCTGTAGCCTCTAATTAACGTATGTACAATACAAGACAATATATTATAACTTATATGGTAGAATGGGTAACAATAAAGCTTAATACAAGATTGAAGACGATCATCATAAAAGAGTTTTGCGGCAGTTCATAAAATGTATTCCATAAAATAGTTATGGCTCATCTACTAGCAATAAGTACATAAAGAAAATAGGTATTAAGAATATAGCGACCTAAACCAATAGACTGACTGATATTAATTTAAAAAAAGTATAAAAAAAACCTTAATATAATTAAGATAAAAAAATCTTGTTTCATCAATAATAATTAATATAAAAATGTCGCCTTTTGTTTGAAACGATTGAACGCTTGGCTTGTGACGCGAGATCCTAAATTAGATTTCCAGCGTAGTTCTTTTTGTTTATTTCAGAAATATCCCAAGGATATGTATGATGAGCCCAAACAATGGGTGACCACGTGTTAAGACCAAAATATAGGTCATGCCTGATGTCACACCCCTGTCTCCTTCTTTAGGTCCCTGCGTGTATTATGTATTGATAGCTATTTATATTTATCGATTACTTAATATAATGTAGGGCAATAATAATATATTAAAGTATGAGAAACGCCATCTATGATTTGTGTTTATTCACTATGGCAACATTTAACGGAAGCATAAAAATGTCGCTTGTAGTCATAATGGGTGTATAAAAACGATTGTAAAGAGGGTACCGCTCTCTGTTCTATTCGCAAATTCGTTGAATAAACTTGCTGTGTAAAAACTATCTTGAAGTTTGAAAAATAAACTCTAACAGTATGTATAACTTTTATGTATAATATTTCCAACATACGCGAGAAATAAAGAACTTGTCAGAAGCAAAGAGAAACACTCAGAATAACATACGCAGGTACAGATAAAGAAATAGCCGACCAACTGTTAAACAGTTGGCCTGATATAATACTGTGTATTTTTAGGTTGGATTAAAAGTTATAAGTAAAACGACAAGTATATGAAAAACCTAAGTATCAGGTGTAAAAGTGACCCAAGCATGGCCCTCATTCTGCGCTCGGCCGCAGCCTCAGTCGCAGTCGACTTGCATATTCAGTTATCGAGGCCTGCTCCCATTGGCCAGCTGCCAAATTGGCTCACACTCGTCGATGTTCCGCCACCTAATTGTTCTACTGCTGCATGTAAACATAACAGCGGTTTTTTTACTACAGATTGTCTATTTCGTTCGTTATTAAACCACAGAACATACCTATAACAGAACCATACTTATAGCCGAATACTGAAATGTCGGGCAAATCAGATGCCACATTAATTGCGGATGGCTCCGATTTTTGATGCGAAACTTTAACGTCGCCTCATTTAGTTACGTGGGCCTTAAAAAAAATTATGTCGTTTCTATATTCGACCGATAGTCGTAAATATTTGAGGATCACTTATTTGGTTACAGCAACTGTCAAAGTAAACGATTTGATTTTGTGTATTATACTTACCCAAAACGTAGGAAGGTCCACTCGTAGTTCCGGTAAATACTGAGAAGGCACTTACCTGAAAAGATAGAAAAACAGTATTATAACCAAATGTCCTCAACATCTACTAAGTATTTACTGGGCTGAGAAAATAAATTGTAAGGGAGCACATTTGAATAGTTGACCACAACATAGCCTATATTAAATGTGTTTTGCCCATTTAATAAACAACATAATTAAACTCTGAACAAATAAATATTTCATAGTTTCATAACTCGGTATATATATTCACTACTCAGTCTCTCTAGAATCCAAGATTATTTTAATAAAAAATCGTTTGAGCCCCCATTTGGTAATGAGAAAAAAATACATATCGCCAATAAGTTGGATCCCATCTCTCTTATAGAACCATAATGAGTGCGGAAACCTGGCTGGAAGCGTCATCGATAGAGCGCGAGTAATAGCAAAGTTAACGACGCCTTACGACCCCATTAAAAGGTCACTGCACTCCAGATATATTTCATTTAAAATCTATAAAACTACGTACAGAGGCATTTCTCTCTTTTCTTAGAAAAATTAAACGATCTTTAAATACCGGCTTTAACAGTTTTCCTTTCTCTTCTAGCATCCAGAAAATCTCAACTTATAATTAAATCAACAACGAGTCGCTTCGCTATCGTCCAATTATCGACGCCGATAACAGTTTAAGTCGATTAAATATTAACAGACTATAAAATAAATTGATAGTATCGCCATTCTGCTAGCATTTAAACTTCATTCAATCAGATGGCTTTCTTACAAAAATATCTATAGCGTTCTAGATTTTTACTAGTAGGAGAAAGCAAACGAAAAACTTTTGGTGTGTTATGACTATCGATTGAATGAATTTACATCGCTGCTTGTAAGAAGCCTCGAAACATAGTATCGAGTGTGTCTCACCTCTGGGAATACTCTTTCGTATTTTAAATCACATCCTACCTCCCACAGGATATATCACAATCGAGAAATAACTGAGAGAAAACACAGCTGAGAATTATTAAGTAGACGTTGAAACAGAATCATTGATGTGTTTTGTAAGAGGTTCCTTGGGTATGTATATTCATAGTTTTTTTTTTATGTTTAATCTTTGATTGTAATGTGTTTAATATTTTTTATTTAAATATCGAATTGATAAGTTAAGTATTGTTAATTTATGACAGCTAGTATAATATATAGTCTATGTTACTCAGTCATTATTTAGCTTTCAACGGTGAAATATTTTTTGAAAACGGTCCAGAAGTTTCGGAGTTATAATATTAGTATAGATACCACCACAGAATACATCATTAGATACGAATATAGGCGTGCTCTTTGCTCAATCAAGTACTAATTGATCATTGTTCCGCAGTTGTATGCGTGCTCGCATAAATGGACTTCGTTATGAACAATAATACCATTGAGATGACTGTTTATAAAGTGCTTTGTAAAATAACAATACTGTGACAAGAAAAAAGAAAAACTATCCTTACTGTGTGTTTCTCTTGTATATTATTTTGAGTAATTTCTCTACGACCGTCTTTTGTTAGAAATACACGCTCGGTAATGTTTCGTAGTAGTAAAATGTTACTTGGACATTTGTCTAAGGACAAAGTATTTAAGTAAATACGCTTGTTTTGTAAGCTCTGCCGTTTTAATAAGACTCTTATCACTACATACGTAATTATTTGGGATAAACTAAACGAAGTATTGAGAATAGTAAGGAAATCTAGGTAAATCTGGAGATATGAAGAGATTGAAAGATGAGTAGGCATGATTTCCGCACGTAATGCAGCCCCTACAGTGGGAAAGGTTCAGGATAATTGTTACAGATACAATAATGAGGCTTCGTAGTTATGAGGGAGATGTAGTTAAGGGTCGGCTCA